>JANHMN010000011.1:42245835-42268224 GCA_030674055.1 Rhabdomys pumilio
TTTAGGGATCACCTTGGTGTGCCAGAAGCCTACTTAGGCAGTTCTTCTTTCTGGTTCTCTCTTGAAGATAGCCAAGGGGGAAGAGCGTCAGCGGGGCCAAGACTTGGTCTTCTGAGATATTTAGAGTTGCTTTTATTATAATAAAACCTTTACCTGTCTTAAGTTACTATGAAGTGGTAGCTGACTTGCCTGTCTGAATTCCTGTGAGGCCAGAAACTTCATCTCTGGAGTTTAGCATCTCATTGTAAAACAGCAGAGGATTAAGTAAAGGAGCCATTGTTCTATCTCTGCAGGAATTATTCCAACTCCCAGCCTGCTAGTTGAAGTCACAGGAAGAAAAAGAAAGGATACTTTGAGCACTGCCTGCTCTTCCAGAGTTCAATTCCCAGCAACCACATGGTGGCTTATAACCATCTGTGATGGGATCCGATGCCCTCTTCCGATGTGCCTGAAGACAACAACCATGTATGCACAGAAAATAAATAAATAAATCTTAAAAAAAAACAAACAAACAGAAAAGTGATTTATTTCTAAGCTTTTATTGTTAAGTTCTTCTAGGCTTTCACTTATTTCTAAAAAGTTCTCTCTGAGCTCTCTTCCAAAAGAGTTCTCTCTAAAAAGTTCTTTCTGCTCTCTTCTCCTAATCTTGCTCTCTTCTGTAGCACTGACGTAACAATGTCCCTGCTCCAAATACCACGCAATGTAATCATTTCTAATCTTTTGTACCTTTTCTAAGGAGAATAGATCATATGGTTTTTCAAGCACCTCCCTGCTTTTTAACAAAAGTTCACTAAAAATTCAAGCATAAATTAAAATCCTAAGTTGAATAAGAACTTTACAATAGAGATGTTTACATGCATATTCAAAGTAATTATCTGGCTAAACACGTTTGTTATCTGTCACTAGCTCTACAGGTTCATGGAGAGTTGAGGACTATAAGTTATCATTGAAGGTTTGTATAGATAAACCCAGTCAATATTTTATCTTCTGTCCTTGCACCCACAATAAATCATTACTTCCCTTTTTATGATCGTGGTAGAACCAACTCAGGAAGATCACCTGCTAGTTCTTAGCTTCTCCTAGATAGCTTCTGGCATTGGAGAAAGTCTTAGATAAGTTTTCTGGTCTTTTCTCTGCTGTTGGCCCCCTAAACTCTAAGCTCAGTTGTTGAGTTTCTTATCTGTCACCTGGTAACTATTAGACCCACACAGTGAACTGATGGGATTCTGTCGGGGGTTATTGTCACATCCTTGCAAACATCAGTCCCACAGCAGATTCCAAATCATCCCTGAGCTTCATTGTTAGTATTTTCCTACTGTGGTCCATGAGCAGTATGGTGGCTTGAATGAGAATGTCCTCATAAGCTCAGAGGTTTGGGTATTGTATCATCGTTTGCTGGCTCTGTTTGGGTAGATTTTGAAAGTATAACTTTGCTGGAGGAAGTATGTCACTAGCGATGGCCTTTGAGGTTTAAAAGCCTTGTGCTGTTCCCAGTTTGCTCTCTGTGCAGCCTGCTTTTGGTTTGAGATGTGAGCCCTTGGCTTGCTGCTCCAGCTGACATGCGTGCTGCTTCCTGGTCATGATAAAACTTCATTCTTCTGGAACTACAAGTCCAAATAAACATTCCTTTTATCAGTTGCCTTGTTCATAATGTTTTATCCCAGAAATAGAAATGTAACTAATACAACAAAAAACTACAGAACACCAATCTATCACCAGAAGCTGCATCTGTCAAAGTCTTCCTGTGGAGTGGTTGATATTTGTCTCAAAAGGGATTCTCAAAAATTTGCTTGGAGAGCTACTGAACTATGTGGAAAGTAAAGAAAACATATCACACCGCCAAAGCATGGTGAGCAGACCTCAACTCAATTGTAGATGATAAAATTACTTTGTAAATTGAGACCAGAGCTTCTCAACTGCACTGTAAGAGCAGTGATGCTCATCTGGGTAATAACTAGAAAACATGTTACCTGTATCTCTGAAGATGGGGCTGAAGATTTCTGTCATAGCTGTAGATTCTGAAACAATCTTGCATTTTAGTATGAACAATTTAACTGCAGACCGGTAGAATATATCCAGGCCAGGAACCAACTCTTTTATATAATGGGAGCATTCATAGAGAACTAGATAAAGACATACTACTAGTACATATGTAAAGAAAAAACAAAAATTTCTAACAGCTGAGAGCCCTATAGTAGACTGTGATTATTCCAGCACCAGCATAAGGATCTAGGTCTGACATAGCCAAGTTTTAGTTCAACCAGGGAGCATAAAACCCATGCTCACTAGATCCCCTAGAATCAAGCCCACCAACTATACATAGTCTCCACTCCAGACCCAGAGCCAGTCATAAGACCCACATTCAACCTTATTTGGAAGTGAATTGTGAGGCAGTGCTATCAACATAGAGGCCACAAAGAAGAAGGCTATACATGGTCAAAAGCAAAAGATGGAAAAGAAGTCTTAGCATCTTCAAATATTCATACAATAAAGTAACCATCCAAATTCAACAGAACATTGTAAACCAAAGAGGAGTGGCTTTTCTTCTAGTATTTAAAAAAAATGCTAGAAAAATTTTTACCAATCAAGAAAATACTTGGCAAAGTTGTCTTCCAGAAATGCTAAAGAGATAAAAAGTTCTGTCTCAGGATTTTTGCTAACGTGATAAAGCACCATGACCAAAAGCAACATGAGAAGAAAAGGGTTTACTTCACTTCTACTTTCAGAACACAGTCCATTATCAGAGAAAGTCAGGGCAGGAATTCAAGGCAAAACTAGGAAGCAAGAACTGCAGCAGAGGCTACGAAGGAATGTTGCTTACTGGCTTATGCCTCATGCTTGTTCTGCCTGATTTCATACACTCCTGGCTGGGAACAATAGGCTGGACCTCCCTACATCAATCATTAAGTGAGAAAAATGTCCTACAGACTTGCCTATAGGTTAGTCTTATGGGAGATTTTCTTCAACTGAGATTCTTCTTCCCAGATAACTGTAGATTGTGTTAAGTTGACAAAAACAAACCAGCACAACATCCCAAATCAAGCACAGATGTAGTGAGTTGTCTCTTTAACCAATAACTTTGGCCAAAGCAGCAGGAGATTTGCTGTAAACTGGGAAGGCCAATTCCAAGCCAGACTGGGCTATATAGAAAGACTCTGTCTCAAATAATAAACAGACACACAAGTAGGTAGATAGGCAGGTGGGCAGGTGGGCAGGTAGGCAGCCATGGTGAGACAAATCAAAACTGAGTTTGCTCATCATTATGAAACTTACCTTATAAGAATACTGAAGGTAGCTCTGTGCATTGAAAGAAAAGGATAATAAGTAACAATATAAAAATGTATAAAGCTCACTGCTGGAGGTTAAATTAAGACTACTCTAATACTGAAAGTTTATATGTAAATTACTCTTAATTCTAGTATATGATTAGTTCTAGTTCAAAGTGTTAACTCTAGTATGAAGCTAGATCTCTAGTCAAAAGGTTACAGTTCTTCTGTAGCGTCTCATCACTTTGGCTATAAACAACTGGCTGGTATATAGATGTGAAGATGATTTCTGTACTGGTTAGGGCAACATTTGCTATGATGAGTTTGGGGAGGAAAGGATTTACTTGATGTGGTGATTTGAATAGATATGTTTTAGGTAGAAAGGAGGGATTTGTATCAGGGATCTAATGTATCACATAATAAAATAAGGCACCATTTGCTTCAAAATTGTTAAAACAATAGTTTTTTTTCAATTATTTACTTCTAAAGAGTGTGTGAGATAATTGATTTTGAAAAAGTAAGTTAGCTTGATTTAATTAATCATTGTAAACTATAGCAACTTATGATAACATTACATCATGTCTCTTAAACGTATTATATAATTGTTATTTCTTATTTAAAAATTAAAGAAGTCAGGTACCCCATGATAGAACCCTCCCCCCCACCACACACACACACACAAAGCAAGTCTGATTCCCCAGTTTCCTAAATCACTCAAAAACTTCATACCCTGGCCTAGCCTCTCCCTGACATCCTCTTGTTGACCTGCTAGTTCTCCATACTGTGACCTCTTCGTTATTTAAAAATGAAAAACAAGTACGCCTTGTTTAAACAAAGTATGTTCCTGACAGATTTTAATTTCACAGTTGTATCAGTTTCTCTGGGATTGAAACATTCTGTCCTGCCTGAGAAACACCTTAAGCAGAAAAATAAACAACTCAATCTAATTTCAGGAAGTTCTTGAATCTGACCAGATTTATTAGGTCCCTCCTTGCCTTAAAAGCTAACCAATAAAACCAAGGAATAAAAACTGCAAAGAAGACTCCTCGAGAAGCCAAGCTGCAAAGACTCTGAGGCCAGGCTGCCTAGATGAAGCAGAGATAAGCAGAACTGTCTGAAAGAGGTTTAGACCAGTGTCGTTTGGTAAGGACACTCTCCAACCTGATGAGCTGCCTGCAGGCTGTGCGATGTGTTCGATCTCCTAGATTCTGTGAACTTTATAACATACTGAGGTAGCTTTGGTGATGCAGCTATCTTTGAGTCATTTCTGCTCTTGTAAGGAACCCCTTACCCATACTCACCCATATGTAAACCCTCAAAAAACTCATTGGTTCATATTGGACTTTGATGGTGTCTTTCTTTGGTCTCTTGTGGGCTCCATATCTGGGGTGAATAGATGTGTGTGTAACATCTCCGGGGGTGAGGATGTCACACAATATTTACTAAAAACAGTAAAACATTTAGTAAAATATTTAGTAAAACAGTATTTACTAAAATAGCACCTTTAACTAGTTGAAATCATTAAAAATCCATCTTTCATGTGTTTATTCTTCTGTTATTTATCTCTCTATGGCTTCTTAGCCATACATTCTCAACTATAATCTAAATTATTATAATCTATATCATATTGGTAAACCATCATGTGTTATCTGTGTTTATTGAGAAGTTGGGTGACTCTAGAAGGGAGATTGGCACCTAGATTTCCGATCAACAATGTTGTATCAAATGTCCTTCAAACCCCTCTGTTGTAGGTTAGGCTGCCCTGCTGGCTCTGTAATAGGGAGACGGGTAGAACAGAAAATAGTCCAAGATCAAAAATATCATGCTTTTGAGAACATCCAGAGGAAAGAAAGCATGTCCAAAAAGGTTATTATTTTTTATCTCATGATGTAAAAGTGCTTGACCTGCAATGGGCCAGAGGAGCCGGCAGCCACGTCATGAGGAGAAGGCTTTGCTCCAGGTAGACAATTTCAGCACTACTTCTGCAATTCCTTTTCTTTCAAGGGTTATCAGTTGCTACCAGATGGATTCCCATAGCAACAGTTTTCTTGCCTCAGGATATATTGAAAGAGATCAATTCTCTTTATACTAAAAACTATTTGCATTTCAAAGGTAGGTCTGCTTGATGATCTATCAAAATTGATTTTTCTATTCTGCATTAGAAAAATCATGCTAAAAATCAAATATAATGAAAAATATCTTTGTGACTGTTTTCTTTGTCTGCTTTGTAGGAAAAGTACATGAAGCATGCAGCATGTCTCTATTAGCTCATGTCACCATCTTCTACTTGCTTTTTATACCATGACTGAAGCTGAGAATTAGTTCAACCACTTACTCAATATTCTTAGAGAAATTTAAGTTATAAATTATAAATTTAAGATATAAAATCTATGTATTATCTCTATCTATCTATCTATCTATCTATCTATCTATCTATCTATCTATCTATCTATCTATGTGAAACATCTCAATTCCCAGAAATTCTGGCCCCCAGGTGGAGAATAGGAACTTAGACCATAATGTCTCATGTTTTATGCTTTGTTGGTTAGCACCCAGTTGGGACTGAAACCCATCAGCTGCTAAAGAGGCTCTATGGGCTAGTCTCAATCCAGGTTAAGTTATCAAGAAAGCCATCTGAGCTACTCGATGAATAATAATCCACTTAGGCGGCAGGTGTGAAAATTGTTGGAACCATACAACATATGCATATACCCCATTGGTTGCTTCTACCCTTGCCCCTACCTCACCTAATTTGTGGGTTGTTTTGTTTTGCTTCAGAAGTTTGCTCTGTTCTGCCCTTCACTGGCATGGTTTAGATCCTGAACCCAGTCATCTTCCTGATATATCATTTTTTTGAAGGGAGGATCTTTTGTTGGCTCAAACTTGGTTTTCCTGGTGGATTATTCTCAAATCCTCAGACCCTAACAATTCTCAGCTATATATTCCTGTCAGCAGACATATTAGGCTATATTGTATTAAGTTAGTGTTTTTCCCCATCACCAATTACTTCCACTTTTATACTGATGAATTACACATCTATGTTGACTGCCTGTGAAATTCTCTCTTGAAATCTGCCTGTACCTTAACACCTGGAAGTCTCTCAGGAACCATTTCATCATCACTTCCCGTCGTATTCTGCTCAGACTGCCATTACAAAGTGACACAGAGAGGCTGGTTTAAATAACAGTGATGGTCTTCTGTTGAATGTTGGGAAGTTCTATTTCAATACACTGGCTGTTTCAATTCCTGGTAGACTCTAATCTTGACTGTTCAGTGATTTCTTGAAACCTCACCTTTACCTTATGTGGAGAAAATTTGCTCTCTTTCTGTTCTCAAAAGGCCAGAAATCATATGAGATTAGTTCCTTTCTGTGGTTCATTTAACCTTACTTACCTCCTAAAAGTCTTATCCTCCCCCAAATCCAGTCTCCCATACTGAAGGTTAGAACTTCAACACACAAATGTGTAGTGGAAAGAATTTAATACATAGAATGTCCTGCAACCTCTTGTCATACTTTATACCTTAATTCATTTTGTAGCTATGACTACAAAGTTCAGGTTGACTGAATCGTGTCCTCTCACACCCAAGAAAACTGTATTCTAAAAAAAAAAAACCTTACCATGTAGGATCTCACAGATTCACTAAATTGATAATCTTGATACAAACTAATTTCACTAGGACACCCAGATAGGTCTAGTAGAACCACAAAGGTTCTTACAAGAGAGAAGCAGAAGAGATGGGAGGCATGAACATGAAACAGGAAAGAGTGTCACATGGTTCAGAAACACTACAGTAGTTTTTTGAGAAGGGACCTTTGGAAGATGGCCCTGACAAAGACACACAATCTTCCCTCCGAATAAATGTAGCCTGTCATCAGACTGGATTGAGTTTTAGTGTGACTAAATTTGGCATTTTGGGTTTTAAGAACCGTAAGACTACAGATTTGTAGATTTCTCTGGTATCGCATGCATGCATGGCACCTATTTTAGGGTGGGGCAGGGTGGTTCCTACATAGTGGTCTGTTTTTGGTTGATGCGACCTTTTAGGGCAGTGGTTCTCAACTGGTCAGTTGTGACCCTTTTGGGGATTCAAGAACCATTCCACATCAGGAAACACAGACATCTACATTATGATTCATAACAGTTATGAAGTAACAACAAAAATAATTTTATAGTTAAGTCACACAATATGAGGGACTGTATTTTGGATATTGACTGAAGTTCTCTTCTCATGTTTCATCAACAGTTCTTTGACTTACTGCCATTTTCTGATCCTTTGCCTTTCCCACTGTGAAATATTTTGAGTAAAGACTTACCTTCTATCTCCTCTGAGATCAGTCACCATAAACTGAGTGGAAAGGGATATTACAGAGTATTTGGTTAAACAGACGCCTTTATGATGGTCACCTGCATGAGTCCTTGACTCCCTGTTAAAGGACACACTATTCATTCTTGAGTCACCAAGAAGGCAACACTAAGAGCCTCATTTCCTTGAAGATGAGATCCTTGCACTGATGCAAATAAAGCCTTTTGAAACATAGATGGAAAGCCAAGAGAAGTTCATGGCGAAGGGATTGCACTTGGACAGCAGAATACAGAGATTTAGAGAAGTCAGCTGCTTCCCAGCTGTGTTGGCCAATGTGAATCAAGTAAAGAAGAGTCAGGATATTTCCAAAATAAATGGATAATAATTTTGATTCAAAAGTCAAACGTGTGTCCTAGATAACCACGGATGTGACACTACATGATGTTAACAGCAGTACAGTCTTTGTATAGCTTTAATATAGTAAATGTTTGAATTTAAAACTGTATTATTAGATCATTTCATCTTAAGTATAGAAAATATTCGTGGAAAATCACTATCATCTCCTTAAATTAAACTATGATTCAAAGTGAAGACATTTTAATATGACTTTACTTATTCTCTAGGGATAACAGGAAGATCTTCTAATAAAATAATTAGCATAAAAGTTAATTTCCATGCTACCATTCCATTTTCACCAATATAAACTTTATTACTTCAGTTAAAATTTCATTCAGTCTACTTGTCACCCTCAGATACTCATCATACTTTAAAGAGTATACTTTATTATTTATTAAAAACACTTTGAACTGAGACCTACATGATGATATATGCCATTATAAAAACTTCTAAGAGGGAAGTGAAGTTTCTAACAAACTACAAACGCTTTAGCTGTAAGAAACAACTCAAATACCATCATGTAATATGAGAAACTGACTGGCAAGATATGGTTAGTTTGGATACATCATCAAACAACACTTTCCAAATTGGTTGTGGAGTTGTGTTTCAGTAAGAATATTCTAATCAGTTACTGAATATTGTAATTCAGTAAGAATAATCAGTTATTGAAATTGACAAAAATTTTGACAAACTTTAAATTGTAGAATGTTGCTCTATGTAGACTCATATACCATTCAGTGCTACAGGTTTAAAAATTTTTATGAATTGAGATGGTTTTCAAAGTTAAAAATTTGATAATATTATGGTCTATATTATAATTTAGAAATTGCCAGCTTCCTGTCTTGGATTCTAAGAAGAAATTGAGCATCTTTGGAGTTACTCCATTTGTGGTGAGACAGCCACTGGGCAAGAATTGCCTCTTCCCATGTACAGACAAATTACTGTCCAGAAAAGGACGCACTTGCAGAATAGTCGACTGATTATATCTGCCTAGACAGAGTAATCAGCCCTTAATAATTCTGCATCACTATGGTCTGTCAGAAGATCCTGGGCCAGAAGGCTGAAGATCAGATGCGCCAACGTTTTGAAGTATAGGGACTGTCCAGGTGTTCAGCGGTCTCTATAAACTGGCTAAGTTTTAGAAGCTATGCTTTGTGCTTCCCATAATTTCAGTTAACTCAGTCATTCTGGATTTCTGACGGGGTTGAAGACTTATAGTCTCATAGCCAATCCTGGCTATTTACTTTGAGAGAAAAGTTTTGAGAAGATGGTTTTCAGCTGACATTCATTCTAAAGCCAAGAAAAAAGCTAGGTTCAGAACTAAGTCTTTTAGTTAGGAGAGATGACAGAAGTTCTGGTTAGTCAACAAAATGATGGACTGGTTATTAGGACTAACTTGTACCTCACTGGTACAAATCGGCATAATTATGGTCTAATTGTATTTTAAGAGAAAAGTTTTATTTTAGCAGGAAGGGTGATATGTAGGAGGAGCTAAGGTGGGAGGAGTACGGAGAGGAAAAGAAGGAGTAAGGAGAGGAGGAGAAGGACAGAAGAAGCTAGGTGATGAGAGAGAGAAAGAGAGAGAAAGAGGGGAGGGGACATGGAGGCAGATGTTCACGTGTCTCCACCAGTCAAAGATAGTTGATATATCTAGGTTGAGTATTGGGTTACACTTCTAACTGAGCATTACCAAACTTATAAAGACTTTGATTAACATTTCAAAAAAATTGTATAAAAGCAAAAAGGAAAAGGAGGCATGGGATAGGGGTTTTCTAGGGAGGGGAAATGGTGAAAGGGGATGACATCTGAAATGTAAATAAAATATCCAATAAAAAATATGTAAATTAAAAAACAGAAAAAAGAAAGAAATTGCACAAAATATAGTAAGTAATAAATGTAGAAGTGTCTTTATTATAAGCAGCAAAATATTATATAGTTTCTTTACCATGTTATGAAAAGAAAATATAAGCTTTGTGCTTGGAGAAGCCGGAACATATAACATTAATGAGAATTAGAAATATAAATGTAAACATGACTAAACCATTGAATTTACAAACAATCATCTTCTACATAGTTAGTGTATTTAAAGCTCATCCTTCAGCTGATATGACATGATGATATGGAAAATCTTTTCTATCAGATCCAAAACTCTAACGTAGGATAGTGATGAGAAGTTATTCACAGCACTGTTTAATTTCTCTTAAACATTTCCTTGGTCAATTATCCCATTTAGAACTTTTGACACAAGAAGTTAATTCCAACGGTTTATTCAGATATTTTTCAATGCAGCTTGAGAAGTTTGGCTCATTCTTTGTATGTTAATAGTGAGTAGAAAGAAGAATTGGTTTCTGTTCATGCATAAGTTGAAAAGAACTCAGATAATCTTAGATAAGCATTTTACATCTTGGGAAGAGAGCCATGTTAAACAAATGTTTTTTCAAATTAGTTTTTGCCTAAGGAACATAATTTCTACATTATTTTTAAAAGCTTATATAAAGGATGATGTATCTGTGTCTCGGAATTATGTTTTTATTAAAACTTGCCTCAAACTTATAAACTGTATATCATATTTTTGTGGGGAAAATAATGATAAATATTGATATTTTTCATAAAATTATAAATGATAATTTAATTTTCTATTGTTCACAAGGTCAATACAGAATTTTCTCTTTTAGCTAGTTTTGATATCGCTCTCCTTATGCTTATCTTTTCTTATTGAAGATTAAATATTTGTTCTATCCTCTGTTTGCTGTTTTTTCCCACACTTAGTATTTTTAATACCTTACATTTTTCTCAATGTGCTTTGTCATAATTTTAAAAATTTAAGTAATTTTCAGGAAATTAAATATGTTGTCTTTGTGTATACTTGGGAAGTGCTACACTAATTTTACTCCATATATTTTTTTCCCTCTAAATGAATTTTTTTGAGACACTTTCCCTATATAGCCAGACTTCCCTTGAATCTGTGATCTTCCTGCCTCTGCTGTCTCAGAGTGTGAAGGAATTACAGACTCACACCATGCTGCTTGGCTCCATTTTTTTAAACGAGTGCTTTCATTATTACTTCATTCTAGGAGTGTTATAAGTTATATTAATTACAATCATAACTTAAAGTGATTTATTTAATTATTAATAAAATAACCCAAACATTAGAATTTTATTAAAGTATTGTATCTATTCATATTTTGGGGGTACATTGTGATATTACAACACATAGATATATACAAACTGAGCAGTTAGTATTTCTCTCTCTCTCTCTCTCTCTCTCTCTCTCTCCTTCTTTTTCCATATTTTGTCTGAAAACATATTTAGTCTGATACTGTTTTACCTATATCTCTTAACCTTTAGTTAAGTCGGTTTCATTTGGACACCATACCCTTGAGGCTAGTATTTTAATCAACTCAATCAATTTGTATTTCTTAATTGGAGACTTTAGACCACATAGATTCAAGGTTATTACACAGAAGTTAATCTAACTCATACAAGTATTGATGAATTTCTGTTTGGTTAGAATATACTTTGATCTTTTCTTGTTATCTTGCATATTTTTGTTAGTTTGGTGTTTTAATATATTGATGTTTTACTTGCCTTTTGTTTCTCTTTGTATATCTTCATTTCTGTTGAGATTTGTGCATGCATGTTTCATTTTGGTGGTATTTCCTGACTTTGGATGTAGGATTCCTTTAACCATCCTCTGTAGTACTAGTCTACTACGACAGTACTGCTCGTCTACAGTAGTGCTGCTGATGACTTTCATCATCCTACATTTTTCATTCCTGAGTGATACCTTTGTTGAGTGTGGTATAGCTTTTCCTTATTAGGTCTCTGTGGAAAGCTGCTTTAACTCTAATGAGATTTTCCTTGAATCTTGTGGGGCACCACTCTGCCAAATGTTGGAACCCACATTGCCCCAAGCTTTGGGGCTAAATTGTCAGAGCCCGCACTGCTGCTCCCATCCACAAGTCAGGGTTCAGCAAGAGAGAGAGAGAGTGAGGGCAGACATGAAGAATGGAGACCAGACAGAGTGTGATTCAGTCCCATTTATTCTCAAGTCTCTCTTCTTCTCTCTTTCCAAGTTTCTTGTTCCTAGTCCAAGTCCCAAGTCTCGAGTTCCTAGTCCCTAGTTCCTAGTCCCTAGTGCCTCCAAGCTCTAAGTTTGCAGCCCCTCTTCTGTCTGCCTCTTGTCTTTTATAAGTCTGACTTCTCAAGTCATGCCTTTAAGTCACACACACCCAAGGGAAAATCCTGGGTATATAAAACAAGATGTTATCAGACTGTACTCAGCTGTTGAAAACGTCTCTTGTCAGGGTATATGGCTCAAGATGGCTGCAAGGATGATAGCTGCCTTCTGTTGGCTCCCCACAGAATCTGGGATAGTTTTTTCTCTTTCTGCTTTAGATCTATGAAAATATATAATAGTAAGCAGCTACAACAGCAGTCACTATACCTGTATGCCCTCATCTTTAACAGAACAAGGACTATTCTGAATGATATTTCATTGAATGTACATTCTTAGCTTTTTAGTTTCTTCACCTCATTAATTCTCCATGATTCACTAAATCATTGACATATGGTGGTTTATAAGACCAAGAGGCTGTTTATTTGCTCATTCATCCCTATACTATATTTATTTCTCCCCGACTGCTATTTAAAAAAAAAAAAACAAAAACGAGAAACTAGCATTTGAATTCTGGCATTCTTTCTTCCGCCTTCTTTTAGTCTGATAAGGCTCTCAGCTTATGTTCTCTCTTTCTGAGACAGTGTTTGCTATGTTCCCAGAATGACATAGAGCTTTCTGCAAAGACCTCATTGGTTTGGAAGACGAGGTTTTGCTTCAACATCCCAGCCCTGAGTGCAGGAATCACAGACATGTACTATACCTGGCTCACAAATCTACATTTATTTCACTTATTGATCTCTTCATTTCCAAGAATTTTGTCTGTTTCTTTTTCATTATCATTGTTTGCTAGATTTATCATTCATATCATGAATTGTTCTAATATTTTTTTGTGTGTGAATTGGCTTATAAAATTCTTGAAGCTCACTGAGATATTTTAAGATACTTTGTTGTTGTTCTTAGTCAGTATATATTTTTTCCTTTGCTGTCTGCTGCTAGAAGCTATTGTGTTCGTTTGGAAGTGTCATGGTACCCTGTTCGTATTTTAATACTCAGCTACTAGATTGGATATATGCACATTTGTTGGATAAGTTCTTTCTAATACTTTGTAAGCTGGTTGTCATAGCTTGTGGCTTCTTTCTTTAAAATATCAGTATGTAGTGGCATTGGCTCTAATTGAGCACTATAATCCACTTTCTAGGTAGCTTTGTCATTTGCAGTCATGGCTTTGGGTATGGTATGGTGTGTGTTGCAATGGGTCAGGGGACTGTTTGTTTTTTTCCCCTTTAAGTACCACAGGGAAGATGGGTACTGTAGAAATCCAGGCAGGTATGTGAATGCAATACTAGGGGTATGTACTACTCTAAGGCCCCCTTCAACAATGGGAGCTGTGATAAAATAGACGTGTAGTGTGGTGAATATGAGCTCAGGAGTGGCACCTCTGGCAGCATAGGTTTGGTTTCCCTACATATTGTACCATGCTGAAAGAGCCTGGGCTTGAGAGGAAACAATGAAAATTCTTTCTGTGAAGGAAAGATATAGTGTGGACAGCACTTTTATAGCTCTTTTACCTGGCCTCCAAGCCTGTCTGGACTGAGGAACTCTCCCATGGGCTGCTGACTTACCTACTGATGGTAACTGCTAACCCTCTCCCATTTAACGTTTCATTTAACAGTCAGTCTCCATAATGGATGTCACAACTGCAAGCATGCTTCATTCTGCTCCCTGCCTTACCCTGGGCATTCTTATTTTTCCCCTTACTAGGTTTAATTGTTTTCCTTTAGCTCTTCACCCTGAAATGTAACTGTTTGCATTTCTGATTTCATTGTTGAACAGATGAGACCTAAGCATCTCAATTCCTTAGCAGTCTTTTAAGTTCTCTAAGATTTAGATGTTTCCTGTTTATTTATTGCTCAAAAAACCCAGAATACTTAATATGATTTGAAAAATGCTTTATGACAGGGTATATCAATTTTCATACATATTTTGTTTCATTAAAGAGAATATGAGTCTGAAAATTTAGACTTATTAGTCTTTGAATATTCATCAGATATGTTTGATAATTGTATTATTCATATCTGCTAGCCTTCTTTATTTCCCTATTTAACCTATTATTCAGTAAAGTATAATAAAACCCATCTGCTATTAGGGTAGCCAGGTTTTAATTTCCCTAGAAAGACAATTTTTGCTTTATATTTTAATCTATTTTTATACATTTATTATTGATAGGTACATAGAGCTAAATTCCAAAACGGTTAACCTTAAATACTGAATGTCGCCTTAAAAATATTAAAATATTAGTCACAATTAGCAACTTGAGCTTGAACATGGCTTTTAAAAAGCCAGGAAAGTTTGATGTTTACTAATATTGTTTTACTTGTTGCCTGATTTTCAATGAAAATAATAATAGGTAATTAGATATTGGGTGCTGCTTTGAGTTCTATATACAAATTAATTCACTTAACCAAGCCCATTACTAAACCAATTGTGAAAATAAATAAGTAGTACTAGTGTAGAATCTACATAAATGATCCGCTGATAAAAATAGAAGCAATTCCAGCATGTTTAGAAGACAGCCACATATTTAGGAATCACAGCAGGGAACAAAGACATTCTTTCTCATAATATGTCCTCTGTACGCTCTTATTGTTAACGTGGATTAATGTTAACCTTAAGGCCATTGGATAGTGTATGGGATACAACACTTGAAAGCTCTTACTACTCTAGTATTTCTGAAATACATCTTTAGATTTTTTGACCAATACAAAAAAAAAGACCTCTTGAGGTACTATGTACAACTCTAAACAATACACTTTCTTCATATTCATGCGGAAAGCAGTAGCTATTGCAACTAGGGTCATTTGTCATGTTTGAAGAGAAATATCGTGGGCTTAACTCTTCGCTTTAATCTCTATAGAAATATCATCTAAAACTATAGCAACAACATATAGTTATACTTACTATATTGATAACTCATGAAGTGACCAACAGCCGTACAATCATTAGAAATTTCAAGTATTTCCTCAGATAAACCATACTGAATTCTATAGTGAAGTCAAAGTAATGAGTAGAGAATTTTTAAGACTTAAAAAGAAAATCGTAAATAAGGAGAGATAAATTTGTAATAATGTTAAAATATGTCTACAAACAGTTTGAATTTGATGTTAGTAAACTAGAATTTTCAGAACCTTAAGGGTATCTGATGTTATACAAGTTATACTACAAGAGCAGAGAAAGATGCTAAATGCCTGCATTTTGATACTTCTTCCTTTTCTTTTAAAGTGATGATACATTAGGTGATTAATTTGGACTTCATTGCAGAATATGAACAACATAGGTAACAACTTTACTAAGTCATTATCTGTGATAACATTAACAGTGGGAGTTAAAAGCCATATAAATGTAATAATAACAATTAAAACAAAAATAGAATCAATTAAAATTCTTCCCACAAATTGGGTGTGGTGGTACATGGGCACAGGTGAATAAGAGATGATGTTCTATGAGGCAAAAAGAAAAGGGATCCTTGTAATTTTTATTAAGGCTCGGTTTATCATTCTCCTGCAAAACATATGTTAATGCCATTTTGACTTTAGAACCTAATATCCTTAATGTCAAAGACAGATTGCTATTCCTAATAAGACGAGGAAAAGAAGGAACTGTGAGGAAAGATTCTGCAGGAGCAGAGCTTTTCTGCCTAGACAAAGCATTACACTGGATCACAAAGAGTGTTCATGTGTTTGTAGCCTCCAAGAGTCCTTACAGAAATGCCTTCTCAACCTGGGAGCATATTTATTTCTCCATGAGAGCAGCAGAGGAGAGTTTTATTCTACGGTGTTTAGCTCTATCCAAGAGTTAACTGAGTTGCTGTTGGAACAGAATCAAGCATGAGGAGTGAGGAGTGAAAACTTAAATGAAAACTGACTCATTTCCTTTCCTAAGATGCCTAAAAAATTAGGAGGAAAGGTTGGACCTACTGAATGTTGACACTTCGGTGTGGCAGTTGAAGCAATATTGGTTGATACAACGATTTACCATTGGGGAATTCTATAGAGCAACAGTTCTCAGCCTGTGGGTCATAACTCCTTTGGGAGTTGCCTCTCAGATATTGTGAATATCAGATATTTATGTTACAGTTCATTTCAGTAGTAAAATTATTGCTGTGAAGTAACAATGAAAATTTTATATTGGGGATACTACGCTATAAGTCACTGTATTAAAGGCTCACAGCCTTAGGAAGGTTGAGAATGACTGCTACAAAGATGAGTGTGGGGTCAAAAATACAGACTCCCCACAATACAAACCTAGTCTCTTCCCAATGATTAGGGAGCTCCCAGCTGTTCTAAGACAGAAAACACCTCAGGCAATACTGGAAAAGAAAAGATTGGGCATAGGGGTGCAGGCCTTTAATCACAGTACTTGGGAGACAGAGACTGGTGGATAGATCTGTGAGTTCAAGGCCATCCTGGTTTACAAAGCAAATTCCAGGCCATTTAGGGCTACAAAGAGAAACTCTGTCTCAAAAGCAAAACAAAACAAAACAAAACAAAACAAAACAAAACAAAAACCAAACAAAAACAAAAAAGAACAAAAATCCCCAAACCAAAGCAAAACAAAATATCAGTAATTGTACTAATTGCAGTAAAAAGTGACATGGAAAGGTGTGGAATTTATTAGGGATAATATTGACAGGGACATATGAGTACATTGTATTTAACATAGAGAGTGAATATACATGTGATGTATACATATGCTTATAGTGTGGCATAAAGCATAATATGATCATAATGAAATCAGCTGGCCCAGTGTAGAAGTGGGCTTGAGTTAACAGCAGCTTCTCTGAGATCGCCCACTGGGAATAACCTGGTAGGAAGCTCTCTCCAGCAAGAGTGCATGGCAGCTTTTCAAAACCAAACACGAATCCCTGCTGCCCTAATTGAGTCTCAACAGGGAAGATGCCAACTCTGCATTTTCTGTATTGATTAGAAAAAAATAGGAATATTGGGTCCCATTCAAAAAAGAATCAAAAACAAAAAAACAAAAAAACAAAAAAAAACAAACAAAAAAAGAACAAAACCCAAATTAAAACAAAACCCTTGGGGAAGGTGACCATGCTGAACTATCCAGACTTTAGGACATGTAGGAATGGTTGAAAACTTCAGACAAATTAGTTATAAAAAACTGAAGATGTATGAGGGTTATGCATTGTCAGCCTTCAGGTATGTGGAGGACTCTAAGATAGGGTCAGCCTCACTTTGTAGAAGTCCAGGTTTGCAGAATAATGACAGTGGGAAGTCATAAGATTATATATCGTACTGTCCAGCTGCAGTTTGGCTCACATAGGTAGTACACAGATCTGATCGCTCCATCCATAGTGGATTTCAAGTTCTTTGAAGGTATGTATCAGTTTACACACATCTCTAACATGCTTATGCCCCTTTTAATTTTTTCTATATTATTTTCTATTCTCCTCTTGAGCTTGAGCAGTTTTCCCATTTATTTTTGTAAGCATCATAATATCTAACTTCAGGCTGACTACCTAGTAGTTGCTACATGAGGAAACTGTGAATGTAATAAGTGAGTTTGACGGGGCAAATTAAAATGTCAGGGAAAATATTAATAAAAATTCATTGTGTCTGTTATCTTATAGGCTATAAATGTTGATTCTTTTTTTATACATATAGAACATATGAATTATGTGGTAGATTATAATAAATGGCCTCAAATTCTACCCAGTTCTACACTTAGGCACATTTATAGCATGACTCTGCTCTCTCATCAAGAGATAGAGTCTTCCTCACCATCTCATGAAATCTGAATTGCTTTGCTTTGGCCAAGTTAACCTGTGAGGACATTGATGTCAGAATTCAGAACCAAGACCTCAAGTGGTCACACAGCATTTTCTTCACCTGCTTAGAACACTACCACTCCCAAAACTCAGGATCCAGTGGATGGAAGATAATATGGAGATGAGCTAACTCTCCTGAGATGTTCTAGCCAGCTACCTGCTGGTAGCACTCTCTAAGCCAACAATGACTGTAATCAATCAGTGACTATCAGTATCAGTCTGCTTTTTCCCTTGGGATTTCCAGGTACCAATGTGTACCAGGCTATTCTGAAAGGAATGAAGCTCAGCCAGTTGGGTGGGTTAGACGAGATCTCAGTCAGTGTGAGTATTCGAGAAACAGCCTTCTATGGAGCTGGTTTACAGTGAAACATTTCTCTTTATTGAGGGTAACAAGGGCTATATAAGCACCGGGGAGTGGGTAAGGCTTTTGGGGGGGGGTTACATTATTGGCTGGTGCTGGAAATGCTTCATTTGTACAAAAAGGAATGCCAAGTGCTTACAGGTTACATGACCACCTCAAGGGCAGCAGAGGTGGAAGTCATAATGCTACGTGTACTGGGACAGGCAGACCCAGAGCAGGGAGGATGCAGTCCTACTCTTGCTGGTCTCAGAATGAGATTTTCAGGTTTTGGACACGTCTCAGCCTCACTCTTGCTTCTGACACTCACCAGGTCACAGTGCTTTCCAGTCCCACAAGTGACCTTAGGCTATACCGGCAGAATATACTCATACCTGCTTCTTCTAGAGACCAGCCAAAATTGATAAATTATAAATAAACTAATTGATTATTATTTTGAAATATTTGGTTTGGGGATGGTTTGTTTCACAGTAACAGATACCTTAGATAGACAAAAATCCCACAAAATCCATTAGTTAAGAACACAGACAATTAGATTGAGGTCACAAGTATCACTATGGGAACAATAAACTAATTGCCTCATGCTGGGTAAACTCTAGTATGACATAAGCAAATCCTTTAAAGAGATTTATAGTCTTAATTCACGTCTTATAGCTTACCAATATAGAATGCACATGGTCTCGATGGCATTATGAAATAATTATACAGTACAAATGACATCACATTTTATAAGACAGAGTATAGAGCTACATTCAATTGGTATCTATTTTTTTTCCAAAGAATTCTAGCATCTGTGAAAACCAAATTTCAAATTACTTTCAATTTGAGAAATATATAAGAAACATGTTATATCCACAGTATTAACTAATTTTCCAAGTCCTTCATAAGTATCATGTCAGGCCAACACTTTCTGTCTGTTGGCTTTAAGAGAACATCAGGTCTAGAGACTGCTAGATTGCTGAGTCTCTGTGAAAATGGGACCTAAAACCCTGTCCGCCCCAGCTAGCATCAACTTATCCACAATTCTGATACAGGGCACAACAAAACTGACCTGAACATAGATGTAAGAAAGTGGAGAGAATCCTTCCAACTCTGAGGCAGGTCTCTAGAGGGAGAGATCTTTCTGGTCTTATGAACCCCGATGTTTCTGTCTCATGCTGCTAGTCTTACCCCACGACTGATCTGAGTTTTTTTCCCCAGGTTTTTATCATACATATATAATTTTTAGTATTTTACTGAATATTTGTGAGTTTCACACCATGTACCCCAATCTCACTCATCTCCTCCTCTCTTCATATCTATCTACCTTTATAATATCTCCCTCCCCACAAAAGGAACACACACACACACACACACACACACACACACACACACACACACACACAACACACACCCCCCAAATCATAAAAAACCATCTTGTGGAAGCTATAGTGTGTCATAGTGTGTGTAACAGCATACACTTTTGTTCACACAGCTTTACTTAACAAATGTTTATTGGCATTGGTCTGTTTCAAGGCCTCTGGCTTCTGCTACACTATCAATACTGGATTCTTCCCAGGATACTTCTCAGACTTCCTGTTGTTGTCCTGTGTCATGGAGATCCTGCAGCTTTGTATCTGCAGGATTGGCTCTTTCATATCCTCCAGCAGTTCGTACATGAGTTAGATTTTTGGGGTACACCAATTCAAGAGTTGGTCAGTCTACCAGCTGTCCCACACTTTTTTTTTTTTACCACCAGGAGGAACTATCTGAGCTACCTCACCCAATGCTCCAGCCAGCAAGGGGCAGTGCCAGCTTTCTGGCTCTACACACTTAGGGCAGGCTCATGTGTGCCTTCGTGACCAGGGCTAGCTCTATTGTGCTGTCCAGTTGAGGTACATGACCGATTTCCATCTCCAGAGTGCTACATCTGTTGAGGGACAAGGCCAGTTCTTTCAATTGCCTCAGGTGGTGGGTGTGGTGGTGGTGGTAGGGCAGGCATCTCATGCCCTCGGCTCAGCTCACCGAAACCCCTGCCCACTAGGGAAGCTCTACTGTGCTGTCCAGACACAGTACAGAATAAATTCTTAAGCATCACATGCTGTCTTAGACTCAGCACTGACACAAACTGGACAGAAGTGAATGTATTTCTGAGGAAACAGATAAGCTGGACTACCATGCCCAGAAACATATTGTTTGTTCTAGACAGACATGTAAGATAGGCCACATTGGTCCCTTACAACCTGATGTTTATATACTATACAATCTTTCTTTTCAAGGTTGGTTGGCCCTAGTATTCTGGCCAACAGAATGGGAAGGTTGATATCATATTACTTCTTTTATTATTTATAAAATATTGTGACTTCTGCTTTATTGACACACCATCTTTGTGGCTTTGATGAAGCTATCTACAACTTTGGAGAAGACTGCATGGCAAGATTATGGGATGAACACACGGTTAGAATCAAGGCATTCCATTCCCCAAACCACAGATAGCTTGTTCCTGACCACAGCTACTTTTGTGAATTTTGGAAGTAGGTTCTGTTTAGCTGAGCTTCATGTGTGCTCACAGAATCTTTTATTCTCATTGCAATCTTGTAAGCATCCCCGAAGGAGCAAAAGCCAAGCCTAGTTTCCTAATCTATTGTAACTGAAAGATAACACATGTTCTTGGTTTCAGTTTTATGGTGTTTTAATGATACTTTATAAAGACCAATACATAACATATCATAGAAATATGAAGAATTAAAATTTGTATTGGACAGAAAAGTTGAGCAGGTGCTGAACTGGAGTCTCCTCTGTTATAGTGTTCTTAGTACTGCAAGGTACTCTGCCCCACGCAATCGTCTCACCAGCAAGAACGCAAGCGGGCACCAGGATCCTTCTGCAGCAAGCATTTATTGCAATGAAAGGAGGAAGAGAGAGAGCCCCAAGATGGCACTGCTTTATATACACCCTAGGGAGGTGTGAACATATCTGATTGGCTGCTTGCTCATAATCCCGTATGATGCCCCAGGCTGGGCAGTGACTTGGCGCGCTTTCACCACTTGCACATGCGCAATTTACTTGTTTACCCGCAGGAGCGCCAGATGCCAGCGCCATCTTGTAATGGTGAATGCTGTCACCACTCGCCGCGGCTCTCTACAGTATTCTTCATGCTTACAGAGGAGAAAGGGAAACACGAACCCAGCTATAAACTCTGTGATCTACAATGGTGACTGTCCTGTGCAGTAGTGACAAAAGAACATGGGAATAACCAACCACTATTTTTTATAAGGCCACTCCATGAGATAGAACCCATCCCTGGTGCTACTTGGCTGCTAAGAACCTAAGACCAGATAGGACAAGGGTTTTGGGAGAAAACAAATACTATTGTTTTGCTAAAGGAACATGATCCTGAATGACATTTTACTATTACTGGTAGATCAATTTTTGCTAAGCCATCATTAGAGAAGGTTTTTCCTATAGTAGATGAGAATCAATAGATAGACCCACAGTTGTACAATGTGGAGAGCATGAGAGGCCTTGGAACACTTAGTCTTAAATGGCACATCGCCTATCAGGGCTCAGAGAGAGGAGGCAGAAAGATTGTAAAAGCCAGAGGTGATGGATGACACCAATGAAACAGAGTCCTCCATACACATCAGGACTGATGCTGTATAAACTCACAGAGACTCTGGCAGAATATACAGTGCCGGTACAGATCCAAGCCAGGCGCAGTCTCAGCACTGAGATATTAGATAGGAGCTTCCATCTCTAACCAAGAAGCTATCTCCAATAGACAGACTTGCAAAGGAAAAATTGGTTTTCTACAATGAAATCTCACTGGGTATATAAAGTATATTTCAGGGTAGGCGTCATGCTTAACAATAGAAAGCCAACACAAAATAAACTCACTGGTATTTTTCCAGACTTTTTCATCGTATGTTGGTTTTTTGTTTGTTTTTTATTTTGTTGATGTTTTTAAATCTCTGGTCTTTTGCTTGTATGTTTTCCCTTTGGGGTTTAGAAATATGTGTGTATATGTGTGTGTGTATGTGTTTTTTCTATTTATTTTTTCCTGTTTATTTTTGAGATAGATAGATAGATAGATAGATAGATAGATAGATAGATAGATAGA
>JANHMN010000011.1:42270318-42305944 GCA_030674055.1 Rhabdomys pumilio
TAAAATAAAATAAAATAAAATAAAATAAAATAAAATAAAATAAAATAGATAGTAGAAAGAATAGGTGAGTGGTGTGCTTTAAAAGGGACAAGGGCATTACGACAGGATGAAAGTCAGCCTTTAAACTTGTCCAGTGTAAAGGGAAGAATGCCCTTGAACATTACTGAGAATGAGTTAGTGTTGCAGCACTCACTTCTTGTTCCCTATGATTGTCCTTTCAACTTTCTTTTCCCTGTGTACGGCTGATTGCTAAGAAACTAACATTTAAAACTTCTGACTTTCTTTAGTAATAGAAGAACACAGTGACACTAAGCCAGAAGCGGGGGCTGACAGCAGAGGCAATAATGAGTTTTGTATAGAAAAAAGGATAGAATGTGAATCACGGGCAGTTATGGCATTGTCACTGTGACTAGGGAAAGAGGGAAGGTCATGTGCAAGAAGGGTGATGCTCTATGGGCTTAAAGACACAAGAATGATGTTCTTCAACAGAATAATGTTTTAAAACTACAGGTATTCCACTAAGAAAGGCTTTCTCATAATGGTTCAGGTATTTTTCTGTCCCCCAAAAGAGGTACTATTCACTGACCTTTTTCCTGACCATGGTTAAATTTCAGTTTACCAGGTTTTTTTTATTATCTCAAGGTATGGATACCATAATGACTCAGCCTTAATCTGTCTTGACGTTTAGTCTGGGAGTTTCTGTTTTATAGACTTCTACCCATAGTATTTCATTTCATGATGCAAAAAAGTCAAGGAGATAGATGATCTGATTGTCTCCTATGCAACAGAGCTGCTCACTTCATTTAAATGGAAATGTGGTTTTCTTTTTTCATGAAAACTTGGGCATGTGCTGATGAACAAAGATAAGATGCCTCTACTAAGTAGAATAGTGAAATAAAAACTGTCTCAGCAAACTCATAAAAACAGTAAGATTTACAGAACACACACACACACACACACACACACACACACACACACTCATACTGGCCAATTAAGTTTTTCATTGCATAATATTTGGTCATGAAGATAAACATCCCAGGACAATGTTTGTGGAAGACCTGTGGGATACACATATCTCCAATCAGAATAAAGACTTCATGTGGAAGCAGTAATTAGTACATTGTCTTCTGTAAGTGTCAGGCACCTAGTAAATATGGCTCAGACAGTGGATTAAGTAGTCTGGGTCAAGGACAATGCCATTTTCTATGTTCATTTCTTTCTCCTTGAGAACATGAATGCAGACATGTTTACATTTCTTTGTTATAACTCACTTAAGAAACACTTAATGGTCTGTGTCTACCAAGGAGAAACTTGAAATGATTTATGACTATTTCTTGGTGAAACATGCATGTAGGTTTTACAAATGTTTTCCTCAGCTGTGAATTGTGAGGCTGTGTGCTGTGTCTTCACCATCAGTGCCTTCCTCCAGCCTGGATAGCATTCACCTGGCACTTCTCAGGTGATGGTCTCTGACCTCTGCCATCTCCTACGCAAACTCACCTCTGTCTCACATCTTTACTCAGACACTCATGCAATTTAGCTTACATTTCCAAAGAAGTTTTCTGGTTCACTTTGGTACAGAAAAAAAAACGTAGACTTTAATGGGAAATGATAGGGGCGTGTGGAGGGGAACAAAATAGGGCTAAACCAAGGAAGTTTACTGTTTAAGATTTGGTAAATATATATATGATAAATATATATTATTTTATTTCCATAATTTAAATTATTTTAAGGCTTAGAAGAATTTTCACCATTGTATAGCCCATTCATTTACCATCATCCAGGATAATGGCAGATCATCAGAGTCTCTCTGGCCATCTCCTGACATTCTACATATGCCTTGTTCCTATTATTTTTCTCTGGAACATTTCATAAAATATAAAAATGTTCTTTGTCCATTTCTCTCTTCTGAAGCAAATCCTACAAAGTAGGTTCTCTGCTTGTATCTTCCTATGTCTTTCTGTGTAAGAGTTGAACATGTGTACATTCTTTGCTCTGTACTGCCCGAGAGTATATTATTATATACTCTTTTCCACTGCTTCAACTCCAAATACTTCTGCCTCAGATCTAGCAGGAAAGAATGCTACACACAAAGGTAAGAAGACAACCATTGTGGAATTCCCATTTTATTATTATCTTTTATTAGACCACACCTGGTATCTGGCCACATTTGCAAACAGTATCTACTGTTACCATCCAAAGCATATACATGGTTAACATTCCATGAATCTTAGAGCATTTATTTCTGAAGGCTCTTCAAGCATACTAAACTTTAAATAGGTGTCACTCATTTTTTTATTTAACCCATCTTTTCTTATGGGAGTATAGGCCATGATTCTTGCCATAGGTGAGAAAAGATACTGCACTTTTTTTAATCCTACATTTAATAGTGCGTTCTCTACACTGGCTGTGACCACATCTAAACATCAGTGTTTCCTGACACAATCCTATTTAGAAACATGGCCTAAAGGGTTTATTAGTAGGGTCACAAAGAGGAACATTAAGATGTAGCAGTATAGTCTCACTTTTATATTTCTAAAGGCAAATAGTAAAGAGACCCTCAACAAATTGTATGGAACTTGAAGCTAAATAAAGATGAGGTTTGGAGAGTAGGAAGAAGAAGAAGAGGAGGAAGGGGAGGAAAAGGAGGAGGAAGGGGAAGACCAGAAGAGGAAACATAGAGAAGCAACGACAAATTTTTAAATACTCTTGTGTTTGCCACATGAGAAGTTCAGATAAAGCAGGTGAAATATGGTATGGAGAAAATCTTTTTAGTAGTTATTGTATCTGTTATGCTTTTGAGAGAAAAAATATATAGTTTTATTGAGACACAGAAGCTCCAAACTGAAAGCTGAACTTCTTCATACCATACTTGATTTTGTGTCTCAATATAATGATTTAATACATTGACATTTAATTTATACACAGAGGGCTACAATACAATCACACTTCTGCTTTATCTTGAGAGTGTTAAATTATGTGGCACTAAAGGTTATAGTGGGCTGATGAGATCATTCAACTGCTGAAGACCCAAGTTAGTACCCAAATCTCCATACAAAAAGATAGATGTGGTGTGGCATATCTGTCATTCCAGTATCCCCAGCATCCAGATAGGAGACAGAAGCTGGAAATTAGTCCAGAAGCTAGAAGGGCAGGCAACCTCAAGCACACTGAGTGGCAGAAACACTGGAGAGCAGGCCTCAGCAGGATGGAACGAGTAAACCAATTATTAAAAGTTGACCTCTGACCTCCATATGCATGCTGTGGCACATACATGCACACGCGCGCACACACACACACACACAGACACACACACACACACACACACACACACACACACAGACACACACACACACACACACACACACACACACACCCCTCATACATACAAAGACACAGATGATGATAACAATGATAATAAATAAAACAAATAAAAATTTCAAGTCAGTAAATACTACTTCATATGCGACACGAGAGGAAAGTTGACCAGTGACTGGAATGCCTTACACCTCTTTTTTTTTTTTTTTTCCCAGATTGCTCTAATGTTTAGAAGAACAAAAAACCAAACAAAACCTCTGAAATTGAATATAATACACACTTCAATTATGCCTGTTGACTCGGGCTTTCCTTGTTGTTTATTCAGCAGAAGATAACAAAGAATTCAATTGTTTGCTAAGCCTTTCATCTTTCTGACAAGGAAATCTTTTCAGATGAGAGCATCACTGTGCAGTGCATGAGACACTTGTGCCAGTTTTCAAAGGGAAACTTGGCTGTGCAGTGGACCTGATGACCGTCTGGGCCTGAGGAATGGAGAAGGGGCAGTACAAATATTCAATGACCCTGGGAAACAAGATCACCCCTGGGATGTGCTGTGCAATCACGTAGCTAGAGCTGGAGCTTAGAAGTTGGCACTGGGTTTCAAACATTACCTTAAAACTTGCAGTAATTGTTTTAACAAGAGACCTTCTTTCCTGCTTTTATCATCATGCGTTGCACCTGGAAAACTATATAGCCTGCTATGTAGAACGATTTGAAGGAGTGAGGTACAACCAGCTGCTTTCTTATGGATTTTTGAGAAGACACAACTTGCCAGAACGATCACGCCTGGGTTTATTGTGCTTTCTCCAGAGGATAACACACACAGAACATCTTCAGGAGACTAATGACTATGCAAAAGATGCCTAAGATCGCTTATAACATTTGCTTTTAAGATGTCTTGTCAGTGTTTCTATTTCCCAAATTTCAGTGTGTTCATATGAGTTTATTTAAAAGGTAAGACAATGTGTTTGCAATTCCTAGATTATTGTCTCAAAAACAAAGACAAGTAGACTGAACTCTTCTTCCTCCTCCAAGCTGAAAGGCAGATGTACTGGGAAGTGAACCTTGACCATATAGAAATGGATATGCTAGGAAAAGAAACAAGGGATAATGGAACTTCATCCTTTGTAAGACCTGATAAAAGAAAGCTCTTCTGCAAAACCCTAGGCTGCCTATCAGGCATCAAAAACTTAAAAGAAGAATTATTTTTTATTCTCAAGGACCTTTATATTGGCATAGTTTCTCCTAGCTAATGCACACCATAAATTCTTGTGAGGTGCCTCACCATAATTTTTTAAAACCAGAATAGCTGAATAATGAAAAGTTCTAAGTACTGGAGATTTGCACATAGGAAGCATTATTAATTTGCATTAAAATGATCTAAAACTATATTGAACCAAATTTTACCTTCAATGATTTTCAGAACACTCTGAGTCTTGCATAGCCTCAAGGTCATCTTTATGAACACTAATTATAGTATAAGTCTATAGATGCTGGGACTTGAGCAAATCTATAATAACCTCATGACAAACTCCTGAAATTGCATTTTCAAAATAAATTCCTGAGGCACTCTAGTTTCTTTGTAATTTATCTTCATTATGAAAACAGGCTATGGAATGTGAAAATAACTTTTGCAAATGTTCTCATTATTTGGGAACTGAATATGGAAACATCTGCTTTTTAAAAACTAACTAAAAATCAGAAAATACTTTTATACCTAATATTTTCAATGATGCAACACTTTGAGATTTAATATTATGTTGGTGAACCAGTTGCAAAGCTGTGACTTAAAAGTGTAGATTTTATTTTATTTTACCTGCTCCAATTACTCTCTCAATGCGAATTCTTGAAGGATCAATCTCTTTTGCAAATTCGTGGACTGCTAGTGATGGGTCTTCATAGGTGTCTGGATCAATGTATGTTTTAACTCCTGGGAAGCGCACTGCAACAAAATATGAGATTGGTTTAATTTAACAGTATTTCAGTAGACTTATATTTTGTGACTGTGTAAAGGGAGAAGTGACATACTAAGGTACTTAACATGTTCATGATTTAATTTTTTTCTGTTTTCCCTCCAGGTTAATGCCTGAACAAAAAGGAAAACAGAAAAATCCCACAGTGTATAAATTCTCTCTCTTGCTTTGCTTCTTGGCTGCCATGAATTAAATAGCTTTTGTCACATGACCCTACCTCCAGGATACATTATCCTACTATAAGCAGAAATACAAAATTAGGTAACTATAGACAGGATCATCTGAAAGAATGAGTTTGAAATAATTCTTTCCTTCTTAAGAAATCTAATGTAAAGAAATGGCAACATGACTGTGACTAAACCAGACCAGGTGGTTCAAGAACTTTGGAAATGGCTTATGAAAGGATCTGAAGAAATTCTGGTGACAGAGGCTGGAGAAGCTGTAAGAAGTGTCTAAATGTAATTCTGGAGCAAAGTCAGAAGACTAGAATGCAGGTGGTAATGCCAAGAGTAAAGACTGTATGTATAGAGTTTTTTATAGGAAGTAGAACTCTACTGAAAATCTGACTAGAGGACATTTGTGTTACATTCTGACAAAGAATTTTCCTACCTTTTGTCCATGCCCCAGGGGAAGGGTAAATTTAAAGGTCACTGACAGAGAATATGGTGGAGGAAATTTCCAGTAGCCCAGTAAGGCTCTGATACAGTTGTGGTGATTGCATTTAGCTCTAGTTACATGAGAATTGTGATTTTAAAAAAAGAATAGAGGGTTTTGAAAAACTACCTCACAGTTTGATCAGAGAGAAGTAAGTTTAAAGTTATGGTAAAGGAGAATATGGTTTGTTATAGAGATTAGAACCATCAAAAAGAAGCTATGTACTTTGCTTTGGAACAATAAGGTATGGCTTGGGAGCCTTTCAGTAAGGAGCAGGTTTTTACCCATGTCACACAAGGTATTTCTAAGAGGAGAGATACACTGGCATATACTACTAACCTAGGACTATTTAGACATTTGTTTCCTTAAGATTAATTTTATTTTTCTTAGTCATTTAAACACTAAGAGGACTCTATACTCATGGTTGTTGCTGGCAAAAGATCATAGCATTATGTTTCACTAATTCTAGTGTTGTAATGAGGAAAGTAGAAGGATCATGGGTAGAGTCACGGAGGCTTCCACACAAG
Organism: Rhabdomys pumilio; assembly: GCA_030674055.1. NCBI lineage: Eukaryota > Metazoa > Chordata > Mammalia > Rodentia > Muridae > Rhabdomys > Rhabdomys pumilio. The sequence goes on from JANHMN010000011.1 coordinate 42,276,791, forward strand.
TTTCAAAGAAAGTCAGGAGATCCAGGCAATGTGTAGATTTGATATTATTATGCTAAGTGCTGATGGGATAATGTATAAAGCTAAGAAAGCAAAGCTAAAGATAGAATAGAGATCCCAGGAAGCTAGGGATTATGGGAATATGAAATACTTATTGATAAAGACTATGGGCAGGAAGCAGAGCCAGCCCAGGAACTTAGTCAAGTGTGCTACAAATAGCTAGAAGGATGTCATGCTGAAGTCCTTTGAAATTTATATCATTCTACAACATGACCTAGATGCTAGAGATAAAGCTATATGATTGAATATTTACTCTGTTGTGTTTTTCTTGTTTTGGTCTAAACCTTATTTGGTGTTCCCTATTTCTGACATTTGGAATGAATGTATTGGTATTGATTTTGTATCAATTTATCTGGTCTCTGTGACTCTGTTCTTGTTGGAGACTTTGATGTTTTCAGCATTGTTGAGTTATTAAGACTTTAATGAGTGTGTTCTGGGAAATAGAATGAATGTATTTAATACTGTAAGATATTGTAAGATGCCCATGAAATTGTTTGGAGCGAGGGATAGAATGCATGTTGTGGTTAAGGAGACATGTTTAGACATCAAGTCGATGGAAGGCAGGCTCATGGTGGTTAATTTTGATTGACAGCTTAAATAGAGATATGTTTTGGGTGTTAATAAAGGTCTTTTTTGGGTGTGTCTATACAGGGGTTCTAAAATAGTAGTCATTAAGAGAGAAGACTTCCTTATATCTTGGTAAGCCAATCCCCATAAGCTAGTGTGTGGATGAGGTAATGGAGACAAGCATGCTAACCCACAGCATAGGCAGTCCCTCACAGTACATTCTGCTTTTTATCTGCCATAAGTTGAATGTATTTGCTCCATCATAGCCTTTATGCCGAGACCTCTGAGACCATAAGCAAAATAAATCTTGAACTTATAAGGTGTTTCTGTTCACTATTTTGTCACAGAGACTCAAAATAGCTAACCTATAATATAAAATGAGTAGATGATATTTGATTTTATTAGTTCTCAGAACTTGAAAGCCATACTAATTCACAACTAACTAGTAATTTTAGTCTTGTGTTCTTACAGGAAAATCTTAAAAAAAATAATAAGAAAGCAAGTTTAGAGGAGACAATAAGATATTCGTTGGTAGCTATAATATGCTTTTTGAATGATTATATGTTTGCTGACTTCATTTATTGCCTTTTGATATGCCTTCTTAGTGTTTTGATAGCCACACATGAGAAAACTAGCATTTAAAAAAATAGAAGCAGAAAAGTACATTTCCAGATGTATGAGGACCTGACATTGATTCTGAAATGTTATGTTTATTTTGACTTGTCAAAGTTTAAATACAAGGAAAAAAGAGTTTGTATCTCTATATTGTATTCATAAGTTCATTACCTCTATTTTCTACTGATAACCTAATCAGACTTACAATTTATATTTACCTCTGATTCTGCTAGAGAATTAGTGTCAGCTAGTTAGATATATAATCGTGCTGAAAATACTACTTTAAAGACAGATAAAAAATGCTATTACTAGCTCATACATAAGTTTAACAATTAAGCCATTTGGGTAAAATGATAATGCTTTCCTATACAATAACTAGATAACAACATTTCTGCCATGAAACTGCAATATATGTAATATAAAAAAACCGAGGCCAAATGAGTCCCAATTGTGAATATCAGGTGTCGAATTTAATTAATCTCTGCTTTCTTAAACGCTCCTTTCTTTTCCTTCCCTTCCTTGGCGGCTTCAGGTTAGTTTCAATAGAACTTGCTGAGCCCATCTGCCTTAGTTTATGCTAATCTGCTGCTTGGAAAGCAGATAATAAATACCTCAGAAGCACTGTTTCTCTTTGCACCCCAGCAAAAAAGCCCTGCAGAGAATCTTAAGGTTGCCCAGCATTAGTCATCTGCCCACGAGTCTGCAGCCAGGTTTTTGCAATCTGTTTACAATGTTCTGAGGTTGTCTCAGGCCAGGTCTCTCAGGCAGATGGCTCTTAGACCACTTTGAAAAATGGTAAGTGCCTTAGAATTTTCCCTAAGTCATCTCAGAAATTTATAATGTATTACTTAAAACCTTTCGCCTTTTTTTGTTTTGTTTTGTTTATGCGTAATTTAAGAGACAAGGGAGGTCTAAATAGCTGAGCAAGTTGCTCCGTATATTATCTGTATACTTTGGTTAATTAAAGAACATCCCTTCCTTGTAACTTCACTATCTCTCAATAGACAAACTGTCTTGATGAAAGAGATTGCAATTTGAAGGTGAAGGTGGAAGTGGGTATTTGTGAGAAGAAAAGGGCAATTACCTAACCAACTATAGTGGTAATTATAGCTTGCTAAGAAAGGGATCTTCAAATGAATATAACCTTGTAGTTAGCACAGGGCTTCATACATATTCTAAGAGTTAAAGAGCTGATATACCTTTATAGTTCTAATGAATTGTAAATTGCTTTGTTGTATGATTAAGTGACAGTCTCTCTGAAAGGGAATAAGGGTTTCTCAACATGCCTATAACTAATGCTCCACTAAAGAAAACTGACTCATGTTCCCGAGCCTTTGTGATGGTGAATAACTAGACACAATCAGCCACCACATATTTTTAGTAAACTCAATTTGTTGGGTTCCCCTGCAGGCACTGAAGAAAAGGTAATGCCCTTTAATGAGAATCAGGTGCAATTTCTACCCTAAACCTGGAGCTAGATGAAGTCCTTCATGCCAAAAGGTTGGAAATGAATTTTTTGTTTGTTTGTTTTCTCAACCCGGTGGATCACTACTACGTTGAATGGAGCTCTGGAGGAATCAGGAGGACCCAGAGCAAGGAATAAAGCAGTACTCACGGTGGCTGTTCTGTAAATGAGTTCTTCTCTTCTCTTCTGACTTCATTTTGGCCTTTATGTACCACTGACACCTTAAATAAAAAGGGAAACAGAAGCTTATTTAAGCATTATATAATACAAGGACACAAAACAATTAGGGCCTGGGGAAATTGGTTAGTGGTAAAAAGCACTTGCTACTACTCTTCCAGAGGTCCCAGCACCTATGATAGAGAACTCACTACTGCCTGCACCTCCAGCTTCAGGAGATCTAACACCCTCTTCCAGTCTCCATGATCATATATGTGCTAACATACGTATACATTTCTACATATACATGATTTGCAACTAAAATTTTAAAAAATTCAAAAATATTAGAAATTATATCATTCATGGACAAGGCTCTTGTCTCTCTTCATAAAGACCAGCTTAAAAATATTATTTATAATGTGAAAATGCCTCATATAACTTTTTTTTTTTTTTTGGTTTTTCGAGACAGGGTTTCTCTGTGTAGTCCTGGCTGTCCTGGAACTCACTCTATAGATCAGGCTGGCCTCGAACTCAGAAATCTGCCTGCCTCTGCCTCCCAAGTGCTGGGATAAAAGGCGTGTGCTATCACTGCCGGGCTTAACATTTTTGATACACATAAATATTAGCATCAAATATCACTATCAAATAGACTGATTGAAAAGATAGGATTATCATAAAATATTTTATCATTAGCTATAAACGTCCTTTTTCTTTTTTACATGACTTCTAATAATTATAATTATTTTTTAAAAAGTACCAAAAATCAAAATAAAAATATTTTCAGTTAGGCACTTAAAGATACAGAAAATATGCTTCTATTTTCAACAACAGTTTTTTTGGTGGCTTCTTTTTTAAGAGCTGAAACTTTGAGGGGAATGTTCTGTTCTTGCACTGTGTGGTTGGGTTCTCATGACTGTTTCAACTTAAGTAACGTCAGCAACGTCCATGAGATTCGACTGTTCATCAAGTCAATATTTCAATTGGTTAAACAGAATATATCTCTATTACACAGTGCATTTTTTTCTGTGTCAATTATACCTGAATTTCTATGGTAGTTTAAATACTCAGATTTGCTTTACATTTTTTAAGGAATTAGCTTCCACTGAATGTTCCTTTACCAAAGTTCATAAGAGGTACTTAAGAATGACTGTAACTGATGTAATCCAAACAGGTCACTTCAGTACGTAGTGTTTAGGCAATTTCTAATGTTATAGAAATAGCAAACAGAGAGATTCAAAGCTGAGAATGATTTACTGTTAAGTCTTCTTGTTGTTTTCCTTGTCATTAACTTCCCAGTTTAAATGATCTTAATATTCCAGTTCAGGAATTTTGATTATAGGTAACATTTAAAATCTATTCTCAAGTATGTTAGGTTAAATTTTGCCTATAGAGATTGTAGCATTTTAAATATGTAACATTTATAATTCAAGGCAATACTTTTAATTGTAAAAGGTAAAAGTTCTTGTAATACTATCACATACTCTCTTGCTAGGAGAAGGATTCTAAGACACTGATGATCCGTGTTAGATTGGGGAAAAGTGAAAAAATCAAGTTTCAGAGGGGTTAAATAGAAGTGTGGGGAAAAGTGAAAATGAAAATATTTGGTTGCATGAAAAGTCAAAATGACAATGCAATTGCATTATAAAAATGCTGCTAATACCTTATCTATTGATACTTGCTTAGGAAACATTACCAAAAGAACTCTAAATATAATAAACTTCTCTTGGACATATCCTTTTCCTGCTATAAAACACATTCTTTCGGCAAACTTGGGGTATGGATATCGTGACAACAATAATCTACTCATCATGAAATTGCACACAACTGAAAGAACAATGATAACCTATATAGAGATACTAATGCAAAGACATAAAACATATCGTATTATCTAGACTATGATAATTTAATATCACGATTAATTTTGATTTAGAAAAATTCTTAATTTCCATTTTGAAAGTTTCTTTGAAGATGTTTAGGGTGCATACAATATTAGATGATTTAAGAGGAGTGTCATATTTGTATCCAGCAATAAAAAATTTTAAAAAATCCATTTATCATGACGTTGGTTTAAAATATTGTATTTTGTACTAATCCATTATATAACCAAATCAAATAGACTTTGTAATGCATGTTACTTACATTTTGTAGAATAGGAATTAAGGTTTTTGTTTGTTTTTGGTTTGTGTGTTTCATTTCTCCTCATCTTTTTTTTTTTTTTTTTTGTCATCGGGATCTGAATGGCACACCCATTACCTATTACTTGTGGCTATCACTTCTTTATCTGCTTTAGGAGTTTTCTGCTAGGGTGTAGTGCTTTATACGGAGTCACCCTGTGCATCTATTACTTGTTTTAAGTGCCTTATTTGTACAGTTTTAAATCGTGGAAATAGAATCTTGTATCATGCACAGGTTACAGACTATTAACACAAGTCTTGAGGTGTTCTTTGTGCTCTTCCTGATATTTACAAATGCCCTGGCTTTTCTGTTCTTGTGAGAAATTATCACTCCCAAATCAACTTGGGGAGAGAAGGCTTCTCTCTGCAGTGATTAAAGAAGATGATCATTTCACTGCAGAAAGAAAGGGTATCCTTTGACGTTTCAAAAGCTCATCCCTGGACCAGTCTCCCTCTTCTAACCTTTCTCTCCTTGCCTGTTACTTGAAGATCATGATAACTTGAAAACAAAACAAAACAAAACTCCCAGCCAGTACACAGCCATTATAAAAACCAACATCCAACTGTCAATTCACTAACACTGAGGGAAATCAAGAGAGGAAGCTGGAGGCAGGAACTAAAGCCGAGGCCAGAGAGGAATGTTGTTTACTGCCTTGCTCTTTGTGGCTTGTTCAGCCTAATTTCTTATACTTTTCAGGATGACTTGCCCAGGGTGGGTATCACCTACAATCAGCTGGGCCCTCCCATATCTATCTGAAATGGTCAATCTGGTAGGGAGATTTTCTCACCTGGGTTTCCTCTTCCAAATGACTTTTTAACTATGTCAAGTTGACATAAATTTAGCCAGCACAAGAATGAATACATATTTTCCCTAAGATAAATAATTTGAAAGTATTTTTGATTTCTGATAAATACATGTCTAATATTACTTCAAAATAAGTTATTTAAAAATAACTCCAACATACTATCTTCAGTCTTATTTGTGAAGTTTAAGGACTTGCATCTTGGCCATCATCCAGTACATTTAAAATGAAAATATGGTTTTCAGTACACTGTCACACCCAAACCATAAAAGTAGAAAACTTAGTCCAGGATAGGTGAATCCCTTTTACTAATAATCAGAATTCCAATCTAAATTTTTCACTTTTGTTAACTTACAATAATTAAAAACTTAACATATTACTCTAAAGAAGAAAAATATTACATTTATAAAAATAAAATAATTATAATGTAGAGAATTTTCACATTTAATTGACTTACTTTCATAACAAATTTAAAGAGTTTTATGTAAGTTGCTCTGTCTAATTAAACAATTTTTTTTTTCAAAAAAAGCTCTTCAAGGAGTCATTAGAATATAGTAAAGAAAAAAAAGAATATAGTAAAGAAAAGAAAAAAAAAGCAAGAGTGAGTTATTCTTTACTCTTCAGCTTTCAGACTTATTGACTGCAGGCTTTGGCTGTTAGTTTATTGGGAATTGATCTTGAATGTTGGTAGTTGTCCTTCCCCTGCATCCCTGTGGAGTTCCCCGTGGTGTGTTCATGTCAGGTATATGATCACACATACACACATGTGAATAAACATAAAGGGTGGTTATCCATTGTCCCGGAGATAACCTGGGATGACTCACTTACCTTCCAGTGATGAGGAAGAATAGAGTGAGGATGACTAGGAGAGTGAATCCCCCAACGGCCGCTGTAGCTATGACCAGGATCTGCCCTTGTTCTGCCGCCATGTCAGAAGCTGAAATGCAGACACAGGGGACACTTGGTGATCAATATCTTAACATGATAATGGTTAAAAACACAGTAGATTTGACCTTTATTTTAATAGGTCTCTAAGCAACCCAGGTGAGATAAGATTTATATAATTAATGTTTGCAGAATAAATTGCAAACTGAGATCATCATCCACCAAGCAAAAGTTTCTTCTAAAAACTATAACTAAACAATTTGAATATTTAATGCTTCCTTTTAAGATTGCATTTGCCTATCTATTTTTAGAACACCAAGGTTCTGTGATACTCAGGGCAGTAAAACAAAAGCTGGTTGATAGACCTCCATAACTGACATGCTGGATTTCAACACACGAACACAATTAGAAGGTGTACAATCAATGCAACTTACATTAAAAGTAATTTTAAATTGACAGTTAAAACACATGTCAACAACCTAAGACAGGCTCAGTCTTGTTAATGAAATAAAAAAGAGGGAGAGGTAGAGAGCTTTTAGGGCTGCTTGGCAGGAATCTGACATTGGCCAAGGACAAGGATGTGGGCTTCAGGCAGAAATCTGACATTAGGCTAGAACAAAGAAGTAATTTCAGGTAGGAATCTAAATTTTAGGCTAGAACAAAGAAGTAATTTCAGGCAGGAATCTAAATTTTAGGCTAGAACAAAGAAGTAATTTCAGACAGGAATCTAAATTTTAGGCTCAAACAAGGAAGTAGGCTTCAGACATGTAAATGACTTTGTGCTAGAACAGGGAAGTTGGCTCAGATATTTTGGTCATCCTGACAAGCCCTTAGAAACAGTGATCACAGAAGTGTTCACAGAATTCTGTTTATTGCCTCGCTTGTTCTTTGACTATTTGTGTTTATTGTCTTGCTTTTTCCTTGACTATTTGCATCTATTGTAGTTCTAGACCCTCAACATAGAACTGACCTGAATACATGCATGTAATCAAAATGGTATAAAAGCATAAAGGAAGAGAGGGTATAGGATTGGGGGTTCTAGGGAGAGGAAATGGGGAAAGGGGATGACATCTATATTGTAAATAAATTATTCAATAAAAAAAGTAAAAAGAAATTCATGACAGAGAATAAAGAATTCACGTGTACATGTGTATATATATGTATATGCATATGTTATGCATGTATATAATATATAATATGTATATAATATATATAAATATATACATACATATATATATATCATAGAAAATAAGTAAGGGTGTAAAGACTAAGTGCTTTTTATTTTTTTAGTTAAGAGGCCAAATCATATATACCAACAACACACTACTTTTTTTGCTGAATATGATGTTTAATAATAGTTTTCAACTTGACAGACCCTAGAATCACCTCAGTGATGCTTGCATCTGAGCATATATGTGGGGCCTTTTTGATTACATTTAACATTAATTATGGATGGAATCCTTTCATGGGCTGGGATCCAGGAATGAATAAATGTTGGCTAGCTGTCCCTGATTGTGTTATGGCCAGCTGCTTTGGGTTGTTGTTTCCAGCCCTGACTTCTCTTTCTATATGCTGGAGCTGTGAGCCAGAATAAACCTTTTCCTTAAATTGCTGTTATCAGAATGTTTTTTTGATATGTAAAGAGAGAATAAACTAAGACATTGTCAAAAGTATTTAAGCTAAGTTTTGAATTGGGGCCCTTATACATTATAGTCCAGAAAATTCTTGTTGTTAAAAACTGCAGCGGCTACATGTCCCTAAAATACATTGGTTCAATTCATTGCTCTCTTCCATTTTCTCTAGTGCAGACTTCTACACTGGGTGTGGTGGGATACTGCTTAAATATGACGTAATGCACAGACAGAAATATCACAGTGAATCCCTTAATATGTAAAATTGGTGTGTATTAATGAATTAGTTAAAAAGTTTCCTCGTGTAACTTATGAGGCCTTTAGATTCAGGCTTTTAGATTTTAGTTTTGTTTTCTTTTCTATGCTATAAGTGCAAATTATAATTCAGCCATCAGTAGCCTAAAATATTAATCAAAAAGTTTCATTAACAACCTTCAACATGACTAAAGCACCACAAATTATTTCATTTGTGTGTGTGTTTGTGTGTGTGTTTGTGTGTGTATATGTGTGTGTGTTGTATGACTATGTATCAGTGTGTGCCCCAATGTGCATATGGGGGTCAGAGGACAATATTGGTTTACAGGTCTCAATTTCCACCTTGTTTGAGACAAAGTTTCTCATCATTCACTACTTTTTTGCCAGGCTAGCTAGGCATATACAGTACACAAGTGCCCATTGTTTTTTTTTTTCCCTCTACTTTCCATCTTCCTATAGGGGCACATCGATGGCACTGCATCCAGAGTTCATAGGGTACCAGGAACAAACCCAGGTCATCAGGCTTGTGCAGCTTTCTCTGTGAGGGAGTGCCAACTGTTCACTCCAGTAAGTCATTCAGTCACAATATTTAGAAGACCCTCTAAATGTAATAAAAAGCAAGTCACCTTTGTTTGGTTTTTAGTTCCAGAAATGTATTAAATATTGGAATTAGATTTTAGTCACCATTATTTCATCAGGTAGTTTTTACAATGCTCTGTTTTGACACATAATCTGTTGAGAGACAAGTTAAATGGTTGCATCTTATCCAGTAAATAATGAACTCAAGCTTTTCATTAGTTCTTCCCCAAGTTTTTGCAATCTTCAAAATAGTACTGATATGGGAATTAATGGTGTGCTCCAAAATGTCATATTTTCTCACTGAAAATTATTAAACAACAAATTTTCTAAAAAATTGATGTTTCAGAAAACATTACAGTATTATCTGTATTGAAGATAAAGAAAATGACATTTTTTTAAAAATGAAGACATTATTTACTTACAACTCCTGTGCTCATAAAAGATATAATCTACTTCAAGAGTTTTCAGCCTAAAACAAATATTTTTATAGTAGTCAGGTCTCTAGTGATTTCTTCAGACTGTATTCAAAGCTCAGATGGGGAATAAGATTATGTAGTTACATGGCTTGTGAACATCAGAAAGTTTGTCATAGAAATTTAATAATAACTTAGTTTATTACTAACATGTTTCCTTTTGTCTACTTCTGATTACATGTTTATGAACTGGGTTTGAATTTAAAGTTATTTATTTTAACAGAATATTGAATAAATTTGAAGATGGCATAGACCTGCATAATTATTTCCTAAGCATGTATATTAACAAAATTCAGCATTTCTGTATAGAGAATAACATACACATGTACTGAACAGAGATAACATAATGCTTAATGAATATCACTATTGTACTGGGTATAAAATAATACAGAGAACGAGGCTAATCTGAGTAGGGAAATATGACAAACATAATTATCCATACCATATCTATTTTCCTAGGACAAAAATTTGAAATGTTATTTAATGTTTGTTCATGGTCTACATGCTTATGCCAGTACTATTGTTACACCTACTTAAATAATTCTATTACTTGTCCAAACCCAACACACTGCACAAAGCAAAGATGACAGTCCAATACTGATTTATCTGTTTCCAAGGCCTAGCTACTGAAGTACTTTAAACAGCCTCTTTCAGTAACAGGAGGACCTACTAGTCCCAGATTTCCTTTTGTTCTTGTTTGCCCTTGGTTTCGAATCTATAATGTGAAAGTGTTGAATTACTTGTCTTTGTCCCAGTCTGCCAGAGACAGGTAACTATTTTATTGTGTTTTCCAGGAGAGCTACAATAAAATATTGAGAAGAACAAAGTTTGCCATATGGAAGTAGGAAGAATGCCCTGGACCATTGCTGTAATTATCCTCTTGCTGGACAAGATCTGTTTTTATTGGATTAGTGCTGGTCCATCACAGAGCTCTGATTTCATCTCAGGGTAAACTTCAAATCCCTTAACTTTATTAATGAGGCTTTTTTCCAACCACCTAGCACAAGTCTCTGGCTTATCTGATTACAGCTTTCCTTCAGCTCCTTGAGTGAATCATGCTTTCTTAAATAACAGTTCCTGACAGTTCTCTTTCATGGACACCCAGATATTTGGAAAGCATTATCCATTATCCCAGTTGTTTATGTTTTATTAGGCTCTCAGACATATGTTTCCATAATCCCTTAAACTAATGCTACGAATGAAAGTGTAGTGTGCTGTGCTATCACACACACACACACACACACACACACACACACACACACACACACACATACATTTTTTAAAATTGGGATAAAAGTTCCACGAAGGCAGGAAATTCAATCTGTGATGTCTGTTGCAAGTTCAGTGCGACATACCTCCACTCCTCTGAAAGAGAAAGTGTAAATAAAAATCATATCCAGCATGGATTATGTGGATGGTCTTAGATCAACCAGCAATTGAGATGAGAAGACAAAGAGGGTGTGGCCCAAGTTACAGCTGGGAGTGGCTAGGGTTACAGCTGGCAGGACAGAGGACTGGAGGAAGTGTTTTGGCTTCTATTTGTCATCTCCTGTTTTAAGGCACCAATTGTGTAGTACATTGCACAACAATGAATATGGAGCCCAACTCTTGTGACTTGATATGAGGTTGTAGCTTAATGAATACAATGAGAGACTGAATTGAGTAGGTGTATGTACTTGATAGTCTGATAAGAATAGGTTAGATTAAGCTGGGAATAAATAACTCACAACTGTCTTCCTTTTAACAATGAGAGGAAGATTTATGTCAAACACAGCTGCTCCATGTAGATGAACCAGCGTGTTCAGTATTTATTTCTAGTTACTCTACATACTTTGGAGATAATAATCCTGGAAGGCAAGAGTTACTATAGTAACAACATTTATGTTTCACCATGGTCTGACGAACAAAGTTCAAGAATTCATTATTTCACTCAACAGTATTGATTGGAAGTTATTGTGTAGCAGATGCTAAGGTGACCCTCCCTCCCAGGGATGCAGATGAACAAAACTAATGCAATTACTATGCCGGTAGACTTACAGTTGAGAAGGGAGAGCAGACAGTGAACAAAAATTACAAAGAGTAAGAACTGTTATATCAGAGAAACTTGTCCACAGTGCTGCCTGCATTCATTTGTGCAGCCCCAAATGCTAATTATGTCTAATTAATTTTCTCACAGAAAATATATATAGAACTTACTTTTATAAGTACTACCTATGGGGAGAGCCCTGAACCTAAAAGGAACCATAGCGGGATCTGTAGAAATAAATGAAATTTATTTGTGTCTCATTCATTGAAAAATATTTCATTAAATACAAAAAGGTCATAGTCTCAGACAAAAATAAGCATGTTAAAATGATATGTTTAATTTTATGGCCATGGCAGGAAGTACACTCCCTTAAGGAAAAATAATTATTTTAAAAAAATATTGTGAATTTGTTCAGAGACAGCATATAGCACCTAGATAATGTTTGGATTAGGTCAGAATAACATCAAATGAAGCTTGTTCTAGTTGTTTCTATTTAAAGAGGGAAAAAAAACAGAGTGAAGTTCTTTCCATGGAATCTAAATTCTTACAAAAAAATAGATTCCACGTTTTCAGAAAAGTGTGAGAGAAAAGGAGAAAAGCAATTTGGCTATTTTTAACGAACACGTTTTCTTCTATGGAGACATATGATTCTGCCTCACTGTAATCAAGATTTTATATATATATATATATTTACATTTCAAAGTGAAATGTGTTATTTGTATTCTGTATCATTTTCTACAGAAGAGCATTTTGAAGTTAACTCATTTCTTGAAGTTGTTATGAACTTCTGAAAGCTACTGGAAGATATATGATACATTTTGAATAAAGCATTTCTCAAAAATGCTGTCCAGTGAAATGCATTTTTTTGTTATTTCACTGAAATCATTTAAAAAAAAAAACAACCTATATTTCTATATTTCAACAAATAGGTTGACAGTAAAAAAAAAAAAAAAAAGAATTATTGTAAGGTTTATTCGCAAGTGACACATGAAAATTTCCTCCTTAAATTACATGTTGCAATCAGGATTCTAAATCATATAAGACTGAGAGACACATCTAACAATGTGCAATGAAGACTAATAGATATGCAAAAAATTTCAATGATACAAGCCTAGGTAGACATTAGAATATTATGTATGGATGATAGGTAGTATAGTAAACTCTCCTGGAAGAAAAACACAGTATTGTAATTTTGTAGAAGACACTCTTATTATCTTCCTTTGACACCTGGACTTGTAAACATGATTTCATCTTGAATCTCCCAACAAGTCAAACTTTTAGCACATCTTACATTGTGTCTTCATCACCAATGACATGGTATAATATCTGCCTACAGAAATACATGAGAAAGTGAGTTACTTATGTCTGTCGATCTGCCTTGGCATAATGTGTCTTCCCACTCTATCCCATCTAATGAGATACTTGTTCTTTAAAATATTACTTAAAAGTTCTCAGATCTTCTTCATTGCCTGGAAAGTAGAGCAATTCCTTTCTAGCAAGTGTGGCTCAGAGATGTCTATCTATGCACATGATGCTGGAGTCTACCTCATGTAGATCTTTCCACTGTCTTCCTGCTATACATCTGTATTTCCACGCTTGTCAATATTGTCATTTCGACCTTTTACGTATCCTCTGGTTTTGTCCTCAGTTTCTCCAATTTCCTATGCTATTTTCTCAGTTAGTCTTCACATCTGATCACATTTATTTGAAATCAGCTAGATGGCAGCCTCAGTTAGGTAAAACAGAATTGAACAATAGTAAGCAAAAAGGAAAAGAACAAGATCTTATAAAAAGACATCTGACTAATGTTCACATATTAACAGTGCATACCATGCTTCCAAGCAGAGCATGCATTCCTTACATTGAGACTTCATATATCTTATTGATTTCTAACTTTACAGCAACAGTATAGTAGTGATAGGATAGGAATTAGACATAAAGAGACAGTTGGACAGCAGTGTCCAGAGCTAAGAGTACACACAAAATAGTGAAAGAGACTGAAAATATGACATAGTATTCTAAAATATTTCTCACCAGGAACATGAATGTTTAGGACTATATATTTAACTCAAGGAGTATCAAAAATATTATATATTAGAGCTCAGTGGCAGAATCACTTGAAGTCAGTTAGAAACACTTAATCATCAATTTCACCCATCTATGGTCTCTGTGTGTTTTAATAACAACCTCCCTGCAAGATATGCCCACAGAAACAATAGTGCCACAAAGGTTATGGGAGCAAACAACCACATTTTGCTTGGATTTAGCCTGCTTCACAAGATGGAACCCAAACTTAAGCTGCTAATGAGGCCAAGAACCTGAGAATAAATAGGTCATGTGCCCTAAGGGAAAACTACTACTATTATTCTGCTATAAACATACTAATAAGGTGATTCCTAGTGACATATTGCTATACTCATAGATCAGCACATTCATAAATCCTCATCAGAGAAGCTTCTTCTTTTAGTAGATGGCAATTAAGACAGAAATTCACATCAGGTCAATGAGCAGAACATAAAAGGCTTTGGAATGCTAAGTCCTTAATGGAGTATCTGTATCACTTCCCTTTTCTAAGGCCTTAGGGATCTATGCAACATGCTAATATGCATGGGGCTTGGTGGAGGAGAACCGAGACAACTACAGAAGGGACATAGTCTTCTTCTGAACTGAACTGATTCAATTGACTGTCCCTCACTGGTCTTTAAGTAGCCTCTCTTTCCTGTCTGTTCTAGTTGGGATTTCCCATCTCTGACTCATTCTGTCAAAGCTTTCTCTGATTTGTCACTTTTTCTTCCCTTAATCAGACATTGTTGTTTGGGATTAAAGGCATGAACTAAAGGTGGGTCTGTATTCCAGTGAGAGAGATTAGAGGTGTGTTCAGAGTTTGGATTCCAGACATATCTTTAGATGGGATCCCTTGCTAGAGCAACCATGTTGCTGGATTAAAATTCTTCTACAGCGTAATGTTTGAAAAAGTGTTAAGGATTAGCAAATGTATAATCATACAAAGTGATTAGAGAAATAATCCATTCTCAGTGCAAAGATATATGATTCTAAGTTAAAGAATAAAAAGCTTGTTTGGTTTCCTGAGTTATGTTAACTATTAAACACATCTTAGCTTCATATATTTGTTTTTTTTAAACTAGAATCAATTAGTGAAAAATTAAAGGAAACAATGTGAATTAATTTCTCCCAGTCATTTGCACCTAAGCTTTCCGTGAAGTGAATATTTAGAGGAAACTGTAGAAACACGGAGTTGGATTAGCACTTCTCCTTTATAACAATCCAATACTTGAGGCTAACTTTCATCACAAAAATAATATCTCTTAGATTAAAATTCAAAGTCAGAAAGACAAGAGAATCTCTCTTCCCCTCAGGTGAGCTGATTACTGAATTCTCAGCTGGTTGGAAGCAAGCCTCACAGATCATCTGTCTTGCAGGGGAAGCTTTAGTGGGGATTATACTCCTCAGAAAGCGACATCACTGGCAGAGCCTTTTCTACTGCTCTGCCACTTCTCCAGAAACAAAGCAATTCAGTGAATCAAACTGAGGCTTCCCTGGAACACCACCAATCTCCAGACCCACTCTCCTTGATGCCCCAATTTACCCGTCAGATGAAATGCCAAATGACAGAGGGATAATTGGGGAATGCCAGTTTGGCACAACTTGACAGAGAGGAAGAGGCAGGGATAGGTGTACAGAGTAATGAAATGCTTTTTTCCCCCCTTTTGGAAGAGATTCTTGTGTTCATTAATGAGCTGCACAGATGCCTTGCCACATGCAGAGAATTTTCAAAATGAAAATTAATGATCACAGCCTTTGAACAACTGGAACTATTGTCAACACTTTAAATTTCTGCAATTTAATTTGTAATCATCTCGCTTTTGTACTGCTCCCTGTAGTTAAGTTAGGTCTTTGAGACTATTTTTTATGACTTCATATGTATACACCTTTTACTTTTTCTAAAATATCCAGTGTAGCACGGTATTCACTTACAAATGGTACAATGTCTCATGATTACTGACTTGGAATCAATAAATTTTCTATTTCAAATGTTATTTGATATGTACCTTTATACTATTTGTGGATATTTCAATACTGGTAAGCATATTCAGGCATGTAGATATAAGAAATATGTCTGCATTTGAACAGTTCCTTTTAAACATTTGTAATTAATCCTGGTTCAGCGTGGGGTACTTATCAGCAGCTTAAACTGGTTACATATATATATCAAAGAAAAATTCTGCATTGAAGTAAAATTTCTGCCATTTTTATGCTTAGACATAAGTTATAAGAGTTATATGTTGAAAATTACATATGACCTAATTTATAAGTTGAAACAAAGAAAGATTGTCATTATGACCCTTAGAAACCAAAATTTTCTTTTTCTTGAATATCATAAAAGGAAACTTCAGGTGCCCCTTAGTATTTTCATCCATATGAATTGGTGTCATGTTGCTGTGTATTCTGATCTATATTATTTCCTTATCTTAAAGAAAATTTCTGTGTGGATTCACACATAATCTGTGTGGGTTTGTGTTTCAATCCCTATAATAAGAAGCAAGAAAGAACCCAGTAAGCTCCAACCCTCAATCACTGTAACGTATTGATAATCAGATTTATGTATTTGAGGTTTTCTTAAGTTTTTAAACCATTGTTTGGAGAAAAAGCTCTATAATTAAGTATATAACTAATAGAAATCACAGATTTACAAGGCTTGTAGTTCTTAAGATTTATGTATAACGAAAATTTATTTTTAATAAAAATATTTAAATAAATTGCAATTTAAAACACATGCATGTGTATTTAGAAAATTTAGAGGGCTGGCAAGATGGTTCAGTGGATAAAAAGACTTGCTGCACAAGCTTGAGCTGACATAAGTCTCTGGAACCAATGGTGGAAAAAGAAAACCAACTCCTCAAACTGTTCTTTAACCTGCACACACACACACACGCACACACACACACACACACACACACACACCTATGCATACTCACACACCATAGTACTTGTGCAACTGCACCTCTACTCCCCTACTACTATTTTTTATTAGTATTTTTTTTTTAAAAAATGTAGACATTTTCTGTAGTACATTCTCATTGACTCAGCACTTATTAATAAATACTATAATGTTTATTACTGAGAATGCTGGGTCAAATGAATACCAATTCAGTTGGTAGAGTGATTTCCCTGCATGCCTGAAAACCTGACTTGCATTCTCAGTACAGCATTAAACTGTGGGTAGTGCCTCCTTCTTCCAAACGTCAGAGACCATCTAGCAAGAGGGGATGGAGACCATCTAGGAAGATTGAAAGAGCAGAGGCTGAGGCAAGGGGAAGGCAGTGTGTTTTGGACACTGGGATGATTCATTGATGAACTCAGGATAGCTTCACAAGATGTCTATAAGATCAAGACCATTAACAATAATCCAGCATAAAGAACAGGAGCTCAAAGGTCCCCACTCCTACATGAGGAAAGATTTTCTTTAAGAATATTGTTCCTGGTAAGTTGCCTTTGTTCTAGAGAATGCTCCCAACCTCTTAAAAATCTAGGAACTGCACAAATTGGACTAGGTGAGTCCAATTGCTGTGAAGAGACACCACATCCATGGTAACTCTAATAAAGGGAAACATTTAATTGGGACTGGCTTACAGGTTCAGAGGGTTTAAGTCCATCATCATGGCAGTAGGCATGGCAGACTGAAGGCAAACATGGTGCTGGAAAAAAAGCTGAAGAGTCCTTCCTTTTGATTCTCAGGCCAACAAGGCCACAACTTCAATAGTGCCACTCACTCCCTGTGAGTCTATGGGGGTGATTTTCATACAAACTACTACAGTGAGTAATTAAAAATAAAAGCACACCAAATTGGCATGTAGGTGGGTCAGGAAGTGTGGAGTAGATCAGGTAAGAGTTAGGGAGAAAATTGGGTGGAGTGAATATGATCAAAATACAGTGTGTACATATATGAAATTCTCAACAAATTAAAACTATTTTACTAAAAGAATTAAAAACTGGTATAATCTTGCATGCTAGTAATATGAGTATCTGAGAGGAGGAAGCAGGAAGTCACAAAGGCTCTCAAGGCCATTCTTGGTAACATAGCAAGTTTAAGTTAACCTGGGCTAAATGCGAGGCAGTCTCCAAAACAAACAAACAAACAAACAAACAAACAAACAATTGTGGTGCATTAAGCATTGTGATACAGATAGACGTTTCTGAGATAGAAACTAGAACAGTTTCTCATCCTCATAAAAGTTATGCTTTAGTGGCAGAAACAGATAAGTCAGCATCAGCTGAAAATCTAATAATGCTAGGTAAATGTAGGTATGTCTGAGGGTCGTAAAGGAATTGAGAGAGAAGGATGATTTGATTAGAAGCTCAGCTCAAATCTGTAATGATCAGAAGGGTTTTGCAGCTCACCAAATGGTTGAGTGGATGTTTAGAAACAAGGGCATCCTATTTCAAAGAAACTGCATTAGAAACAGCCCAGAGATGCAAAAAGCCCCCAAACCTTCAAGACTTGTTTGTAATACAAGGATGGGGAAAAACAAAAGGGCAGTTGTCTGAATCCCATTGCTTTTGCTACTATAAAGATGACAAATGTGAAAGAAAATAGGTGCATTTACTCAAAATTGTAACTTTGATGGAGATACAAATTCTTTCAGATGAATGTAAAGACTCTGCTTATCAGAACTGCGGCAGGGGAGTCACCCTGGCTTGTGCTGAGCCTCACAGTGCTCTCATTATTTTCCAGTTACATGTGGGATTCAAATTTCACTTTTCATTGAATCAGTTGTGTTTCTGCTACTGAAGATTGAGAACAGTGAGAATACTATTTAGTGTACTGAGTTCAGAGAAAATAATGTAATCATAAGCATATTGTACATGAAGAAGGGAATAGAGTGGGAAATATGCAGATATGTTTCTGCCTCAAAATTAATAACTTCTTTTTGTTTATTATATCATTCTTCAGTGGTATGATTTTCTTTGTGTTTGATGCTAAACGCATGTCTGCAGATGTTTCCTCATGACTGGATGGGCAGGACTGGAAGGCAAGGTGAAATGGGATGGATATATTTTTATCTCTCTAGAACAGTCTTGTTAAAAAAAAAATTGATTGGCTCATTGCGTACATGAACAACATTTAAAGACAGGCTTCATGCCCAGCAGTAGGAGGTCAATACAAGTTTTGGGATCATCATGTGTAAGCTTCAGAAGAGGTTCACAAGTCTTTTCCAGGGTGTCCAACCATTTGATGTTGTGACCCCATAAGGCCACCTACAAATATTTATTACTCCATTCTCAGCTCTCTGGGGGTAAATGCTGCCTGCAAGCCAAAGTTTAGATATCTCTGTCACCTATGTCTGATTTGTAGCAGATCAGAGGGAGCAGCTACATGTAACATGTCCAATATCCTGGGAAAGGAAAAATGGCTTCATACATCTGCATTTTTATTTTATCAGTTTTATCAGGCTTCTTCTCAGACCTCATGTGTAAAATTCCAATTACAAATTTCATATTAGCTTTGCAGTGACAGCATACACCTTTAATCCTAACACTTGGAAGGCAGAGGCAGGTAGATCTCCATGAGTTCAAGGTCAGCCTGGTCTCTCTCCATAGAGAGTTCCAGGACAGAGAAATTAAAAATGTTTGCTGTGAATCTTGGTCTTTCTTTAACTCGAGAGATACAGAACTATGGAGAGACAGAGTAACTAACACACACACACACACACACACACACACACACACACACACACACACACACACAGAGAGAGAGAGAGAGAGAGAGAGGGAGAGGGAGAGGGAGAGGGAGAGGGAGGAGGGATTGATTTAAAGGCTGTAGGGCTGTAGATGTGGTTCTGTAGTAGAGTGTTTGTGTAATGTGTATGAGTATCTGTGTATCAGTATTGGTTTTAGTGTGTAGCTCTAAAGGGAAAAAAAGTCTTTTTTATTTTTATTTTTTTGGTGCAGCTGTGTTAAATATCCCCTTAAAACTGAACTAAATAGGAAAGCACCCTGAACATATCCATTTTTGATGTTATGTAATAGAAAGTAGTATTTTGTTTTGTTTATTTATATTTAAACTATGATGTTTATTGATATAACAGTAACATTAGAAAAAAAATCAGTATTGGCCATCATGGGAAATAGAAAGTTATCCTTTATAAAGACACCGTTATGAATTTAGTTTTTTTTTTTTTTTTTAAACAATTAGAACTGATTTAAGGACACAAAAAACTGATATTTTATTGCTTCCAGAAAATAAAATTGAATTTTGTCAACTTTATCAAAACTAAATTCATTTTTTGGTAGACAAAATGCAATTGATTATAGTTCTACACAATATGAGGGGTTATTTCTGTTTCGTGTAGTGGACTTTTCCATAGCTAATTCCCGGAAGCTTTCTCCTGAGTGAAACAGGTCATCAGAATTTTGGCTACTGGGAGTATACTCCTCAGGTTCTTCTCGATGACTCAGAACACCTGCTTTGATAAATTTCTAGGCCATTATGATCTGCTCCCATGGTACCCTGTGGTGGGATGCTCTGGGCTCTCAATCTACTCTGTATCTAATTGTGGAAGCAGAGTCTAAGCAGAATCCTAAGGATAAGAGCCTGCAGCCTGTTTTGGACTAGATGTGGGAGGTTTTATTTTTCAAATCGGTACCTTGATTTTTATAATAAAATAAATTTAATTTCTCTTCACCTTATTTTCAATAATTGACATTATTTATTGAAATAAAAATGAAATAAAACTTCACATTTAAAGCTCTCTATGAAGACTAACCTCTGTGCTGGGTTTAATGGTGTACTCAGTTACTGTCAGTACATGGGATGTGGCAGGAAGACCTAGCTGTGGCAGCCACCCTGGGACACACTCACTTCAGCACTGTTAGCATCCTCTAGGGAGGGTAGCTATTTAGTCCTATGTCTTAAAGAGAAGAACTTCAGAAAACTGTTCAGTCTGTTACCCAGTCATAGCAGTTGGGTTCAGCGTGGGGATCTGATGACAAAGTGGAACGAATATATTCTTATTTTTATTTCGGCTTGGAACCTAAGGGTTACCACTCATTTGGTCATTTTGATGTGGGCAAGTATGACCTATTAGGGCATTAATGTTTTTTCTTATGGCACTAGTAACCTCCTCTTGGGGTGTGTAAATCAAGAAGAATATTGGTGATCTTGTTTCTGGGAGTTTTCCAGGGTGTTTCTATCTCACACTTTTTTGAGGCCTTAGTAAGCGGTCATTCTTGCCAAGCTATTGCTTAGGCTAACTCATGGTATACTAATAACATAAATTTAGGGGTAATTTAAGGTTATCCCAAGTTCCTAGTAATAAATAGATCATTTAGAAACAATATTAAATATGATTCTTTCTACTAGCTTCCTTGGTATATACATTTTTTTGTTTGAAGTCCTTATGTATGAAATTTCTTAAGTAATTTTATTTTCTCCCTTCATTCTCAATATGGAAAAATATCTCACTTGACTGCTGACATTTTTGCCTTGGCTCTCTTCAAGACTATAGACAGAAAATGCCTATGAAAATAAACCAATAAAATTTCTGCATTTCTTGAAAAACTGCCTGCAGTCATATTTCTGAATGCTATTTATTTTTTCCCTGTGACATCTGTGCTTTATGTGTGCAGGGGGACACTGCTCTTCTCTTGCTGCCACCAGGAATCCTAGGGCAAGATGATGCACATGCTGTGACCTCTGTTACAGGTCTCAGAGTGGGTCCATGTTCCTTTGTGTTGAAATGTTCCTGATACATTATTTATAAGTCCAATTTAATTTTTATTATTTCATTATGTTTATTGTATTTTGCATACTTATGTGTGGGCCTGAACGTATCTATGCATACTATGTGCGTGCTGGTGGCTATGGAGTCTAGAAGGATGTTTCCCTGGAGATGGAGTTATGTTTGTTAGCTTTACAACATGGGTTCTAGAAACCAAACCCATGTCCTCTGGAAAAGCAGCAAGGGATTTTAAACAAGGGACCATTTCTCCAGCTCATATTTCTAATTTGATTTGCAAGTTATAAAAATTAAAATTTTCTCCTTTTAATTATGCTTCCTAAGCAAGTATCCATTATAATTCAAGGATGGCTTAGGTATCTTAGACAGTATGTGAGGAAAGTTGGCTTAGGGAGAAAGTTCTGCCTTTCAGTGGAGATGAAATCTGCTCGTCCTTATATCTTTTTTATCCCCACAAATTGTTACTAATGATTTTAATTATTAATGTATACAAGTTTGGGAATATTCTGCCATACTTTTTTTTTTTTTAAAAAAATTAAAATACCTAGAGATTAAGTAAACATAATCGAGGTCATCTCTAGGCCTCTGCCTATATGAGAATTCCTGAACTTCATTTTCTTATCAGCCTGACTAATTCATATGTTGAGGTTTCCTTTTCTTTTCTTTTCTTTCTTTTCTTTTCTTTTCTTGCATTTGCAGGTGTAGAGACAAAGCTTCAAAGGAATGTTTTTATACTGGTTTTTTTGAAGGTTAACAAATCCTGTTTTTCTATTTTTTTTTTATAATAAAACCAAATATAATAAGATAAAACAAAACCTAACATATTGGATTTGGACAAAACAAACAGAAGGAAAAGAGCCCAAGAGAGTACACAGACATCAGAGGCTCACTCATTTAATTTAAAAGCCTTAATATATATGTAAAGGGCCTGCTATACACTCATGCAAGCCTTGTGTATGCTCCTCAGTCTCTGTGAGTTTATATGAACTTTGCTCATGGCAATTAGAGGGCCTTGTTTTCTTGGTGTTCTCTTGTTCTGTCTCCCATACTCTTTCTGCCTCCTCTGCTTTACGGTTCTCTGAACCCTGAGGGCAGGGGAAGCATTAGTAGCGGCAACCAGTTTAGGGCAGAGTGTGTGTCCTGAGAGTGAGTCCTCACTCTGTTCATAATGTCTGGATGTGGGTCTCTGTATCTGTTCTCATCTGCTGCAGGATGGAGTTCCTCTGATGATGGCTGAGCAAAGCACTAATCTATGAGGAGAGCAGAATGTCATTAGGTGTCTCTTTATTGCCATTAAAAAAAAAGATCAGTAGTATGATTTTCTAGCCTCAGATTCTTGATTACCCAAACAGTGTCAGGTATGGCCTCTGTCATGTAGAGTAGTCCTTAAGTTACATCAGACATTGGTTGGTTACTAATACCACTTTGTGCCACCAGTACCCTGGCCTGTCTTGCAGGTAGGAAACCAGTGTAGATTAGATCAAAAGTTTGTGTGTGTGTGTGTGTGTGTGTGTGTGTGTGTGTGTGTGTGTGTGTATGTGTATTTTAGGAAGCTTCAAATATATCAGGTTTCCATACTACCCTTCAAATGAACCTTAATTTTATCTGTTTCTTCCCATAATTTCTCCCCCACCCTGTCTTCTTTCTTCTTCCCCTGCCCATCTGATCCTCCCAATATAGCCCCTCTATCTATTAAAATAGCTATTATATCTAACCTCTGTGGTTCTATGGATTGTAGCTTGGTTATCATCTTCTTAATAGCTAATATTCACATTTAACTAATCGTATATCATATTTGTCTAAGGGTTTAGGAAACCTTACACAGGATGATTTTTTTTCTAGTTCATATCATTTTCTTCCAGGTTGAGCTTTGATGTCCTGACCACTCACTTTCACAAGTACAAGTATAATTCTTGCCATTGGAGCTTCCTACTTATAGAGAATCTGGAAATTCCCCTTACCTCTTTGTGTCTTTGTATATAAATGTCCTTGGGCTTTGGAAATTCTAGAAGCCACTCATGAGTTCAAGAGTGAAATAATCCACCATGTTCTTATGCATGGAATATACTCATGCCTTGAATGAATTGAGAGGAGGATAGAAAGTATTTAATTCTGTTTTCACTGTTTGCTCTTTTCTTATGAAAGCTTACTGGGTTCATCTTACTTGCCCTATCTCAAGGGTAGGGCAGAATTTGACGATGAGTGATCTATTTTATAAACTTTACAGATATTGCTGAATTTAAGTCAGAAACAAATCTAAAGATACTTAGCTTTCTTTAAAAAAAAATCACCATATGTGCTACGTTGGGTATCTTTACTACATGTGCTTGTTTAATACAGTTAGGAATCTACTATCCCTGTGGGCATTTAAGCAGCATAAGTGAGGAAAAAAGATGACAAAAAAGACAGTTAGGTGGTTATAAAAACTGCACTTTGTGAGATGGATAAATACAAATAGTGAGAAGTGGGTCCCTAATGGATAGGAGTTGACTGTTAATGGTTTAGAAGGATTCAGAAAGCACCGAGAGTTGCAATAAAGAGTATGACAGTAAAGAAAAAAAATGTGCTGAAGGTAATTAGGTAACCTGAGTCTCCTGGGTACATTTCTATTCAGTGTTCTGCTTGTCTGCCAGTTAACTTAGAATAATTTGGTAAAGAGTGGAGCAGGCTTCTTTTCGGTCATTATGTAATGTTAAAAAGTATGATTTCATGAAAGTTCAAATATTCTCAAGACTGCCTGTCTAACATTTGCAAAAGGAAAATCTTTCAAGCAAGCTACTGTGTCCAGAAAGGAACAACATAGCTTAATACCTCTTCTGATCAATATACAATTTTCAACACACAGCTATCTTTGCTGTTATTTGGTTTGCTCAGTTCCTGTCTAAGGTAATCAACTGGATGGCTGTGGAATTTTTAAACTGCTGTAAACATTATGGTTCCTTTCAAAACTCTACTGTTTCCCCTGGAAATGTGAGTATTGGCAATTCAACCTTCATACTGATATGGTCATGACATTTAGAGTCAGGGTCATTTTGAGGTCGTGAGGCTTAAGTGAGGCCCCATACTGGTATGGGTGAGCCCCACATCACCATAATAGTTTGTAAAATGAGGAAGAGGCACGTTGGGCTAGCATTCTTGTTCTGCCTCCCTATGTGTTACTCTCTGGCCTCACCAGATGCCATACAGATGATGGTAATAAACTTTGCTTGGCTCTAGAAATTTTATCCATATATAATATAGATATTTATAAATTGCAAGTTTTAAATATTGTATTATTGCAAGGCAAAACAGGCAGATATATAGATGTTCATTTCAACTTGAAGGTTTCACTGTGGGTGCTCTAAGGAAGTTCTCTTTATTCATCTTCACGTTAAATTTTCTTCTTTCATCTTTATGAAGGTGAGTATCAGGTGATTCATAGCTCAGGATAGTCCTTCAGAATTACAATACACTCAACGAGTGAGTCCCTCTCAGAAGAGGGGCAATATTTATGATTATAATAACAAGTGGTTTTAGTATGGCTATTAATAACATCCATACTTCTAAACATACCACACATATCAATTTATGGAGTCTTCACACCAATCACAGGAGAAAGTAGCAGTACTATATACAGAGACTGATGATTAGAATTACAGGCCAGTCTGGAATACAGAGTGAGCTCCAGAGGAAGGGTAAAACTAGGTCTCAGAGAATTTAATTAACCTGCCCATGGTTATGTGGTTAGACACAACTGAAAAAATCTTATGTATAGTCTAGCTCCAGTAGTTGAGATTTTAAAACTGTGCTATGTAAAGCAAAACTGGTCCAAACCTTAAACAATCTGATTACAATATGTCTTCGTTTCTTTTCTTGCTGTTGTGGTAAAATACTCAGACCAACTTAAAGAAGAAAGGGTTTGTTTAGCTCACAGTTCCAGGTTATTGTGATCATGACAGAAAGGTCATGGGGGCAGCAGCTTAAAGTAATGTCAGAGAGATGAAGACAGCAACAATGCCTGCATGTTCAATTGTTTTCTCGTCTATTATACAGTCCACATAGGGAACAGTTGGGCCCATAGTAAAGATGGATCCTCCCACATTAATTAGCCTAAATCAACGTAGTATCTAAAGGACACACGTCCAAGAGCTTCTCACCCAGGTGATTCTACATTCTGTCAAACTGACAATACTATTATATCATGCATGTTACATGGACAGTAGATCTGAGTCATTAAATGATAATATTGACATAGGTCTGGCATATTCTCCCTATTATATTGTGGCCTGTGGTAGGAAAAAAAATCTAGATTATCAGAAGTTAAAGTGTGGAGCCTTATTTGTTAAATATATTTCACAGCACTTAAATTCTAGGAGGTCAATACATTTTTGGAATTCCACTAATGTTTGTATCTCACCCATAAAAATTAAATAAAATCTAACATCAAAACATCCCTGATGTTCAGGGAAAATAAGTGTTAAATGAAAAAACCAAGGCAATTACTTGAAGGCTATTCTGTTCAAAGAGTTTAGATGAAAAAAGATACAGGATATTGTTTTGCTTTTTAAATACAAAACACAATACTGCTTTGAGAATGATACTTTAGAGTTGGAAACAATATTCTGCTAAAAAGTCAATGCTCATAAGAACACAAGAAATTAGGTGGAATTCTTATTCCTCTTTTCCAGATGTGGAAGCTACAGTATAGAACAATGCAGTGGCACAACCAATGCTGGCATTTAGAAAGTTTAGCTTCAAAATTTATCTTGTGGGAATTTACATTCAAGTAAAAAATATGGATTGACAATATACTTATATAATTCCTCTGCACTTGTTCTATTTATGGATCTGTTTATCTGTGAAATATTTATCAAATAGCATAGCATGGATCTTTTGCTACTGTGAAAAACTCCCTTATTTCTTTCTTGGTATTTGTGTACTTCATGTTCTTCCATGATGAATCAAGACTGTTTTATCCATGAAGTTTTCATGGGCTACCTTGCTTATAGCTGTGATTATGACAGTGAGCACTGAATGCTCAGATGTACTGTGTGTTGGACTCTAGAGTGTTGGTCTCATGTAGAAAGTAAGCACTCTTCATATTGCTTTTCAGTCTTGGTCTTCTTCAAAGGATCTTTCATTAATGATCTCAGGTAGTGTTCAATATGAACGTTGCACAGCAACCCTGCATTTGATAGAGTTATGAGAAGCTGTCTCAGCAAGGATTTATGGGAAGCAGAAAGGGATCCATGTAGCAGTACATCTGCCATGTGGAAGCAACAAAGATCACAGCAAATGTCTGAGAGTTCTGGAGCTTAGGTGGCTCTTCAGAATTGCACTTCACTGAAGCAAAGAAGTCTCTGAGACTTACATTGACCCGACTTGGATTCTGTCTACTCCTGGGGCCTGGGCGGCGGGGCAGGGGTGCTGTTGTGATTCTATGGAATGCAGCTCTTTTAGGCCAGGCAAAATGTCTGTAGCTGTGAGCCATAATCAAGCTTTCCAATAACAGAGGGAATAAGCACCTGGGGCTTGAGGAAGTCTCCCTACAGCACTTTATAGTTCTTCATCACCTGAAACATTAGTTATTTTTCTTATTGTTTATTCATTGTGTCTCCATGCCTTTGAGAATGTAACCTCTAGAGAAGTATATTCTTGATTATATCTATGATAACTCCATCATGTAGGGAATATTTTATTTGAATACAGAGTGAGATATAATGAAAACTGAATTGGTGGATGGGTGACTAAAACAGCAGAATAATATACTTTAATGAGTCCAGTGCTTAAATTGATCAAGTTGATTCTCTATGTACCAATATCAACAAAATTAAAAACAACCCCTCCAAAAAAACTACAACAGTCCCCCCAAACACTCACAAACTCCACAAAAACCAAAACCAAAGCAAATCAAACTAAACAAAATCAAACCAAACCAAATCAAAACAAACCAAACCAAAACAACAAACAACAACAACAACAACAACAACAACTGGGAAGTTTTAGATGCTTATACAGATTGATCTGATGCAGATCTTAAATTACTTCGCAAGAGTTTCCCATTTTTAAAGCAAAGGAAGGTATTATACCAATTTTCTTTTTAAATTTGATTGAGGAGAAACTAAAGCCTGTAGAATTCAGACTTCCTGAGCAATGACACTATGTCTTATGCTGCCTTTATTGAGGGTATCATTATGTCTTCACCAGTTCTATGCAGCCAAGTAGCTCATAGACAAGCCAGTGGCATGTTGTGTGACACTAGTGTCTTCTTTTGCTTTGCCTGCACATCTCCATTACCTCCCTTCCACCTAGATTCATAAAATCTTCCAGATAACTTAATTTTCAAGATATCTGCAACAGAGCAGTTTCATTGTAGGTTTGACACGAAGTGGCTTTGCTGTACTTTTCTCTAGAACCTCTGGTGAAAGGCCATAATTCAGTGTGTCTTGAAATTCCAAAAACCAAATATGAACTGTCAAGGAGAGATATGCAGGTTTGCATGCTGGCAGAGAGAAAACATGAGTTGGAATTTAAATTGATAATTCCCAAGGTTCCCGCACTTTTAGTATGTGAATTCGGAAGGCTGAAATAGTCTCTAGGGAAATGGAAAGTAATGACAGCTACAGGATGACAATAAAAGGATATTTAGAGAAGTTTATTTTGGTGTGGATAAAACAAAGGCAAAGAAATAATTAGATGTGTTAGCTTTGCTTCTTAGTTACTTATGGGAATTAGCTACTTATGGGAAGCTTGCCATGGATAGCTTGCCTATTGTCATAATTACTGATGAGTGGAAGAAAACCAGGATATTTTAACCTCAGTAGCAAGATGAAATATAGCATTGATAATGACTTCCATTTCTTGTGCCCATACATCATCTTAACCACTACTAACCCATGATCTTTTTCTCACTCATAAAGTTATTAGTTCTAAGAAATATAGCAAGTTATCTGTTTAGAAGAACTTATCAAAATAGAGTGCTGATTCCCAAGTCAGAGCTTTGTGACTATTGTTTGAACAACTCATCTCCTTTAAGTTCATGCTGACATTCAACTGCATAATGATATATAAAGACATGGGGTCACATGGAATCATTAAATGTTGTAGAAGGTTTTGTCCTTATAAATACACTAATCCATCCATACAGTTAATTACATCTTCACTTTAAAGGTCACATTTTACTTAACTGTAGAGTCTCCTTTAGGATATATCCTCTTTTCTTTCTTTTTTTTATTGGATATTTTATTTACATTTCAGATGTTATCCCCTTTCCCCATCCCTCCCAAGAACCCCCTCTATCCCATCTCCCATCCTCCTGCTTCTATGAGGGTGTGCCCTCACCCACCCACCCACTCACTCCCACCTCCCTGCCCTCAAATTCTCACACACTGGGGCATCCAATCTTCATGGGACCAAGGACCTCCTCTCCCACCTATGCCCGACAAGGCCATCCTCCCCTACATATACAGCTGGAGCCTAGTTTCCTATGATAAGTATGTTTACATCTCTCTCTTGCCAGAAGCCATCAAAGAGAAGTTAAAAATTAGCAGGTGATTTCCTGAGATGGTTCTGCCATGTATTATTATAGATAATGATAGGATTGCCTCTTTAGGCAAGGCCAAGGAGAGATTTCATATGAAGAAAGATTTCTGTTATTATTATACTTTTCCTGTTATTATCACACACACACACACACACACACACACACACACACACACACACACACACACA
>JANHMN010000011.1:42305954-42326065 GCA_030674055.1 Rhabdomys pumilio
ACACACACACACACACACACACACACACACACACACACACACACACAAATCACTAGGTATTAGCCCACCCTTTTGAGCAGATTTCTGCAGAAATACAATGATGTACTCTCTTGTGATTCTATATTGACAAATAAATGATTTCTTGATTCTTAATGATAATCTTATAGGAATTACTAAAATTCTATTACTAATTATTAAGCTCTTTTATAACAGGACTGTTATTAAGCCCTTTCTGGTAATCAAAATTGCAATGAGAACTCTATCAGTCTCTATCAGTCTGCAAGTAAATTACTTCTGAGATAGCAAGCAGGCATCCCATCCACAAGTTAGAACACATTCCAAGAAGTTGTAAAACAATTAACCAAAGGTCATAAAATGGGAACTAGTGATTGACTATAGGTGCAAGGGCAGGAGATCAAATATTGACTGGGTTTATCTATATGAACTTCATTACTACCTTAGTCACAAAAATTATGCTTTTTAACTTTCAACGAACCTGTAGAGCTAGTGACAGATGATAAATGTTTAGCCAGATAATTACATTTAATGAACATGTGTGTAAACATTGTCTGTTGTAAACTTCTTATTCAGTGTATGATATGAATTTATGTGAACTTTTTATCATGTGATCATGATCAAGCGTCGAGGACAAAGAGAGGAGACAGAACTGAACTGAAGAAGAATTTTTAGTGAGAACTTTTTAGAGAAGAACTTTACTTAGAAAACTTCTAGAAAAACCTTAAAAGTAAAGGCATTGGGAGTCATAGCATTGGAAGAAAAGGCATAGGATTGGGAATAAAGGCATTGAGAATAAGGGCATTGTGGTGACACCAGAGCAGGAGGAAAGAGCAAGATTAGAAGACGAGAGCAGAGAGAACATTTTAGAGAGAACTTTTTAGAGGAGAACTTTTGTAGAAACTCTGTGGAGAACTGAAGAACTTAGAAATAAAGGCTAAAATCACTTTTCAAAGTGTCCATTTTCTTCAGGTGACTTCAACTAGCAGTCTGGGAGTTAGAGCCACACATTTCCTGAAGAGATAGAAGGCTTCTTTCCTTAATGCCCTGCTTTTTTTTTTTTTTTTTTTTTTTTTTTAACTATGAGGTTCTAAGGGCCAGAGACTGCAACTTCTGGCCTCAGAGGAACTCGACAATTAGATCAGTTACTGAAGCCAAGTGATTTAGACTTAAGATAGGTAAACATTTTATTATTATTCTGCAACCTTAAATATCTCACAAGACAGAGTCTTGCCCCTGCCAATGCTTTTCGCTTTCTACTCCCTCAAGAGAGAACCAAGAAGAAGGAAGAACAGCCAGGGATGGCTCCTAGCACTCTCCCTTTTCTCCTTCCTCTTTGCTCACTGTTTTATAGCTATATTTAATTCTCTGACTTTATCAACAAAATCTGTGAAAACAGGGACCAAGTTCATCTGTTTTGATCTTTGATTTTTCAGTGCCCACCACAGAATTTGGTATGGCTATTTACTGATCAGTTTTGATTGAGTAAAGAGGTGAAATAAAGCACAGACCAATAAGTATTCAGCCTACTATAGCTTTTTGTCAATTGATTTCTGGAATATTACACATTTCATTTTTTAAATTTCAGTATGAAAATACAGGTAGGGACAGTTAGTTAGGTATATATTCTAGCTTAGTAAGTAATCTCATAGCATTTCATATTAATTTAATATGTGAAGTGGTTGAAAATAATTTAGGGTATCTCCTGACTGTGTATTCAGCAAATATATGACACAAAAATAACTATAGCACAAGACAAATTTTGAATGGGTTCTCAGTTTTCTAAAAAGCACAGAAGAGTAAGCAGTTCATTTTATGACATATCAGCTGCTTCCTATCTGGAAGCAAGGTGGGCATTCTCCGAGACTGGCCTTACTTTATAGTGTAATAATGTGCTCACAGATGCACACGAGGGTTTCTGCACACACAGCTAAATCCTTTACAGGGCTTCTGTGATTTTGCTAAGTAGAATCATATAAACTATACTGAAATACCTTGGAAAAGTAAAGTGTAGCAAATATTTAGGCTGCTTCTTAATTCTTCACACATGCCTCTGAGGAGCTCTGCCTGGGTTTATTTTAAAAATTCTGCCCATTCAGTAATATAACTTCACAGCAAGACACAAATAAAAATGGATGATCTGCTTTACGTTAGTACAAATTTAAAAGAAAATGGTATTATAAATTGTTTGAAATGACTTTACTTCTGAATAGTGCTGGGAAAATTTAAAGTGTACCTTTAAGTTCTGACATAATTATGATAGTTAACATGTATACATGTCATATAAAATACCTCTAACCTGTTCTAAATATTTTGACAATTTCATTCAACTCAAATTTATCAGTTCTGAGGAGTGATAGACTACTATGTTGATTAAATTCAATGTGGGGTGAACTCTAACAGAAAACTAAACTGTGTTATCTTCGCAGGCTGTTGCTCCCTCAATTACCATTGCTTCATGTTGGCACCAAGTGTTTCCAGCCTTTCTTATAGAGCCATATCCATGTGTCATCACTATGTGTCACTTTACAGTAGGAGAAGTCCCTCATACCTTTAAATACTGTCCGTTGGCTTCCATTGTCAATATCCCATTCCAGTTCCTTCTTTAGTCTACTCCTGATCATGCCTCTGTGGAGGTGAAGATTCAGTAGTAGCTCATATGTGCTATGGTATGGAAGATGGCTTCCATATGGTCATTATGAGAAATTAGGTTTTTATCATTTGTCCCTGATACTTTATAACCGTTAAACTTTACTTAAAAATCCACTAGCCAATAAAGCAGATTCTTATAGCCTGAAGAATGGTTTCAAATCTTCAACTTTTACAATGAGCATGTATTTTTTTTCTTTTTTGCTAAATTTTGAGCAATTTGACATGTCCTTAGAGGATTTTTGT
The DNA here is from genome assembly GCA_030674055.1 of Rhabdomys pumilio. Lineage (NCBI taxonomy): Eukaryota > Metazoa > Chordata > Mammalia > Rodentia > Muridae > Rhabdomys > Rhabdomys pumilio. The sequence goes on from JANHMN010000011.1 coordinate 42,308,865, forward strand.
TCCTTAGAATAATCCAATGGTTTAAAGTCAAATAACTTTGACAGAAAAATTTAGACAATTTATATGATGGCTGATAGAAGAAAAATCCATCTCAAATCAAGTAGAATTAGAATCAGATTTTGTGAATGACATAAAGACCTCTGTCAGTAAGTCCATAATATGACTGTCAGGTGAGTTTCCTGAAGCTCTTGAATACCCTATACATGGCTTCCTATTAATACATGTATACAAGAGACAAATAATAGTGAATACTGCAGAATTCCATTCATTCTCCTGGCCCTCTGGCCCTTTCTTCTGTCTCCCCCAGGAGTCAATGTCAGTGACCTTAGCTGAGACTCACAGCAGTGAGGATATGGAACCTGAAGAGACCAAGTCCTGTAACCAGGCAGGAAGCCCACTGGAGCAATAGGGATACAAATCCACCCACAAAACTTTTGACCCAAAATGTATCCTGTCTACAAGACATTCAGTGATAGGGGATAGAGCAGAGACTGTGAGAATGACCAACCAATAACCAGCCAAACTTGAGATCCATCCCATGGGCGAGCACCAACCCCTGATGCTACTCATGATATTTTGTTATGCTTGCATATAGGAGCCTAGCATATCTGTCTTCTGCGAGGCTCCTCCCTTCAGCTGACTGAAACAGATACAGAGACTCACAGCCAAAGATTAGATGGAGGTTGGGGACTCTTATAGAAGAGTTAGAGAACAATTGAAGATCCTATATAGGATATATATAGGAACTATATAGGAACTCCACAGGAAGACCAACATAGTCAACTAATTTGGACTCTTGAGGGCTCTCAGAGACTGAACCACCAACCAGAGTACACAGACTGAACCTAAGTGCCTCCTACGCACATATGTAGCAGATTTGTAGTTCAATCCTCATGTGGGTCCTGAACAACTTGGAGCAGGGGCTATCCCTAAGGCTATTGCCTTAAGGATACTTCCCTAATAATAATACTTCCTTTAACTGAGATGTCTTGTATGGCCTCAGTGTGAGAGAAAGCATCTAGCCCTGCAGAAACTTGATGTGCCATGGTGGAGAGATACCCAAGGGAAACCCCCACTCTCTCAGAGGAAAAGGAGAGGGAAAGAGGCAATATGAGGGGGAAATGGGGGGAAGCAATCAGATTGTAAGGTAAGTAAAATTTAAAAAAATAGTGAATAACAAGGAAATGTATGGAGAATAATAAAATGTATGTAATTTGAAGTAACTGTTATGTGTTCCTTGAGTAACATTAATCCCTTTGTCACTCACAGAATGCCTTTCCTATCCAGCTGCATGTAAAGCAACATAAGCAGTATAGAAATAATGACAGAAAATAAAGAAATGTTGATCAGAGTTCATATTTCAGCTACAAATGTAGTTTCTGAGTACCTAATGGACATCTAAGAATACAGCTGAAATTTTGTTGTTTAATTGAAATTGGCTTAATAAACACACACACACACACACACACACACACACACACACACACACAGACCAAAAAAAATAAAGAAACTCTCTGCTCCTCCCTGTTCACATACAGCTGCATCTTGTCATGTAGTGCCAGCCTTGTGCTGTGGACAAGATGGCGAAAGTCAGTGTGAAAAGATTTGGCCGTATTGGGCACCTGGTTACCAGGGCTGCCTTTTGCTCTGCACTTGGCAAAGTGGAGATTGTCTCCATCAATGACCCCTTCATTGACCTCAACTACATGGTCTACATGTTCCAGTATGACTCTATTCATGGCTAATTCAACAGCACGGTCAAGGCTGAGAATGGGAAGCTTGTCAATGGGAAGCCCATCACCATCTTCCAGGAGCGAGATTCTCTTAACATCAAATGGGGTGATGTTGGTGCTGAATATGTCATGGAGTCTACTGGCATCTTCACCACCATGGAGAAGGCTGGGACCTACTTGAAGAGTGGGGCCAAAAGGGTCATCATCTCTGTTCCTTCTGCTGATATCCCCATGTTTGTGATGGGTGTGAACCATGAGAAATATGACAACTCACTCAAGATTGCCAGCAATGTATTCTGTACCACCAACTGCTTAGCTCCCCCTGGCCAAGGTCATCCACGACAACTTTGGCATCGTGGAAGGGCTCAGGACCACGGTCCATGCCATCACTTCCACTCAGAAGACTGTAGATTGCCCCTCTGGAAAGCTGTGACGTGATGGCTGTAGGGCTGGCCAGAATATCATCTCTGTATCTACTGGTGCTGCCAAGGCTGTGGGCAAGGTCATCCCAAAGTTGAACAGGAAGCTCACTGACATGGCCTTCTGTGTTCCTACCCCCAATGTATCTGTTGTGGATCTGACATGCTGCCTGGAGAAACTTACCAAGTATGATGACATCAAGAAGATGGTGAACCAGGCATTTGAGGGCCCACTGAAGGGCATCCTGAGCTACATTAAGGACTAGGTTGTCTCCTGTGACTTCAACAACAACTCTCATTCTTCCACCTTTAATGCTGGAGCTGGCATTGCTCTCAATGACAACATTGTAAAGCTCATTTCCTGGTATGACAAGGAATATGGCTACAGCAACACAGTTGTGGACCTCATGGCCTACATGGCCTCCAAGGAGTAAGAAACCCTGGACCACCCACTCCAGCAAGGACACTGAGAGCAAGAGAGAGGCCCTTGGTTAGTGAGGAGTCCCAGTCCCAACTTGACCACCAACACTGGGTGTCTCCTTCACAATTTCCATCACAAAGCCCCATAATAATGGGGGGGGGGCGAGGGCTAGGGAGCCTTCTCTACTCTCTTGAATACCATCACTAGAGTTTGCTGCACTCTCCTCAAAGAAGCAAAAATAATCACCCTTCCCCCATGTACAGAAAAACAACTGTTGTTCAAGGTGTGATAGCTACTACATGAATTATGTTTTTCAACATATATCACCATCTATCTTCTTTTTTAGTAGACTTACTTGTTTGCTACTTTGTTTTTTATGTATAAACCAAATTCTAACTCTGTACTTTAAAATTCATGTTTTACAGTACAGTACAGCTTCTAAGTATCTGGTAATCAGTAATGATTTTCTTTCCAGCCCATTTAGCAGGTTATAATCATTAATATTTTTCATATTAAAATATTCAATCTGTCTCATGGTACATAAGCCTAGTTCCTATCTTTTCAAATCCTTACTTGATCTCACAAAGTTGAAACAAAGTATCTTTTTTTTCCCCAATATAATTTTCCTTAAAGGGAGACTTCTATTTTCTGAGCAAATAGTACTTCTCTCTATATATCCTGCATAGATAAACAAATGTCGCTAACTGCATTATTTTGCTCCCTTTAAAGCATCATATTTAGCCTGTCTTGTGTGTACTAATACAGACAAGTGAATTAAAACACCTTATAGCTCTTGGAACTTCATGCTTGATGGTTTATAAATATTATAATCTCCTAATCATCTGCTTTTACATTCAACGTTGTTTGCTGAAAGAGGGATATAATCAATTACAGGGAGGTAGAGAATGAAAGCAATGAGAAACCAATCAGGTAGAAAGTGAGAAGGAATGGCAGAAGTAAATAAAATACGCAGAGATATTGAAGAAGCAAAAGGTAAGTCTTGGTTGTAGGTATTGGCACGAAAGGATCTAAACTTGCTCATTCCGTCACTTAACTATACATGGAAAATAAGTGGATTGCTCTTTCACATTCTTCAGGGTTTGAGAGATATAACTGGCAAGATAATAAAATTCATTACAGAATGAATAGCTTGAGAAGTAATTAGATCTCAACAAATATCATATTGTAGAGTCTCAATGGCAGCAGTTAAATTAGACTCCTGTACCAACATCCTATATAAATCAGCAAGTTCCGTTATCATTTAGCAAACATGAGTCCTTCTACCTTTGGCACACACTTTTGTCAGAAAAATTATTAATATTAATGTTACTTCGTAAGACAGACTATTGTGTAGTCTGACAATCTGATACGAGGAAAGCGCTTTTCACTGAGTTTTGTCTTTACATACTCATAGCTGCCAACTCAGAGAGCACACTGTTGATTGGCGATCATTCCAAATTAATGTGTTATAACCTGGAATTTGTCCTCCTTTGAATAGACTCATAAATATGAAATATACCCCCTACTTGATTAATTAACTTTTTTATTGTTCCATCCGGGTCATTTGGTCTTCTTTCTGCTTCATGCTCCACCATTAATAATCATTCCAAAATTTCTGGCTGCTGTTAATAATGATGCAGCTAATTTTGGTCCAGGCAACTGAAGCAGTACAGATTGTGTTTGAACCCACAGACTGTGTCAAATGGAATAGAGATTTTAAAAATAAATTTAAGAAGGAAATACATTGAAAAACATTTTCTCCCTCACGTGTGTTCCCAAATTTCATAAGCCACTAATTTATAGCTAAAATTGTAGATATTATAAATCTACGTGACTTAATTTCACCCTGCTACTGGAAACAAAGCTAGTAATACTGTTTATAGGAGAAACAAAATGAAATACAGCTCTTCATTTGAAAGAGTTTATAATTTATTAATATAATTTATTAATATTAATGTTACTTCGTAAGACAGACTATTGTGTAGTCTGACAATCTGATACGAGGAAAGCCTTTTTCACTGAGTTTTGTCTTTGAATTAAGCCATGGCATAACAGAATATTATAGAAAATCCCCCAAAGAGAGATAATTTCTTGCTCTTCATGACTATGCCAAGAAATAGGCGAGCTTGTCTAAACTCCAGTAGTGCAAGAGTTTTCTTAGTGTTGCCATCAGAAGTATTGGAAATCTGAGATATGGGGAGATGACAAAATCTTGATGTTTGAAGTATCCAAACAAATCTACTTTCACAGAGTCATATTAACTTGAGGAGAAATGAAGAAATATTGTGTCTATTGTGATTAGATTTGGAGGAAGATGAATACCTGTTGAGAAATTAATATTTTATTCAATAAAATGTGGTTATTTAATCACCAGTGATTTAGGAGTTATATATATACAAAATGGAACATAAAAATTAGCCTATGAGAAACATGAGGAATAGATAAGGAAGGAAAGCACTAAAAGCCATCTCGTACATTCAGAATCACTGTCATCAGCGCCCTGTTCAAAGTGAATCAATTGCTTACAATTAGACCACAATACATTAGCTAATTTTTACAGATGTTTTCAAAATACTTAAATGATTAGCCATTTATTTAGATCTATATTCCATTTTTGGTATAAATGTTTAGTGCAGGATGTGGTTCTTTTAAATACTGCTGCAATTCAGCAATTCAAATTTTAGTTGGTCAATGGTAATCATGATGATTTTTTTCCGTGTTTATTTTATGATATATAAAACAAGTCAGTCATTAAGACTCTGTTACTGTATATTTTATATAATCAACAAATGTGGCTTTTAAGCTATAAAAGTGCTTTATGTAACCTACAAGTGAAACCTAAATTTACACAATGTAAAAATGTTTTCAGGGAAAAGTATTGTATTGGCTCTCCCAGGTCACCTGGATAACAATTAGGGCTAGGCAAGTATTAAATGGTCAATCATCTCATTTAGAACTCTAATATTCTAATCATGTTGGCCTTTAACTATGAATTCTGCTTCCATTGGATAGCTTAAAAACTATTTTCTAGTTTGCAAAGAAAAGTACAGTGTAGCTACAATCTGACAATATTTTATTTCATATTTAAATGTGCACATATATCATTACAAACTGTGACTCTAAAATGATTTCAATATGAGATAGTTATTTAAATAAATGTTTGACTTCATTATCCTTAATTTCATTCCTTTTAAAATATGTATAATTTTAACAAACTATTATTTTAAAACATATAAAATATGGTTTAAAGCAGTGTTAAGGATATGGAAAATATTAGTGATATAGACAGTTTTTAATTGTCATCCATTAAAAATTCTGACTATAAGGACATTGACAAGTTTGAGGTAATTCATATTCTCTGAAGGCTCATTCATCAAAATAAACTGCACTTGTTGGTATTTTGGGGTCAGTATATCACTGTATTTTAATTTTGAAAAATAAATTATTATCATTCACATTGTGCTTCTATATGTGTATTTCAAGAGTATTCACATACAACATTTAGTATTTTCTTATTTCTTATTATTATTATTTAATTTTTTCTAATTTTGTTAACTCTATCAGAATGAAAGTAGAAAGGGATCAAGCATGCTATATAACAAGCCCAGTATAAAATTGGCAACAAATAAATGCCAATAGTGACAAAATATTTAGATATTTGGTTAATACAGTGCTTATCACCAAAAATAAAATAATGTGTTACTATATATGCAACTAAACAGATAGTTACTTATCAAACAATATCTATTATTAATCTATCACCAATATATCTCTCTCTATATATGTATGTAATGATGTTGTTCAATAAAAAGGAGAAAAGAAAGCTACCAAGCTAGTTCAAGTAAGATATTTTTATAGTTTAGCAACTATAATTAATAGTCTTTATATCTGTTATATACTTTCTATTAGCATATTTTAATGGTGCAATAGTGAGTGCGTAAATGAGTATATAAGTAAAGGCACTGACCTTGAAGAATTTAGAGAACAGTATTTATTAATTGTTAAGAGCATCATTATAATTTTGAAATAGAATTAATCTATTCTTTATTTTACGGTTTTTGTTATTAAACTATAGCTTGAATAAAGTAAAATAGATACAGCTAGAGAGAACAGAATAGTAAACTATTCTGCTTGCTTTAAAAAATTTAAAACAGGTCATTAAATGAGAGAAGCTAATCCCCCCAACCCCCTACCCATTCTCTCTGAGTGTATTATAAAGTTAGTTAATTAAATGGAAGACACAAGGGAGAGCTTAGTAATAAAGTTGACATCATAATAGTTCATATACTACTTGAGAAACTAAAGCTATAAAAATTTACACATGAGCTAGAAGAATACGAAGAGGCAGAGACAGATGCTATCAGCTGGGGTGCATGTTATCATATTATTAAATTATGACAAACTTACACCCATCCTGCCAGGATATTGTTCACTGAATTCTCTTCTGGGCATAAACAACATGCTTAAAATGCCATTTTGAGCTAGTACAATAAAAAAAGGAGCCTTTAAATGATTTTTCTTTTGGCTATAAATTGACTAGAAATTGTTTCATATACCCAAACTCCAGATTTAGAAAAACATTTTTTTTTGGATTCTTCTTCAAATCTTTGTCTTTTCAAGGGTCTAATCAAAGTCACTTTCATACTCGGAACACAGCGTTCACTGTCTTCGGCTGCTATTGTTAGCCAGTTCTAGGGCTTTCATCTATTACCTTCATTGCCTACTATACAATTATGGATGCAGCTAATTATGTTTCTAAAAAAGGCATGGTGCTGTTAGAATTAAAGGAAATAATTTGTATAAAATGGTTAGTGTAGAATTATGCACATGCCTGGTGTTAAGCCAGCTTTAATTCAAAACCTTCAGTATTTAGTGGCTTGAGAATATGTAACATTCTGTTATATATATGACCAAATATAAACTTCAGTGCAGAAGAAGGAAGATTTTTAAGAGAAAGATCAAATTAATCAATAAAAAGGATGTAGGTATTTAATATTGCGATAGTTGTTAAAGTTATTAAGAATACATTTTAGCTATTACCAAGTACAATGGCACAATGAAATCAATGTAACAGTTGGAAGGTGGATAGGGGCAGGGAGGAATAAAATCTAGACTGTAAAAAAAATTAAAAAAATAAGAAGTGTCCCTCCCATATCCTATTGTCCACTTTCCACTAACCACTTGTTATGCATAGCCTAAGTATGTGTCCAAAAACAATGTGTAGAGTATCTAAAACACACACTCTGTGTAAGGCTCCAAATGATACAAGAGTAAGTTGAAGAGCTATGGCTAGTTGTGTACTCATGGTTTACCATTTAGAGACCTTGGAAGAAAATGTAAATAATATTGGACTGGTTGCATGTGCCAAAGATGATATAAATGCCTCCAATTCTGAACAGAGGGGTCATACAGGCTTCTAGGGAAGGAAGGGTGAGGTAGAACTATTTCTGGAAACTGCAGACATTATAGAAAAGTATGAGAAGTGCTAGTACCTCAGGCAAATCTTTTTGAGTGACTAGACATGGAGAGTGATGTTGGTAACTCTGTTGGTAACTCTCTAGTACCCTAAAAAGATTAAAGAATAATGCATCTTTGTATTTACTACTATATCTGGGTTTACAGCTAATATATTTTAATATGCATGTTATACGTGAGTCTATCTCTGGTTTTGGTTTTCAATATGCTGAGTGTTGGAAATAATGTGAGTTTATCATAAAGCCCATGCATCTATATTTAATCTTGTAATGTACATATTGGTGGAATATGTCTCCTGGACACTGGTTTTATTGATCTGAGACAACAAGCCAAACATCCATATTTTGAACTGAGTGCTGAAATCCTTTGTTCATGGCTTTGTCTCTTCCCAGTTTTCCTTAGTCTTGTATTATGTTGGTGAACAATCAGATTCACACCATCCATTAAGATGCTGTGTAATATCGTGAATGATGAATTCTGTACAACGGGACATATTTGTGGCACGTTACGAATATCTGAGAGCAAGGCATTTCAGGAGGTATTTATTGATTAGCATCAAATCAGTAACTCCAACGACTGTGTGGGTATTTATAAAAAATATACCCAATTTAGAAGGGTTATTAAAAATTGGACCACCTGGTTTTATAATATCAGATCACATGGAATAGTCCCAAATGAGCATTTTACTTTAGCAGCATAACTTTGAGTGAAACTTACTTTCATCTCCTGTTTCAAATTCAAACTTCTGACTGTAGCCACTGTATCCTGTTGCAGTCCTCACTCGGATATGAAATATGTACGTGGTGGCTGGCTTGAGGCCTGTGATGATGACACTCGGGGCCTTGGACCTCGTGGAGGAATAGGTGAGCTGCTCATGCTCCTAGGGACAGAAAACAGAAGAAAGGAACTGAGGCAGTGCAACCCTACTGTTTCCTAGAGATGGTCCCCAAGACAACTAGTATAAGCATGAGTTTCCACAGTTTAGCACTTGGTTGGTCATCATTACATATATGATGTGTCTGATTTGGGAAATTATCAATAGGGTGGTTACTTGTATTTAACTATACATGGACATTTTGACTGGACTTTGACTTTGAGTTGTGAACATGTTTCAACAGAATAGCACCTTTGTCTTCATCAAAATAGACACACTGGATTAGACACATTAGTATTAGTGTGGGAATCATGGATTTATTACACAATATTTCTACCTAGTGGTAGTGAATACAAAAATTTCCTGGCTGTCTGTGGGCAGACCTATGGGTGAGAGGAAAAAAAATTAGAGATTGAAATGGGCTTCAAAATGTGCCTTTAGAACAGCAACGACACCTGAAAGGTAGGGAAGACTTATGGCACCTGTGAAATCATAGACTGACCTGGAGGGATGCTTGATTCTGTTTCCTGGTTTTATGTTTAACTACCTCACCACACTACTTTGGATAACTTTAGCTATCTGAGCAACCTGCTGAGTCCTGGTCCCTAATGTGGCTGTTTTTGCTCATTCCATCAGAATTGAATTGTTCATTTTACCTGCCTTTGTAAGAGATTGTTCATAAGACCATGGTGGTGGGGGAGAACTAAACTTTTATTGTTTGGGGTTATAAAGCTTTCTTCTAAGAGCTCATAGTTTAATAAGACATCCATAAGAAATTGTAAAAATACAAACTACTCTAAAAATCTGCACTCTGAAATTCTCTGTAAGGTGAACTGCTCAGGTCCTGACACGATGCTTCATACGGGCAGGACATACTCTCATGGTATGCTGCAGTCAGGATGCTGGCTCACTGAAACTGTTGCATACAATTACCTTCAGGTATGCATATAAGATGCTTAAGTGAATTTGGGGGCTCAGACTAGGTACCATCCCCCAAGTTATCTCATGTATATGTAAATACCCAAAAATTGAAAAAAAAATCTAAAAATGAAATACCCAAGAATAATAGAAAAAGAAGTGTGAATCTGTATTTTTTACAAAGAACTTTTCTCACTGCAAAGATCACTCTAGGTCAACGGGTTCTCAAGTGAATTCTTTTAAGTCTAAATGTAAAAATCCTGTCGAGGGGAGGAGGAAGCCTTTGAGGGTCTCTAATGGAATGATTCATGTGATGCTTAATCCTGTCTGTTTTGTCAGGATCTCATTTCTGGTTGGCCTGGAAACTGCTGTTTTTTAAGAGACTTTCTAGACTAAGAAAAGATTATAAAAATCCACACTTCTACATATACAAGAGAATGTGCCAAGTTCCCTGCTCTTGAGGGTACTGACTTAAGGTTTAAAATTATGACAATGATTTCCCTTATGCTGCTTTGGAAAATGAACTGCTTAACAGAAGAATTGCCATTAAACATTTTGGCTTTTTTTTCATAACCTTACATACTATATGGTGTCTGAACTTTACATAACATATATCAATCTCAATCTTTCTATATAAATATATATGTATATGTGCATATATATATTATATATATCAGAGGTAGAATCAAATCTTCCATCTCTACTTTTAATTACAAAAGTGACTAAACTATAGTAGTATTATAAGCAATAAAAATGCAAAATTGGGAAATATATGCAATTTTGAGAGTAGAAAGTAAATAGAAATCTATACACCAAGCATAAGAGTCAAGGAAACAAACCAGGTCTATAAAATATTGATGACTATAATCCTCCTCCATGAACTGAAAGCAGGAATCAGCTTATGTCAAGATATTTGTAATAAAAAACACATAGCATAGAGAAATACAAATATGCTTTTTAACTTTATTGTTTTAAGTAGAAATTCTCAATTCTTTAACATTTTTCAATCTCACGTGCAAGAAAAAATTATTCTACCTTTGGTATAATTTCCTGCAATAGAGAAGTTATGTTGTGCCTTCAATGCTGCCTTACCATGTGAAATGATGACTATGGAAAAAATTGGAAAGCGGTTAAGAATAATTCAGTCTTATTCTCTGAGACAAATGGTATGGAGTGGAAAGTTTACTCTTAAATGCTGCTGAACAATTATACATCATCTTTACCATAACACAGCTAAACAGTAATTTCCTGTTTAGTAAGTTGCAGAGTCAAGGATACCTACTGCAGGAAGCTTTTAAATTTTCTGTGTCTGACATGCAAATAATGATTGTAGCTGTACCTCTAATATCAACATAGGCAGGAAGTGTAGTTAACTCCTCACCAGCTACACAGTAGTTGTTCATTCTCACATCTTGTCATTTACTAGCTTATCATAGTTGAGAGGACATTTTCTCTTGGTAGCTTTAAACTCCTGGGAAATGAAGCTAGCTTTCATCTATAACAGGCCGAGTGCATTATGATTTTAGAACATTGGCTAATTGTTCTTTTGCTGACATATGTGCTCCGAATGTAAGCAGCTGTCATGAGGTAGAGACCATGTGTTACATGAGTTCGATCCCTTGCTTGTCTCAGCAAGAGGAATTGGAAATATGTCTGAATGCATCATTTACAGGTGCTTCTCTGGAGTGCATCTTTGTGAATCAATTGCTAGTTTTATGATATGACTGTTAACTCTGCTGAGAATTTTATTTGTTTATTTTTTCCTTAGAATATATAACTTTATTTTTCTACTAATTAATTTACTTATTCACTTTTCGTCACAGTCCCCACTCATGCAGCGCCACCCCCTCTCCTTCCCTGAGAAGGGAGAGGCCCCTCCTGGGTACCAACCCACCCTGGCACCTCAAGACACTGTAGGACTAGGCATATTCTCTCCCTCTGAGGCCAGACCTTTATTTATCTTTTCTCTGTAGTAAAATTTCCTGATTATTCTTTTTCTTTTTCCAGTTATGATCATTTGTTACTCTTTTCTCCCTTTTATTGTAAACAGTTTTTTTTTTTCCTGATAAGATATATACTGATCATAGCTTTCTCTCCTTTTATTCCACTCAGATCCTTTCCAACATCTCTCCCACTGGGATCTAAACCCTTTCTGGCTCTCATTAGAAAGCATCATGCTTCTAAGAGATAATAATAAAACATAAAGTAATAAAACAAAATAAAAGAGATAAAACAAAAACTAACACTTTGGAGTTGGACAAAACAAACACTGGGGAAGAGCCTGGAAGAAGGTTGAAGAAGTGAATACAGACCCACTTCTTCCACACTCAGAAATCCCATAAAAACGCTAAGCTGGAAACTACACTACATATGCAAATGACCTGTAGCTAAAAAGACAAGCCCTGTCATGACACTGAGAGACAAGTAACCCACAAAAATTCCTTTGAGTTCACTTTCTGTTTGCCATCTACTGTTGGGCATGCAATCTACGCGAGAGTAGTTTTTCTCCTCAATGAGTCTTCCTTGGAGGAAACTAAGTTTTGATTTCCAAGTGGTTATCAATTGGAGATTGCTTCCGGGTTAGGGATAGGGGCATGTGTATACATGGCAAGTTTTAGCTCTGGAACCCAATCTGGAGCAGCTCTGTACAGGCCTCGCGCATGCTGCCTCAGTCTCCATGGATATGTATGTGTATATATATATATATATATATATATATATATATATATATATATATATATACACACACACACACACACACACACACACACACACACACACATTTATCACGTGACTTAGAGGACCTTTCTTTTGTTTTCTCTGCGTCCTACATCTCCACCCACTCTTCCCCGTCCCCACCCCCTGCCCCACCTGATTCTATCTCCTTTCTCTTCCTTTGGGTTCCTTGGGTTCCTGGTCATAGTGTTGGATATAGGTTCATCTCATGGAGTGAGCCGTAAGCCAAATCCGAGATTGGTTGTCTACTCCCACAAGTTTTGGCACTCCCTTCCAGATAATTCTTAATTTTATTTTATTTATTTATTTATTTTTTGTGTGTGTAATTCCAGAGATTTGAAGTAACATGTCGAGGTTTTTCCTCTCAACTTTGCATCTTGCCCACATCATTTAATATCTGCTTATACCACAAGCCATTATTTTCACTTAATCTAATTTGTTTGTGTTGTGTTGTTTTGTAACTTATGTTTCAAGCTTAGCTATGACTACATGCTCCAAATATATACGTACTCTCTCTCCATTTCTTTTCCCAGTTTTATGATAAGTACCACATTAGCTGTACTCAATAAGTAATTTTACTAATCTCTCAAGAGAATTTTTAAGATACACTTTGTTGCAGATCCAAGATTATTACCTGTAAACTGTTCTAGGTACAGAATTTACCCAATTTATACCTAAGAACTGATCTCAGTTTGTGGCGGTAGCATTTCCCACTGAACTCTGGTCAGTGTACTGGATGTTCCTCGCCCAGGGCACTGACAGTCATGCAGTGATGCATGTTGGTTGCGAGGGAAGCAGTTTTATAGCACCTCCTTGGATGAGCATAGAAAATAGCACAATTTTGGGGGAAAACACAATAACAATCAATGCTAATGTTGTGTTATGAGTAACAGTTCATAGAATAAAATATGCACATGGTGTCTCCTATTAGTGAAGAAAAATATTCAGAATAGTGTCAGTGTATTGTTATTCAGTGTACACATTAGGACATTGTTCAACAGTACATTTATTTATAATTCTCTAAAGGTTTCAGCATTTATTTATAATGTCTTCCCATAGGAGGAGTTTAGAGTTTAAATTGCTTCTTCGCAGGTGTTAATAGCAAAGTCTTTATTGGGAATGTAATCTTACTGTTACCCTGGACCCTCTACCATATTAAAACATTGAATGTAGTTTATCCCTGAAGGTGGGAAATTTTTATGATAACTAAAAGAATACTTATTAGAGCCTGATATAGCATATGATTTAAAATGAAACTGAATGAGAAGACAGGGCTTCCAGTGCTCATTCACTCACTCTCTCTGCATTTCCCTACAGTCAAACTTAATATATACTGGCTCAGTGGAAGGTAAGGTGTGGAATAATGGGTTAGGCTGCTCCAGTTTTGGATTTGATGTTGACTCTGCTTCTGTAACATTCCTTGGCAAGACTTCTGTTTATGTATATGTGAACACATTCATCATACAATGTGCAATGATTTTTCACTCATTCTTTGTGGGGTTCTGGGGTACTCCGATCCAAGAGGCCAACACTGACAGGGTTCCTTTAGCTGGTTTGCTTTCTCTTAATGTCTTTGGATCTAGTCAGACTTCTAAGAGATATCACCTGTTTAATTTTAAACTTTAATATATATTTTAATTATAAGTTAACTAAATTCACTAGGTGTTAATAACAATTATTTTTTCTACAGAGTTACAGATAATAAAATTAATATACTATAAATGTTTGGTGAACTCTCATTTTATTTCTGTAGTAAAACTAACCTGTTAGGACTTGTTAAGAATACAGCAATATACTTTTAAATAAAATTTTAAGCCCTTGATTAACATTTAAAAAATTGTATAAAAGCCAAAAGGAAAAGGGGGGGGCACGGGATAGGGGTTTTCTGAGGAAGGGAAATGGGGAAAGGGATTGGCATCTGAAATGTAAATAAAATATCCAATAAAAATAAAGAAAGGTAACTGTATTTAATGTATACTCAGATTTGTCTATGTATGTGTATATACCTACTAATGTTATATAACTTCTAATTTAAAAGAAATAAAACACCACACCAACTGATTAGATGTATTATCTGTCATACAGCTGAACATGTTTGGAATTCTACTCTTACATTAAAGGTCAACTCCATTGTTTAGAAGTTCAGAAAAAAAATTTATAAATTAAAAATTAGCAAGATTTGCTAATCAATAACAATGCATTTTTCTACAGACTTACAGAAATGAAGGTGTCAGAATTCATAGGAACATGATTTATATAGTGTTTTACAACTACCAAGATGTTTTTACACTCATTCTTTAGTCCTCATAATAATTTTCTGAAACAAGAAAAGTGATAATATTTGAGAGATACTTTAAGACTTTTTTCTCATCTTTCCTTTGATACTGTAGTCTTCTTTTAGTTAACATAGCTTCTCAATAGCCATAGAAGTGTAACTAAAGATAGTAAAACATAGAATCTTGGTTGACTTCTCAGTCTCTTGGATTTAATTAGAATGTCAAAACTCGGGAGAACTATAGACTCCGAGTGTACTCCATCTCTAAGATTTTTACAATACTGTACCTAATGAGTGAAATGAAAGCACACCATCAGAAGGTGTAGTGTCTCTGTCAAATAGGAATCATCACAAATGGGCACATGTCATAAGACACTATTTTTATTCTTGCGTTGGTTTACTTTGATTAGACCTAAGAATTAATCTATGCATACATTAAAGTTCTGTGGAAAGAAAGAATTTATTCTACCCCAAATAATCAATAGAGTATATAGAAAATGTCCTTCTAAATCATAACCTAGTTATTTGCTAGAATAAGCCCAAAAGTTTGTGTAGAATATGGATGGCATTTCTGCTAGCATTGAGAGGAGACCATCATTTTATTCTTGCTAGTCAAGTCTGTCTACTGAGAAATTTGTAGAGTTTCAACTAGGAAAACTTTAGAATTGATTAATAGAATTAAGTTAGATGATCTAAAATATAACTTTTAGTTCACACATGCAGTAGGAAATAAAAAGTTATTCCATTTATTAGATACAGAATCTCTAACTAACTATGTGAGGAGAAAACAAGATTTCTATTCTTAACTATTTAATATTTCACTGTAGCAACCAAGAAACCTTTTTTCTTTTACCCCACATTACCAACATGTGAAATATATATAGTAATGATCAAAACAAAAACATAATTTTAGCTTTGTATTGATTGCAACAACATTAAGTTGTGTTGCTGATGCAATTGTGTCTGATTTAATCACTTGTTAGGGCCTCAGTGTTTTTTCTTTTGTGCTTACTGTGCTTATACCCAGTTATTCTCATAAAAAGATTTAACTTTCCTTAATTTGACTTATGTTTTTCATTTTTACATACTATAAATGTTTAGTGAACTGTCATTTTATTCCTACAATAAAACTTACCTGTCAGTACTTGTTAAGAATACAGCATTATACATTTAAATAAAAATTTTGGATTTAATGATACTTTAACTAAAATTTTAATCCGTGTTTATAAGTGACCTTCTTAACTCTTTTTCTATTACTGGTTTCTGCTTATGACATGGGGGTTTTATTAATACTATATTGTAAAACTTTCTTTCATTAGAATGTTCTAGAATGCTATTATTCTAGAACATTGGAAATTGGAAATCCTGGTGGTAGATATTTGAACAGTTACATGTGTACTTCATCTATCTCAGCAGAAGGAGACAGAGATGGCTCCACTGTCTTAGAGATAACAGCAAGCTATTCCCCCTCCTCTTTTTTGTTTTTATAAAGTAGAAATTTCAAAAGAAAATTGCTGTAAGAATATTTGAGGATTGCACTAAATTTTAACTAAATGTGTTAAAAGTTTAGGAATTCCTACAGATAGTAGTAGTTGAGGTCAGGTTGTAAAATAGCTACATAAAAGCCAGATAAGAGGAATTTTTAAATAAAAATTAGCATATGTTAGCAATAAGTGTCAAATAGAGAAAAATACACTAAGCATCTTTAGAAACATTAACATGCAGATCTCCATTTTCTCAAGTATAAGTGTCACAGCAAATGTCAAAAGGAACATTTCTAAAGTCAAATCAATGTATCAATGTGATGAAATGGAGTGGTCTTTTCTTTAATTCTACCAAGCCATGTGATATACATTTTTTTTAAAATGCCAAGCTAGAGGAAATAGTATATCTTAAAATAGAACAGCTCTGTTTGTGATACTAGTGCTGACAGGATATAAATAACTAGCACTGGATAATAGAATGCAAGTCTGAAAATTAAATAAACAGCAGCACTGGACTGGCTGTAAGAATGTCTAGGTCACTATTTCTAGAAAAGTTAAAGTAAGGTAAGACAGAAAAACTTGTACCAGAATGTGAGAGAGTAGTAGTGGAATATGAGAAATACTTTAAAGAGTCTGCATTGAGTGACAGTATGATACGTTTATTGGGGCCATTGCATCTTTCTAAAGCAAATATATTGTTATGTGACATACTTCTTAACATTAAAAAGGAAGCAGAAATTTATAAGGAGATGCAAAAATGAAAAATCTTTAGCATTATTTACTTTTGCATGTGTCTATGGTGTGTGGACATACAAGTAGAAGTGTGTGTGTGTGTGTGTGTGTGTGTGTGTGTGTGTGTGTGTGTG
>JANHMN010000011.1:42339097-42369626 GCA_030674055.1 Rhabdomys pumilio
AGACAGAGAGACAGAGAGACAGAGAGACAGAG
This sequence comes from Rhabdomys pumilio, assembly GCA_030674055.1. NCBI lineage: Eukaryota > Metazoa > Chordata > Mammalia > Rodentia > Muridae > Rhabdomys > Rhabdomys pumilio. Next base: position 42,339,130 of record JANHMN010000011.1, read on the forward strand.
AGACAGAGAGACAGACAGAGAGACAGAGAGACAGAGAGACAGAGGCAGGCAGAAACAGAAAGACAGACATATGGAGAGCAAGAGCAAGGATTTAAATACCTAAATGCTTTTCTCTATCTCTCTTTTCTCCTATCTTTTCTATATCTACATGTCTGTCTTCTTCTCTCTCATAGACACACATGTACAGATTCATGCTCTGATTTTTTGGCTAATATTTCCATACTATGGTTTGACACATTGATCTACCAATGTCTTCATATTCAAGGGTATAGCAAAGCACTTACTTGGTTTTGATTCTATAACTGGTAATGACCTACTAAAATATCAGATGCATTATTTCAAATGATTCTGAGAAAAATATATTTTGGCATATCTAATCACACTCAAGGATTTATTTATTGTTTATATAATATCAACTATTCTATACATATTTATTATTTGTGAACAATTGTAGATAGAGAGAAGAATCCCATTGCAAAGGCAGCTGGAACCCTGTTTAAAAATAGGGTATTTTGCTTTCATAAAATTCAGTGTCCTTTAATCATTAAAATATATTACGGTTTTACAAGACAACATAAATCTTTAGAGTTGAAAATGTGTCCCAAAGTACAAGAATTTTCTCCTTAACTTTTATAAAAAGTAATATGTATGGATTTGCTTGAAATTTTATTTGAGTTGCTTATTTTGTTTATTATTTTAGATGCTGGAATCATCCTACATGTGTTATTTAAATAGCATGACTCAGTATTTAGAACTGAAAAGATCTCTCTGATAGGTGATGTTAAAGTGGATTAACAGACATTCTGAAAAATAAGATGGTTTTACCACTGAAATCCTTTAGAATTTAAAGGAAATGATGAGTACATAGTATTTTCTTTATTTGGAAGCCAAACTGAAGCACCATACATTACTCCCTTAAGCCTGATGCAGTAAATGGTATCTGTGATTGGACCCCAAGATCCTCAATTTTGGTGTTTACATTCATATTCAATCATCTTTCCTATTATAATACAATTAGACCCCATGACCAAGTTTAAGGGCACTGTAGTCCTTGTCTCTTGAATTCATGCTCTCAAATATGGTCAGAACGATACAGTAAACTAATGAGGATTTCTACTGATAATCACTGATGTGAGCCTAAAGAAAGATCTCTAGCCTCTGAGCCTTTATGTAGCCTATAGAATCTTCAGAGTCATCTAGCTCAGCTACTTGTGGATCCCTGACCCTTATATATTCTATGAGATAGACAATGCTGTCCTAAACAGACAAGATTTTTGATAATAGATTATGCAACATTAGGAAACTAGTGCAGTAGATTTGGAAACAAAGTTAATGTTTAGTATATTTTCTTATAAGTTTAGCTTATGAAATCACACCATTAATTTTCAGTAGAAAGTTTGAAGAGCACTGGCTTTGCATCCAAGACATTTGCACTACATATGTTTCTACTCTTCTGTGTTTACCTTACACATACATGCATGCACATATGAGCCTACATGGGCACACATACACATGTTAGTGGTATTTTTTAAAAATATATTTCTGAGAAGGTTCTTGTGCTCTTGATTTGGGAATCTCTTTTGTAAAGGAAATACTTAATTATATTCTAAAATACTGACCATTTCCAAGATGTCTGTACTTTCATGGACCATTAATGGGAGAGCCAGGCAGATCACAGTGATGGAGAGGGGAGGGTAGGTTTTGCCTGTCCCACATACTTGCACATCTTCCATTGAAGAAAACAGATGAAGAGGAAGAAAGTGACCACTTAGCAAAAATTGTAATAAAATTTGCCAAAGATAACATTATATCTTCTAAACTGTTCTTCTACAGTAAAATCTTAAAAGGGGTGGTGGTGCATCTCTTTAATCCCAGCATTCAGGAGGCATAGAAAGGTAGGTCTCTGAGTTCAAGATAAATAACCCCACTCACTGACCCCCTCCCCAACCTTCAATAATTAAAAGGAAGTATGAAGATCTTGAATCATAATATAATCCACGTTATTATAAGAATTTTAATCTACAGGGACAAATAATGCAATTATTTTTCATTTTTATGTTTACAATGTTAAACATTTATATATAGATATGCATATATATAATTTATGGGAATTTTTATTATCTAATATCAGCTGTTAGATATTTTAAATGTTACCAATTCATACTTTAATGATGTAATTGTTGATTTAAAATTAGAGTGTCATCACATATTTAAAAGGACATGTTAAAATTCCCTGAAGGAAAAGAACATCACATTATAGGCTGAATTAGTTGTTTAATGTCCATCTGGCTGTTCTACAGTTTATAGACCAGTGACTCTTTTTATATTCATAAAGTTTGATTCCACATCATCTAACAAAAGCAATAAATATCTTGATGATTCTGCTTGTAGCTTGAGTAAGCAGCATTCTGTGTGAGCAATAAAAATTTATAGAGTCCCTGGGGGAACTGTAATCAAGCAGGTGTTGATATTTATACTAATACCAATATTGGACAATTATGAATACTATGTGTACTATATCCAGACATAATAGGCAGTAAATGAAAAGATTCATGCTTAAAGCTTTAATTTAGTTCACTCTACATAAATAACTTATACAGTCATTATAATGTCTTTTCCTAACAGGTGAAGAATTTAAGGCTCGGGAAACAAAGACTGTTGTCACCTGGCATATAAACCTTAAAATCAGGATTTCAGGCAAGGTATGTGTGATTAAAGAATAATTGTCTTTGTTTCTCATGGAGATAAAAATAATACAATATATCCATTTACATTTTGGATACCAGAAATCAAATCAAAAGTTTAAAGTCTTATGTAATGTTTGCAAGAATAGTTCATTGAACTATCCAGTTAAATTTTCCACTGATTTGTAATTTGAAATCATAGAGTTTTTTTCTTACCATGTGTCAAGTGCTTCATTTCATACATGTCAATGTAAATCAATGAAAGGAACATCACATAGTAAATGAAAGAGAAGAAACTAGAGTCAAGTTGCATGTTCTGTGACTAAGTGCATGTTCACTACAGTTGCTCACTGCTGCCAGTTGGTCGTTGATGTCTATTCATGGTCATGGGTTACATAGTTGTCACCCATTTAGCCAGCAGCTATTTTCACTTACCCCAAAGTAAGTTAATACAGATAAATCATCCTCAGGAAACATTAATATTATTTTGCCTTTGTAATAATTCAACTTACATTTTAATACTTAGTTTAGTTATCCGACTTCAATCAAGAACAAAAATGTCATTTCATGGACTAGAGATATGCAAATATTTTAATGTTACTTTATAGTTAGAATCTTTTTCTGTTATTTACACAGAGAAAGGGAGGTGAGGAGGGATGAATACTGACCTTGTAGCAAACAAGAGTTTCATTGTTCCAGCATGACAAAATTCCTCACTTTGAATATGCCATAAACACTAAGTATTAGGTTTCTATTTAGAGGCAAAAACTATGAATCATCCTCCAGCACAACATACAGCAAGCAGTGCACATGTTTCTATAAGGACATATTCATTACAATATATCCTTTAATTTTTCTACAATTATGGACATATTAATAAACGTACTTAAGCAGTAGTTCATACACACAAAACATACATGTACATCACATTCACATATCCCATTACATATGCTTCCCAACACATGAGCCCTGCCACAGACACAGAAGCACACATGTGCATACCCCTCATGCACCTTTCATAAAAGCATTTATTGGAAAAAGAATATTTCCAAAGTGGAAACTCCACTAAGTTTATGATTGGTTACCAGGAAATATGCTATTCTACAGGGCTTTCTTTGCAGTCTACTTTATCTGCTATAATTCTTTTAGAAATTAGTGAAAGGAAATAGGGTTCAACAGAGCAACTCTAGGAAAAATTACCTCACCTTTTAAAGGAATTTTTTCAAAGCTTCACAGGTTTTGTTTGGTTCTCTCTCTCTCTCTCTCTCTCTCTCTCTCTCTCTCTCTCTCTCTTCTCTCTCTCTGTAGGTATACACATTATATATGCATATATACACATAGATGCACACATTATACACACACACACACACACATATATAAATCATAGGTGTTAAAGTAATGGAAAGAAATGTTTCTTTGCTCAGTACGCAGGTTTAGATATACTGACCTGATTGGTTACAGTAGCAATAGAACATAGAACAGGTAAATTGCTGAACTGCTAATAATACTTTACTTCTAACCATAAACATGAGCCAGTGTTTCTAAATACACAGTGCCTCAGCCAACACCTTAGTCAGCCCAGTGATGAATTATAAAGGTTGGCAGCTGGACTGTTCAGCTGCTAAGAGTACTGGTAGATCTTTCAGAGGATTTGGGTTTGACTCTTAGCATCCACATGGCAACACACAATCCTCTATAATTCCAGTTTCAGGGAATCTAATACCTTTTGGTGGCCTGCATAAACTCGAGACACATGAGCGGTACACAGACATACATGTAGACAAAATAACCATGTATATAAAAGAAAAGTTTAAAAACTTCAGAGCATTAAGTAACAAATTTTATTTGGTTTCACTTTTTATTTATATTAAAAAGGCTAAAACTAATAATATATATTATATAATAGCCTTTATTCTTCTTGTAGAATACAAAGATGCTTACCTTATATACTTGACTTCCAAATGCAACAATATATTTTCGTGTATTATTTGAAGACAACAATTTGAATCCATGGCAATGTTACAGAAAGCAAACAAACAAAAAGCTTAAACACCTGGGAGGATTTGTTTTTGTGTTAATTAAGGTAGATTGGAAATTTAGAGGTTGTTTGTCCAGTTTATATTTGTAATATTGTTATTCCTTAGAAAAAGTGATTGGAACCATGGGAATGTAATAGAAAAATCACTATTTTTATATATTGTAAAACTGCCATGATTTCTGGTAGACAATATTGTAAGGGCTTTGTATGGATATTTCTAGTATTCTTCTTGTGATATGCTGTCACTGGCAGCCACTGACAAGTCTACTGAGGTCATCAAAGTTCCACTCTTCAATCCAGAGTTGGGAAGGCATTGTTTTCTTTCTTTCACAAAAAAGGAATCTTTAAGAGGAAGGAGGTAGTGAAACTACAAATCCATAATTAATAATTTTAGACAGTCTTATATTTTTCATTTTTTTCCTAGAACTTTGTTGAAAAAATATATACTTCAAATTGCAGGGCAAACTGCGTTAGTCTTTTATCCTTATTTTTAATGTTCTCTTTAATCTCACTTTTAAATAATTTTTGTTTTCATTAAAATAATTGGTTACCTTACTTAATCCTTAGTCTTGTCCCCTGTCCCCTTGTATAGCAAAGCAGTACATGATATAAATAATAAAGCCATGCAGAAATGGAATTTAAGGTTTAGAAATGGACTTTAAAAAATACAAAATAAAAAAAATCATGGAAGTGAGGAGGCAATTTACAAAGTGTATGTCTAGGAACATGGGAGGAACTTCTTTTTTTTTATTATCAAATCATAATTTTTACTTTTTAACACAGGGGTTATAAACACGAAAATGCAGGATGTGGGGAAGGGGATGACACAGGAGCATAGGTGTTCAGGGAGAGTATAGATATCTTTCAGAACAGGATATCAGCTGGGTGAAGGTTCAGGGGTCAGGTCACTATGACTCTGCCTATGATTCACTTGTCTTTATCTAATTTGGTACTATCTGCCAAGGCTGCCTATTTACAAGGTCTATGACTACTCAGGCTGGTAGATTTCCACAAAAGCTGCCTGTTTACAATACTTTATAGCCATCTGTTTCAGTGTTTTTCCATAGAAACCCAAGACTTTGTGTTAGCAGACATGTATGTCAGGCCTATTGCTGATTTTAGGCTTATAGCTGAGTTTAGGCCTTCAGTGTATAAGCAAGGCTGCCTTTGACATCTCCTCCCTTCTCCAAGTATAGAAAGGCTGTGGCAATTCTAATCTTGCCAAGGCAGAGATAGAGGCCTGACCTCCAGTAATTAAAGGGAACCTTGTAATGGCTCCGGTCCTCCTATCGTTGTCCAGTGAGGCATGAGGGCCATACCCACCCTGATGTCTTTTTCCTGGAGAGGGGATACTTTTGACATCAACCCCTATGCAGTCAGGCTTGTCCCTCAGGGAACCCAAAAAAAATATTTTTAACTTTTATTTATATTCTGGAAAGAACTTCTTACGTTAGCATGTGTCATTGATTTAAAATGTAGTGTTAGAAGTTTACAGGATATAGCAAGTTAGCTGAAGTGTGATTAATATATATCCTATGTAGTTGTATGCAAGAATATAGGACTAGTGTGCTATTCTGGTGACACCAACCTATCCAGTGTTCTGTGTCATCTCCCAGATATAGTACATAATCTATTATTTCATTTTTCTAAGAAAGCAGAAAATATAATTTGATGCTCATTATGTTTACAATTTTTAACTTAGTCTATAAATAGATATTAGTCTTTTTAAAATCTAGGCTACATTAAAATAAGCATTCATGGTATATGAGATGTGCCTCTGACTGCCTATCTTTTATTAAAGAAGCCATAGTCCTACACTGGCACTAGAAAGGAAACCTAATTTCTCCTAAAACATATTCTAAAATTGTAATGGAATTTCTTTGGAGTACTTTAATTAGTTTTGCTTTTTTTCTGTTTTGGATGTACCAAGTCTTTAATATACTAAATTATATGGTATAAGTATTCTTTTAAATAATTTGTTCCTCAAACCAATGGTGGGATAATGTTTTGACTTTTGATTTTAAACCTATAACAATTGCACAAAATTTGTATCATTTTGTTTTGTAGTCTCTAGCCGTAATGAAATAGTATACGCGTTTTTTCAGTGTCTGTCTTGCTATGTTCCCCTAGTACAGATGTTACTGAGGCTACCATTCTAGCATCAGCCACTGTCATTTCACCATGGAAATCTCTTCTCTAGTCACAGCATGAACTCCCTGGACCACTAAGCCAGATAGGACTTCATGGAGAGTGTAATGTTTTCAACACAACACAGAAGTTAGATAAAGAACTGTGGTAATGAGTGTTTATATCAGGGCATTCCCTTGATGTTTACTTTCTTTCAGGTAATGTTATTTTAATTAGTACCAAATGTTCATATCCAGTTTCTCTGCAGTGGACTTTGCAACAAATAAGATACGAGGAAAAAAAAACCATAAAGCATTTATTTACCAGCTCAACAATTATAATTTTATTTGAAACTGATTTGGTAACCCATTTATCATACTTTGTTTCAGTTCTGATATTATACTAGTTTTGTAATGTCTAATGGTCCCAACTACTCACTACAGCCATATAAGTTAATGTGTTTCCCCAAAGGTTTACGACAATTTTCCCTTTATCCATACTTAATAGAATGTAGTAATAGAGGCACAGATTCTCTAGAGATATAAAACTTCATGAATCATTCACAGACCAGGAGTGCTGGCATCCACATATAATGTAAAACTGCAAAATCTCATCTTATTATCACACACTTATCTGTCCAACCATATGAATCATAAACTGTATTTCAACGAAAACTCCACCTGAGTGGAGTTTCTATTTCATCTGTATATGTTGCTGCTATTTTTAAATCCTTGGACAAGACCACACTTAGGTTTAAATGCAAACTTACATTAAGGTTCACAAAGAAATGATTGAGTTTGGTAGCTTGAAGGGAAGGATGATGTAAAGGAAAAGGGCTGTGCCTTTTACCTAGGTAATAGATGGAGGGACAGCAACCTTCCTAGAAATAGAGAAAATTTTTAACAGAGTGAAATAAAATAAAGGAAAATCCATAAAGTGGTAAATATGCATCACTTAAAAGAGATTTGTGATGTTGATTATTAGTAGAAAAATGTTTCATTTAATTTTACAAAAGTTATGATGTACATTCATTTGATATATATATATATATATATATCTTTTGAGCAACAAACGGCTATTTATTCAATGATCATGTGTGCAAAAATCTACCCAGAGAAAAATAAAATAAGCAGAGAGGAAGAAACAAACATTGTGTAGCGTGTGCTGCTGAGCTGTATGTGGCTTTCATAATAGACCCAAGGCCCTGCCTTCAAGGCGATGTCAAGTCACTCCTGATAGGTACAAAAATAGCTCCAATAATGAATATTTTTTTTTTGCAAATCTTTTCACCTCTTCACAATACTGTTCTCAGGGTCATGAAGTTATATATTTTTAATTAACGCTCCTAAAAGGCTGTTTCTCTGTTTGGATGAGAGAACCGGTACTTTCTTATAATACATTTGCAGATGGTTAGTTTTCATCCGGGTATGAGAAATGTTTCCTTTCTCACAGTAAGCTTTCCTAAACAGTCAAAAACCTGCTGACTGGTCAAAATTAACAAGAGCACTTTAGGAAAATGATTTCCCAGTCAGTGTCTTTAAATACTGAATGTAAGAATAATGAACTGTCGTTGGGAACTCATGTTGGCAAGATGAGCTAACAGTTGGCAATTAGTGGAACTGTATAACACCCTGGTGACATAGGCATCTTTTATTGCTGCCATTTTTATGGATGCAAAAGGGCAACAGAGAGTAATCAGCCTTTGGCCTCAGGGAAGCTACACAATCAGCATCAGCAAGAGCTTGGGTGTTCTGAGGGTTTGGTGTGATGCAGAAGATTCTGGCCAGTCATTCCAGCCACCTGCAAGATAGTTGATGCTACTCAGTCTCCTTGTGACATGGTTCTTCATTTGTTAAAGGATAGACATCATGATTCTTACTTTAAGTGGTTGTTAAGAAGTTTAGTTATTACATACACCCAAGTACTTCAAAATATCTGGTATGTAACTGATCAGCATTTATTGTCTATTAACTTTTAGGGAACTGCCTGTCTCTGTGGTGGGGATATAACAATAAAAAAGAAATCTCTTCTCTCTTATACTTTCAGTTTCATTATCAACAGGACCTTCTCTAAGCTTATGGACATTAATCTGTGAGTTTTTCTTATGAACATACTGTTAGTATTCTGTCTAAACTCCACCTCCACAGTATGCTCCTCCCCACAGTTACCTAGCAACAGCCAGGTAGGCCACTATAAAAGGGGTTGCTTGCCCCTTCCTCTCTCTCTTAATCTCTTACCCTCTCTTAATCTCTTACTCTTAATCTCTTACCCTCTTTCCCTCTTACCCTCTTGCCTCTCTGTCCCCTCCCCCTACTTCCTCTCACTCTATGTGGTCATGGCCTGCCTCTACTTCTCTACTCCTCTCCTTCTCTACTTCTCTCTCTCTCTCTCTGCCTCCACTACCCTCCTGGCTCCCCTCCCCATGCCCTGAATAAACTTTATTCTATACTATACCAGTGTGTGACTGGTCCCTCATGGGAAGAGATGCCTCTACATGGGCCCGCTGAGACATTCCCTTCCCCATACCTCTCCACATCACAGAACATACTCTCTTTATCTTTTTATAAACACTTCACATACATGTATTGAAACTCTCTCTCTCTCTCTCTCTCTCTCTCTCTCTCTCTCTCTCTCTCTCATCTCATCTCTGCTAGATACTATTTTACAGTGAGTGAGTGTTTCTCAATTTCCAATAAATGAGTTATAAACAAAAAGACAATCTTTCCAATTTAGTTATAATATGACTGAAAACAATAAGCTCTATCAGCTTATCACTGACTGAAGCTGAGGGATGTAAAGAAAATGATCTAAAACTTCATAAATGATGGAGCATCAGATAAACATAGATGACTCTAAGGCTATTTTTGATAGGTCCTGATTTTAAAGCATTCTCTGACCATTCATTTGGTGAAATAATAACCTCAAACAGCTGGTAATAAGATACAATGTCTGAGGGAAATTATTAGGTCATGCAGGTAGAGGTCTCATAATGGCACTTGTGTTCTTATTAAAATAATCTCAGAGAGCTTCTTTGTCCTTCTATGATGTGAGGACATGGGACAGGATGGCTATCTATGAAGCAGAGAAAATACCCCATAATACACTAAGTCTGCAAATTCTGGATTTCAGTCTCCAAACATTTACAAACCATATTCCAGTTGTTTATAGCTCATACAGTTTATGATATTGGATTATAACAGCCCAAATGTGCTGAGAGAAGCAAGAACACACATATAAGAAAGAAGTATCTTGGGCAGAAATGCAAGGAAAGGGGAGCAGGGTACATGGGAGAGGGTGAACCAGGTGTGTGTGGGGTAATAGATGGAAGATAGTATGTGACAGCAAAGCAGGTAAAATTAGAAGGAAAGACAAAAGAAGAATGCTATGGTTTTAATGTTTGCATTATAGTAGTAGTAGAGACTCAGTAAGGGAAAGTTATGTCCTAGTGGTCAGCAGATTGGGATCTACTGCTGATGTGTGTAGCGACTTCACATAACACGCTTCTTAAAGCTTTAATGCTATGAAAAAAGGGTAATGTTCAACACCCTCCCTTTCCATTTTTCCTTCCATTTTTCTGTCATCTCATATCTTCCCACTGTGAGCTTCAGCATTCAGGTACCATCTTAGAAGTATTGGCTAGGCCCTTGGAATTTTGATATAGTTATATAAAAGAGAAACGAGGAAGAATACGTCAAACATGGAAATAAATACAGGTGAAATCATTTTATGACAGCTAGAGGAGGAACAAATGTTGACAGCCAGTCAAGGAAAAGACATAGATTGTTGTAAATAGAACATTAAGGGAGATTGAGTGGATTTACAAAAAACAGAAGATAGGGAAGGTTTGAAGGTTCCAAGGGATTGATGAGGTGGTTGGTTGTGTTCTTAACTGCGGTAGGACTGTAGACAGAAAGCCCATTCTGATAAAGTAACAGAAGAAAAAAGAGGAAGAATGTACTGGAAATGGAAGAAAGGCCATTTTTTTTTTATAAAGTAAGAAAGAACTTGACTGAGTTATGTTCATGCCCATGGTATGCAGAAAGTAGAATTTAAGAGAACAGACGAATGTGAATATTTGGTGCAAGAAATATATGAGCTATAAAACTTTAGGCTGCTTTGTGACTTCTTTTAGCTACATATTTTAAATTCATAAAAAGAAATGATATAAAAGTAGAATTTACAATCAAAAGAGAAACTGAATTTAAGGTCTTGAAGGATTTTCAGCCTGGTCACATAGTAAAGAATGAAAAGCCCTTCAGCAGATGAAACTAAGGGTGTAGCCAAGCAGGCAGCCATCTACTGGGAGAATGGTATGGAGAGAATGGTGGCAGAGGTTACACCTTGGGACAATGGGAAATGACCCCAAAGTAGGTAGAAGACATCAGTGCACACTTCTCCCTCAGTATTAGGGCATAAATATATAGAAAGGAAGTGTGTCAAACAAGAGACATCACACATCTTCAGGAGATTGTGGATCTGTTAGATGCCCAGGACATCCTCAAGGCTTTCTACTTTTTGTTTTTGTAAATTCTGAGAACTAGATCTCAAATTTTCTCATTTATAAAAATAAGTTTTTAGCCTATATAAATTACTTGGCCTCAGTTATGTGTTTCAGTAGCATAAAATACTCTCATAAAAGAATGGTTGGTTTGGTATAGAATAGAGAATGTGATCTTTTGTGACTTGAAATTTTGATGCTGCATCATTTTCAGATGAAGGCTGAAATGTTGGGAGACTATAGTATCAAGGTAATATCAGTTGGCACTCACCATAGACTCTAACTCTGGATGAAAGAGAAATCAAAACCAAAATGAAAAAAAAAAAGAACTTTGAGAATCTTCATGATTTTTCTTTAATATTAGTGAAGTGTTCACTTGACTTAAATAAAAAGGAAATACTTTTTGATGATGAAAAATAAAAGTAAGGCTTGGGGAGTATAATTAATTCACTAGTTATAACCAATAAAGTGATACATTTAGTTTCTATATTTTACTCTCAGTATGTAAATAAACAATCACACACATGTGTGCATGCACAAAAACACATGTGCACAGAGAAAAAGATATTGATATCTATATTTACAATCTACTTTATGTATGTAATCATCTATCTATCTATCTATCTATCTATCTATCTATCTATCTATCTATCTATCATCTATCTATTCATGCATCTATCCACCTATCTATCTAATGTATCTAATCTATCTATCATCTTTCTGTGTACCTAGAGAGAGAAGTCAGAAATAGCCATGTCTTAATTTTTTTTATGTTAGAATTTAAAAATATTTCAACTATAAGGAATTACTTTTACCAACTTATATTTCATAGGTCAACAATAACAGCAAACAGAAAGACAAAAATCAAGACCTGGAGCTGGAGGTGCAGTTTCACAATATGTTTCTTGCATAATAAATATGTTAGTCTGTGGTTTCGACACCCCCTAATATAGCAAGATATTGCTATATTGCTATATAGGCTATTTATGAAATAAAATTTAAAATTTGAGATTTCATCAATCTTTGCACCCAGAGGCCAATGTTTTCTTCTAATAAGCCATATTCTGTCAGAAAAGATGCTGATAACAGCTGCTTGTTCCTTGATTTCAGGTATTTGTGGATAATTTGCATTCTAAGCAAATTAACTTTCTTGATTTACCAAAGAATACATTGTAAACAACCAGAATTTTACAGAACAGCCCAATCCCTGGAAGAATAGTAGAAATATGACATCAAGATAGAGCATCTTTGAATGAAAAATAATGTGCCATCTAAAAGTCAGGGCACTTGGTACTAAAACGTAAAGAGAACCTGAATGTTAACAAAGAGCCATGGATGGGTTTCCAACAGTTCTCTGACCATTTTTTTTGTGCCTCTTCAATAGTCTGTTCCAACAGAAGACCTGAATAATCTGAACTTCTGGTTCTTCCTATTCCCTTTGTTTTAATGGCTTAAATCTGCTGCTTTCTTTATGAATCAAAGCTTGCATAACTATAGCCACAGGAGAGAACTAGAGGTGTTTCTAATTGTTTTTCCAGTCACCCATATGCTTCTTCTAAACTCTAACTGAAACCATCTAAGAAGCCCACCATTTGTCTGCAGAGAATGCTCTCTGAGAATTCATTCAGACTCCAGAGATTGTCTGCATTCCCATGTGAGTTTGACGGACATCTTCCTCTTTGGTCCTACTGCTCTCAGTCTCAGGTCTCCTAGAAACCATCTTGACTTAGTCATTTGTACACAAAGCTTTGCCTCATGTGCGTATTTTGCAATTGTCTAGTCTTACCTATGTCCATTTACTATAATCCTCTTTCTTTTAATCCCTCTGTACAACCAGTCCAAATTTCTGGGTCATTTTATCAGTAGTTCAACAACTGAAACAGACTTGGGTGTATGTTCTTCTGAGTTACCTCATTTGCACGCATAGATCTACAAAAACTGAACACATATCAGGGAACAGTTGTATTCTAAGATGGGGTATTATATGTTTTTTTAAAAACTAAATAGTATTTAAGCTACAACTAATGAAAAATATAATTTTAATAGGCTCTAATGTAGGATTTCTCAGTTAATATTTATAAAAGTATTTTCTCAAGATGAAAATCTGTATTACATAGTGAGATATATAAAAGATAATTTAGCATTTTAAGTTATTTTTTTACATAAATTGATTTAATTTTTAAGTTATAAAGTCAGTGATTCTAAGATTGGGGTGAAACTTATACAGACATATCCAAAGATGAGCCACATAATAAGTTATCCATTTCCTAAGGGTCATCCTTAAACATATGTACATATGAATAGCACTAAATGTAATTAGTAAACAGATACATATGTATGTATGTGTGTTTGTATGTATGTACGTATGTATGTGCATATGTATGTATGTATGTATGTATATAGTATATATGTGTGTATGTATGTATAAAGAGAAACTACATATGCTTTAAAGAGTACATGATAGTATAAGTGAGAATAACAGAGTAACTATTTTATTTAAACTAGTTCATCTAAAGTAAGGCATAAGAAAAAAGTAACCATTATCAGTGTGGTCAGCACAGCACTGTTTATAATATTAAAATAACAGAAATATTCTAATGATCCAACTATAAAAATGACTAAATATATAGGAATAGCAAGTAATATTATATTGAACTTAAATGCTATATATCACCAAAATGCTTCTATTATATTATGAAAGGAAGTCAAGTATGTGTGTGTTCTGTACATGTATAAAATTATATAAAATACATATGGACGTGTAAGGAGTTGGTAAGAATGTAAGGTGCACATGTTCTAATAGAGAAAATATAACACTGTCAATCATTTTGCATTTATTGCAAGATCATGATATTTTAACATTTTTGATTCATTGACTACATATTTGTATTTATGAAAAGAAAAGCCTTTTGCATGCTCATGCCATTCTCCCATGCTGCTGTTGTTTTTCTTCATTGTACTGAAGGAAGAATATTTCCTAAGGCTTACATAATTGTTTTTTTAATACTGATTTGGTGTTTTTACCTTTAGGTCTATTTATAATTAATCTTTACAACCACAAGAAAGTTGGAACGTTCATTTCCATTTTTGAAAATATGACTTTTAAATAAAAGAGATGTATTGACTTTTTTTTTCTTGCCAGAAGCATAATAAAAGACATAATCAGAACATGACTTAGAAAACTCCAGCTACATATTTAATCCATTATCTCTGGGTTATTAGCATATTCTATAAAACAAATACTTTTAAAATATTTTTCCAAGTTCAAAGTAAAACTTAATAAGGCACAGTACAAGTCAGTATAGAGGTCATGTTATTTACTATAATTTAGAATCAATGGGTTTCAGATTTTAAATTAGATGAAAGTACTTCACTTTTTGCTGATTATGCCTTATGTTTATTTGGAAATATTGCAGGTCATATCCAAACTCAAATCTGTAAAGTGCAAATGACCATAAAAAGAGCCAGTGATTTTTCTCTGTGTGAAATATAACAGAGAATTCTTTTCCAAAACAGAAATGTGTTGATTTTGAAAGGTTTGTTGTATATATGTGTATATGTGTGCATGTTTCCTTTTTGGATAAACAAATATTATGAGTACATGAAGATTTGTTTCAATTACTAGGATACACACACACACACACACACACACACACACACAGACACACACACACACACACACACACACACACACACACACACACACACACATTTTCTTTGCCCACATGCTGCAGACTGTAACATTTGCAAAGCTAGCCCATGAATATGAACTGTCTTTCCCTTGATCCAAACTGCATTTCTCAGCTATAAAATGGGGACCATTTCTATGCCTATCCTGGATTTCTTTAGGGAAGACTTAAATGTGTTTATGATTTGTCCCCTAAGACTTAGAAAATTACAGCTCACTACAAACTGCTTTTGACATTCTTGGTGGAACAGCAACTGTAGGGAAATACTTTATCTTCCAAAAGCTAGATCTCCAATTCTTTCACCAAACATCTTTAACCACGGAAACAAAAACAATGATCAGAGAAGATGAGACTGAATGGAGAATAGAGTCCTGAGGAACATTGGCACAAGCCAGCATCTCTTTTTTGGATCCACTCATTTCCTCTGTAATCCATTCTGGAATTATCTATGTCTACTATTTCCCTTCTTATTATGAATAACGAGATTAAGTTCCAAACATTGGGGTAGCCTTTTAGTTTCATACATCCTGTAGCTCCTATACACACATGTCATTTAACAAATCTATATTCCCTTTTGCCTGCAAACCTATGGTCAGCTACTTCAGTAGATAAAACTGCAAACCTTGAGAGAAAAAGTTTAAATATCTCTTTGTTCTGAAAAGTCTAGAAGTATAAGTCATATTTTTCCTATAATGAATGCCAGGATATTATGTGCAAATTTTATCTTAATTAAAATAATAATTTTGAGACTGCAGAGATCACTCAGTGGTTAAGAACACTTCTTATTCTTGCAGGCAGAGACCAGGGTTCAAATTCTAGCGCTTACATGGTGACTCACAGCCATCCATAATTCCAGTTTCAAAGAATCAGTGACCTCTTCTGACCTCCACAGGCAATTGGCATATATGTTCTGTACTTACATACATTCAGGCCAAACATTTAACATATAAAAAATGAATACAAAATAATAAAAAAAATAAATAAAATGAATAAATAATTTTTTAAAAAAATAGTCTGTCTTCTTGCAACACTAGTACAATAAACATATGAGAAATGACCATGCAATAGCTATGCCAAAAAATGTCATAATGGTAAATAATGAGGGGAAGGGATAGCACAAGGAAAAATTTAATTAAGGAAAGAATGTATAATGATTTGGAAGAACAACAATATCAACCAACCAGATTCCCCAGAGCTCCCAAAAACTAAACCACCAATCACAGAGTCACATGGAGGAACCTATGCCTCCAGCCTCTTATGCAGCAGAGGATGGTCTTGTCTGGCATCAATGGGACAGGAGGCCCTTGGTCATGTGAAGGCTCACTGCTTCAGTGTAGGGGCATGCTAGGGTGGTGAGGTGAGAGTGGGTGGGTGGGCGGGTGGGTAAGTATCCTCGTATAAGCAGGGGGAGGGAGGATGGGATATGAGATTTGAAGATGGGAAACTGGGAAAAAGGATAACATTTGAAATGCAAATAAATAAAATCACCAATAAAAATAATTGAGAATAATTCAAGGTAACAAAATTAAAAATTTATTTTTAAGTGAAGTTGGTCTCGCTAGCTTTTTATAAAATGAAA
The DNA here is from genome assembly GCA_030674055.1 of Rhabdomys pumilio. Classification (NCBI taxonomy): domain Eukaryota; kingdom Metazoa; phylum Chordata; class Mammalia; order Rodentia; family Muridae; genus Rhabdomys; species Rhabdomys pumilio. Next base: position 42,355,745 of record JANHMN010000011.1, read on the forward strand.
CAGCTGACTTGAATATAAAGACCACATTAAATCAATTTGTGCTTAAATCATCCTTTCCAAACTATGGTGGACTATGACGCTAAACTCATTGGCAAAAGATCCGTGCTGCCCACTCACTTATGTTACAGGAATTCAGTCTTGTTCCTTCCCAACAACATTTTAGACAAATTTAGAACAATGAAACTATAAATTGAAGACATTATCGATCATCGTTATATTCTAAATCTCCCTAGAGTAGACCCTGAAAAACATGAGCATCTGGAACCTTCTACCCGAAAGTGGCATAAAACAAGATAAGCTAATGAAGAAATTATGAGCTCATTGGGATGTTAGAGAGGAGTCAAAGACATGGTGATTATAAAGTTAGGCTAAAGAAAAGCAGATTATTAACCTGACCTATTATAACAATATATAATGTAAGCACATATACATATATGCATATAAATGCTGTTTAGAGGAAGTGCTAATGAGACCTACTTTCTCATAGTACTTGATCTCATAGTCCAGAATGGCTCCATTGGAAAATGCAGGTGCTTGCCATGATAGGGCAAGGCTGTTCTGGGATGCCCAGTCCTTCCTCATCATACCAATCAGAGAAGGTGCTGTAAGGAGAAGAAAGGAAAGAAAAGAAAAGAATAATTGATTAGTAGAGATAATTTACCATCATCTAATTTATATATATATATCACTTCCAAAGAAAATGAATTCTTTTGTGAGGAGTATAGCAATTACCAATGACAAACTAAGGAAATAGGCTTACAGTACATTCCACTCAAGCTAAATAAGAGATTAAAGTGCTTACAAAAACCATTAAGTTTTATAGAAAATACTCAAATATTCCAAGATGAAAGGCAGAGAGCTCTTTGCCTGTGGCTCTGTAAAGAAGGATGTTTTTCTTCAAACTAGATTTGGTTTTGGGATTAACAGGAAATCCAGTGTGCTTGTATCCTGCTTTTTTTATTATCTATTCCCTACCTTAGGAAACAAACTACATGATTACAAGACTGTGTGGAAGTATTCCTTTCTTGTTGAGAGATCCGAGTAAGAGAAATACAGCCCCCAAATACTGAGTGCTGGTTTTATGATGTAATTTCCCAGAGGAGCCATTTAAAGTGGCTCTAACAGGCAACAGTTTAATTTAGGAAGTCAGAAGGAAGGATCCAGAAAAGTTATTATCCTGCTTGTATTAATGACTTTGATGGCCTGGATATGGTCTTCTGATCAGAGATAGTTGTGCATTTGTAAGTGCAGGATGAGTTACTAATTCTCTTGCTAATTCTTTGAAGTAGGACACCACAGCCTCCATGAGAAAATGGGAGTGTGAGAACAGTGAAGGTAAATAAGAATACAAATCCAAAGGATCCTCAGGGAATTGTGATATCCCCCCACTTTATTCTCTGATATTTATTTAAATGTGTTAATAACAGGTGAAGCAAGGTTTAAAAACTGACTCACTGCAATATTTTAAACTTCTTAGAAAAACTTGTTTTAAAATTTTACTTCTAAAAGGTTGTCTTTGCATCATCAGGAAAAGTATTTTTTAAAAAATTCATGAGACTGACAGTTTTGGCCCAGGGGAAATAAAGAACTAAAAGATATGTTTAAAACTCTGGTTGTTCCTTGACACTTACAGACAAGGGAGGTCCTTGCTACCTCATTCCCCAAAGACCAATCAGTTTAAAAGTCACACTGTTCTGCCAATCATATTGTGCCTAGTCACTGTTTCTGTAGTACACCCCTTAAACTGTATAAAAACTGCTCTTAACCTCAACTCAGGGTTCTCTTGCCTACAATGCAAGGGAGCCTGGTGCACCAGTGTCATTAAACCTCATGTTATTGCAGCAAAAACAAAACAAAACAAAACAAAAAACCCCCAAAAAACAAAAATAAACAAACAAACAAAAACCCCCTCTGGTTGTTAGAAGAAAATTAAGGTTCATCTAACATATGTTGACAAAAATGACATGTAATTACACAAATCATTAAATTTTCTATCGTAAATAAAGATAGTAATAGGTAATGTAGAAAAGAAGAAATGGTACTTGGGAATTATTTATTATTTAAAGTGAGATACATTTACTATTAAATTGATCCCTATGGGAAACTGTACTACTTTTCTTACATTATAGTTTATAATGTATTAGATGGTCATTTATGAATAAATTGTGAATTCAAAGCAAACCATAAAAGTTGGAAGATGATCAACACCCTATAATTGTGAATATGCTTTTTATGTATACATGAATTAATGTATGGTTAATTTTCAACTTAATATAGTATCACACTGCAATGAATATTATACTATATTACATTTTGCTCTTAAGGCCAACTATATAATGATTGTAAAACATAAATTTTCAGTTGTGGTCCCAACATTGTAGAATGACTACAAAGTAAAATATATGTACCATTTTTCTGTTCTAGTATTCCAGTCATCAATTAATGACACATTACTTGATTTTTAAAGTCTCATGTCATACTTCTATAAAGAAAACATTAAAAAGTTCCTTAATTACATAAATTTATCACGTTAATATCAGTTGGGCATCGCTCAGCTGATGAAGCATTTGCTTGCAAGCACAAAAACCTGAATTTGATTCCCAGAACCATGCTGTTTTAAGAGAGGCATAAGCTTTATCCCCACTGCTGGGAATGCAGAGGAAGCATTGAAGATACTAACCAGTCAGCCTAGTTGGTAAGCTCTGGAGATTATAGGAGATTATAGGAGATTCTGAGAGGAGGTAGATAGTCATGCTGTTCACGACACTCAAGGTTGTCTTCTGGGCTCTGCTTTGTGTGCATACACATTAATATACACCAGCAAGCACCCCTCCATACACACCTAACCACAAATATTCAGAGATGCACACATGCATGAACATAAATGAATACATAAGTAAAATAGACTTTGGAGACTTAAAACTGTGCTAATCTCTAATTCCTCTTTATTTGTGCACAAATTTGAATGTAAACATGCAAATGTTACATAGCTTTCTATATCAAACTGGAGGCAATTCTACTTATTTTTCAATATATTTGCTAACTTTAATTACCCTTTAGCCAGTCTGTAATGATTACTAAACATTTGATTATGTTGATGTTTATTGATATTTTTAAATGTTGGATATGCAAATTTCTAATACTATGTTCTCAGAGTTGTTATTTATGAAAATCGATTTGACACCACGAAACTTTTTATTGTGTTGGATTCTCACTTATTTTACTCACTGGTTTGGATGTGTGTTCTCAGGTGATCGTACCACAGCCCTCAGCAGCTGGAACTGCAGGTGCATCATCCCACAAGGTCCTGCTTGTGAATTTTATTTTCATTGAGAAAAATTGCTTCACATAATTTGAATTTTTTGAAGCATGTTGAACATTAGCCTACTGTTTTTGAAAATAGCTGCATTCATATACCTTGGGCACCCATTATAAACAGTTAATGAATTGAAGCTTAGCATGTGAGAAACTATTTACAGCTTACTACACTCCTAATACTGCATTTTCCGTTTTCACAAAAATCAGCATTGTATGGGATTTCACTGGAAAATGAAGCTTTAGTAGATAAAGCATCAATAATTTGGAATATACTTAGTGAGTTTATTATTTAATGGCCCAGATTATGTAACATCTGCAACTAGCACACTGGGATAACAGCATACTAATTGTATTAGAATACAGAGCAGAAAATACACCATACATTTTTGTACACATCAATGAAATGATTTAGGATATTAAAAAAAACCAACTCCTTATTTATTTCTGCTTAAGAAAAATCAGCTTGGAGTGAACAGGCAGAGGAATATCTTCTGGAGTTTGTCACAGTATTGACTGTCAGAGCAACTTGAAGACTCAAATGGTATGTTCTGAGTGAGAATTATGTATTCAAGAGAGCTTTCTGTAGAATTGGATTTCTGGTATACCTCCAGCCTTAAAATTTCAAAGTGTTAGCTTTCACCTTCAAAAAAATGACTGTTGAATAGATTACTGTCGCTGTTCTAGTTGATGATACGAACCTGGGAGAGCAGAGCCTAACAATGAGGTAGACTAGCTCTCATGCAATAGCCAGCTTTATTCAGAGAATAAGGCAATGTATACTCTGAGAGTTAAGATCACATGATTAAGGTATTCAATCCCAAGGACAAATTGCATGTGACAAAGACATAATAAACACATATGAATAACAACAGTAGAAGTAAACTCACTCCTATCCTCCACACCTGGGAGGAGCATGAAAACACGTTTCAAGAATAATCATATGGTTTTCAAGAAAATGAGGTCATAAGACTTGTATTGTTTTCACAAGCACTCAATTCACCTCACGTGTCTCCATTCTTGAACTGTATTCTGACAGATTACCATGCAAGTAGTCGTAATACAAAACCTTCTGATTAACTACATTTATTGAATATCAAAGTTTGTTAAGTACTTTGTGGCAATTTTGACGAAATTTCTATAGTAGTATTAGCAAAAATGAAGCTCTTGTTTACAAATACATGAGCATTATTTGCTTAAGTTTATACATATCCAGTTGAAAAAATATTTTAGTTCATATATTTGCTCCTAATTAAGAATTAATCAGTTTTTTGAAAAAAAAAGTTATTAGTGACCATGTAAATTGTCTTCTTCAGATCTCACAAATTTACAGTATGTACAGTGCTTCCATCTTTTAAGATGAGCAGCTGAGGCTCAGAGGACTTCTACAATTGTGTAAAATACTTGAAGGTAAGCCTCAATATTAAATCAAATGTCAAGTAAGAATTAAAAAATTAATATTGTTGCTGAGAGTTTCCCTTAACATCCACTCTAGTTTAGTGTAATGTGTTCAAAATTAGAATCCAGTTCAAAACCAGAAAGAGTGAAACAATGTCACAAATAATACTGCCTTTGAATGTTATTTTATATATACTGGCATTCAAAACCACATTGAATAATTATAAAATGTATTACACTGAGAATTTATTAAGACTTTTGATATATTTAAAGTGATAGTATATATAGGTACATTAAATGTAAATTATAGCTTTTAATTACCTGTAAATTATAGTTTAATTAGAAGGAATGATTGCATTTTTAAAATTATATTGAATATTACTTTCCATTCATCTATTGATCACACTGCGAATATCAATCTGTATTCATTTGGCTGTGGGCAAGTGTGCTTGCTGGCATGTGTTTTGCATATGTTTATGTCTATATTCAAACAATATTTGAATAGATTTTATATACTATTTAAATTTTGTTTTCATCAATGTAGAAAGTATATAATTATGTGTTTCATGCTACAGCAGTTGCATTAACAAGTAGACAATTTTATCAGCCTCTCCATTTCTTTTAGGAAATATCTAATTGTAAGGCATTTTTCATATGAGTTGGTATCTTCTCGAGACCTCCCCTTTGGTTCCAGCTCTGATCTCACGAGTACTCATCACCTTTTCTAGCCTGACATTCTGTTCTTTTTCACTCCATCTCTCGTTTCTATTCCTCATTCTCTGAGCCTGCCTCCTTCTTTCTTTATTTGTGTATGCCTTTTGATCTCTGTATCCACTCTTCTTTTTTTTTAGTACTTCCAGGAAAGACTTAAACTAGTTATGAGAAAAGTTTAAGAAAGCATAGCCAATAACACAATGAAGTGTCAATAAGCAGAATAGACCAGGACAAACTCATCAGAGAAGAATTTTGTTTGCAGCTGTTTGATCCTTCTTTCTCATTGCTAGGGAACCAGTGCACGTCACTGTGGTGCACCAAGATGTGGTGATGCTTCTTCCTGTGTGTACTTTGCAGAGACATCGTGGTCAATGCTATCATCTTAATGATGTGATACAGATTTATAATGGGCAAATTGATGCACACATAGCTATCTCTATCTCTATCTATATTATAATTCTGAGACACCATTCTTAAAAGTTTGTTTCTTGTTTTGTAAATATTTATTCAATGTTTTGTGCTTTGAAGAAAATGATTCTCTACTATCCTCACAATACTTGTATTGTGTGATTTTGCTTTGATGTACTTCTCTTTGTAATCAGATTTTAACGATAATATATATTGTTATATCCTTTCCCCATGTGAATGAAATCTGGTTATGTGTTTGAAACATACACATGAGAGATACATGAAGGATAGTTGGCACTTTATTTTATGTTCTCCCTAGTTTATTTCTATTTTTTTATGTTCAAGAATAACATTGTAATATGCTAAACCAAATGGTGGATGCACTAAACTGGATAATAGCTCCCAAATAACACATTACAGTCCCTGGAGCTTGGGAATATTCTGGAAAAATGCTGCCTTGAAATTTGTTTTATTAAGCTCAGGGTTTTGAAATGGGAGAGGAGTTAGCATGGTACTCCAGATGTGCCAGTAGTCACAGAGGACTTCATAAGAGAGAAATGTAATGGTCACAGGTCAAAGCTGATGCATGTCAAGACTAGAACAAGCAGTGGATTCCTTCCAGGAGCCTCCAGAAGGCTTAGACTACCTAACATCTGGATTTTAGCCCTGTAAGATATTTTTTGTGTATTTCTCACATCCAGAACTGGGGAACTATGAATATACATTGTTTTAAGAATTGTTGTGAAACATTATCGTCATAGTAGAATCAGGGAATTTACAAGTCAACACAACAATACAATACAGCACAATCCATTTTACCAACTCAGTGATGAATATATCTTCAAAGATCTATTTTATATAAATTTGTGATTCCATTATGAAAATTGGGTATGTTTTAAAAGAATAGTTGTCCAGAACAATAGTAAAATAATATATCTTTGCCTTTATCATTTAAAAAAGTATTCTCAGTCTGTTTCTTTTCAAAATTTGGAATACTTTGCATAGATTTATATTATAATTTTCTCTGCTTTTTTTTTGTACCATAGAGATATTTTCTTCATATCTCCATAAGTTATTTTCAAAATTTTTCTTTGAGTTAATTGTGTTAACATATTTTTAACGCTTTTATCTTTGAACTTCCAACATTTTCCCAATGGAAATATGAGCATCAAATAACAATTTTGTCCACAATTACCACTGTATCTTGCAGCACAGTAGTGACACTGGGCACTGGCTTGGCATTAGTGAGAAGTGAATGGAGATACTTCCACAGATCACTCAGAAGTCAGGATGTGGGATTGAACCGAGTGGAGAACAAGTGGAATGGATGGAGAGCTAAGTGCTGTGGTCTCCTGATCCTGTTCTAGTCATCCTGGTTCAGTTGTACACAGCCTGAGATCTAAAGTGGCTCCTAGCAAACTGGTCAGACAAAACAGAGGACCTGAGCTGAAGGCCATGGCTGCTTTTTCTCTCTGCAGGGGAATGTCCTGAGCCACCAACCCCCTCCCCTACAGAGTCACCGACAAGCAAATTAGATTTAACAGGACCTTAATACATTTTTAGGAATTTAGCATAGATAGCGTCCCAAAGCTGTGAAATAGACCAAGCCAAAAAAGAAAAAAAAATAGAGAATTGAACCTTTTCAACTTAAAAACAAATCCTTTATGCATTATAGTAAAAGAGCTTATCATAGTAAAATCAAAACCAATTTTTTTCTTTTTTCTTTGCAAATTAAAAGACAGTTACATTTTATGTAAATGCGTGTTTGCCTGCATGTATATCTGTGTATTACATGCATCTCCAGTAACCTCAGATGCCATGATAACATGACACAAGTGGCCCATGTGGGCTATGGAAATCAAACTTGGGTCTTCTAGAACAAACAAAATGCTGAAAAGTGCTGAGCCAGCTGTCCAGCCCCTCTACTTATTTTTTACGTGAAAGTGCTATTTTTATATTGTATAATTATACATTATATATGAAATTATGATACATTTTAAATTTGTTATCATTTAATTATCTTTGGACAAGGTTTATTACTTCTGGACCTCGACTAATTTATCAACAAAATTTTGCCTCTTATTCCAGGTATAAAAAATAATGAGCTAATTTAAATGTCATCAAATTGGGGAAAATTATACTAATAGGATTAGAAATCACCTTAGCTAGAATTATCAAATGGGGGACAGTTCAATTTTCAAAAAAAAAAAAAAAACCTTGAAATTTTAAAGTACTACAGTATAATGAGTGTATAAAAGTACACATATATTTTATTGCTGCAGTGGTGTTTTTTGAATTTTTAGAAGTTTAGAACTTTAAAAGAAACCCACATAGCGCTTTTTTTTAAAGTCTAAGCATCTAAAGTAAATCTGCACATTTATAAGATTATAGGAGTGTGGGGAGTGTGATATGCAAAGTGAGAGAAAAGATATAAAATAGCATGGGCTATTAATTAAAAAAATACTAGATGGATCCAACTTGGTTGTGGTGATATTTATACACATGGGATGAGTTAGCCGCAAACTGCTTAGAGTGACTCAGTATCTCAGTCCAGTACAGCCAGATGCTATACAGCCAAAAGCAATACAAAAATTATCTTCTATCTAGTAAATTTTTATTTTTAAATTATATTAATATCTTTAAAGTAAACTCTCTTATTTTAAGAACTTAACAAAACATCATCTTAGCTCATAACTATCAATATCACTCCTATTTTTATTGGCTAATTTATTTATTAACATTTCAAATGTTATCCCCTTTTCTGGTCCGCCCCTCCCCCACAAGCTCCCTATTCTCCCCCCTTCCCCTGCATCTATAAGGGTGCTCCCCTCCCCACCTACCCACGCCCCCCTCCTTGCCCTGGCATTTCTTAAAAACAAATGCATTTGTAAATGGTATTCTCAGACGTGCAGCTCACAGAGGAGTCATCAGCTGTTAGTCTGGCTCTGTACTGACATCCTTCAATTTATATAATAATATGAAATTGCAGGAAAAGCTAGCTTAAAAAATGGACTTTGTATTTTAAGAGAAGAAGCTCTATGAAAATTAGACTTGTAAGTGCTATGGATTTGCTTCCTGGGTATATCAAGGAATAAAAAATAATCCTTTTCCGATGCACCCCTAAGGTGCGCAAACAGACAAGAAAATTAGAGTCATCTTTTGGCACTAGAAAACAACCCGTGGATGTGTCCTCGGGCTTTTTAGAAGAGTTCGCATTTAAAAGGCTTCCGTTCATACATGAAATAAAATAGCAGCAATTACCATTTTCCCCCTTTAGATAGAGGAAGAGCCCAGCTTAAGACTGCTTTGATCACTTCGGATGGAATTGATCTTGTACTTCTGAGCTCCTAAAGCATTTGCTCGCTGTTCATTTGACATCTAAAAATTGACTGCCATCATCCAACAATGTGGCTGCACACCCCCCTTTCCAGAATGTGCAAAAGTATATTGGGATGTGCTTCCAATTTTCTATGCTCCTACCAACACACGAAACTATCCTCTATATAGCATCACCTTGTAGGCCCAGTTATCTTTACATGGGTGAAGAATCGGTCTGGAAATAACTGACCCACAGTCACACATCATGTGAAAAGTGGACAGCACTCTAAACTAATTAGTTAGAAATTCCATTTCAGCCTTTACAGTATCTTTAAAACCTTGGGATTCTCATGAGACCTGTTATGCTGCCACACAAATAGACTCAGTTACTATAGTGGCTGGTTTTGTGTCATCTTGACACAAGCTGGAGTTATCACAGAGAAAGAAGCTTCAGATGAGAAAATGCCTCCATGAGATCCAGCTGTAAGGAATTTTCTCAATTAGTGATCAAATGTGGGAGGGCCCACTGTGGATGGTGGCATCCCTGGGCTGGTAGTATTGGGTTCTATAAGAAAGCAAGCTGAGCAAGCCAGTAAAGTAATATCCCTCCATGGCCTCTGCATCAGCTCCTGCTTCCTGACCTGCTTGAGTTCCAGTCCTAACTTCTTTTGATAATGAACAGCAATGTGGAAGTGTAAGCCGAATAAACCCTTTCCTTCCCAACTTGCTTCTTGGTCATGATATTTGTGCAGGAATAGAAACTCTGAATAAGACCTTTACTTAAATGTTTCTTTTCTTCTAAATCCTGTTTTAGGACTTAACTAAGGAGTGTCTCAGACGATTTTGCTATAAATCCTTGGGGTCACCACATGAGAACTTTTCAAATGATTTATATGTTTTATGTATATGGTCATTTTACAGAAGTAGAATTAGTGTATTAACAATGGCGAACATAAAAAAATAAAGTCTTTTTAAAATGCTGACACATGAACTCAGTGTTAAGTAAAATATGAAATGCATTACAATATAATTCAATTATATATTATTTAAATCCATTTAAGTCAGTTCCCATGTGTTTGACCATTATTTAATGATTTCATTTGAAAATAAATATTTGCATCGCACAGCAAGAGCAAACATAATTCTCAGTTAATTATTGCGAATCCATACCTTATATTTTAGTAAAAGATCTGGAGTAAGTATGGGAGAAGGTGGCAGTGTTGGTACTTATGATCAACGCACAATGTTACATATGGAGAAAAACTCCATAATGAATTACACAAATTTTTATGCCAACTAAAATTTTAGTAAATAGTAACGAAGAAAGAGAAATGTCCCCAGGATCTATTATTTTCTAATTCTAAAACTATTCACCCAGTCCCATTTCCTTCACTTCTACAAACTAATCTCAGTTCTTTTAGAGACCCCACGGTCAATAAAATTTGAATGGGCAGAAGTTTGCTTTATTCCACAGGCAGTGTAGGGCATGAGCACTTTCTCTAAGATTCCATATATTGTTTTCCAAATAATCTAGTTGTTACAAAGATAAGCCAGCATTATTGTGTTTTCATATCCATTGTTTTGGGTAACTGGAAGCTACATGTATAACACAGTATAACTGGAGTAGAGTTCCGGGATGTACAAAGGTTTAAAAAAAGGAAGTTGTATTCATGCTGCTTTCTGCCAGAAGGGGTGCAGAGTGGTTTAGGAATGTTGAAGGATTCCTGTAGAATCACTAGAGATGGAACTGCACAGTTGTTCTTTCACTGAAGAGAAAGCATACGTTGGCCAGCATTGCTTCTGTCTTGAGCGGTAAGGGAAGAACTCGTAGACTTTGCTAAGCACCAGCAGCCAGGTGCTCCTGCTGCTGCTGCCTGTTACATTCATGGCTTCCTGAGGACAGGGGTGATTTTGCTCTCATCCCTGATTAATTAGCCGAGTAAGTTACTGACATGGAGCAACACCTGGCTGAGCCCCGACTTTCCTTCTCATTTTCTCTAGTTAGTAATTGTGGTGTAAAAAGCATTAGCTCATGCGGAAAGGCTGTTTTCCCACATTGGCTGCTAGCTCATCTAGTACATATGCTATGCTGTACTTTCTTCCCCGGATTTCTGTGATGGCTTTGTTAACAGAACAAATGGCATCGCTTCTTCTTTTTTTTTTATTGGATATTTTATTTACATTTCAGAATGGCATCGCTTCTTACTTATTACAGAATTAAAGAATAGCAGCATTTTTTAAAAAATAACTGTATTCTCACTATTATACACAATGTATAGTATAACTCTTTGCTAGATTTTATGACGCTTCATTTAAAATGCGACATGTCATGATTACTATACAATCTAAATGACATTTCTAGGTGGAAAATCATCATATAGATTAAACTCAGTTTAATTTTTTTTTTTAGTCTAAATTCACAGGGTGAGTTTATACGAGCAAGAGATATTTGTTATTTGAGGATTTCTACAATACTAATTGAAATATAAAACCTTAGTATTAATTTTTAAAACATTATAACATAAAAGAAAGATTATAAATATTCAAATTATAACATCAGGGTTAGATAACAAGTGATTGGATAGCATGGAAACAGAAGTATCTGCCATGTGCAAAGATGACATTAGCTAGCCAAGTCATAGAGGCCATGCCTGCCAATCAATGGATTGCAGCCAGATTTTATTTTATTTTATTTTATTGCTGGCTAACACCTACAGCATAAAATTTTAAAGTATTTTGATCTCCATCCTTAAAATATGTGCTGTTTTCCTCAATAACTTATAATCATGGCATTTACTATATTTTTTGTAATCTATTTTGATACAAAGAATTATTATTATTATTTTATTATTTATACACTATTCTTTACATGATGTAAATCTTTTAATAAGATTTACTTTATTTTTCATTGTGTATATGAGTATGTGCATTCGAGTGTAGGTTCCTCTGAAGGTCAGAGGTGATGGGCTGTTGTAAGCAGCCCAGTCTGGGTGCTGGGGATTCATCTGCAAGATAAGTATGTGTTCTTTTTTTTTTTTAATTAAAAAGGAAGCCTCAGAGACACACATAGAAATCCCATGGAAGCAGAAAATTCAAAGCCATATATATAAGCATAAATCCATAAAGTAAAAAATTTCCAGACAAAAAAATATGAGCCAAAAATCCTCCAAAATCACTCTCTGAGCTCATTTTATGTTGGTCATCTACTAGGGGATATGGGGTCTACCCTTATACCCAGAGAGTATACACAGCTATATGAGGTTTGTATACCCAGCGAGATTCTGTTGGAGAAGAGTAAATTTTTCCTTTAATGAGCAGTTGTAATTTGGAGATAGCTTATGGGTTAGAGATGAGGCTTTGTGTCCATGTCCCCTCTTGGCGCTGGGATTGCATGTGGCTTAGACCTATGCAAGTCCTGTGCATGTTCTTAAGCAGAGCCATTTTTCAGTTCCTGTGGCTGATTCTGTAGTTCTAAGATGCACTGAGCAGAGAGGACAGGGAGATGATTGGAACATGTAAGAGGACAGAGCCTGTCATCCTCCAGGAAGCCTCTCACCAGCTGAAGACAATCAGGCACTATCCACGTTTGCTATAAAGGCTGTCAACACAGAATTAATGTTTCTTTTATAAATAGGCATTTTCTATTAAAGTAACAGTGACGAAGCTGAAGAACCAGATGTGTATAGCCTTGTGACGTCTCATACCTTTTTTCAAAATTGATAGAAAATCTCAAACAAAAGTGTTTATAGTAAAGATGTCTTCTCTACCTATCCTGTGGGTTAGATCTTTACTTTATAGATTGTAATCCTGTCAAGTACCCTCAGGAACAATCCAGTGATAAGATAGTAGTCCAAACCAACCAACCAACCAACCAACCAACCAACCAACCAACCAACCAACCAACCAACCAACCATTTATATTATATTATATTATATTATATTATATTATATTATATTATATTATATTATTATTATTATTTATTACAATGAGGTGGACCTCTCCCTTGAGGAGCTAGTACCCACACTTAGAAATGTGTCTGCTTTTCATCTGATCATCCACTTTCTCCTGATCTTCATGGTTAAGACAACTATGTTTATCTCTGACTCTGCTTCATAAACTGGCTAGTCCAAAGATATTTTCAATGAAAAACCACAAATCCTTGATTTTTGTAAATTAGGGTCCCCAAAACTTTTGTGACCTGATTGGGCTTCTAAAACTGATGGTAGGAGATGCAACACCTTTACTTGTACTCCCCAAATGCTGACAAAATGAGTTTACTGCTTAGGAAAGTCAAATAGTTAAGTAGCTATTAATTTCTAAACTGACCTACATTCTATGGTTACTGTTTGCTGGGCATTTATTCCCAGAATTTGTTCCCAGATACCCATAATGATGATTCCTCATTTGGTATTATACTTCAGGAAAAAAAAATAATTGAGAGTAATTTTCTTAGATCAGTTTGAACCTTAGTCTCTGCCTGTCTGTATTCTTAGTTGTGTATTCAATTCAGTTTTTTTTTTTTGCTTGTTTTAATAGAGACAGAATCTCAGTATATGATCAAGGTTGTCTTTGAATTCTTGTGCTCAAGGGAACTCCTAAATTTGTCTTCAGAGAAGCTGAGCCAGCAGTATAGGCAGCTGTGCTTGGCCAAGTTGAAAGAGAGAGGGAGGGAGGGAGGGAGGGAGGGAGGGAGGGAGGGAGGGAGGAAGAGAAGGAGGGGAGGAGAAA
>JANHMN010000011.1:42369726-42396131 GCA_030674055.1 Rhabdomys pumilio
GAGAGAGAGAGAGAGAGAGAGAGAGAGAGAGAGAGAGAAATTCAGAAGCAAACACTGCTACATGTCTTCCTAAATACTCTCTGTATTTTTATATTTTGAGACAGTTGTCTCACTGAAACTGGTACACACTGACTGCTTAGCCTTGCAGGACAGACAGCAGCAGCCTGTCCACACCTGCACATCTCTGGGATTATAGGCACACATCACTGTGTCCAGTTTTCTACAGGTATGATGTGGATCTGAACTTATATCTTTATGCTTCTACAACAAATATATTACCAGCTGTATCATCTCTTCCCTCAAGTTGTATTGCTAAGGGATTTAGAATACAATACTGTGATTAGTTTTTCTCACATCCCTATCCCCCAAACACATGCAAACTTCTCTTACCTGCTCTAAAACAGAGGCTTTTCAAATAATTCAACTGCCATAACTCCCTCCCCAAGAGTTTAACAGCTAAGGAAGATTGACTCCAATCACCAGAGGAAGTCGTCAGCACCAGGACAGGAAATGATCTGAGCAGCCATATTGCCAATCTATCCTGCAAAACAGCTTTGTCTCTCTAACTGTCAACTCTTTCCTCCATGAGGTTTGTTTTCTCCTCCCCTTTTCTTGTGAAGATAGCATGTAATGTCCAAATTCTAGCCACCCCACCTTGAATCACATTTTATTTTCCTTTTTCTTTCTGTCTCTCTATGTGGATTATTTGTACTAATTTGTCTTTGTTCTTGTTGATCTTCTTACTAATCTAATTTGCAGGTACCAAAACACTGAGCCAAATGGATTTAAAAAGTCTTTCTCCATGTGTTTTATTTGTATTATTTTAAAATTATGTATATCTGTATGTCTGTGTGTGCATATATTCATACATGGAAATGGAGGCGCTCATGGAGCTGCAGTTGTAAACAACTGTGACTACTGGAAACTGAGCAGTATGCACTCTTTTTTTCACTTTTCTTTTTTTTGTCTTATTTTATTGCGTATTATATTTACATTTCAGATTTTATCCCCTTAGCCCATTCCCCCCACCACCCAGGAACCCCCTATCCCATCCCTCCTTCTCCTGCTTCTATGAGGATGTGCCCTCACCTACCCCCCCCCCCACTTCCTCCTCCCCACCCTCCAATTCCCCACCGCTCGGTATTCAGCCTTCATGACACCATGAAGGTTAGACCTTGGGAAAGTATCTCCTTTCCCACCTATGCTGACAAGGCCATCCTACCCTACATATACAGATGGAGTCATGGTTGCCTCCCTATGTGCTCCCAGGCTGGTGATTTAGACTCTGGGGGGCTCTGGTTGGTTGGTATTGTTGTTCTCCTCATGGGGCCATAAGCCTTTTCAGCTCCTTCAGTCTTCTCTCTAACTTCTCTATTGGGAAACTCTTGATTAGATCAGTGGTTAGCTGTGAGCATCTGCCTCTGAATATGTCAGACTCTGGCAGAACTCTAAGGAGACAGCTATATCAGGCTCTTGTCAGCATGCACTTCCTGACATCCACATCAGCGTCTACCTTTGGTGACTACACGTGGGATGGATACCCAGGTAGAAAGGTCTCCAGATGGCCCCTCCTTCTGTTTCTGTTGCACATTTTGTCTCCATATTTGCTCCCTTGAGTATTTTGTTACTCCTTCTAAGTAGGACTGAGGCATCCACACTTGGTCTTCCTTCTTCATGAGCTTCATGTGGTCTGTGAGTTGAATCTTGGCTATTTCAAGCTTTTGAGCAAATATCCACTTATCAGTGAGTAAATACCATGTGTGTTTTTTTGTGATTGGGTTACCTAATTGTACATCTGATAGAGGGCTAATATCTAATATATACAAAGAACTCAAGAAATTAAACTCCAGACAACAAAATAACCCTATTAAAAATGAGGTACAGTGCTAAACAGAGAATTCTCAACAGAGGAAACTTGAATGGCCGAGAAACACCTTAAGAAATGCTCAACATCCTTAGTCATCAGGGAATGCAAATCAAAACAACTCTGAGATACTACCTCACACCAGTTAGAATGGCTAAGATAAAAAACTCAGGTGATAGCAGAAACTGGTGAGGATTCAGAGAAAGAGGAACACTCTTCCATTGTTGGTGGGATTGCAAGTTGGTACAACCACTCTGGAAATCAGTCTGGTGGTTCCTCAGAAAATTGGACATAGCATTACCTGAGGACCCAGCCATACCACTACTGGGCATATACCCAGAAAATGCTCCAACATATAACAAGGACATATGCTCCACTATGTTCATAGCAGCCTTATTTATAATAGCCAGAAGCTGGAAAGAACCCAGATGTCCTTCAGCAGAGGAATTGATACAGAAAATGTGGTACATTTACACAATGGAGTATTACTCAGCTATTAAAAATAATGAATTTGAGAAATTCTTAGATAAATGGATGCAATTAGAAAATATCATCCTGAGTCAGTGTGCACTCTTAAAGCTCAACCGTCTATGCAATCTCCCAGTAGTCTCAAGTCAATGAGCAGAGCTTTAGTGATAAGTAAATTTAGTACAGCTGATGATATTTTAATTGGGTCTGGAGTCTGAAACCAGAACTTAGTAGGTGTTTGTGTCTGTCAATGAGTCTTCTTAGGTAATGTAAAGACAAAGTTAGATGAAGGCCAATTGGAGGGGTAAAAGATGTTGTTAGAGCATGGAACTTAAAAAGTAACAGATCTTTAAGACAAGCTAGTCTGATTCTTCAACTTTCTTTCTTTATTGTCTGTCAAACTGATTTCTTATTTCCTGGATATATTATGTCTGCTAACTATAGACTTTTTACATAGTGTATTTATGTAAGAAGAGGCAGCTAAGTAATTATAGCTATAATTATAAAAATTACTAGAATATAGGAATATATTAATATATGTATTAATACATATATACAAATATATGGTTACCAATCATAGAAAACAGTTTAGTACCTTAAGAACTATTTAATTTTTGTTACACACACACACACACACACACACACACACACACACACACATTTTCTGGACCACGATCTCACTATATAACCCATAGCAGGCATGCATACATAGCAGCCTATGTAGCTCAGGCTAACCTTTAATTTGTTAACTTTCTATGTGTGCTGATAAAGTGCTGTGATTTACAGGCATGAATTTCAACAACAGGCCCTAGATAATCATGATATGTACTGTACATCTGAATATAAAGAGTATCTTGCTTTAAAAATAGATAGGGAAGAATTTAGTTCAAATATGCAAATGCTTATATCAAGAATGTAGACAGTCACCAAGAGTCACAAACACAGTTGCAATTCAAACATGCTCTTAACCCTAAATGGGCTTTGAACTGAAAGATGCTAATATCTGTATGTTTTTTTTTTTGGTGGGGATGCAGTGCTAGGTTTTGAGAAGTGCTCTCACAGGGTCTCTACAGTGCTCTCTACAGACTGTTGCACCAAATCTTCCTTACTCTCTTCAATAATTAAGTTTGGTTTATGGAAATAAGGCCTGATGACATTATTGCTACAACAACATTGATGGATGCTGAAAATGAGACCTTTGTAAAAATATTTTTATTTATTTTTTCTAGGGAAGCCCACATTTCAAATAATCATTATATGTCTCTTATTAAATTTCTATTTAGACAATTTAACAAAGTACAGGCTTTTCACAAAATTTTCAAGATGTACACAGGCATAAGAATGTTCTTCTTTAAACAACTTCTTAATTTATTATTGCTAAGATTAAGAACAGTTTTACCCATGCCCTATTCTTGGATTCTCAGAATGGTACAATACTATTTTGGACAGATAAACAGCCAAAGCTAAGACGTGGAAAAGCACGGTCTCAGTCAAGAATCTGTAATCATTGTTGCTGTATTGTAGTTAGGGGACTTTCCAGTGTTTCAATAATAATAGTGACAGCTGGGAGGCTAAAGCTACAAATGGGACAGAGAGCAGAAGGGCCAAGCAAGTCTTAGCTCAGTCTTTCAGTACACTTTACTGCAATGTTTCCTATGGCCTGTGGACCTGGACTACTTGGAATTAAATCTTAGTTGCTCTGATACAACTGACTTTGATTAATTTACATACTAGTTTTTCTTCTTTCTTTGTTTTAATAGAAAAGTAGGGTAACTCACTCTTCAAGTTTGCCATGAGAATCAGTATAATGTTTGATTAAAATATGGTATTTCATTTAAAGTAATATCCAACATAATACAAGCTGGCTATTATCGTTGGACAAATGTCAACTTTAGAGAAACCTTATAGTGGCAATTAAAGGGCCATTTCAAATAGTGATACAGATGATTTATAGTCAGTATTACAAATCTTAGAAATATAACACACTAAACAGACATTTAGCAAATAACATGTTGATTTATGTATTAGAAAGTCTAGTTAAATACTTCCCAAAAGAGAGTTTTCAAGTGTGAATGAATGTCTTAAAAATACTCTTAAGCACATTTCCATAACATAATCCTAAAGAATAGTTTTAAAACAAGAAAGAAATGAACTCTCTGCGGAAATAGTTTAGAGAATATTTCTGTGGAAGCCAAGTTGGCACTTTATTTAAATTAATAATCATTGTTGGAATTCTCTATACCGTGTTAATTTTGCATCAATGACCATTACTAATCTGTGTCATCCATTGGCTAGTGACAGTTAAAAGTACTAGAAATCAAACCAATAGTATAAACTCTAACTGGCGGAACATGTGTTTTAAGTGAACAATATTACTAACATGCATTTGCAGTGGTGTTTGACTTAATTCTGTAAATAATTACAAGCCAAATATGAATATTACTATTTCTACAAGTACACTGCAAGTGTTTTGAAAGTTTTGCAAATGTAGAAATAATAGCACACTAAAGGTTTATTGTGCTATCTGTGTCTGGCTTAAAAATGAACTTTCATGTGACTTTAGAAAGTTCATTAATGAGCCCATAGTTCATTTCTACATCAACATATTAAGAATATGCTTATTAATTTTTATATGTCTTGGAATAAACTCCTAGTTCTGGTTCAGGCCACTAAATACTGGTATATATCTTAGCAGAGTTTTTTGACCTCAAAAACTAGTATGATACTTTCTCTCAGTTCATGTAACACTGTCTTTTCAGGACACAACTAAATGAATGGCTGGTTGTGTTAGTAAATTTTAAAATTTAGAAACAGGAGCAGTTGACTTTCTGTTTACCTTGATTAGTATTTTCTAGATACACATCAGTAGGAATCACTAATTTTCTTCTAAAGGAATTCCAGAACTAAAGATACACCAAAAATACTGAGTGGAACCTGTACAGCATCTATATAATACCTTTGTAAGGTCTTTTCTAATATGTAACTGAACTGGTGGTCCATCTCTGTGCAGATCATTAGATGAAAGACTTGGTGAACAGTGAAGCTAAACATGTTTGAAATATTTTAAAGAGAGCATCGATGGAGCACTCCTGAATACGCCCAAGTCAGGGTAGATACTAAGAGCTTCAACAAATAACTTGCTGGGAAATTGATCTCCTAAGACTCCTTAATGCCTTAAAAAAAAAAAATCCTGTTTACTTCACTTTAAAACTTCAAAGTCTTTCTTTCTGTTAATTATCACATATACTAA
Organism: Rhabdomys pumilio; assembly: GCA_030674055.1. NCBI lineage: Eukaryota > Metazoa > Chordata > Mammalia > Rodentia > Muridae > Rhabdomys > Rhabdomys pumilio. The sequence goes on from JANHMN010000011.1 coordinate 42,375,309, forward strand.
AAAATCACAAAGAACAAAATGCTATGGTTTATTCATCTAAGCAGAGCAGCTAAACACTAAGTTACAGCAAAAATGGGAACTTACTGAAGCAAAGGTCATCCTCTGTCAAGCACAACCGCAAGACGTTCTTCTTTTAGCAGAGAACTCATGAATATTTTATCTGAACACTTCCATAAGCTTGCTGTAAAAGCCGGGTTTCTTGGCATTTACTGGGGATGTCAAAACAGGTTCCTGTAATCTAAATCTTTTGGTAATATATATTTTTTTCAGACTTTCATTGAAATTATACTTATCATCCATACAACAGTTTGTCTGAAATATGTGTTTCTGAAGTCTTTACACCACGGACATCAATACCGTACAAGATAAACTTGACTTGTAAATAGATACTACTTTAGTTTTAACATAAATCATAGGAATAAGGAAAACCAAAACAACAAATATTTAATTCTCTTTTTCTGGATGATAGAAGGTGCTGCCCATCATGCCTCAGGTGCTTTATTCTCGATCAACACTCTCTTGGGTCCTGAATGGTGAAGGAATTGTTGGCTGACCAAGAAAAAATTAACCACAGCTCACAGCCCACTACCACTTCTATCCTTCAGCCAGGCAGAATGATTCATTATTTCAAAATGCTTCTGAAATTTCTGTCTTCACAAACTACGGCCTTTCCATGGGGCCTGTCAGCAAGTACTTGTAGCCCGTTCATATTCTCACTGGCAGGAACTCAGATGTTTGTATGAATTCCTGTTCTTACTCCGGAGAAGGACAGAGAAATCAAGCTGTAGCAGCTGTCTCTAGGAGTTGAATTCTTCTCTACGTGTGATGTGGTTTTTTTGAAAGGGGGATATATAAATAGTATTTTAAAAATTCAAATGTGAATGTAGGATTTCTTGATTCCAGATTCTGTTTTTACCAGCATAACTCTTGGTAATCCAGTTACATTTTTAGTTAATTTTCACGTTTAGGACTTGGAATCCTATGATCATCCAAAAGATAAGTTGTTGAACATCATTTAGCTAGATAATCTCTATATAAAGTGACTGGTTCTTGAAATATTTTAAGCATATTTAACTAAGTGGATATTTTTCTCAATATTGTGTTCAGTAGTCTCAGAAAATTTATGTAATTGTTCATAATGAAGGTTTTTATAGTTTGTTTTTCGTTTAGCTCACAACTTATTTATGAAGAATATTTTTATTAATCATTTTATTTGCTTGCATTTTAAATGATATCTCCTTCCTGGTTACCCCTCCACAATCCCCTCCCAACCCGTCCCACCCCTCCTGTCCTTTTTGCCTCTATGAGGGTGCTACTCCATCCATTCACTTATTCCCACCTCATCCCCCTAGCATCCCCCTATGCTGGGGAATCAAGCTTTCCTCCCATTAATGTCAGATAAGTCCATCTTCTGCTACATATGTATCTAGAGCCATGGCTCCCTCCATGTGTATTCTCTGGTTGGTGGTTAATCCCTGGGAGCTCTGGGGGTTCAGTTAGTTAATATTGTTCTTCTTATGGGGTTGCAATCCCCATCAGCTCCTCCAGCCCTTCCACTAGCTCTTCCATTGGTGTCCCTGGGCTCAGTGTCTATATTTGTATTGGTTATGTGCTGGAAGAAACTCTCGGGGAACAGCCATATCAGACTCCTGAAAGCAAGTGCTTCTTAGCATCAGCAATAGTGTGGGGATTTGTTGTCTGCAGATGGGATGGATCTCTAGGTGGGGTGGTCTCTGGATGGCCTTTCCTTCAGTACTCTGTTTCATTTTTTGTCTCTATCTTTCCTTTGGACAGCAACATATCTGGATTAAAAATTTTGAAATGTGTAGGTGATCCCATTCTTTTTCTTTTTTCCTTTTCTTTTTTCCTTTTTTTCTTTTCCTCTCCATTTTCTCCTTCTTTCCTTCTTTCTTTCCTTCCTTCCTTCTCTCTCTCTCTCTCTCTCTCTCTCTCTCTCTCTCTCTCTCTCTCTCTCTCTCTCTTTCTCTCCTTCTAACTCCAAATTTTAGTCTTCTCCTGGTTCACCCTCTGACTGTTCCACATCCCATACCTCCTCCCTGTCTCCACAAGGATGTCCCCATCTCCCATCCCACCTCCCCACCAAACCTCTAAACTCCCTGGGGCCTTCAATCTCTTGAGGGTTACATGCATCTTCTCTGACTAAACCCAGACCTGGCAGTCCTCTGCTGTATATGTGTTGGAGGCCTCATATCAGCTGGTGTATGCTGCCTGGTTGGTGGTCCAGTGTTTGAGAAATATCAGGGATCCAGGTTAATTGAGACTGCTGGTCCTCCTACAGGGTCTTCCTCCCCCTCCTCTTTCAGTTTTTTCCTAATTCAATTACAGAGGCCAGCAGCTTCTGTTCCTTGGGTGAGTGCAAATAACAGCATATGAGTCTTTCAGCTTTTTGTTGGATCTTTTGGAGGGCAGTCATGATAGGTCTCTTTTTGTGAGTGCTCCATATCCTTAGTAATAGTGTTAGGCCTTGGGACCTCCCCTTGACCTGGATTTCACTTTGGGCCTGTCACTGAACCTTCTTTTCCTCAGGCTTCTTTCTATTTCCATACCTGTAGTTCTTTCAGACAGTAACCTCTTAATAACATATCCACTAAGATTTATTTTCTTTGTTTCACTTGGTGGGTACCAGTTAGCTAAAACTTCTGTATTACAGGAGAGGTGGTATACAACTGTTGTTTTATATTAAGAAATAGTTTTAGAAAAGTAGATTTCCAGTGCTCAGTAAAGACGACCTCCCTTGATATTAACTACTAAAAAGAAAATGTCACAATCTTGAAACAACAATTGACTAAATTGAAGAGATAAACTTCTATATGATGAAATTACTTTTACCATCATGATGATAAATATGATTCTAAAATTATTCTAATGCATCTTGGCTGGCAATCTTTGAAGATGTGGCATTACGAAGCAGATGTTGCTTCAGATTTCCTACAGATTAAAGAAAATTAAATTTTTACAATTACAATAAATGTCTATATAAATAATTTAAAATTATTTCTTTATAATGTCTTCTTAAATTATATTTTTAAATATTCTGTGACTAGACCATTGAGTTTTCAGACTTGATTTGCTTAATGCTTGAACTATATCAGGAAATACTGTTTTCATTTAGTGGTAATGACTGATTCATATCTCATGGCCATTTCATGTACATTTTCATGACACGTCTCATGGTGGTCTCAGACTGTTTTCATTTTGTGTGAAATGCCAGTTTTATGAACTTCAAATTCTTATGGTGCGATCCATAGACATTCTTCCCATGATGTTACCAGAAACACTAGAAAATCATTTCTGTCCTTGGGTGTGATGATCTCTGATAGCACAAATCTCCCTCTATACTTCCCCAAAGTAGGAAGTGCAGAGCAGAGGGTGGTATATCAGCTTTAAAGAAGTAGAAAGACCACTAGGGAGGGACACGTAGACATAGAAAAGAACAGAAAGACCAGGTACCCTGAGTCTTTGTCCTTTGAACCTTCAGTTTTTCAAGTTGCATTTTGACTGTGTTAACTTGAGCATTTGGGGATGAAAAATGCTAAAACTTCTGCTGCTGGTTAATTCTTGGTTTGTTTGTTTCTTTTTGAAACATGGTTTCTCTATGTAATCCCAGCTTTCTTGGATCTTACTCTGTAGAGCAGGTTAGTTTTGAACTCAAGAGACTCACCTGCCTCTGTCTTTGCCTCTGTAGCTCTGGGATTAAAGCTTGGTGCTACCACTGCTAGACCACTGGCTCATTCTTAAACAAAAAGTGAGAGCCTCAAACTGCTGACTGGTTAATATTTTAGCCTCTTGAAGCTGCATTCCTAAAAATCTGCCCCATTTCCCTATTTCCTAACTCTGCCTACTGCAGCAGTACATTCTGAATTTTCTTATCCTGTGTGCATTAATTTTTGTACATATGTGTAACTTTATTTTTTTTTAAATCCTATTTTTAATGATGGTTCTTAAACACTTTAACCTCCCCTGTAGCCCACCACCCACCAGAGGTAGTGGAAAAAGAAAGTATAAGAGGGACATGGACCTGTTTAGAAAGGTTCTTTGGAGAAACTCCCTTCTGTGTTGTCTGGAAATCAGTAGTTTTGTTCACAGGTTAACAGCAGCTACAGCTTGATCTACTCATAAACACCTCATGGATATACCAGCAATCCTATCCAGTAGAGTCTGGTTAGCAATAGGGGTGACAGGATATAGCAGAGACAGCTAGGCCTTGAGTCAGCAGGAAGGATCAGGAGGAATGCCAGGAGAAGTTCTCTCAGCTGTGCCTCTCTCAGGGAAACAAAGATGAGCAAAGACTCAAGACCCACACAGGTTTCATAGCTAGCTGTACCAGCAAGCCAAGCTCTGTCTCTGTCACTCTGTGGAGTCCTATTTCTACCCCCAAAACGGCTCTTGTCTCAGCACAGATCTTGCCTCAGCATTTGTGTCTAATCTTCCCGAGTCCTTGGAAGCAACAATGCAGTACACGACCAGTTTCGCGCTATGGAGTCCTGACAAATGCAGCTCAACTATGCAATGTAAGGTGAACCAATACATGCATGTCTTTAGCAAAGAATCTTTTATCACCTGTCCTTTCATATGCTTGCTTTTGCCGAATATCCTCTCTCCTGTGTCTGCTTCAGTGAAACGTTCCTTCTCGAGTCAGCTTTCGTCTTTCACACCTGTGTCCACTTTAACAAAACGTTTCTTCATGTTTGGCCCAGCAAAACAAACACCCAAATGACTTTTAGAAGAGCCCTTAACTTTCCACTTCATATACACAAACTAACTGTGATGGTTTGAATAGGAATGGACTCCATTGGCTCATATATTTGAATGATCAGTCATTAGGGAGTGGCTCTATTTGACAAGGATTAAGAGGTGTGGTCTTGTTGGAGAATGTGTATTACTGGGAGTGGGTTTGGAGTTCTTAGAAGCCCAATCTAGCCCCAGTAGATCCATTTCCTTTCTGCTGACTGTGGAACAAATTATGGAACACTCAGCTATGTTTTCAGTACCACGTCTGTCCATTTGCAGCCATGCTGATAATGGACTAAACCTCTGAAACTGTAAGGAAGCACCAATTAAATCCTTACTTTCATGTCAGTTACTGTAGTCATGGTGTCAGTTCATAGCAATAGAACACTGACTAAGACACATTTCTTAGATGGTCAACTAATTTCAGAAGATAAAGAAGTCCACAAATCCGAAGTAATGTTCAGGATACACAGACACACAGACACACAGACACACAGACACACACACACAGACACACACACACACAGAGATTTCACATATATATATATATATATATATACACACACACATATATATATACACATATATATGTATATATATATATATATATACACACACACACACACATATATATATATATGTTTCATATATATATAATTTTTTCACAAAATCTGCAAAATACAACTAAAGGCTTGTGCTCAAAGGGTATGCTTACCAAATGCTAATGGAAAAAATTTTATTATGCAGACAGAACAGTTACTGAAGGTTGTGATGAGGTCCTCCCACTGTTCTAGAATTTTCTTAAGGAGAACCAGGTTTCTCTGTCTGATATAAATTTCCATTTCACCATTTTAATCATTATTACTAAATATTGTAATAGGAACCTTGTTAACTAGCCTGCCATGTTATTAATTTCATCTTTCATCACTTTTATGTCTTTTCCTCTCCTTCCTACTTTTACTAATTTATTTCCTTTTAGTTTTTGAGATTATAATATAATTACATAAATTTCTCTTTCCTCTCCCTAAGCCATTCTATATAACCCTCTTTGCTCCCTTTTCAACTCATGGCCTCTTTTATTTAAAATCTTGTTACATGAATATATGCATGTTTTTGATGTATGTAACTCATTTACTCATTGTTTCATATTTATTTCCTTACTTATATCATGTTTCCCCCATGAAGTTAAAATGTATCTTTTAAAATTATAAACATTTTTCTCTTCTGTTTTAAAATTTTATGTTGAAAGTATACAAGACTTTCGTAGGTTTGAATTTTTTCATAACTTCGAATATAACAGTCTTTTTTCTGAATCTGAAATATTTGTAATTGGTCACACAGTGACATTTATTGTTGTTAAATGTCTTTTTCTAAAGTAGAGCAAATAGAAGAAGAAAAAGTGGAACTTCAGAGAGTGGGAGTGGTATTTAATATTATTTCAAATAAAATAAATAGCCTCAGGTTTTGACCATGTGCAGTACAACAGTACAGTAGAGTATTATTTGTACACACACACACACACAGACACACACTCATATGTAAAACTTGTATATACATATGCATATCTATGTAATCCATTTCCCTATTAGGTCCAGAGTACTAGGATAGACAAATCTCAAACATAGGGACTCAACTCTTAATAAGGCACTGTTTGGCGGGTTAAACACCTAAACACTGGTAAACACCGTGAAAGTCAGTTGATAATGTTAGGTATCTGCTGAGGTACTTTTAAATCTTTATTGTTAAGAAACCTGTCACGGTTTTATTGTGAGTGAGTTACTCTACCTCAAGTGGCCAGTCAGGTCATTGAATGGCAGCAAATACAGCTTTTACTTGTATAGGGCAACCTGGAGCAAGGAAATGTCAGTCAAGCAATTACTTCTCTGGCAGCTTACTAGAATGTACTGAAGAAAGCTTGACTGTTATGGACACTTTATTATTACTCTAAGAACATTCCCGTTCCAAAGATGGCTTCAGTGAAGTTCCAGAATGCCTTGTCCAGACATCTCACTCAAGATTCCTGCACTGGCCTTGGAAGATGGCATCGCAGAAAAGATGTTTCCATGAACTTCACTTTAGTGCTCCCCATTGGTATTTTCGCTCAAATTGAGGGGTGAATCCTTTCTTCAGTGACTCAGCATGAAGCAAGTCATTGGCAGAACTTGTGCCATGACAGCTATAAATTAATCCTTCATTTTCATGCCATTTTAATATCCCTCCCTCTATGTAATCAAACTCTTCAGATCATGTTTTAATTCAGCCTAAAGATACCCTTTATGTTGGCCAACTTCAAACCCAGTAAAAGTCTCTACCCAGTGGTCTTTTCCTGCCTACTTATGACCATTATAAGTGGAGCATTGTGAGACAGTAAGAGCCACCGCATCCTAGTTAGCAACAAAGCACAATCATAGTAGTAGGAGTAGTAACAGGGTAACCAAAGAACTCTAGGGTCACTGACTTTGCACTGGGGCACAAAGGTGGTGAAGATGATGAGGAACTACAAATGGAAGCCCAGGGATGACAGAAGGCAGGAAGCAAAAAGCAGTTAAAGAGACTACAGCCCCTGATTGTGCAAGGAACTTCTGGCAGCTGTCAAACTTGATAGCTGAGCCTTCCAACACCTGAGGCTCAAGAACTGTGAATCTAGTGGCACTGGCAGCTTAGGAAGTCTAATCTCAGCTGGCACTGAGGGCAGCCAACCACTGCTGATGTGAGTTGCTGATCAGAACCCAAAGTTTCACCAGCAGCTAAGTGCCCAGCTGGTGGTACTCAGAGCCCAGACCAGTAAGCCTGTCTCTTCACTGAATCCCTACATCTACAAATCTCTGGCTACTGAGTCCTGGAGCCATAGTCTCTAGTTGTCAGGGCTTAAATCTATAAACCTCTAAGCCTGTCAACCCAGCCCATAAACATTTATCACTCAAGAGTCTGTTTCTACCCATACAATTCTTTCTCCCTTACTCATTTTTTTTCATATGAGTAGAGCAAAAGATTTCTACCTGCTCATTGGTAATCCATGTGTGTAGATGGTAGGATTTTTTTTTTGTCAGATGTAGTTCTACTGATTATTCTTTATCCCCATTCCTTGATGTGTTAATAGGAAAGTATGGAATTTGTACCATGAAATCATAAGCTATTATTTCTGTTCTTGTCTCCAGCCTTGCCTCTAGCATAATTCATCATTCCTTGACATTGTTCTCTCGACCTCCTCCTGATTTGCTTGAGAAAGTAAAATATCACAGTGATTACAGAATGCAGTGATGCTGGCAAATGCCTTGCTGTCTCAGTATGGACCATACCAGTTCAGACATGATTGGCCAACTTCCTGATGTCAACTTTGCATTTTTCAATCAGAATCAGACAGTGGGAAAGACTGAAAGTTCTTTAACTCCAGAAATAAAGCAATGATAAGATTACTTAATACTGTTCTGACAGACTTGTTCATATTCTTCATTTTTTGATAGCCACTATGAGGAGAAATTGGAACATATGGCTACAGACTATTGGATGACATGACCTTCCATTCAGAAGCCTGAATATTTTATTTTGAATATTTGCATGCACGGATAAAGTTCATGTACTTAATGTAATCCTGTGCTTTACATTTTCTAAAATTAATGTATTTGGGGACATTTGGATTCTATTTCTCTTAGTATTAATATTTATTACTATTGGGATACATTACAAAAATTGTCCTTATTTTAGTAGACTTATATAAGATTAATTATAAAATGTAAACTTATAATTAGATGGGTCTTGTTATGTACTTCATTTATCAAGCTATCACTGTCATCAAGAAAATTGATAATTTTCTCTCAATAGAAGTTTCTCTTGCCTCTTTTGCAGTCTATTTCTCCCCGAGCACTACTATCCCAGTAAAACTAGTGATATGATTTCTTCACCATAGGTTAGTTTTCCTGATATTAAAAATTATATAAATGAACAAGATAACATATAGCTCTACAAATTTTATTTAAAATTAATAAACTGTGACTTATTCATTTTTGTGTGAGCATTATCATTAGCTACTGAATAATATCTCTTTTTAATATTTTCAAGAATAAGCTTAATATTTGTAGCCAAGGTCCAAATATTTATGAAAAGTTTACTTTTTTATGACTCTGTTTTTCAGGGAATTAAACCGGGAAAAGTCAGATAAGAACTGTCAGCTATATCCATCCAGAGTATGAACAACCAACTACAAATTGTATTGGTCACTGGAGGTACATACAGACTTGAAAGGCGTGGGAAATTAAAAGTAGTCATATGAAGAGAATAGATCATTAAGGTTGGGAATTACGGAGAAGAATATTTATAAATCTATGTAATTTAGGCTTTAGGCAAGAGGAGCTGGGGAAGTTAATAAAGCAAGACAATGGAATTACTAGTGGATATGTGATTTGAGGTTGTTAATGGTGAAAGAGGCAAAGAGGTTAGAGGATGAGGGTTCTGAGGCAGTGACTGAGGGATTAGAAGTGTACTTACAGGTATGGGAATCTGGAAGTGAGAAGTGATTTGGCACATTTGGTGCGTTGTCTTAATTTATACTTAAATACTTTGGAATCTGCAATGGGCTTGAAATGTAGGAATTATTCAGCTGAGGAGAAATCCAGGTAGCTATATCTCCCCCCCCAAAAAAAAACCCAAAACAACAAAAAAACCAACCCCTCCAAAAAAACCTCAATAGATATTGTCAGAGAGCAACCTTTGATCTTTGATTAACTTTCAGAAGTTTTGCCTACAATAAGAAACAAATGGCAATGCCATCACGCAGTTAAGCGTAACTATTTTAAACTGAGAAATTGCTTTTAAGAATTATATATGTAACAAGTCTTACCATTTTTTCCAATAATTTTGCCTATCAAGCCAGGAATGCAAATGCCCTATTTTAAAGAATCAAGCAAAGAATTTTTTTTTTGAAAGAAAGAAAAATTTTCTCTGACAGAAGGGCAGAAAATGAGATGGTTCATGGCTTTTAAATTTTGCTACAATATATGAAGTCTTAGAACTACTAAGGAGCATATTAAGAACAGATCAGTTCAGAATCAAATGGCATCTTCTTTCAGAAATGATCTCTATTTCGAACGGCATTACACTATCTCAAAAGCAGTATTTCTTATGAGACTACTTCCTAAAAGGCTGAAGAGCTACATACTCTTTGATGAACTCGAGTAACAAGCCATTCTTGGATCAATTTTCTGTCTTCAGAAGTAAATGACTTGTAAAACAGTATTCTAATTTTATCTTATGTTTAAAGTGACTTACTTTATATATTAAAACAAGAAATAGATATGAGCACAAGAGCTGAGAATTTTTAAGTTTTCAAATGCTTAATTTACTGGGAAAGATGACAGCTGCCAGTCTGTTTCGAGATTGTCTTTGTGACTGATGTCTTGTGATTAACCAACCATCATGATGATGAATTTCAGGCATGGGAGATCATACATATGCTGTACTTGTAGAATCTCAAAAATAACAGGAAGTGAACATCTTTTTCTCACAAAAATGTTTACATCTAATTTATTTTAGATAATTCATAATAATAATTCTTATGAAATTTTCAGTGTTTCTGAGTACATTCTCCTTGCCCAAATTACATTACATGATGATTATTGTCATAAAGTGGAAAAGATGTTTTATTTTCTATTTTTTAATGAAATCCACAAAATAGTCATTTCTTAAGAAGCAAATATCAAATGTAAGCTTTCACTTATCATTAAATTTTATAGAACAAACGGAAAAACATACCAATTTAATGAAGACAATAATACAACCATTTAGTGTTTATGAGTAGAGAGATGTGAAGAACTTGGTGTATATCTGTATTTTACATGCATGAATACACATACACGTATACACACATACACAGACATACACAAAGCCACACATGCATATAAAAAACGTCCCTTTTCATTGTAGAAAAATTCCTTACGCTAATTCTAGCAATTTTTACTCATAAAATAAAACATTTACTCAACTGGTATATATCTTATAATGCTATTAGCATATATTTATAATTAACATATTTGTCAATTAAACAGCACCAAATAGATAACTTGCAATTTAAACAATACTTTATATGCAATATTTAATGTGGTTTTGATCATTTTAACGTTTTAGACAAAGTCTCACCATGTAGTTGTGGTTTTCCTAGAATGATATATATATAGACCAAGCTGGCCTGGAACTTTTTATGTAGACTACGCTGGCCTTGAACTCACAGAAGTTCACCATATATAAATAAAGGTATACGAATGCTATACTGTTACACATTTCATTTGTAACTATTCCAGAAGTTAATTATACATCCCCTTAAGAGTTAGGTCCTTCTCAAATGTTATAATGTCTATTATAACAACAATGCATTAAATCTTGCTCTCCTCATAAGTTTTGTCACATGGTATTTTATGTAATTAAAAAATTGACTTATTTTACATCTCTACCACAGTTTCTCCTCCTTGTTTCCCTGTCTTCCCCCCCTATCTCTCCTCCTCTTCCATGTTCCCCATCCACTCCTCTTCCTTATTAACCAGCTATGGCATATCAATTTGCAGCAAGACTAGGCAACTTACTTTTCATTAAGGGTAGAAAAGACAACCCAGTAGGGAGAAGGAGTCCCAAAGGCAGGCAGCTGTCAGAGACAGCCCTTACTCCTATTGTTAGGAGTCCCACAAGCAGACTAAACTAGACAACTAAAATGCATGTGTGGAAGGTCTATGTCAGGCCCATACTGTGCTGGCATAAAGGTTGGACTAAAATTGTGGAAGAGGCCCACCGATGACTGGTGAAGTTTGAGACCCATATGGTGAGAGGGAGCTCACCCCTGACACTTCCTGGAAAGCTGGGAACCAGAGGCTGGATGGCCCAGAGACCCAGGACAGAAACAGCAAATGGAAAAAATAATCTGAATGATATTCTGCTATGCTTGTAGACTGGCATCTAGCCCAATTGTCATCAGGGAGGCTTTACCCAGGAAATAGGGAAACAGGTGCAGAGACTCACAGGCATAAGGGAATTTAAAGAATGTAAAATTTACTAAGGGAAACAGCTAGATTTGAAAGAAGGAAGACATACATCTTCATCCCTGGCTGTTCTCTAAATGACTGAATCAAGGATATACCTCCAACAGTTGTGTGGGTGGGCTTTTCTGACACTGTAGACCATGGGATTACTTGTAAGAAGTACTTGAAAGGCATTATGTAAATCTTGAATTTACCACACATATGTAACTTATACCATATTAACTGAAATTACTAAAATGCTAATTTGCTAATAGAAAGAGTTTGGGACTGATAGGTCCATCCAATGAAGATGACTCTCCCATGACTTAAGCCTAAATTCAATAAGAGATAGCCAAGCTTGTTAGTTTGATCCTAGACGCCAAGTGAATCATGTTTCCAATGGTGAAAAAAACCTAAGAAGAATAATGGACTCTGCCAGACACACTTGTCCTATATCTCTTCTCCATCTCCCGTTAGCTACACAGTCTTGCCTCTGAAATTCAGATTAGTCCTTGAAAAAGGGGATTGTAATTGCCGCCTTATAATTCTGCTCCCGATATAAATCAGATGACATCCATAATTCACACAGCATAGTGCTTAGTCAGAAAGAGTACTGGGCAAAGATAATTTGTTATCTAGAATAGAGTTGGTCAAGCTGTAATCTCTGATACAATAAAATATTATTTAACATTTAATGTTTGCTATCTACATGTTCTGTTATTTTCATTAAAATTCTATAATATAATCTAAAAATATTTTTAGACCTCAGAAGTCTTACTTTTGCATATGGTTTTATCTATGCAAATATATCTATACATATATGTACAGATATGTATTTGTAGTTATATTTATATAGTCAGTGTGGCATAGGAAAAAGTGTGAGGCAGGTACATTTGGTCTGTGTGTTTGTAATGTATTGTGCAGCATGAACTGTTCAGGAATGGGAATTTTCTTTTTCCATAATTCTACCCTGGATATAGCCTTTTTGTCTGCTAGATCAATTGAAGAATGGGTTAGTGATCACCCAACTTTTTAAAAATAATTACAATAGAGTTTTTTCATGGAAAGTATTTATTATCAGAATCAAAGCACCTTCACAAATGAATGAAGTCATGGGAGGCTCAGTGTGGAAGCCATTTATCATAAGTACTAGACTGTATGCTTCAACCCTCAATTTAGTTTGATTTTTCTATCAAACTAGCTATAAATCCTGTGTAGCTAAAAGTAACTATCTGGACAACAGTGGGGTAAGAGAATAATTCACTGGTATGGACAAAAAACAAAATTTTTATTCTTTTGGGTACTATCAATAATAAGCTATTAAATATGATCTCTGATTTCAAAGAGATTCAGTATTTGTAGAAAATAGTCCAGACCTTCAAATCTAATAGAGTATTTTTATAGGGTAGAAGACTGGAGATAGAAGTAATATGCGCTGAAATGTAATTTTGATAAATACAGATTGTAAGTTTGGGTATTATTTATCACTCATAGGGCAGATGTACATTAGTTATAATTATGTAAATGTTACAAAATTCTAGAGGTGTGTACTAGACATGAAAAGTTTTATTGAGTCAATAAGAAAGACTTACAAATCATGGAATGAAAGCTGAGATGTAAACTGAATCAGATTAGTGTCGGAAGCAGAGGGCCATACAATTTAGTTATTTAGTTCTTCTTCTTCTTCTTCTTCTTCTTCTTCTTCTTCTTCTTCTTCTTCTTCTTCTTCTTCTTCTTCTTCTTCTTCCTCTTCCTCTTCCTCTTCCTCTTCCTCTTCCTCTTCCTCTTCCTCTTCCTCTTCTTCTTCTTCTTCTTCTTCTTCTTCTTCTTCTTCTTCTTCTTCTTCTTCTTCTTCTATATTGTTCATTTCAATAACTGTTACTCTTTTACGAAGTCAAGTCATGACCTCTCTTCTCTTTGTTTATTTTAATATATATTAATAATATATATTATGTTGATTATATTGATTTGTAATATATATATATATCCATAAATAAATACAGCCAGCTAGTCTGTATAATGTTACATGTAATGTAAAGGTTTTCAGGGTAGACTATTTGGTATTGGATGTCAATAGATATGATTTCTCCTGTTCTCAGCATTCCTTATTTGCTTGTAGTGTGAGGATGAGTTCTTATAAACCTCCCTATCCATGTAAACATGGCAACTATTGTCATCCTTTTTCAGAACAGGTTTAGGGTTTAGGCAGACATGTCCATTACACTCCAAGACTGTGGTTTCTGACATTTTTAGAAGACACAACCTCACAGCCAATTCCTTATTTCCCTGGCTCTTAGAATATTTCTGCACCCTCTTCCACAATGTCCTTGAGCCTTACTTGGAGGACTTATGAAGTAACCAATAGTTTTGATGCTTATGGACCTCAACAATGGCCAGCGTATTGGACCCTGAAGGGTCCAATAGTGGTGTTCATGCCTTGGCAGGAAATAATACCTCTTTAATTGCATTTGCAATCCACTCATCAAGAAGGAAATCATGGCTGGTAATGAAACAGAGCTACCTACCCAGAATTCCTGGGTGAAGTCAATGGATTTTGACAACGGCCACTTCACTAAACCAACTTTTTCCTAATGGCATTCTAAGTTTTTGTTCTTATACACAGAGATATCTGTAGTCCCCACTCTTCATCTGGTAAACTACTCTTTGCAATAGACAGATACAATTATAGAAAATCAAAACTAGTTAGAATGCAGAATGGTGGGGCCCAGTCATAAATGATACAGGGTTCTATATTTTTAAAGGCATTAACTCATTAATAAAATTGGAATTTCAAAGAGGCCTTTATGTTTAATTAATCATTCTTTAAAGATAGAACCACTGGCAAGCTAGATTCCTTAACAAGTAGCAATATAGATTAAATAAATTCTATGACTTCATTTCATTAGCTTAATTAGCTTTAACTACTAAATATTATTCATAAGAAAATAAAAACATTAATTATTCATTGTGTAATACTAGTATTCTATTGGTCTTCAGATTTTAAATTTAGTAAATTTATACATATGATGTATTATTGACATCTTATGTACTATTAGAAATGTATATATGATAAACTATATCTCTGCTTGAATTATCCATACAATATTTAGTAGAAGTAGGAAATCTCTCATTTCTCTCTGTCAGTGTAAAGAGTCACTTTCTTCAAATAATAAATACAGGAGAATACATAGAAATTTAAATGTTTTCTTGCTGACATTAACTGACATTTGTCTCAGGAAAAAAATAGGTTAGTTTTGGCATTTGTTTCTTTATATATTATTAGGCAAATGCTTGGAATATTCCAGATGGGTTCAGTGTTTACCAACATATGGTAATGTTGTCAAACAAAGAACATGTAAATCTTGAGCTTGAAAGTCAGCACATTGAATTTGTGAAAGCCCATATGAATTATTTAGGAAGTGTGAAAGCAATGCTGTGTTACATAAGACAGAAAGTTAGCTAGCAGTGAGTTCCGTGCTGCTGTAGTGGGCAGGCTGCCCTGCATCTTATCTCTGCCCTTCTTCATCCTAACCATATTGATTTTTAAGAGATTTTTACATATATCTTTTAACTTGTCTTCTTTGAGGCAGATGTTCTAATTATTTGTCTCAACCTGACATTGTTCTCTAAAATACCCCAGATCCCTTCTAAAGCAAGACTACCATGTCAGTCAGGTTAGCACTGGGAAGCAGATGGTACATTCGCATTGAAATTAACCAGGAAGATTTACATTTTTCTTTTTTTTGTTTTTGTTGTTGTTTTGCTTTCCCTTAAAGGCATAGGCAAGGTATAGGAGAACCACAGGATAACCATGGAAAATACAATAAAAATATATATTAGGAAAATGTGTTACCACTTTTGAGCTTAAGGGAAGGAGGTAAATAAGAGAGAAACAGAAAGAATCAGAGATGTTGCATGGAAAACAGCCATCCATAGATTCAGACAGACAGAAATAATCATGTGTGGAGCAGGCCAGGGAAATAAGAAATAAACATCTGGATGTTCTTTCCTTTCTTGCCCTCCAGAGTAGTTATTCAGCACCCCAAGGCATACTTTCTCTCCTGTGTGGAGCCGACAGATGGCGGCTATCATCCTTGCAGCCATCTTGAGCCATATACCCTGACAAGAGACTTGTTTACAATAGTCTATAACAATTGAGCACACTCTGATAACATCTTGTTTTAGATACCCAGGATTTTTCCTTGGGTGTGTGAGACTTAAAGGTGTGATTTAGAGATAAGACCTAAAGGTGTGACTTAAAGGAGTGGCTTAGAAGTGAGACATATAAAAGGTGAAAGGCAGACAGAAGAAATTATTAGACACTTGGTACTTGAGACTTGGAGCTGGAAGAACTTGGAACTAGGAACTAGACACTTGGACTAGACAACTGAAATTGAGACTTGGTACTAGGAACTAGGGACTTGGAGAGAAGAAGAGAGACTGAAGAATAAACGGGATTGAATCACACTCTGTCTGGTCTCCATTCTTCTAGTCCAATTTCACTCTCTGTCTTTCTGAACCCCGACCCAAGGACTGGAGCAGCTTGGAGCGGTGTGGGCTCTAACAATTTAGCCCCCAAGGCTTTTTACAGTGCGGGTTCCAATATTGATAGAGTGGTCGGCGACATTTTGGTGCCCAACATGGGGCAGAGGGGCTCGCAACACTCTCCCTCTCTCTTTCAGTCTCAGTCTTCATCCCTGTCTTAGTAAGTCACAGCTCCACCCACTACACAGACCTAGACAAGAAAAATGTCCATCATTCATAGTTCATGGCACTACATGTCAGATCATTTCAACATTTTGGTCATTGTCTTTGAGTCTTCTGTGCTCCTGTCTGTAACTCCTTAACTACACATCTGTAAGTAACTTCAATAAGCTAAGTTTTTCCCCTCCAAGTTAGACTTTGGTGGGAGATTACTTTGATCAGTCATGAGTTCTGTATTAGGGGTTAAATTGACAACTGTTACATTCTGCCCCAAGAAATGCCACACAACACATATCAATCAGTACACAGTTTTGTTACAGTTAGGAAAGCTTTAAATTTGTCTTTCCATATAAGATAAAAACAGCAATGCCAGACTGGATTTCCCTGCCTAATTGAGAAACAGTCTGCTAAACTTTAGATATATTTCTGTAACTGTCATAAGGAAGAAATTTTATGGTGCGGTGGTAGGTTTGAATCCAAAGTATAGCAATTAAGGGTTTTATTCCTTGGAGTGAATAAATCACCCTACAGGGAGTGAGATTCTGTTTTAACTTGCAAAATATAGTTTCTGAAAACAAACAATGCAAAATAAAACTTCTAAAGATGATAACAGAATAAACAGAAGAATTCTGGCAGAAAAAAAATAGCAAAGTATATTTAATTTATATCCAGTTACAAATCATTTCTGTGAGAACCATAGGATCACACAGTGGAACCTCTGCTGCTAGTACTTCAAGAGGAGAAGTGAAAATATACTCTATTGAGATGCTATGCCTCCATCAAAATATTTTCTAATGATGACTCTATGGTAGCGCTTAGAAGAAATAGAACATGCTAAAAGTGCTTTTTAAAGTAAACTCAACCTCATAGTATAATAATTGAAATACTTGAATGTGATTGTGCTTCCGATACAAAAATTCAACAAGAAGGCAGTTGCCTTTTTAATCACTGCAAATTATATATTTTTCACTTTCACAAACACAATTGTTATGCCAAAGCTTAGCAAAACAGTTCTTGTTACCCAGTTTAATTAATATATTAATTAATTAATTAATTAATTGATTGATTTTTGCATTTTTGAGGCAGGCTTTCTCATGTAGCCCAGACTAACTCTCAATTCCCTACATAGGATGTCTGACTTTGAATTTCTGGTTCCTGTGCGTCTATCTCCTGAAGGCTGGGCCAAAATGTTGATAAAATAACAATTTTCACATGAGAATCTTTTTGTCAATTGTATTTAGCAGTGCCTTTAGAGTCAAAGATCTAAACTCCCCTTTATTTAGAAACTGCGTTCAGCTTGACAACAGGTATTTTCCTGGAACACAGAACACAGAGGCTGTTCATGGTAATTTCAAATGAACGTCTCAAAATTGAGGCTTTAATTTCTGTGTGGTTTTGCGATGGAACCCAGAGCCTTGCACACACTAAGGAGGCATTCTACTTTTGAGCTGCATTCCAAGCCTCCAAGAAAATCAGGCCTATTTACTTTTAAAAGTAAACAGGATCCAGATTTAAAGTACTTATACATTATTTACAAGAAGGCTCACAGAGAAATCAGTGCCTTTAGAGTAGGCTTAAAGGCACAATTACAGATTTTGTGTTAATTATTCATATAAATTCAATGCTTGGGTTGCATAGTAATAAATTATTTTTATTTGAAGCATTTTTTGCATATTTCTTTAAAATATGATTCCAATCAGGAAGATTAGATCCCATCCTTGAGATTCTGTGAGTTGTAACATAATTCTGAGAACTTTATCATATGAAAAAAAAAAGTCTCATTTCTATTCTTTCCTGTGCCTCAAATTCACACTGCCTTTTTGATGTCTTCTGAGATAATACCGGGCAGAGGAAAATAATACATCTGTAAGCTTTTAAAGAATATAAATCAGTAAACAGAAAAATTCCCCATAACATCAAAAACTTAATAGATAAAACAGAGTCTAGTATATCAGAGTCTAATTAGTCTTAAACAACACTTGCTAGATATTAGAGTTCCTTTGATTTCCTCTGTTTCTTTATAAATTTTTTCTTTTTTTTTTTTTTTTGCTAATTTCTGACTCTCTTGTTTATAGAGATTTACTAAGCCAATAGAACACCCCCCCCCCAATTCCCTCCTGGAATGAATAAATTACACTCACCCAAAGGAATGATCTGCAAACATAACCATGATTTCTCTTTAAATCATTTAAATAAGTAAATTACTTCCAGTTTAAGCATAGGCTTTGTTCTTTCATCAAGAATTGTAAAGTAATCTTAGTGAGTGGTATATGCCCTTCTTTATTGTCAGAGAGAGTAAGGCACATTCACAAATTTAAAAATTATATTGAAATAAAAACAAAATTAATACTTTGACTCAGTAGTTTTTGTATTAATGGAATTTTCAAAATTTAATTAATATGTAAATGATTAAATGTAGATTTAATTAACCTACTAGGTTCTTGTTCTCATTTTGTAAAATAGGATGTGTCAAGGAATGCCTAAATAATGTTATCAAAGCTTATCATTGTTATAAAGCTCATAAAAAAGAATGGAAATGCTAAAACTTAAATTTTACATGTCATCAAACTTTATATAAAATTATATTCTTAAACTATGACTTGACTCTAAAATATGTAAATAAAACATGAATCTGAATAATTATCATAAATTATATATATGGAATTTTGATTGAATAATAAGAATTTGAGATACAGTTTTTGTGAATTTATCGTAAATCTTAGCTTTAAGCAAATTATTTTAAAAATACATATTAGCATTTTCTCAAACAAATTGACTGGCAGAACTGAATACCACCACTCTGTACCAACTTCAGTAGCATATCATACACAGCCATTAATTTTGTGAAAATGAGACAGATCTAAATCTCTGCTGAACACTAATATATTGTGCTATATCATACTTTTTACTAAATTATAATTAAATGATAGTTTGTGTTGAAAATTGTGCAGTTTACTGAAAGCTAAACAAACAAATTAAAATGCCCCCAGATTCCAAAAAAGTAATAAACATGGCAGCCTTATGTATTGCTGTATATTCATTGCTTATAATAGCACCTGAGCTAGTATGTCATAGATGGCTAAAAAATATTTTCTGAATGAATAAAACCCTTCTTTAATCAGCTTCTTGGCTTTCTTGTGGGACATTGCCTCATTTAGTTCCAACATAGCGTAATGATTTTTAACAATATCTGTTGCAGGGACCCAAACTCAATCTCATAATGAATAGTACATTTCTGCTATTCAAGGCAAGCGTTCATGCACCTGGCATCCTGCACAGCATGGTAGTTTACTCCTCAGTGTTAAACAGAATTGATCACTTGATCATTTTTGCAAAAGACCCAAGCTGTTAGATGGAGATTACTTTGGGGATGTTATTATAGCTTAGCAGGTGAAAAAAAATTCATCCATTTATTTAGTAGTTTCTTACTGATGGTTACAGGCACTCTAGGGACACCCACTAATGAGGAAAACTGCCTAGTTTGTGCCAAAAATGATTCATACCTATGAAATTATAGCATTGTTTACAAAGAAAGAATGAGGATTATACTGAATGTATCACAACAAAGAAATCTATGGTCTCCATTGGATGAAAGACACAGCATGGTGTGTTACAATTACAGTATTGGGTAAATAACTCAAAGGGAACATCCGATTTATGGAAGGGAACTTAGCAATACTTCCTACACTTTCCCCAGTGAATTTCAGTGAGCTAATAGGGCCAGTACAAGCATCACAGAAATACTTAGAAGTGGATAGAGGATATGGGCTAGGAAGAAAGAGTATGGATAAATAAAGTAAAGATTAAGAAGAAAATGAAGTATTTGCTTGCTTAATTAACTTTCCTTTTATGCAAATAATTATATTATCTGAAATTATATTCTAGGTAACTAATTTATTTTATTCCATTTGGAGTATTATTATACATTATCTTTTAAATGAATTTTATCTCTTAAGATACT
The DNA here is from genome assembly GCA_030674055.1 of Rhabdomys pumilio. Lineage (NCBI taxonomy): Eukaryota > Metazoa > Chordata > Mammalia > Rodentia > Muridae > Rhabdomys > Rhabdomys pumilio. The sequence continues at coordinate 42,395,727 of JANHMN010000011.1, forward strand.
GATCCAATACAATTTAAAGTAAAGAATGCAGAGTAAAACAGATACAGGCATAAACATAAGATTATTACGTTCATATGTGAACTGACGAGAAACGACTACTTCCTTTCTAACAGCAACTCAGAAAAATAGAATGATAAAAGAAAAAGAACATTACCCAGAAAAACAAAAATCTTAAACACTAATAAAAGGCTATAAACATAAGGAGGATTATGCTTACGTCATGAAGTAGAAGCACGTGTCTTTTCAGCTACAAAACATCTGCTTTATAAGAATATGTTAGCAGTCAGCCTTGAAAACATATGTATATACAAGCAACATTATATGACCTGAGTTGGTTGAATTAGGAATATCCACAATCTCTCTCTCTCTCTCTCTCTCTCTCTCTCTCTCTCTCTCTCTCTCTCT
>JANHMN010000011.1:42396141-42420015 GCA_030674055.1 Rhabdomys pumilio
TCTCTCTCTCTCTCTCTCTCTCTCTCTCTCTCTCTCTCTCTCTCTCTTGCTCTCTTGCTCTCTCGCTCTCTCGCTCTCTCTCTCTCTCGCTCTGCAAGGAGTCATTACAGCATACTGATAATGATTAATATTTACTTACTTTCTTCTTTTACTTCAGACCCCAAACAGCTTTATCTCCCATATATCGTGAATAACAAAGGGAACTTCAGTCTATTCCTAACAGGTTAACATTCATTTCAGGAAAAATTAAGGAACTTGTCTTATATATAAACACAGTAATTATGAGAATGTTTTTCTGATCCTGGAATATCCACTTTAATTACTCCCAAATATCTATCTTGCTTTGAAAATTTAAACTCATTAGAACAAATTGTTTCCATTTGTTGTTGAAATGCTATGTCATTTTAGGAATGGTTTTGTATAGGGTTGTTTTTACTGATAATCTGCCTCCCTCACTGGGACATTTTGACAAAAATTTAAAACGTGGAAGCTTAAAAACCTTCAGCACTCCCCTCAAACTGACACCAGTTGAAGTGTGTCCTCTTGGGTTGCTAATCATTACCTAATTAAAAACAAATGACAGCATAACAAAAATACCAGGGTCATTTGTAGTTGAAAATTACATCCATATTGCTGGGAATTTAGGGTTTTTTTTGGGTTGGTATGTTTAGCCACTGCCTTAAAGCACTAAATAGCATGATCCTAGTTACTTCTGAGTTGGCCAGATTCTATTTTTATATTTGAAATCACTGTGTGAGAGTGAAGAGGGCATGCCAAATGAGTTTTTCCAGCCCGTTCCCACGGTAGCCACTAACATCTTTCAATCGACAAATTGCACTTTGGCATGAACAGAAGGATGGATGTCTGCCATGTTTTTTGGTCCCTTGTAAAAGAACTATGAGCATATGCAGCATGTTGTTCAGTTTTAGTGCCCAGGGGTGGCAGGTTTAATTGTACCAAAATGCCAAAAACTGGATGGCAAGTTGAAGACCAAATAGGCTCAGCAGGGGATGAACAAGGTCATTTAGCAAGGATTTACGTGCCAGGTTAGATTTCTACCGCATCTCATATTTTAGTTTCATCCCAGAGATTACCTTTGCTTCCCTATTGTTAACCTTGACTAATTAGAGCCTGTTAGCATGAAAAAACACAGATTAGATGTTTGTCATTAGGGCCTCAAACACACAAAAACATCTCTAGAAAAGAAAAAAAAAAGCATGATTTCCATGTGATCATAAGACAAATTTTATTCTGTTCAGAAATGGAACAGGATGCCTTAAAGGTGAGCAAGCTCTCTATCATACCAGTGTTCAAGCTGAACCTGATCCATCGGAATAATGTGCAATAATAAAAACAGGAAGCAAATGATGGCGAGTTTAGATGTATGCTGACATGTTTGTTAATGTATTCTTGAAAGTATATACATTCCATATAAAATATATCCCTACAATATTAAGTTAAATACATTCAAGTTGATTATTATTATTATTATTATTATTTTACTATTACTGTGCCACTTCTTCAGTGTTTTACTTGGGAACATGTTTGTAAAATGCCCCAAAATTGAAGTCTGTAAACGAATACTCAAAAAAAAATGCAAGAGACAGATTTCTTAAAATATTATATACTATATTTATCGTAGTTACTTATTATTTATATAATTATATAAACTTAAAATTCAAAATATTCACATCTCTGATATGTGGCCTTTCTGGGAAAATAAGACAATGTTACTCTCAAGAATCGGTAGGGCAGCTTTCGATACTGGTCTAGCTTATCATGGTGCTTTGGCAGATCAACCATAATTTGGGTGCCCTCAATCCTATGACTACTGCTAAAAGTTGCCTGAGAGCTTTTCAAAATTTAGGTAGCATGCATGGTAGTCTCTGAGTAGCCTCAGGAGCCCATGCTCCCTTATATTGAGGATAGCATAAGTTCAGAGAATTGCTTCATTCAGTAAGTTTTATGTAGCTCCTCTATATACATCTGGCAATGCTTCCATTGACTTAAACTTTTCCCTATTAGTGGTTTTTGATGTGAGTTCTGACTAAGTCTATGGGCAAAACCAACAAAGCTCTCTACCACATGTCAGAAGAAACACTATCAGATAGTGTTCCCATACTATCTTGTTTTTCTTTGTAATAAGGATGGGGTAAATATTTTCAAAATTTTTAACTCATATTTTTTCTTTGAATAATAATTGTATCTTCAATGCGTTTCTCTCCTTTTGAGTTTTATTACACCTGACCAGAGAAATCAACACTAAATATCTAGTTTCTCACAAAGTTATACCTTCCACACAATCCTGAAAGAAAAACACAGTTCAACTAAGTCATTTCCCTTCCAGGACTCCTTTTTTGCAGTCTCCAACACTCTCTGCATTGCTGCCCCAAACTTCCTTCCAATAGTCTTTACCAATATCATTTCAATAAACATCCTGCACTTGACTACTGTCATATTATCTATGGTTATATTCTCCTCTAGCATCCTGTATCAGTCTTCAGGAAACTTGTTTACCTTCCCTTTCACAGAAATATGGCTGCTTTTAAGAAAGCACGTCAATATTCTTCCAGCTTCTTCCTATTACCTGGTTCCCCAACTGCCTTTATATTCTTTGTTATTTGTTACAGTGTCACCTCCTCAGTACCCGTTCTTGACGCAAATTTATATCTCTCCTCTTTTGCTGCTGTGTCCGAGTTTCATAGATCAGGTGACTTCAAAATTATTTTTTCCTTAAGGGTTGTGAAGTTGGAAGTATGAGGTTGAGTTTGTCAACTAATTGGGTTTCTGGGTGGGTTTGTTTGATAGGGTTATTGTTATCTCACTGAATCTTCCCATAGAGAAAATGTAAATAGTGAAGAAATAAGCTCTTCTGTGTCTTTTCTTATAGGGACACTTAATTAGTTTATTAGATTGGCCACTCTATAGCCTAATTACATGATAAAAACTTTGTTTTCAAATACTAAGAGTTAGAGGTTCAGTACAGGAGGTTGGAAATCATACATACCCTTTTCATAGAAAATGTCAAAGACATTGTAGACTATCTAAGAAGCTGTGCACTACCATTCCATTTTTCTGACCTTGGGAAATGCAATGTTATTTAGGCAAAAAATAAGGTATTGGTTCCCAAAACTAGGTATAAATAGATGGAAAACACTTGAACCTGTCAAAAGTACTCTCTAAATTGATTTTGCTTTTGATTATAGGCATATACCTTTGTCAAAACTCACCAACAATAAAATGATGAAATTTGTTGCATGTCAATTGTAGCTCAATATTTTATTAAAAAAATTCAGTTGACCTAGAGGTTTCTATTGCTGAAGGCACATATGTTTAGACAGCATCATTAAGATGAAGTTATAATTTCTTAAATGGTAAAAAAATTTACTTTTATTTCAAATTTAAGGTTTTCATTGGTGTGAGTGTCTTACTGATATAAAAGTGAGATTAATATTGTTACTCTCATAGGTATTGTGCCTATATAACACATTTAGGAATACAAGGCTTAGACCCAGTTCTTTAACTTTTTTAACTGAATTGAGATGGTTAGCCTGTGATTTAAGGGCCTATAGCAAATTCATGGTTCTGACTTTATTGTTAGGGTATTTTCTATATTTTGTTTAGAAATAGCTGAGAGGAGTTAACAGACAACTATCCAGATTGACTTACATTGATAGTTGGTTTTTAAAATGTCAGAAGTCCACAGAATTGATGTTACAAACATTTCTGTATCAATGTTCATTTTGATTAGAGACCTGTCTGCTCCTGACAGCTTCCTGTCTTGGATTCTAAGAAGAAATTGAGCATCTTTGGAGTTACTCCAGGTGTGGTGAGACAGCAACTAGGCAAGAATTGCCTCTTCTCATCTACAGACAAATTATTGTTCATAAAAGGACACACATGTGGAATAGTCAACTGATTATATCTGTCAAGACAGAGTAACCAGCCCTTAATAATTCTGCATCACTAGGTCTGTCAGATGATCCTGGGACAGAAGGCTGAAGATAGGATGTTCCAACATTTTGTAGTATAGGTACTGTCCAGGTGTTCAGTGGTCTTTATAAATTGACTAAGTTTTAGAAGCTATGCTTTGTGCTTTCCATAATTTCAGTTAACTCAGTCATTCTGGATTTCTGACGGGGTTGAAGACTTATAGTCTCATAGCTAATCCTGGCTATTTACTTTGAGAGAAAAGATTGGAGTGGATGGTTTTCAGCTGACATTCATTCTAAAGCCTAGAAAAAAAGCCAGGTTCAGAACTAAGTCTTTTAGTTAGGAGAGATGACAGAGGTTCTGGTTAGTCAACAAAATGATGGACTGGGTATTAGGTCTATCTTGTACCTTACTGATACAAATTGGTATAGCTATGCTTTAATTGTATTTTTTTTTAAAGTTTTATTTTAACAGGAACAGTGATATGTAGGAGGAGCTAAGGTGGAAGGAGTAAGGAGAGGAAGAGGAGGAGTAAAGAGAGGAGAAGGAGGAGAAGAAGAGAAGGAGCTAGGTGATGAGAGGAGGGGAGGACATGGAGGCAGATGTTCGAGTGTCTCCGCCATTCAAGGATAGTTGATATATCTAGGTTGAGTATTGGTTTACACGTTTGATTGTATGGGCATCTTGTTATTGAGCATTACCAAACTTATAAAGCCTTTGATTAACATATAAAAATATTATATAAAAGCAAAAAGGAGAAGGGGGATGGGATAGGTGTTTTCTAGGGAGGGGAAATGGGGAAAGGAGATGGCATCTGAAATGTAAATAAAATATCCAATAAAAAATTTTAAAAAAAGGAAAGCTTCCAAAGAAGGGAAATAACTAGCTATTAAAATCTATGCACTATAAGAATCAGCAGAGCAAAATATCCTAAAGTGTACAGTAGTGGTTTGCCTACCTTACTGGTAACCAACTCCTCTCTAGTAGGATTCAAGGACCACCCAACAAGACAGAAATTATTCCTGGGATTAGATACTTAGCCATGTGCCATGAATTGGTAAAGTCATGCCTTTAGGAAGAGAGCCTACAAATGCCACTTTAAACCAGCATAATTTCTAACTAAATTCTAAATATTTGTTCTTATATTAAAGAATACGTGTAGGTCTTATTATCAAAGAAAAATCTCTTTGTAATAGATGGAGTCCATTAGCAAACCCAACAACAGGTCAAAAGGCACAGAACAAGTGATAACATGGTACTCAGTCTTAACTGATATATTTACAATATGATTTCTGCTGCTACATCTCAAAGATCATGGTGTTGGGGTGGGGGTAGAAATATTAAGAGAAAGGGGAACAGAAATTTGGTTTGAGATTGTGCCTCATGAAAAGGTCAGAGAAGCTATATCCATGAAGACTCTTCTTCATGTCTACTCAAATAAGACCTGAACAAAGAGGATACCAATAGATATGCTAACAGCAAAGGAGGAAGGAAAGGGAAATTATTTAAATAATTTTTAACTTAAAAAATTAAAAACAAATAACTGACTGAGAAGGTTCAGCCCTAAACATGACATCATACCACTCCCTCTAAGGATCAGAAACAGGAGGTAGATGTGAATACATAAAAACCAAAAAGGTGGTTGAATAGCTAACTACTATCCTCTAGACTTGATACAATCATTGCAACCCAGAACCTACACCATTTGCAGTTACCTGTATTGAGTCATATCAACACTTAGCCATAGATGATGGAGTGGCTCACAGGGTCCTGTTATTACCGCTGAACTATTATTTCTTAATAGAGTCTGGGAGAGGAAGAATCACTCTCGTTGTGGTGTGTCCACTGCCAAGACCAGTATCCTTCAGTGATTAGCTCCAAATCTATGGTCACAATGAAGTCCCTGGTCAAACTTCATGTGTCACCACCCAAAATGAGTTGATATAAATGTGAGAAAAGAGATTTTTATGGAAAAGTGATGGGGTAGAGTTATGTGATGAGGGATATGGGAGAGGGGAGGGAGTGACAGTGGCCAGTATGTGTTCATGTATGTACATGAAATGGTTAACAAAAAAATTTAATAAGAATTAAAATAGGGGCAAGGTATATTTAAAAACAAAGCACAAATGTAGGCTTCTATGTTTGAATCTTATGAGGACAAGACTATATTATAATAATTTTAGGTAAACATTAAAACATGCCTCTTCTACATTTTCTTCTATGTTTGGCTTCTTTATTTATCAGATACCTTTGATATATGTCTAACACTAACATGATACTGCTAGATTATGTCATCATTTTTATCTTATATGCTTTTACTGTTCAGAGTTATCTACTGTCTCTTCTGTTCTTCATGTATTATCTCTATTGGTCAATGGATTTGCTCCTTAGTAATACATCTCCAGAAAGGGATTTTCTTATGTTAATATAACTTTATGAAGGCATGGAATACACTTTAAAAATGAGACTTTCTTTTAAAAATTAATCTTTATAGTATCATCAAAGCAAGTCTAAGCTTTTGATTTACATAATCAAATACTATATCTATGTAAACATTAAATTATATATAAAACACTGAATTATAAAACATTATACATAATTTAATATAAGTATTAAATTAGAAGGAAATTATTGATATTTTTTGTTTGAAAGTACAAGAACACCACCATAGCATGCAAGTGTCCCTAGCAGGCTAGATTTCTAATTTATTTTCCTTTTTCTTATTCTCTCCCTATTCACACAGAAACTTTACAAGTTCCAACTTGTTTTAATGACACAGACCATGCTCATTGCTGTTGGTTACTATGTGAACATGGCAGGTTACAGTTATTCTGTTAGTATTCATATACTTAGTGGTGGGCCAAACCTTTTCAGGCCCTGGTAAAAACAAACAAAATCTTAACTTTGATCTTTCATGCCAATGAATGGTTTAACTGAGAAATTGGTTTGGAGTTTCTGGAAAAACTTTTTTTCATACTCTTAACAGAAGTAGAAGTAAAGTATTATAGGGTAAATTTTATACCCCCAACCCTATTCATATATTGATTTCTCTTTTTTTTTTAAATTGGATATTTTCTTTATTTACATTTCAAATGTTATCTTCTCTCCAGGTCTCCCCTCTGGAAACCCTCTAACCTATGCCCCCTCCTCCTGCCTCTATGAGGGCATTCCCCCACCCACCCACCCACCCAATCCTGCCTTCGTGCCCTGGCTTTAATACAACTGCATTTAAATATAGGAGCTAGCATGGTAATAAACATTGAAGAAGATCAGAAGGTGGGGCCCTAGTCTAGTAGGCTAGTGTTTTTATAAGAAAAGCAGATGCCACACTACATTTTGTTTCTATGGGAAAGGTCTTTTGAGAATACATGGAGAAAGCCACTGTCTGTACTTGGAAAGAGAGGCCTGGCCAAAAATCATATTTGTTGGTATATTTCTAAAGGATGTATAGCTGGCAGAATAGTAAGAAACATAAGTGTGTTGTCTATGTAATCAAAGTGCTGGTGTTTGCCATGGTAGACCTAGCAAACTAACCTGTAACAAGAATGCATATAGTTCCTCTAGGCTTCTGGATGGAATGGGTTGATGCAATGACAAGAACCTCTGTGGTTTCCTGAATTCCCTAAATGAACAGCCTGAAGGCCAAATCCATAATGGAACGAGCTGATTTAATAGAAGGAACATTGTTGGGAAACCCTGGTACTTACGATCTGAATAGCTCCCCTTCTCTGACCTTATTTGGAGAGACTGACCCCTACTGACTCTCTACCTGAGGAAGGTCATGTAATCCTTGGCAAACTTACAAGTTCAACTTCCTCTTTCCTGATGAGAACATGCCTAGCTAGAACCTAGGATTTCTGGAATGTCTCTCCATGCAAATGAGGCATTCTCAGTACTTTAAACTCTAGTCTATAATTTACATTCATCCTGAAAATTCCTTCCCATTCTCCAAAGTTCACATACAGCTCTTGTCTTCCCAAAATAAAGTATATGCACGCAAGTTGTTTCACTGAAGATTGTGTAAGAGAGCTGGATATTGTCTAAGAGAGACCTATAAAACTAAAATCCTTGGAGAAAGCTAACTCTACCACAACTGGTCTGGGATCCTGCAGATCCCACTCATTCATCCCACTCTGGGCTCCTCTTCATTCTTCCAGCCTGGTATTTAGTGGCATCTGGACACCCTGAGGAAGAAAGTAGAACCTAAGACCACAATTGGTGCCTAATGAAAGCTCATAAAACCATGGAATGGGGTCCGACGATTACACTACAGTCTTAGGTATACTGAGCCTATCTCCCTAACACCTTTCATTCTATCATTTCTTAGATCCTGACAACCCTCATGTCCCAAATGACAGAATTCCAAAGACAATAGGAATGACGACTCCAATTGTAGGCACGTTATTGGGCACCATCAGGGACTCTTTCTTTGGATTTTAGTCTTGCCTGCCTGCTTAACAATCTTTACTGTTGGAATACTCACTTCATGCCATGTTGTCTGGGATACGAACCTTATTTATTGAAGTACTTGTCCTTAATAAGTCATAAGTGACTTTGTAAATTTTAATGTATTTTACATTTACATTTGGGAGAAAAAATATTAGATTAGGTTATAACATAACCCTCAAACCCTGTGACAAGTCACTTGGCTTTGGCTCTCCTGTGATTCTTGAGAGAAAGACGGTTTGTTTTTTTATACAACTCAATAGAAGCCAGGCAATTCAGTGCTCTGTTACATTGTAAGAGCTTCTGCAGCATCAGTGAAGGCCATCTGTTCTCCCCAAGGGCCTTCCACCCATTTGGAATATGGGCTGCCTTAAGTGTAGCAGGGTCATGAAATGTCATGATCTAAGAAGCTTTGACCTGTTGCTGATCTCATATGTGTTGTTTCTGCTAGAGTTCTACAGTCTAGGGGCTGAGATATACAGGTTTTACTTCTTCCTAAGTCATAGGCAAAAAGTCCATTTATATTTTTATTTATATCAATTATGATTACATATAGATTGTTTTACAAAGCCCTCCATGAGCTTGCCTGAAGAGTCAAGGTGTAAACTTAGATTACCCAAGCCTATGTTGTTAAATACCTCAGTCTATAATCATCATAAAATATTGCACCATAGATGAAATATTAAAATACTATTGATTTTCTTCTCTCCAGAATGAGGTAAAAAGAACTTTAAAGAGATATTGAAAAGGAGTGGAGAGAGAGAGAGAGAGAGAGAGAGAGAGAGAGAGAGAGAGAGACCAGTGGAGTAGAGTAAGCAGCAGCAGCATACAATTGCAGACTTGATTAAGTCCTGGACCTTGAAGAGATTGAGTCATGGATTATGATGAAATGTTAGGACTATGTCTGCTGTCTGTGTCTGTCTGGTGAACCTGCTATTTCTCACAGCACAGCACTCTAGCCTGCTCTCTCAATCTTTGTCCTTTAGGCAGGACTACACATCACATGCTTTATCCCACCAGCTAAGTGACTGAGCCATGAGAGGATATGATACTGTATCCTAGACAATCAGAGATTGGTCAGTTGCTGAAGAAGTTTAGATCTAAGCCCCATCCCTCCTGTGAAATTAGTAAGGAAAGATGACTTAAGACTCGTCAGTAGATAGCCATGTTCATGATTTAATTGCAGAGAATCTGTGTAGAGAGAAGATGATCAGGATCAGGACATATTCACAGTGGCAATATAGTCATGATTCTGAACCCTGAGTTGCCTGAGGATGACATATTTCTCACTGTAAATCTTTTGATTATATGAGATGCCCCAGTACTCGTTCTTTAAGCCTTGTCCTCCTAACTTACACCCCATGTTTGTCAATTTGTAACTGAAAGGATACTGAGTATAGGACACCTCAGGAACTGAGTAGTAGAAGTCACATTCTGACCTTAAACTGTAATGTCTAAGTGATATAACAAACCAGGTCAATAATTGCAAAATTTCATGTATTTGACAAAGGATTTCAAGTCTTTTGGTGCTTGTCAGTAGTGACAACTACACTTCAGTGTAATGGCCTTGGTAGTATATCAGGCTCTGAAACTGAAAGATGACTAGTTTGAGTAATTGTAGAAATTTGACACCCTCAGGGAAGAACATAGTTGAACCAGAATGGTGTTCAAGAATAGGCTCTGGAGGCATTGACTATGAAGAGTACAAAAATATAACCCTCAGAATAGATAGATGATCTGGAAGGAATCGAAATTAGGTTGCATTTTCTGACCCTACAGGTGCGAAAACCTTTATCCTAGTCCTAGTAAACACTAAGCTTGAATCAGATCAGATCATGCATATGGTTTTAGCTAGTTTTAATTGTATCCTACCATAAAAAACCACTGTGATTATAATCCAGTTTTGATTCTTTGTGGTACTAGAGCCAAACTTAGGTGAGCATGCTGAGCTGTGCCACACAATCAGTTATGCAGGTAGAAGATCCTAGGAGAGAAACTTTCAAAGGCCAATAGGTTTCATTTGTTTGTTTAAAACAACTATTATCTAAACAGCTGATATCTCCCTGGTTCTCATTGCTCACTTGCACTCTAAATGCAAATCCATGTAGATGTTTGATGTCTTTCCTCAGAACTCCGAGAATTACCTAAAATTATCAAAGTTCAAATAGAAGATTTCATTGATGAACCTACCCAAATGTAGGAAATAGTTATCTCACCTACCCACTGAAATGCTAAGTCAAAATGTCTATCTGTTTTCTGTGATTTTATTTTTAGTCCAATCATCATCGAGTCTGTTGGATTCTTAAGTTTTGCTAAGATAAGGAGGGTATTCACATGTGAGAACCAAAGCATCCTCAATGATCTCAGAGAAACAAGATAAATACTGGTGGAATATCTGTGCCTTCTGTAGCACATCTATTAATTTATTAATTCATCAGTCCATTTTACATGATTTTAATAACATCATTATAAATATTATGTTTCTTATAGTATTAGAGAAAATTTGGTATATATTTTGAAGATAAACTCACTTCTGCAGTTATAACTTAAGACAAATAGATACTGACAATCCTTAAATTCAGCTTCATCACTCTTTATCATAGGTGGTGGGGTAATTGATTATATACATATTAACTGATTATAGTACTAACTTCTGGTTTTTTAATATGGTAGTGGTGTCGTGAATTTTGAAATTATGTCATAGATAAGGTTTGACATGATAAAAATACAATTTTTTTGTGTGTGTTTAAGTCAATTATATGGGGAATAAGATTAAGAAGAGAAATAAAATAGTACATTAAACGTGTCATGTGAAGTGAGGTTTATCACTCCTCACTATAGTGATCATTTCTGCCCCAATATTCAGTGAGAAGGAGCTCACGAAGGAGAAATCCCTTGAAATAATTAGTATCCTTAAAGAAATTGGAAATATTTTACTCTACCCTTCCCCAAAAGGAATAGGATAAAGTTAGGTACCAGTAGGCCATAAGGAAGGCATCCTTGGAGTTACTGTAGTTGTGCAGAGACAGCCACTAGGCAAGAATTGCCTCTTTCCATCTACAGACAAATTACTGCCCAGAAAAGGAAACACTTGCAGAACAGTTGACTGATTATATCTGCCTAGACAGAGTAATCAGCCCTTAATAATTCTGCATCACTAAGGTCTGCCAGATGAGTCTGGGCCAGAAGGCTGAAGATTTGATGCTCCAACGTTCGGTAGTATAGGGGCTGTCCAGGTGTTCAGCGGTCTCTATAAATTGGCTAAGTTTTAGAAGCTATGCTTAGTGCTTCCCATAACTTCAGTTAACTCAGTCATTCTGAATTACTGACGGGGTTGAAGACCTATAGTCTCATAGCCAATCCTGGCTATTTACTTTGAGAGAAAAGATCTGAGTGGATGGTTTTAAGCTGACATTCATTCTAAAGCCAAGAAAAAAGCCAGGTTCAAAACTAAGTGTTTTAGTCAAGAGAGACGATAGAGGTTCTGGTTAGTCAACAAAATGGTGGACTGGGTATTAAGACTATCTTGTACCTCATGTGTACAAATAGGAATAATTATGCTCTAATTGTATTTTGAGAGAAAAATTTTATTTTAACAGGAAGGGTGATATGTAGGAGGAGCTAAGGGGGAAGGAGCACTGAGAGGAAGAGATGGAGTAAGGAGAGGAGAAGATGAAGTAGAGGAGAAGCTAGGTGATGAGAGAGAGAAAGAGAGAGAGAGAGAGAGAGAGAGAGAGAGAGAGAGAGAGAGAAAGAGAGAGGGGACATGGAGGCAGATGTTCATGTGTCTCCACCAGTCAAAGATAGTTTATATATCTAGGCTGGGTATTGGGTTACACTTCTGACTGAGCATTACCAAACTTATATAGCCTTTGATTAACATTTAAAACAATTGTACAAAAGCAAAAAGGAAAAGGGGGCACGGGATAAGGGTTTTCTAGGGAGGGGAAATGGGGAAAGGGGATGGCATCTGAAATGTAAATAAAATATCCAATAAAAAATGTAATAAAAAAAGAAAATGAAAAAAAAAAAAAAAGAATCCAGTCCACAGTATGTATGTCTTGGACTTTCCAACACCCACTTTTGTGTGAAATGTTTGTGGTTTAGGTCACACTGTCTTTGATATTTTGCTACAACAGTGAAGTTCATGTGAAATTTGTATTGAGATAGGAAATATTTTTATAACAATAAAAAATATGATAGCAATATTAGAACTGGACAGAGTAGAGTTGGGAGAATTTTGAGATAAGTGACATAAATAGTTTATATACGTGTGTAAATAAATAAATATGGATGTAAAGAGACAAGTGATTCCTCCGAGAACTAAGAAGAAAAAGGAAAACTAGAGTGAAAGTGTCCTCACATTTCAGATGACATCACGAAGTGTATTATCCAGTGGGGGCCCTTCTACACACATTCTCAGTGTTAGAAGGCAAAAGACTGGAGATACTGTGGCAAGGCATTGTTATAAAAATATCTCTTACACCCTAAGAGGCTGGAATTTTGCTGAGCCTCACACAGTTATTGATACTCTTTGAGGTCACTTAAGACAACACTGATATCCTTCTCTGTACTCAGCCTGTTGAATCTGCTTTTAAGAGGACAATGTAACAACCGAAATTACTTGTGTTTTCTATTTAGTCAACATTTGAATCCTAAGCTAATATACAGCTGTAATCTTAAAGTTTTTGACGTGCAAGTAATGCATATGTGTATGTACCTTCTTGTCATAAATCCTGAGAAGAGCAAAAAAAAAAAATGAGACCTTATAAATTGAATATTTGCCATAAATGTTGAAAACAGCATATGGATATTGCTTGAAATAATTTCTTTGTCTGGGGCAGTTGGGGTTAGTAGAGTCAATGACTTAATCCCTTACAAAGTCCTCTTAAAGATTTGTTTAACATGTTCCCCCCGTGATATTTTCTATGCTGTTCAAAGGAATACAGAATAGAGCACATTAAGCACTTTGTTAGGGACACACCACTACAGACACAGGGATAGGTTCACAAGACAGCATTCACCCTGGTACAGAATCAGACAGGTAGAAAAATGACAGAACACACCCTGATACACACACACACACACACACACACACACACACACACACACACACATAGAGAATTCAAATCTGTTCTTGTTCTTGCTTTAGTGGTTAAATTGTACCAATAAGCAGTGCTTTGAAGCACATTTTATTTAATGTAATACTCACATGTTGGGTACTCATATACTATTATTAATAAGTTCAAATGGACACAAGAAACATGTCTTTACATGGTGTGAAGGAAGAAAGGAGTCCAAGTTTATATGAGTTTTTAAAGGTTCGAATCCCTTTAACAAGGATTAATCGACTATTTAAGGACATACCTCTGAAAATACCCTAAAATCAAAAATGTGTGGATATAAGAAGGGAGTAGAAATAGAAGGCATTCTTGTGCTATCTCATGCAGAAAGGAGGAACACTAGTAGAAATAGAAAGAAAAGCTATTTTGATTGACGAATGATGAAGATGTCAGCTGTATCCTGTTCATTTGCTGGTGTTTGATGGAAGAGAGAACGTTTTGTGGATAAAGTTGAATATTTAGCTAAGACTTCAATCACATTGAAGATGAGTCACAGTTCCACCTATATTCTTGCAACACAGAATGCAATGGTAAAGAGAAAACTGACAACAGAATTCAATGGAACCAGAATGTGAGATCTGAAGAGTTATAATACTATTAGTTCTGCCAAAATATATACAGTAACTTATTTTGAAAAGAACAAGAATCTATGGCTAAGAGAAAAAAATCTATAAAGATCATAGATGAAGCTTAGAATCTATTCATCTATTTCAGCTATAGCCAGGAATAGAGATGGCATTACAGCAGCTAAGATGCTGCCAATTCGGACTAAATTCTTGGATTTCTCAAGACAAACTACACTAATTATTTGGCTGTGAACTCATGTGTACTATTCTTCAAAGTAAGAAAAAAGGAGTCTCAAAAGCAACTTTGAAATCACTGGGAAACTCAGTTCAGTGCACAGACTTAAAATATGCATGCCCTGGGAAGGGGTAGGCTACGTCCAGCTCAGTGTCAAAGGTTATAATTATCAAACAAATACAGAGAACTAACAGTGTGGGCAAGGCCCCATAGAGTCAAAATCAGGACTGATCAACTGAACCAAGAGGTGATACTAGGAGCCTGAGGACTCAGCATCAAACTAAAGAGGGTCAATCTGTAGATGGCTTATGTTCTAGTGGAATTGTCTGTGCTAGGTTTTGAAAAGATCACTTATTTATTATTTAGTGTGTAGGGCACTCCTGATTATGAGCAGAGGTCATAGAACAACTGGGACGAGAGCAGTGGGTTCTCTCCTTTTATCATGTGCATCCTAGACACCAAACTCAGATCTCAGCAGGTGGCTTTACAAATTCAACCATATTGCCAGGCTGTGTATTTCTGTTGAATTTCTCTTCCTTCATATAGCTCTCTTTTGGAAAATGAGCATCTTTTCTGTACTCATACAGTATGTCTCCTCACTATATCTTGTTCCAGTTGCATAGCTAAGAAGGAACATAATTGAGGAAGACTCATATCTTGAGTCTTTCTCATTTTGGATTTAGAAGATATTCAGATAAGATTTGTACTTTAGAGTTTAGATCTTATAGACAAAGGACTTTAAGGCTTGTGGTATCTTTTGCTTGGAATATTTCTACTTTGATATTAGAAGCATGTAAATTTTCAGAAATAAAGCATGAATTTCTATGGACTGAACTGGTTCTTCAAAATAGTCATTTATAGATACAGAAGTCCTAGCTCTCCATGTGATGGTATCTGAGATGGGACAACTGAGAGGTAATTGTGTTTAGCTGAAGTCATAAGGATGACATCTTCCTAATATGATTAACTCCCTTGGAGCAGAAGAGGTCAGAAGACTACACTGTGGTTGCTGTTTTGCCTTGACTTCCTCTGACCTTTCCCCTTCCCTTCTCTCTCCCCTTTTTCCTTTCCCTCTTTGTTTCCAATGCTATGCTTCAGAGAGAAGGGCGCTATCTATAACACATGTAGTGGGACTTTATCAATATCTACTGCAGTTGTCATCTTGATCATAGGTTTTCTACCATCCAGAACTGTGAGAAATTAATGTCAAGTCTTTATGCCATCCATTTTATTTCCCGAACTAAATACGTATATATTATTCAAAAATATAAATTGCCTAATTGCCCACAAATTAATCTAAACAGATTTAAGAAAACTGAAGTGATATAGAATTATTTTTCTGTTTATAATAGGATCATATGAGAAATCAGTAGGTTCAATAAGACAGAAAAATAAAGAAAATAAGTCAAAGCTGCTTCTTTGAAAAAGAATGTCAATAAAATTACACACAGTTGACTGCTTAGGAAAAAATAAACTGTTTTAAAAAAAATGTAAACACCAGCTGTATGAGGCTCCAAATACATATACAGCAGAGGACTGCTGGGCCTGGGCTAAGTCAGAGAAGATACACCTAACCATCAAGAGACTGTAGGCCCCAGGGAGTGGGGAGGTCTGGTAGGGTGTGGGGTGTAGGAACATCCTGGTGGAGACAAGGAGGGGGAGGAGGTATGGGCTGTGGAACAGTCAGAGGGTGAACTAAAAGGGGGATAAAATCTGGAGTGTAGAAAAAAGATTAAACACAATTAAAAAAACCAAAATATTTAGACTTTAAACCTTTAAAACTATAATTTATTTAATATAAAGCAAGATGAATGAGACTAGCCAATAGCAACATAACTATAAGAGTTAGAGCTCATAATTTAAAAGCTCACTAACAAATGACTACCTGGACAAAATGAAGAACTATACCAAATATGTGAAATTCTGATGGTGATTTTCCCCAGTTTTTCCCAAGAACATTCTTGAGAAGAGGTAGGGCCATGTTTATATTCACTGTTTGGAGCTAGCATTACCCAAATGCAAAGAAGAGGCAAATACAGTAAGAAAAATTACAAACTCAACACGGTCATTTGCTGAAAACTTAAATACAAAAACCTTTACACAACTATCTAAAAGTTCTTGTTGATTTAGCAGTGTTAGAAAAATAACATGTACCTCAAGTACTATTTATACCATATATAAAAGATTGTTTTAGTATTTATAAATTAGTTTGTGTCCACAATATCAATATGAACAAAAAAGGAAAAAAGATCATATGATTATATCAAATAATTTGAAAACATATGTAACAAAATCCAGTATGGATTCAGATCATAAGTAAGCCAAGCATACCTACGTTCACTACATTTATTCAGTAAAATAATAGGAGAGTCACTCATTCTAATAATCAAGAAAAAATGTCCAAAAACTAATATGAAGAAGAAATAAAATATAACTGCAATTGTAGAAAATCATAAGTAACATACAAGTACACATTCACACAAACACATACACACTCCCCACCCCCAGCCCCCAAACCAAAGCCACTAATTAAATACGTCAATCAATACTGATGGGACATGAACTAATCTTACACCTAATCAGCAATCAGAATGTAAATTAGAATCATACTATTATTCTAGGATACAATTTCAGCAGTGTCCAGTTGCATAATTACAAACTGAGAAATGTAGAAAGCAAGGTAGACATCCAACACTATTTACAATTAACCCCCTTAAATGAAGTACTTATACAGCTTCTGTCTTATTTAGGATTTTACTATTGTGAACAGACATCATAACCAAGGCAAGTCTTACAAAAAACAACATTTAATTGGGGCTGGCTTACAGGTTCAGAGGTTCAGTCCATTATCATTAAGGTAGGAGAATGGCAGCATCTAGGCAGGCATGGTACAGGTAGAGCTGAGACATCTTTATCTGAAGGCTGCTAGTGGAAGACTGGCTTCTAGGAAGCTAGGACAAGGGTCTGAAAGCCCAAGCTCACAGTGACACACCTACTCCAACAAGACCACACCTCTTAATAGTGCCACTCCCTGGGCTAAGTATATATAAACCATCACAGCTACACATGTCATTTGTTGGCTTAAATAATAAAATGTTGATTAAAAAACATTTTATAGCTGGGCGGTGGTGGCGCACGCCTTTAATCCCAGCACTTGGGAGGCAGAGGCAGGCAGATTTCTGAGTTCGAGGCCAGCCTGGTCTACAAAGTGAGTTCCAGGACAGCCAGGACTACACAGAGAAACCCTGTCTCGAAAAAACAACAACAACAACAAAAAACCCATTTTATTTATAATATTGAAATATGGCTAAAGGGGTAATTGCATTTATTGATAGGAAGGTTTAACACGATACAGACTCAACATTCTAAAGCTGATCTGAGGAAGGTAATTCTTGTCAAAATAAAATGTATTTTGTAATCATAAATAAATAAGTGTATTCTGAAATTTATATAAGAGTTTTAGACCATAGAAATATCTTTGAAAATCTTAGGGAAAAAGTGGGAAGAACGAACTACCTCTCATGGGTAGCCACAGGAAGACAAGACAGTGTGTTATTGGATACAGTGACTATAAAAAAACTCATTAAAACATCAATGAGAACTCAGAAACACACTCACATAAGCATTCTCATGTTAAGTTCTTCAGAATATATCATTGTGTTGTTTTTGCTACATTATCTAGGCAAGCGTTAAAATCTTTACCATCTTACTGTTTCAGTCAGTTGAGTATTGAGATTATAGGCCTGTGTTGCTATCTGTAGTTGTCAATTAAGTCTGACAAAAGATAAAACAATCCAATGAAATAATGTACAGTGTAATTTTCTAACAAATGATGCTGGATTAAGTAGACATCACATGCAGAAATAAGATCTTGGCATAAACCTGGTACTATATTAAAATATAGACAACACAGTATACAATCTAGACAAAAAGGTATTGAAGGAAATACTTAAGGCTTTAGGATTTCTGGTTTGGCAATGATCTTTCATACCTGACCCCAACGCTCCATAAAGGAGGCAAATGTCAAATTGACAGAATTAAAATCCTTTGCTCTACAAAATACCCATTGGGTAACAAACACAAGCTACAGATAGACAAAAATATCTGGCCTCATTTAAATGTTCGAAGAGTAATAGGATGTCTACATATTTCTCAGAACTCAGTGATAGAAGATGAGCAATCCATTTGAAACTGTAAAAGGGTCATGAAAAGATGTCCCATCAATGGGTAATACAGATGGCAAACAGGTGCCTGGAATTACAGTCAACACCATTAGCCATCAGGAAAATGCAAATTACTATCACCAATATATAGCCTAAACACATACTGTATTCCCTAAAATGGAAAAAAAGATATTGATGGCACTAAATGCTGGAAAGGATTCAGAGAACCTGTGTTATGCTATTCACTTGTGGGTGTTTCAATGACACAGTCACTCTGAATTGATTTTGTCAATTTTTAGTAAACGTACACATACAATTATCATAAGGTTTAGAAATTTTCCTCAGATCATTTATCTCTGAGAAATGGTAATTTAAGTCTCTAAAACTAAACTGTGAATGAATGTGTTACTTGATAAGTGGAATCAGTCAAGAAGTGTCTACAGCATATGAATGATTAGAATAAGCAAATGGGTTCTTCTTTGATGTAGAATGGCACTCTACAGTAAATATAAAATACAACTACATCGAGAGCATGATGTAGAGTTTAAAAAGTAATTCCTAAAACTTTATATTACATTATTCCATTTCTGAACTAATTTTAAATGGTTATTTTAGAAATGGAAGATACATTAATATTAGTGAGTGATTAAATCTAGGAGAGAGAAGATAGAGGGGTTTGATGATAAAGGAAAATACCAGGGATCCTTGGTGTGTTGCATATGCAGGTGATAAAATTTTATGGTGTGAGGGCAAATAAAACGTTGGAGAGAAAGCTCAATAAAATTGATGTGTTACAGTAATGTCAACAGCCTAGTAACATTATATTATTGTTTGGTAAAATGTTGCCATTTTGTAGGTAACAGGATAGTTTACTGATGGTCATTGTTATCTAAGAGACTTCCAAAGATTAAAGAAACTGTTTTTGCCCTTGTTTTCCTCCTAGAGGTAGCAAGTGAATTACTATTGCTGAAGACATCATGCATTTTGGACACAGGGCCCTGAGGAATTTTAGAGCTGGAGCTAGCTTGAAAGCCTCCTCTAAGGACTCGCATGCATGGCTCTAGAAGATGTTTGCAAACTTCCAAAAGAAGCAAGCAAGTAATAGTCCTACCCAGATGTGATGCCTATATGCCACATCAATCAGCCTGGCAACTATAACCCTGAGTCTGCAATAGTGGCATGCATACCTTGGCAATAATGATTCTCTAATTAAACTTGAGACTTGCTCAATGTGTGGGAAATTATGCCTGCTACTCCACACCTAGTCTCACTAGACACACTTATGGCTAGTGAAATGGTAGATCTTGGAGGAGAATCTACAACTGCCTCTTTACTCAACCAGCATTATCCATCTACATTCTAAATACTTGTTCTTATACTCACAGACAAGTGTAGTTGTTACCTCTCATCAGGAAACTTCTCTTTGTGACAGATGGAAACCACAACCAATCAAAATGCAGGATTGCAGAGTGTTGTCGCAACAGATGTATTTACTATATACCCCATTCCTAAGGCTCAGAGAACAGTGTGCAAGAAGGTGGAAAGAATGTAAGAGACAGAGATCAGGGACTTTGTTGTGATATTATGTGTCCTTGTAACATCCGAAGGTACACCCATAAAAATCTCACAAATATGGCTGTTCAAATGTAAGTGAACCATGACAATAACAGTAGACATGTCAAAGTGGAAAGGGAAAGAACCACAAGGCATTCAACCACACACCAAGAACTATAGGCAACTAAGGTCTCCTGAGACTGGGAGAAATAGTCTTCCTAGGAAAACACACAATTGGTTATTCAAAACTAAATGGTCATCCTGAAGACAAGAATTTGTGTATTCTTATTATTGAATAATAAGCATAATAATTTTTATTATTATAGAGACATTCACAATAGTTTTAATGAAAATATCATCTAAAACTAGAATTTTTTGTTTAAATAAACATAATTAAGTTTTCAGAAAATGATATTTATATTAGTAGGTAATAAACTTTCTTTGAATTGATTTTAAAAATGAATATTAAAAATGAGGTTTGACATTTTTTCATTATGTCTATAATTGGCAGTACAACATAGATTATATAAAAATAAAGCTATTCATATGCATTTTATTTCACATTATAAAGCAGAAGTAAATTTTATTGAACACAGAATCCATAGCTAAATGAAACTGGTAGTGTATTTCAAGGAGAGTCTAAGTTATTTTACTAGAAAGTTCTAGAAAAAACTGTATTTAAAAAAACTCAATATTCAAGTATATAGTTACTATATATGTATAATAGAGGCAATTGGTTATAGTAAATGATTTTATAGTTAACAATGTAATTTATTTCTTGTATTTAACAAAGAACATTACTAGTTCATTCAAAACAGAGTTGAGTTCAAAAGTGATATAAAATTTCCAGGCTCAGCCTTCCTTATTAAAAAAAAAGTAAAAAAGGCCAACTACTCCATGTGTAAGAACTCGTTTACAGTGTTTGCAAGTTTAAAGTCCATGCCTGCTGAAAAACAACTCTATAATAGGAAAGTATTGATAAAGGCCCTGGAATTTACAGGGCTTTGCTCTTCAATATTGTACTGACGAGCTTCCCTGGATCTGTTGGGCAATTCTAAGGCAAATTAAGACATCTTTCACATCTAGTTTCTAAAAATTGGCGATGAGAAAAGTCATATCTCTTAGAACTCTCATCATATTTCTAGGACTTTCTTCTACTATTCCGGGAGTTCTCCACTTTGTCAGAATTATTTTCTCCTTTGTAGTGGGAAAAGATTTTTCTGTTCTGGGATATGTACTTCTAGTTTCTAGAAACATCCGACCTGTTGATTCTTTTTTTGAAAATAGGTCTCAATATGTACCTTAACCTGATCTTGAGTGCACACTCTTCTTGCTTTGCCTGCCAGGTGCTATGATTGTAGGCCTGAGCATCATGTCTGTTTGTTTTCTGTCACAGGCTGAATGCTGATCCCCCACCAATTGATGAATTAAAGCCCTAAGTATCAGGTCCTCAAAATATATTTTGCAACAGCATCTCTGAGGCAGGCAGTATGTTTACTTAGAATGTGAGTTGTAGGTTGTTTGCCTATATGACTCATATGCCCACATATATGTATACATTGAGATTACAAAGGTGAGCCATGAGGATACAGCAGAATGGGTGATCATCTTGAAGTCAAGGACAGGCTGCAGAGAAAACCAAAGGTCCCTCTGCTCAATATTTGAATTCAGGCCTCTAGGAAAACCAGAAGCAAAGTTCTTTTGTTTAACTTAACTGTCTGCACTAATTTTTCATAATTATCCCAGAATATTAATAGCATGGTTAATCTAATTATTCTTCACGTGAACTTTCTATCATTATTCCATTTTACAGCATGAAGAAATAGAAGAGGTAAGTTGCTTGCTATCACACCCTAATGATTAGAAAAAGCTGTAGTTGGACCCACCCAGCCTACCTTACTGGATTGTGGTTAACCAAAAGTGACATTATTCAGAAAGGGATGACTGAGGTCAAAAATGGTATTATATGAGCACTCACATTTAATTTGTGAGGCATTTATTTAATGTGTGTGGGCAAATGACCTGACATATCGGTGTAGATTCAACTAGTAATTTTTATTTAAAAAATAAAATGGTTGTAAATAAGCATACTCTCATAAAGAGCCCAGTGTTGTGGCACATGCCTAGCACATAGAAGGCAGGAGATTTGTGAGTTTTAATCTGGCCTGGAATATTTGGCTAAATCTTGTTTCAATGGCTGTCATTTCCCTAAGATAAAATAGAATGTGTGTAGCAAACTGACTAGTGATATTCAGAAGAAATGATTTTTTTCCTTGCTCTCTGAGGTTGAGATAAACATTAGAAGCAAAGATAATGTTTTAGTTGCTCCTCTACACACTCAGACATCTACTTGTTGGAATCTGTTTAGATGAAGAACTTGGAATACGCATGAGCACACAGGAAGGAAGCAGAGTGAAGAAAAGTTTGGGAGTTTGCAGTTGGGATGGGATGAAAAGGTACTTGGCACTCAGGTTTCTGTTGCTGTGGAGGGCAACTCATCCACCACCAGAACTCGCATTTTCTTTTGTAGCAGAAAAAACAAAATGACTTCAGTTCACAGATCAACTGAATGATAAACAACCTCAGATTTACATTTCAATCAATATGCCATTGAATCTTCTTATTTTAAGAGGCAATTTCCAGTGGCTACATCATTTCTCAGTTCTCTTTAAGCCTTTTATGTATCTGCGAATGTATCAGTCTGTAATTTCTCTTGTGCTTTCAAACTGTGTTTTGTTCTCCCCGTGGTCCCATTGTGGAAACACTTACATTCTTTCCTGTTTTATTCTGCTTAGAGTCAATACAGACCATTTGTTCTGCAATTTTATCAGACCTCTTAAAGTCTCTTTTATATGTGGTGGTTTGAATAAAGAATTAATACATGCATTGGGGGTGGAGGATTTCTACTGCTCTGTATTCTAGAGAGCACAAGAAGTTCTAAATATTTCACAAGTTCCATGGACAGAGTGTTTTCTTTGAAAAGTCTCTTGGCAGAAATAGAACTGGTGCTGTCTATATAACCATGGCCATTTGGCACACAAACCAACCAACCGAGTTTTTCTTCACCCACTGTTCCCTCATTTCTCATATACAAGTAACTATGTTGTATTTTGAGCTTAATTTGTATGTTCATTCATAATATTTTCACCTACATATCTTGTTTTCTCCTATTGGGTCTATAAATCTCATTTCTACCATGTTTTTTTCTTTGTCAAAATGAATTTATTCTAAACAAAACTAATGAATTTACTAAAATATCCTATAGTTATACAAAAGAAATTACATCTCAGATTAAATGCAATTTTTTTTTGCTTGAATTCTTTTTGTGAGGCATAGATTTTGCCATAGACATTCTCAGCAGCAGAATCAAATGCTTACATAATCTATCATAGACATGTGGAGGAGACTATTTTGTTCAAATTTATATATGCAGTTCTTGAAAGTTCATTTTTCAAACTACAAGGGAAGATGATTCCCTAAGGAGATTAATTTTCTTTGTCCTCCACCTGAATATCTTCAATTAACATTGACACACATGCTAGCACAAGTGCATCTGCTCTGAATATGTAAAAGACAGTAGTATTGAAGGAAAAATCTGATTAGTTAAATAAAACACTGTAGAGTGTCATTATGTAGGCCAGCTCTCATTAGGGAAACTGTTCTTCACTGAATCAAACACCATAATTAAAACATTAAACATTCTTTAAAAACTTGGGCTTTTCTATTGAATTATAAGAAAAATGCCATTAAAGATGTAATTGTATTTTATTACAATGACTTGGTTTTAAGATAGTGCAAACATTAGAGCCCTAGAATTACATGAAATAAATCTCTTGGTGCATTTGATAGCATAT
>JANHMN010000011.1:42420025-42479306 GCA_030674055.1 Rhabdomys pumilio
TGGGCCCTTGTTAAAAAATGTAAATTAAATATTTCCTTAATTCAAGAAAGAAAAATCAAACTCTAAAAGTATAAGTAACTTACTCTCTGTTTATCTAGAATTCACTCATGGTCTTCTGTGGTCCCTCAAACCCTTGAAAGGACTTGGGTCACTTCTCTCTCTCCACACACGAAGATTGTCTCCAAGGCTGCCTGGTTCTGCTCCATCCCCACTACTGTCCTTGGTGGTCATCCCACCATTATTTCTAAACTACTTGGATCTTCTGCTGCAACAGTGCTGCACTTTTGCCAATAACCTCTTCTGACACCCCCGACACACCATGCCACGCCTCATGCTGCCCTCAATGGTCCCTCATACCTTCCAAACCAGTACTACCTGGTGACTCTTACATATGACTAAGTCCAGTTGTCAGCTTGAGATACAACCTTGACCTGCTTCTGGAGTACAGTTTCTGTGTGAGGATCAGAGGAAAACCTTAGCAGAAGCTTGCACCTCATTGATGTGTGTTTGCTCTAAATTACCACACATGTCTTATCTCCAGCTTATCCCCTAAAGGAAAGATTTTACTTCAGTGATTCTGGACTTTTGCTACTCACAGCGATCTTTTCACCCTTACAGCTGAAAATGAAGGCATTGTCTCAACTGAGGTTCTTTCCTTTCCAGTGACTTGGTTAAGTTGACATAAAACTAACTAGTACACAGTCCTACACTCAATTCTTTACCCGTACACCGATCACTCTGATTTATGGGTTCTTGGGTCCAATGCAAGCCTGACAAGCAATTTTCAGAATAGCTTTCTGCAAGTCTTAAACTTCAGTCTTCTAACTGGGAAATCAAATGTGATCCCTTGCCCCACTTTCCACATAACTGATTGTAACCATCAGTCCTTTGCCAGCTAATAAGAGTCCTGCTCTGAGGTTGCTATTGCCTGTACTTTGTCAGTTCTTTTGCCCTGTGCATGTGGGAACATCCATCACTATTTGGTTCCGGGAAGTATTGCAGAGCCAGTAGTCTCTTACCTAATTATCTCAACTCCCTCAACCACTACCTGCTTCTATTTGTCCTAAAGGATTCTTTGAATGACTGTCAAAAAACTGCATAAAGAATAGCTAGGATTATAATAGGGCCATAAATTATAGGAAAAGTACTTATGCATACTAAGTTAAGTATGCCCCAAAGTTAAGTATTTAAAATAATTTGCTATCAATCGAAAATTACCAGCTGAAAAAGGTATTGTAAAAGGGAGGAAAACAGAAAGACCACACTATCCAGAAGGAATTCTGTTACTTATTTTTTTGTCATGATTACCATGTTTGGAGAAGAGAGGAAAAATTTTTTTTCACAGAATTAGAAGTAAATACTTAATACGAAGTTTGTAAGAACATCCATGTGGCTGGTTATACACAAAGACAACCAGGAACTAAGCTGTTTTATGGTTCTGTAGAACTTCCTATAGTTGAAGCTTTGAAAGAACTGAGTGGGGACAGAGAACTGCAAAACAGGAAATCTTTAGTAGTATTTGTCTTTGAGGTCAGGGCTTTTATTTTTTTTATTTTTTTATTTTATTATTATTTTTTTTTTTGTAAGTAGCAAACCCACAACAGAATACAAGGGGCGCATAGGCTTTTCTTTGTTCTTTATTGTTTGGTTTGGTTTTTTCCCTCTTTGTCCTACCTTATGCTTCAAGTATACATACTGTAACTTGCTATTGTTTTGAATTAAGTAAAAGGATTCTGTTGGCTCAGAAGATACAGAGATCAATGCTCTTGCAGTTGATCCTTTATATATCTTTCATTTTAGACACGAAACACTATTATAAAATGAAATAAATATAATGGATCTACTGTTTAGACTGAAAGCTAAAACACTGAATACGTTTTCCAGGGCAGTCTGCAGGCAGGGTCAGTTCCCTTTCTAAAATGTAGATCTTTTAGATGGAACTCAGGTCATCAGACTTGGTGCTGAACACCGGTCTTCACTTAGGTATTTTGTGATACTCCAACAGGCACTTTAACTTGTAAACTAAATGATAAAACATAAAATGATCGTTAAAGCATTATGAGGCAGTCCTTAACTTTCTGTTTTGGCTTACATGAAGCTGCTAGCTAGAAAGAGAGCATAATGTTTTCACACATTTGGAAGGAAAGGTTATTAATAGATCTTGGTCAGTAATTGTGATGTTGCACCATTTAGAATCATTTAGCAAGTATAGCTCAACCATTTAGAAATTACAAATGATGTCTGAAAACCATTAGTTATATGCAACCCATCAGCTATATATTTAAGGAAGGAAATTTCCATAAGCAGTTTGAATCAGCTTTACAATAATTCTGGTATTTATGAGAGCATTAAGAAATAGCATTATGGCCGTAGATTTTTTTAATTTATTTTTTTTACAGACGTATGGAAAGATGC
Organism: Rhabdomys pumilio; assembly: GCA_030674055.1. Taxonomy (NCBI): domain Eukaryota; kingdom Metazoa; phylum Chordata; class Mammalia; order Rodentia; family Muridae; genus Rhabdomys; species Rhabdomys pumilio. The sequence goes on from JANHMN010000011.1 coordinate 42,422,441, forward strand.
AAATAATAGTGGAAAGAATGTAAGGTATGAAATAGAAGGCCCACCACTGGCTGTGGAAAGCGTCAGAGCCAGTGGCCATCATTCCCATGTGTAAGCCTTAGTTTTTCTAATCTCTGCAGTGGGGCTGATATTTGATTTATTTGTTCAAGCATTACTTGATTTATTACCCAACAATATTTTCTTGTTTTGTACTGTACTACTCTGTATGACTTTATGTAAGTAATACAATTCCACTAATGTCTACCTCTTCTCCAGTTTTCAGTTATTTTTAAGAACTTTGTACAAATGATGTGTTATATGATTTCTAAGATATATATATATATCATTTTATTTATTTACAATACAGATGTCATCCCCTTTCTGCATTTCCTTTCCTGGAACCCCCTATCCTATACCCCCTTCCTTTATGCTTTTATACCATTTTGATTACATTCATATATATTAAGGTTCTAGACCCTAGGTTGAGGGTCTAGAACTGCAATAGATGCAAATAGTCAAGGAACAAGCAATAGAATAAACACACATAGTTAAAGAAAAAACAAGGCATTAAAAACAATTATGTGAACACTCCCATGATCACTGTTTCTAAAGGCTTATCAGGATGACCAAAGTATCTGAGCCTACTTCTCTGTCCTAGTCCAAGATCATTTTCATGTCTGAAGCCCACTTCTTTGTTCTAGCCTAAAATTTAGATTCCTGTCTAAAATTACTTCTTTGTTCTAGCCTAATATTTAGATTCCAGCCTGAGATTATTTCTTTATTGTGGCCTAAGATTTCGATTCCTACCTGAAACTACTTCTATGTTCGAGCCTATGTCATATTCCTGCCTGAAGCTTACTCCCTTGTTCTTGGCCAATGTAAATTCCTGCCAAGCAGCCCATTTCCTTGTTTTTGACCCATGTCAGCTTCTTGCCAAGCATCCCCAAAGGCTCTCCACCTCTCCCCCTTTTTCATTTCATTAACAAGACTGAGCCTGTCTTAGGTTATTCTGACAAGAATGCCTTCCTTACCCATCATGAAATATGCATTATCAAATGCAATGCACTTATGTCTTAGATTAGTAAGGCTTCGTGCAGAATCTTACCCATCCTTGGCTTGCCAGCCTGTTAAATTAATAACTCTGTCTGGGGTCCATTATCAGTTTCAAACCATATACTTTGCCTGCCAGCCTGTTGATGTAGTGAGAGACAAGTTTTAACACAATGGGAAGTAATAAAAGTATTCTCAGGACAAGAAAGGCTAGCCTGATCAAACTATATATGCCAATCCTGAGGTTTGACCAAAATGGAAATACTGACCTCAGGTCATGGATAATTTTATCAGCATTATCTTTATCATCAAAGCTCAACAGAACAGCATTCTTTAAATTCATAATCTCACTATGCAAAGTTAACACACCCAGAGATGTGTTAGGATTATGCCAAATACCCCACAGGTTTCTTTAAACTTTTTAAAAATTATAATGACAATCATTGTGAATTTCAAAAGTAACACTACTCCAATGATATTTGTCATGACACTTGGGATGGCTCCTAATTCTTGAACCCTGAACCTCCATCAGATAATTTGAATAGGTTATAGAGCATTATCTGTGTTCCAGATACTATATAAATCCTTTTGTATACTCAATACATTAATAACATTTTTTTAAATGGTTAAGAAAAATAGTTGTCTTAACTCCTTGTGTCAATGCTATTGTAGAAGCAGTGGTGCTAGCAATTAATGAAATTAAAGCTTTTATATCAGCAATAATCAAGCCTGCTACCCTTTTGATTCTGCTTAAAGCCTAACTCACTTCTTCCAATACTTTCAAGCTTTTTTCAGAGAATCAAGGTTTTCTAATACTCAGGGCAGTAAGAAAAAAGCTTGTTGATCGAACACCTGTAACAGACATGCAAAGTTTCAACACACTAACACAATTGAAAACTATGTAGTCAATGCAATTTACAATAAATGCTGTAGAAGAGACAAAACCATTTTTTTCTTGAAAATTAAGAGTCTTAAAACATGCACAAACTCTTGTTTGAAATCCAGATCCTGTTCCAACTTTATCTCTTGCTATCACAATATCATAGTGAGCTACAGCTCACTTCCAAATATGTCTCTGACAATGTCCAGATCTAGTCTTCCAAAAGTAGACTGTTATTTCCAACATTGGATTGATTTCTAGACCAGTACATGATTGAGTCCTAATAGCTGGGCACCTTTAAGAAGAATACAAGAGACATTATAATTTCTCCTTTTGATTCTCTATCCCACAAGGTCTAAAAACTTGAGGCAAGGCAGCTTGTTCCATCTGGGATATAGTCAAGCAAAGGTGGGTCAGGAACATATATCCAATACAGCTCCCAAGTCACCCTTGTCAGGGTACTAATCAAGTTCACAGGTTGGCATCATTCTTTGTTTCAGCAACAGTATGTCTCACTAATCTTTTTTAAAGTTTCATGGGCCTCTTCCACAATACCTTGTCTTTGAGGATTATACAAAATCCCCTTAATAAATTGTTGACAAAATGTCTTGACTGCTCGAGTACAATTGTCAGACCAAATATCTGCTTTTTTCTTTTTATTCAATATTGTATTTATTTACCTGTCAATGTTATACTCTCTCTCACTCCCTCACAAAATCCTTATCTCACCCCCTCATTCTACTTCTATTCGGATGTGTCCCCACCATCCACCCATTTCCACCTCCCTGCTCTCAAATTCCAAACTTTCAGGGACCAAGGCTGTCCTCTTCCACTGATGCTTGACAAGGCTATCCTCAACTACCTATAAAGGTGGAGCCATGAGTTCCTCCCTTTGTGTTCCCAGGCTGGAAGTTTAGACCCTGGGAGCACTGGTTGACTGTTTTGATACTCATCTAAGAAGGACCAAAGCACCCACACTTTGGTCTTCCTTCTTTTTCTTGAGCTTCATGTGGTTTATGCATTGTATCTTAGGTATTGTGAGCTTTGGGGCTAGTATCCACTTATTAGTGAGTGAATATCATGTGTGTTCTTTTGTGATTGGGTTACCTCACTCAGGATGATATTTTCTAGTTCCACCCATTTGCATAAGAATTTCATGAACTCATTGTTTTTAATAGCTGGGTAGTACTCAATTATGTAAATGTACCACATTTTCTGTATCAATCCTCTGTTGAAGGACATCTGGGTTCTTCTGAGCTTCTGGCTATTATAAACAAGGCTGCTATGAACATGGTGGAGCATGTGTCTCTGTTGTATGTTGAGACATCTTTTGGGTGTATGCCCAGGAGTGGTATAGCTGGGTCCTTAGGTAATACTATGTTCAGTTTTCTGAGGACCTGCCAGACTGCTTTCCAGAGTGGTTGTACCAGCTTACAATCCCACCTTGCCAGAATCTGCTGCCACCTGAGTTTTTGATCTTAGCTATTCTGATTGGTGTGAGATAGAATCTCAGAGTTGTTGATTTGCATTTCCCTGATGACTAAGGATGTTGAACACTTCTTTAGGTGCTTCTCTGCCATTGAGTTTCTTCAGTTGAGAATCCTTTGTTTAGCTCTGTACCCCATTTTTAATAGGGTTGATTGTCTAGAGTCTAATTTTTTTCAGTTCTTTGTATACCTTGGAAATTAGCCCTCTATCAGATGTAGAATTGATAAAAATCTTTTCCCAATCTGTTGGTTGCCATGTTTGATGGTGTCCTTTGCCTTACAGAAGCTTTACAATTTTATGAGGTCCCATTTACCAATTCTTGATCTTAGAGCATAAGCCATTGGTGTTCTGTTCAGAAACTTTCCCCCTGTGCCCATGTGTTCTAGGCTTTTCCCCATTTTCTCTATTAGTTTCAGTGGAGGTCCTTGATCCACTTGGACTTGAGCTTTATTCTAAGAGATAAGTATGGATCAATTTGCATTCTTCTGCATGCTGACCTCCAGTTGAACCAGCACTATTTGTTGAAAATGCTGCCTTTTTTCCACTGGATGGTTTTAGCTCAAAGATCAAGTGATCATAAATGTGTGGGTTCATTTCTGGATCTTCTATTCTATTCCATTGATCTTCCTGCCTGTCTCTGTACCAATAACATGCAGGGTTTTTTTTTTTTTTCACTACTGCTTTGTAGTACAGCTTGAAGTCAGAGATGGTGATTCCCCCAGAAGTTCTTTTACTGTTGAGAATAGTTTTTGTTATCCTGGGTTTTTGTTATTCCAAATGAATTTGAGAATTGCTCTTTCTATCTCTGAGAATAATTGAGTGGGAATTTTGATGGGGATTGCATTAAATCTGTAGATTGCTCTCTTCAAGATAGCCCTTTTTACTATATTAATCCTTCCAATCCATGAGCATGGGAGATCTTTTCATCTTCTGAGATCTGCTTTGATTTGTTTTTTTCAGAGACTTTAAGTTCTTTTTATACAGATCTTTTACTTGCGTGGTTAGATTCACACCAAGATATTTTATATTATTTGTGAATATTGTAGGGTGTCATTTCCCTAATTTCTTTCTCAGCCTGTTTATCTTTTGAGTAGAGAAAGGCTACTGATATATTTGAGTTAATTTTATATCCAGCCACTTTGCAAAAGTTGTTTATCGTGTTTAAGAGTTCTCTGGTGAAGGTTTTGGGGTCACTTAAGTATACTATCATATCATCTGCAAATAGTGAAATTTTGACTTCTTCCTTTCCAATTTGTATCACTTTGACTTCCTTTTGTTGCTTAATTGCTCTTGCTACAACTTCCAGTACTATATTGAGTTTGTAGGGAGAGATTGGGCAGCCTTGTCTAGTCCCTTATTTTAGTGAGATTGATTCAAGTTTCTCTCCATTTAATTTGATGTTGGCTACTGGTTTGCTGTAGATTGCTTTTACTATGTTTAGGTATGGGCCTTGTATTTCTGATCTTTCCAAGACTTTTAGCATAAAGGAGTGTTGAATTTTGTAAAATGTTTTTTTCAGCATCTATTGATATTATCATGTGTTTTTTTTTCCTTTGAGTTTGTTTATATAGTGGACTACATTGAGGATTTCTATATATTGAACCATCTCTGCATTCCAGGGATAAAGCCTAATTGATCATGGTGGATAATTCTTTGATGTATTCTTGGATTCAGTTTTCGAGAACTTTATTGAGTTTTTTCTAGCATGAACACAGGCAGGGATGAAGGCACACATCACACATAACGCACGTGCGAGCATGCACACACACACACACACACACACACACACACACACACACACACACAGAGAAAAGTCTGAGGGAAGTCATCTATAACATTGGTTCATGAATAAGTTCATAGATTAGACCTCAACACCATAGTGAACAAGAGTAAAAATAAATGAATGAGAATGAGTCAACTTAGCTCTTCATGACACAGAGAAAATTAAAAGAACTATTTATGGACTGGAAGAAAAAATAAGGTATATAGAAGAGGATAAAATTTGAAATATACAAATGATTCCACATCAAGAGAAAAATAACAGGATAAAAATGGGCAAAGGATATCAATATTCACTTTTCAAAGGCACAAAAATTACTGAAATGATCATCTTCTTTAATCACTGCAGAAAGAAAGCGTATCCTTTGAGGTTTCAAAAGCTCATCCCTGGACCAGTCTCCCTCTAACCTCTCTCTCCTTGCCTGTTGCTTGAAGATCATAAGTTGAAAACAAAACAAAACAAAACAAAACTCCTAACCAGTACATAGCCATTATGAAATCCAACATCCATAGGAAGATTATGATCATAATTGTAAAACACAGTATCCAATCTTAGAGATCTAAGAATCATAACCAACCATCCCACTATATATAAATGAAGACAAGTGAGAGGAAAGAAAATGAAAGGAGGAAGACATGAGATAACTCTCAATAAATTTTCAATAAAATTGAATATTTTCCTCACAGATCCAAGAAGGCTGATAATTTTGCAGGAAAAGTAAAACCATACAAACAAGTTAACTGCTAGTCAACATGATAAAACTGAAGTACTTGAATACAGGAGAGCAACAGTGGCTTGTTAGTTGATTTCTTACAAGAGATCACTAAAAATACAAAGTATAAAGACCATGACTGACAACCTAGGCTAATGTAGCTAGCAAAACTATCTGCCATAGTTGAAAGAGAAAGAAAAAAATCATGAACCAAACAACTTTAAAAATTCACATTTAACAATGAAATGCCAAGCAGACTGCTGGTACCAATTCTGGAAGCAAGAGAAAAATAAGCACAGCTAAGACTCTTGAAAGACAGATTTTTCTCAAGAAACTATAATTTATTGAAACACAAACCAGCAAAAAAATCAAAATTACTGCCACCTATACATACTTTCAATATTAAGTCCAGAGTTTGAATTCTCTAATAGAAATTAACAGAGAGACTTAACACAAAAGAAATTTTATATATATATATAATTTATATATATTATACTTATATATATATCATATATATATAATTTATAATATATATATATATAAAATATATATCTTTAAAATTTTGTACTCAAAAATACATGGATATATTTCTTAATTCAAAGACCACCACAGATAAATCAGGACTATATCAACATCTGAAACAGACCTGTAGCAGAGGAGGGGATTGTTGCTAAATCGTTTTCTTTTTATAATGTCATTTTTTTTTTTTGTAAATGAGTGTAAACTAAGAAAACTAGTTTCCCTATCCTTTCCTTGAATCTTCACAGAGCAGGCTCAAAAATAGTTCTTGTAGCTGGGTTCCATACTCTTTCATCATTTATTTTCAAAAAGGCACTTTAACTATAAGGCCATGCATTTGTGAAGAATACTTTACACCATCTGGAGACAACTTTAAAATTAAATAAAACTGAGTTCAAATGACTGATATCTATATTTTTACACATATAGGATAGTTACACACTGACACTGACAGATTAAACAGCAGGTGGTTACTTTGAATGCTGTGTCTTTTCTTAGTTTTACTCTGGCATAATTTACAGCTAAGTTTGTATGAATGTAAGATGCACAACATGATGATTAATATAAGAGCATGTGGCAAAATGATTCTCACAAATAATATAGTTTGTTACTTTGTACAGATGACTTTTTTTAATAAATTATCTCATTTTAATTAAGATATTATATATAGTATTTGAACAAGCAGTTTATTATTTCATAAGGAAAATGCTAACCAAAAATTACATTGAGAAAGTTAAGTTAACTATATTTTTTAATTTTTGTGTGCAGTTTAAATCTACCACTATTTTTCTTAAAAATTTTTATACAATATTTTATCATTTTTCCTCCTCAAATGCTTCTAAAATAATTCCCATATTCAAATACATATAATTCTATCATTTCTCTCTCCCACTTTCAAAAAATCCACAAAACAAAATCAACAATATAGGCAAACAAAATAATACACCAGAAATGATTATGGACATACTCCAAATTACAGTTTTATCAAAGAAAATAAGATATCTAGGTAAAAATCTGTCTTTGTCTGAAATTAACAGAAAACTAGCGAGCACATGTGACCCCTTGTGAACTTGACACACAAGTACATCATTTTTAAGCCAATAGCTTTCCTTTCTTAATGATCCCCAAGATCATACACTGATATCTATAATACAATCTAAAATATTTTATAATTTTAAAAAGTCCCCCATCCTACAAATGTACATACTTTAAAAGTTTTCCTTCATACAGATCTTTTACTTACTTGGTAAAAGTCACACCTAGATACTTTATATAATTTGTGACTATTGTGAAGTATGTTGTTCGCCTAATTTCTTTCTGAGCCCATTTATCCTTTCAGTGGAGGAAGGCTACTGATTTGTTAGAGTTAATTTTATATCCAGCCATTTTGCTGAACTTGTTTATCAGCTGTAGAAGTTCTCTGGTAGAATTTTTGGTGTTACTTATGTATATTATCATACCCTCTGCAAATAGTGATATCTTAAGTTTCTGAAGAAAGAAATTGAAGAAGACCTTAGTTGATGGAAATATTTCCCATGCTCACAGACTGGCAGGATTACTATAGTAAAAAAGGCCGTCTTACCAAAAGCAATCTACAGATCCAATGCAATCCCCATCAAAAGTCCAACTCAATTCTTCACAGAGCCAGAAAAAGCAATCTCAAATTTATTTAGAATAACAAAAAAACCTAGAATAGTAAAAATTATTATCCACAATAAAAGAACTTCTGGTGGAATCACCATTCCTGACTTCAAGCTGTTCTATAGACCAATAGTGATAAAAACTGCATGGTATTGGTACAGAGACAGGCAGAATGGAATAGAATTGAAGACCTAGAAATGAACCTGTACACCTATGGTCACTTGATCTTTGACAAAGGAGCTGAAAGCATCCAGTGGGTTCAAAAAACAGCATTTTTAACAAATGGTGCTGGTACAACTGATGGTCTGAATGTAGAGGAATGCAAAAATATTCCATTCTCATCTTTTTGTACAATGCTGAAGTCCAGGTAGATCAAGGACCTTGACATAAAACCATATATACTGAATCTAATAGAAGAGAAAGTAGGAAAGAGCTTCGAACACATGGGAAAAATTGAACACCTCTGGCTTATGCTCTAATATCATGAATTGACAAATGGGACCTCATAAAATTGTAATACTTCTGAAAGGCAAAGGACACTGTCAATAGGACAAAATGGCAGCCCACAGATTGGGAAAAGGTCTTTACCAACTCTCCATCTGATAGTGGGCTTATATCCCATATATACAAAGAACTCGAGTTAGACTCCAGAGAACCAAATAACCCTATTTTTAAAAGTGGAACAAAGCTAAAGAGAGAATCTCATATGGCTGAGAAATACCTAAAGAAATGTTCAACAAATTTAGTCATCACAGAAATTCAAATCAAAACAATCCTGAGATTCCATCTCATACCAGTCAGAATGGCTAAGTTCAAAAACTCAGGTGACAGCAGATGCTGCTGAGGATGTGGAGAAAGAGGAACACTCCTCCATTTGCTGGTGGGATTGCAAGGTGGTAAAACCACTCTGGAAATCACTCTGGTAGTTCCTAAAAAAATTGGAAATAGTTCTACCTGAAGACCTAGCTATATCACTACTGAGCATATACCTAAAAGATGCTCTAACATATAACAAGGACATATGCTCCACTGAGTTCATAGCAGCCTTATTTATAAGAGCCAGAAGCTAGAAACAACCTAGATGTCCCTCAACAGAGCAATGGATACAGAAAATGTGGTACAGTTATATGATACTATTCGGCTATTAAAAACAATGACTTCATGAAATTCTCAGGCAAGTGGATGGAACTAGAAAATATCATCCAGAGTGAGGTAACACGGCTACAAAAGAACACATATGGTATGAATTCACTGATAAGTGGGTATTAGCCCCAAACACACAATGTCCATGATACAACTCACAGACCATATGGAGCTTAGGATGAAGGAAGACCAGGGTATAGATACTTCGGTCCTGCACTGAGGGGAAAACAGGATGACTGTAGAAAGTGTAAGGAAGTGGTCCTTGCAGGAAGAGAGGAGGGGGAGGAAATAAGGGGGCAGTATTAGGTACTGGAGGGAACATGAGAGAGTTACATAGTGCCAGGAAATTCAATAAAAATTTGGAACAGGGTGCATGGAAAAAACTGAAGGGCCCGTGCACCATGCAGGGGTGACCGAGCAAGGTTTTCTGAATCTTGTTGGATGGTTGGTGATTCCCACTGCTCAGACAAGACTGAAACACAGGAACCTTGACTGAGTTCTTTCTGTGTGACATCAGGCAGGCCCTGGGCCATGGGAGGCCACTGGGGCACCCCCAGGCAGGGAGTGAACTCAGCTTAATTCTGCAGGTAGCACAGGGCTCTCAAGTGGACCTGGAGGACCCAGACGCCACTGGGGAGGACACGCAGCAGAACAAAGAGGAGGAATGTGTGGCACATGACTGACTGTGCACTGAGAGAGACAAGGGGGAGAGAGAGCTCTTGCACCATGCCCTGCGGGAAGTGCTCACCTGTTTTACTCACTTGGCTTGAACAGTGCCTCCTGGGAGGAGCCCAGAGAAGTCCTCCATGAAGGCAGGCCCTGATGACATGAGAAAGTCTGAGGTTCCAAGACCTTTATTGACATGGTGGATGATAGATGGTCTGGATGTGCACCCACCTCCATTTAGGCCACGGGGGACATGGCTTAAATAGGGAGGGATAGGGAGAGAAGGGTCACTTAATTAGCTACATCCTCTGGCCTTTAGGTAACTCACTAATATTGAAATCTTTTGAGGCTGAAGCCTGTAGTTACCCCCTCTACCTGTGTAGAGTGACGTCAACCTCTTAGGGAGGGACTGCATCCTATGTGACTGAATGGTGCAGATCAAATGGAGGGCCATGCCACGTGTTAGGAGCCTGGATTCTGGGAGTGCGGCGGAATAGATGCCCGTCCCTTGCAGGGTCTCTAGGCTACTTCCAGCCAGAGCTTCTACCAAAAACCAGGACCCCTTTCACTGCCCCACAACAGGGGTGAGGATGAGAAAATGGGGATAGCCACTGGAGGGTGCCAGACACCAGGGAAGCATGAGGCACCCAAGGACCCTATGGGGAAGACTTTAGCTGAAATGTGCAGAGAAGGAGCACATAGAACCTGTTGAGACCACTTCCAGTAGATAGGCATGGTCCCTGGTTGAGAATTGGGGGCCACACACTCATCTCAAAGTTTTTAACCTAGAAATGTTCCTGTCCAAAGGAAGAAGAGGAATAAAAATGTAGTAGATACTGAAGGAAGGATCATCTGGTGACTGCCCCATCTGGGATCTATCCTGTCTGCAGACACCAAACCAGACACTGTTGTTGTTGTTGCCAAGAGTCTCTTGCTGACAGGAACCTGGTGTGGCTGCTCCTTGGGAGGTTCAGCCTGCAACTGACCAATGCAGATGTGGAAGCTTGGAGTTAACCATCAGACTGAGCTCAGGGACCCTGGTAGGAGAGCTGGTGGAAAGACTGCCTGAGGGGGATTGCAACCCCATAGGAAGAACAACATTAGCTGGCCAGACCACCCAGTGCTTCCAGGAACTAGACCACCAGCCAAGGCGTGTACAGGGAGGGATAAATAGCTCCAGATATATAGGTAGCAGAGGATGGCCTTCTCTGACATCAATGGGAGGGGAGGCCCTTGGTCCTGGAGGTTTGATGCTCCAGTATAGGGGGATGTTGCAGGGGTGGGGGAGCATCCTCATAGAAGCAAAGGAGAGGGAGGTGATGGAGGTTGTGGTATGGAGCCCCTGTTGAGGGGTAACTGGGAAGTGAAATAGCATTTGAGGGGCAAATTAATAGACTGATTAATTTAAAAAAAGAAAATTAAAAAAAGTTTTCTCTTTTTAAAAAAATCCCCTAAGTGCTCATATTTTTTATTGTGAGTCTAACTTTCTTACTATATAACAAGATGGCTGAACTTGTTCTTTTCTAGTGAGAGACAGAAAGGGAGTAGATCCAGAGGGGAGGGAGAGTGGGTAGAAGTAAAAAGAGAGGAGAGAGGAGGAATCAGGTTATACTGTATGAAAAATAATATACTTTCCAAAAAAGGAAAAAAAAATACAGTATAAAAACATTTTCATTGGGGAAGAGACAAAGGGTCCACAAGAATGTTTTCAATAAATTGAGCTGTTAGGTAGAATGGCAAATAAAAACATTAATAACCTTTCTATCTCAAGCATGAATTAATGGGTGGAAGCTAAACAATTATACATGCATGTCTGCCATGTCAGGTATTATCTAATGGAAAGTCCTGGGAATTTAATTATTTCTACTTTACAAAAGTGAGGATAGTTTAATGGGGAAACTTAATTCTGATAAAAAATTAAATTTATTTTGGGCACTTAATATTTCAGAGCCTAATGAACTTTTGAAGCAGGCTAAATGTTATCATTGTATAATAAAAATTAAAACGCCACCAAGAGGATTAGGGTAGTAGCTAAGTAGGCAAAGATCTTATCTTGTAGGTAAGATGACCTAAGTCTGATTCCTAGAGCCCAGAGAAAGATACCAGGTGTGGTGTTCGGTGCTTATAATTCCAGCACTGGGGAGACAAGACCAGAAAATTCCTCTAGTTTGCTATCAGTCAGGATAGCCCAATAGATGAGCTATGTCTTATGTCAACCTCAAGGGAAAGTTTCTCTACAATTGTCAATATTTTATGCTAAGAATAAAATGTTGTCATCCTCTCTGCAATCTTAAAAACCCAAAGCCAAAACCAATCAACCAACAAACTATCCAAACAAACAAACCCTAAACTTGGTTTCTATAAAGTAAACAGATATGTTAAATATTTTCTTCTTTTAAGAAAAAAAGATTGAGGGCATAGTATTTATCAAATCAACACAAAACTGAAATCTATCTTTGTAAATTACTCATAGTTCAAGGTTCGGAATCCACTTATCTAGGCTCCTCTGAAGAGCCTAAGTCACTTCTTTGGCTCCACCCTGTGGAGCACACCCATTGTCTCCTAAATTTAGGCTGGCTCCACTTGAAACTGCTGTGTTTTTTTGGCAGTCCCAGGTCTGGCATCTCTAAAATGCTTGGATCTTTTGCTGTAACTAGGCTGCATGTTCACCAATAGCCTCTCCCGGGCTGTCTTAAATGGCTCCAACCCTGCAACACAGGGCCAAGCCTCAGCTGATCTCCAGGATCCCTTCATCCTTTCAAAATCAGTAGCATCTGGGTGACTCTTACATTACCAAGTTGAACTGCCAGCTCAAGGTACAACCTTGGTTGCCTCTGGAACACAGCTTCTCTGTGCTCTAAGGTAACCCTTCCCAGAAGACTTCATCTCAGCAATACTGGTTTTTCTTAATCACCACCAATTTCACTGCTCCAGTTGCTTGTCATTTCTTAGCTCCAGCTAGCTGACCAGCATCATCCGAGAAAAATAAATGCTTCATTTTAGTGGGTCTGGTATCTTCTTGGTCACTGCTGATTCTTCAGTCCCAGGTAACCAGGACTACTTATTTGTAACTAAAGATAAGCTATTGTCCAGAGTGAGTCTTTAAGAGACTCTGTAACTTCCCTCTGGAATTTCACAAACCAGGTCTCAATTGTCTTCATCACTTTCAACAGTCTTGTCTTCTAAGCTCCTACAGAACAGTCCACTGAGCTCTCAACACTCAATGGATTTTTTACCCCGAAGTCCTTTCACAGTCTTCCACAAAACATCAAAGACAGGTCTGTCACAGCAAGACTTCAAGATACTGGTACCACTCTCTCTTAGCTAGGATTACAGTTCCTTTGACAAAGCATCATAATGAAAGCAACTCTGGAGGAAGAGTCTTCTCTACTTCTGCTTCACAGTTCATCATCTAAGGAAGTCAGGACAGGAACTTGAAGATAGTGGATACCTAGAGTCAGGAGCTGATGCCAAGGGATAGAGAGTTTTTGTAGGCTGACTTCCTCCACTTGGCTTTCTCAACATATTTTCTTACAGCACCCAAGGCCACCAGTTCAGCATGGTACCACCCACAATGGGCTAGGCACTCCCACAATGGTGACTAATTAAAAGTAAATACCCTACAAGCTTTTCTGCTTATATGTCAATCTTCTGGAGGTATTTTTCCAACTCCCTCCTCTCAGAGGACTATAGCTTGTGTCAAGTTGACCGTTGTGCTTGTTATCTTCTAGTTTACATTAGACTTCCTGATACTTTTAATGTTTCCCGTTTTTATCTTTGAAAAAGATCATTCAATAGAGAACCTTTTATTTATGCTCTATGTGAAGACAGCCAAATAAAAATTGTTGATAAATGAGAAAAAAAACTTAACCCAGGAAGTAAAAGACCTTTATAATAAAACCTTCAAATGAAAAGAGATTTTGTTAATGAGCTGGCAGAATTGATATTGTGAAAATTAGCATCACACCAAAATCACAGATTCATACCATATTCAATGCCATTCTATTGAAAATAACTAGAACATTCCTTATAGAATAATAAAAAAGCCACCTTAAAATTGATATGGGACCAGAAAAGGACATAAGCAGTTCTGAGAAAAAAAAGAATATTGAAAATATTGCTATTACAAAGTTCAAGATATATTAGAGTTATTTTATAATAAATGTAATATGGTACTAACACAAAGACAGACATGTATATGAATAGAGCAAATCAACCCAATCATGAGTACACATTACTTCAGCCTTTTAATATTTGATAAAGATGCAAAAGACATATGCTGGAGTAAATAAAAAAAATCTTCAAGAAATGGTTCTGAAAAAACTATATGTTCATATGCAAAATAATGAAATTATTTATGAATCTATCAAGTTGTATAAAATGGGCTCTATCCCCTAGATGAAGACCTGTAGTCAATGCTGTTAAGGGAAGAAGAGTTGTTTTCAGGAAGAAGGCCCTTAATAGGTTGTCTGAGTCTAAGGGTCCATGTATATGCAGGTAACATTAGTGGGACTCAGTATCACACACACACACACACACACACACACACACACACACACACACACACACGATAATTATTAAAGGGGCCATAAATATTTTGAAAAGAAGCATGGAAAAATTAACATTAACATAAAGAGCTAGAATGCAGAGAGAGAAGAGTATAAATGATGTAAAATAATTAAAAAGCTCACGTGAAATTCTCAGATAATTAAAATAAAAAAGGGTATCGTGTATAAACAACCTAGTATTTATTTATTTCTACAAAAATTTAATGACATAATGTATATGTTTTTGCATTATTAGTTGACATGGCTTCAGACAGTAGTTGAACATATGTACTTGTATGAATGACTTGCAAATACTATAAAAGAAATTAGATTCATAATGTGAAAATATAAATTTAATATAAATATAATATTAATATTAATCAAAATACAGAATGATGTTTAGCCTAGTCTTCCCATGTACTATTTAGTTGTCTAAAATGCACATTTACAAAAAGCTTTCATTTATTCTTATGAAGAAAGATGTTAGCATATTAGATTATATCATGAAAACATCAAGAGATCAAAATAGCTAACACTATAAATATGGGTCATTTGGCACACTCAAAGCCTGATCCCAGCAGTAAGGACCTATTTGACTTGACAGAAAGATACTGCACATTTAGTTCTCTTACTTATGTTGAGAAAAAAACTATAAATTAAAACAATGTTTTGAGAACTACATTAGTCTATATTTTTAGAAAACTGAAAATTTCTATTAAATAATAAGCAATTAATAAAATGACAAACATACCTACTCTATATTCTATACTCGAGGATGTTTTAACTAAATTATAGAAAACAAGCAGACATTTTGACATAACTCAAATGAACATTTTGTATTATGAATAAAGAAAACAGACAATATTTAAAGTCAAACCATGTTTCCTCACTAGAATTTGTCATTTTCTGTTTTAGCATTCCTCGCCAAGGCCTGATAATCTCCAAGCAATAGGATAAGATAGACAACTGTTCTTTGCCAGAACTGGAAGCTGTTCCTGGGCTCTCTGTTTGGATGACTAGATTGGCAACTAGACTCCTAGATTCTCAAAAGCTGCTCAGGACAGCTTATATTTTATACTTCCAGGAAGGCAAGTGTTCATGTATTACAAGAATTGATGTTCTCAGTGACTCTTTTTGAGAGGGATGAACCATTTAAGGATTATTAAAAAATATAATCTTTGAGAATATCATGAGACAAACCCCACATGTCAGGGAAATTGGCAAAGACAATTTAGTATTTTTTTCTCAGCATCATTATGTAATGTTTCAAATAGAAAAGCTCATGCTTTAAGCCAACGAGTCCAGACATCTCACTGACAAGCTCTTTTGCTCTGAACTCTGTCACCCTAACAATCTAGGAGATCATCACTGCAGAGCTAAAGAGATTATCCAATCACTACAAAGAATAAACAATAAAATAATTCAGATTCTGGGATAAGGTAAAATTCTCCTGATAGTCAAAAGTGCCTAATGATGGATCATAAGCACTAATATCTCTCTGTCTCTGTCTCTGTCTCTGTCTCTGTCTCTGTCTCTGTCTCTCTCTCTCTCTCTCTCTCTCTGCATGTAAACATGCAAATACTTCATCAAATGTAAGTCAGAGACATTATCTATAGCCTGGCATACTCTGAAGCATTGGAGCTTGCTGTGTTATTATAAAATCAAGATCAGTATCTGACAACATACTGACTTTCATTCAAGGTGTTTATCCAAGTCATCCACAGCTATTTCACCTTCACTGAAGTACTGTTGGCACTTGGTATTGTTGGCACTTACAGTGTTCTTGAACTAAGACAAAAAAGTGAAGTTTCAAGTATTGCATAATGAGTTTTCTATTGGCAATAAACCAACTCAAGTTCTCAAGGATTCTTAGCATGGCTTTTCTCCATTTATTTTAGATCTTTCCAATAAAGATTTATTATGCTAACGATATGATGGAAACTCAGATGAAATTTATATCTAAACTTTAAAGTTATAAATATTTGTTAAACCTTAATCTCAACTCCAGGAGTTGTATCTAATTCAAAAAATTTCTCTGAGAATTCAGAGTACAGATATTGTATATATGTTAATGGCATCCTAATTTTTCCATTATCCTGTAAGAATGAAACAGGTGGCTAATAAATTAAACAGGGACGCAATCTATAATTGAGTAGGTTCAGTCTAACCATGCTGTTCCCTAAAGGCCAGGTGTTGTGCATGAAATATGTTGAAATAGACCTTAGTCTTTTTCTAATAGACAGAAATGTATAAAAGTCAAACAACAATTTCTGTACTGTGCTTGGAGAAGCCTGTATGGGATTAGGCAAGAGAAAGATTTATGAAATGAATTTAACTCTTGCTACCAAAGTAGAATGAACATAAGACAATATACAATAGAAAGATTTAGGAAATGAATTTAACTCTTGCTACCTAAGTAGAACGAACATAAGACAAGATACATAATTCTGGAAACAAAAATAAAACCATACAAGTACATTCACTATGTACTTCATCTTTGCCCTGTGCGTGTTGAACTAATGAATGCTAACTGCTCTTAGCACATCCTTTCTTGATAAAAGAAGTGCAAGGAAAATACCAGACTGCTATCCTCATATGATGAGTTCATGTCTTTTAGAAAGCTTTCTAATACAAAACTATTCCTACTACTTAAAGTTAAGTGAAGCAATGTTTCTTGAAAATGCATTTCGGTACTTGGTGCATTGGACCCCAACACTATAGTGTACTTTTATCTTTACCTGAGTGTGAAAGAGGCTTACATATATAAATAACTATTGGGTATGCTTGCATATGGCAATATAGTTTTTAAGTAAAAAAAACTATGAAGTCTGAAACATAAAGCACATATACATAAAATATAGAGAATAAACAGATACAGACCCAGACATACACAGCACACACACACACACATGCACACACACACACACACACACACTCAAGTGCAAATGCACACATGCATGAAGTGCCAGGGGATTAGGATGTTAAGAACAAGTGAAGACTGGTGAACTAGATTATAGGTCCTATGTCATAGTAAATCAAAATTCGGTAGAATCTTTATTGCAACACACATTCTATTTTATAATAAGAGAAACAAATTTTGTAGGAGAAAGAAATGGCAGTTTTAAGAGCTGTAAATTGAAGTAATAAATATAATAAATTTTAAATATAATTAAAACTGGGTAGAATAAAAGTTCAATGGTTTTCTTTAATGAAAAAAGAAATTTGTGATATAGTTTTCATTTCCATTTCTTAATCAGATTCATTGGTATCAATATTTATACTCATACTCATAGAGCATTATTGGAGAAGGAATATTTGAGAACCAAATCAGTCAAAAATATTTCCATATATATGTGGATTATAATAATAGTTATATTAATAATTAAATAGTGAATTCATATTTAATATATTTAATAAATAAAGTTATATTTAATATTTTCAGCATTAATATAAAATTTCTTATGTTTATAGATTTGATTGTTAAGATAAAAGTGTGACTTCTTACTATATTAAAGGCAATTCCATTGTGTGTCAAGGTTAAGAAACCAATTTAAAGATGAACACAAAAGAACAGTTCATTTAAAAAGGGAATTGTGAAGGGAATCAGCAGTCTTTACACTCTAAATTATTTAGAATGTTCTTCCAGATCTTAGAAACTGCATTGAATTCGGAAACAGAATGCAGAATCCCTCTTTCCTGTGGCACAGGGATAATTGCTAGCTAGCTCTTGCTTTGCACTTTGGAGAAATTCTGTAACACTTACCATGAGGTTGATCTGTAGAAGTCCTAACCCTGTCACTCTTCCCAGAAATCAGCTGTAAAACTGTATCACCCCCAATCTCCAGGCTAGAGATGCTCATTACTGGGGTGAATACAGGTGAAAAGGATGGACATATGAAAAAAAAAGTCTTAGTTAAACACTTAAACTAGAAGATAAGGACAATTGTGTATCATATGTAGTAGATCCATATTCTGTAAAGAGATATGAAAAGAAGTAAAATAAGAACTCAATTTTTTACAACCTTTTAAATATTTTTATTCAAACAAAATAATCAAGGATCAAAAAGATGCAAGGGTTTTGAAATGTCAATATATTAACTGGCAAAGTTACACAAATATAGCTTCTGCTGTTTACAAGAGAGGTAAACATTATTGTCCTTATCTAAAATATCCAAGTACATCAATATCAAGTAAATTGTAATGTGAATGGTACTTCCATTATTAAAACCCAGAGACAGGGAAATATTCATATCAGTATTGATATCAATATAAAAATCTAATTAATAGCAAGTAAAAAATAGTTGTCCACACAAAATTTTATTCAGACTTTACGAAAATATGTTTCAACTATTTGGTAAAATTGGCAGTATAGACCTAAAGGTTTAGTTGTGACACTCCTGTGTTGGCTTTAACTGACAGCTCTTTAATTGGATTCAAGGTCCACTTAAGCAGGACGGAAATCATGCCTGGAAACCTAACCAAAGACCAAAGGCTAGTGAAGTCATGGATCTTTTTTCCCTCCACTTCTACTAGATTAGCATATTTCCTAATTACAAGTTATCACCATTACAGAGAACCACAACTGGATACAATATAGGTACCATTGGGCTGTGGGGAGCCCATGCTGGAAGGATGCATCTTCAATATAAAGCACCTAAGGATCAGAGAGAAACACAGAGCAGAGGACAGAAAGATTGTAAGAGTGAGAGAAGGAGGATGTTGGCTTCAACAAATGGTCTAACTGGATGTTGGCATGTAGAAGAGTGCAAATAGATCCATAACTATCACCCTTCACAAACTGAACTAATGGGTCAAAGACCTCAACAGAAAACCAGATACACTGAACTGGATCACAAGAAAATAGACAGTAGTTTTGAATGTATTGGCATAGTAGACAATTTCATGAACAGAATACTAATAGTGCAGGCACTAAGACTGTCCATTAATAAACAAGACCTCATAAAACTGAAAAGCTTATGTAAAACACCATCAATAGGACAAATTGACAAACATCACAATGGGAAAAGATTTTTACCAACTCCACATCTGACACAAGCGTAATACCCCAAATATATAAAGAACTCAATGAACCAAAAAAATCCAATTAAAAATGGGATATAGATCTAAACAGAAAATTCTTAACAGAGGATCTCAGATGGGTGAGAAACATTTAAAGAAAAGTTCAATTCCTTAGGCATCAGGAAAAGGTAAATCAAAACAATCTTACAGATTACATCTATGGAATCTTTTGATCTTATTACCTCCACTTTACTAGATCATTTTACTGTCTCATGGCTAAGATCAAAACCACAAGTGACAGCCCATGCTGGCAAGATGTAGGACAAGAGGAGTATTTCTCTATTACTCGTGTGAGAGAAAACTTGTACAGTAACTTTGGAAATCAATATGGTGGTTCTTCGGAAAATTGGGAATATATCTATATCAAGACCCAGCTATAGCATACCTGGGAATGTATTTCAAAGATACTCTATCCTACCACAAAGACATTTGCACAACTATATTCATAGCAGCTTTGTTGATCATATCCAGAAACTGGAAACTACCTAGACATCCCTCAGAGAATGAATAAAGACATTGTGTTACATTTATATGGTAGGAATATAACTCAGCTGTTAAAAAAAAATGACATCAGAAAATTTACAGGTACATGGATAGAACTGGAAAAAAAATCTTCCTGAGTGATATAACTCTGACCAAGAAGGAAACACATGGTATCTACTCACTTAGAAGTGGATATTTGGTTTAAGTAAAGGATGACCATTCCACAATCCACAGGCCTGGAGAGGCTAAGTAACTAAGGGTGTCCAAGGTGGGATGCATAGATCCTCTGGGAAAGGCTAAGTAGAAAAGATTTTGTGGGAGGACTGAGTAGAGGTGGAGATGAGAACAGGATGGATAAAGCATGGGGAGACGCAGGGAGAGAGTACTGGGAGAGATGATTGGAACTGGGGCGTATTTTAGGAATGATGTGGAAATCTAGTGCAGTGAAAACTCCCTAGAATCTCAGAAGGTGACCCTAGCAAAGACTCCTAGTAATGCATGGTTCAGAGTCTGAACCAGACATTTTCTGTCACCAGGTAAAGCTTCCAGTGTTGGGACTGGGACATTACCCCAGCTACAAAACTTTTGATATACAATCTGCCCTGCCTACAAAACTTGCAGGGGGTAAAGGTGGCACACAACTTGTGGGAATGGTCAACCAATGGCTGGTCCAGCTTGAGACCAGCTACAGGAGACAAAACTTGCCCCTAACATTGCCTAGAAGGTCAGAAACCAGAAGATGGATTAGAACCTAGGCTAGATCCAAAGACGATTAACAATAAATTTTAAAAAAAAGTCAAAGCAATGATTCCTAATGATATTCTACTGTACTCATAGATAGGAGCCTAGTCCAACTGTCATCAGAGAGGCTTCATACAAAACTTATGAAAACAGAGACCCACAGCCAAACATTAGGGGGAGCTCTGGGAAGCCTGAAGAAGATGAGGATGAAGAATTATAGGAGCCAGAGGGTTCGAGGACACTAGAAGAACAACTAACCAGAGTTCCTAGGCGCTCACAGAAACTGAAGTGATAATCAGGGAGTCTATATGGGTCTGAGCTAAGTCCCCACAATATATATCATCATATATATTATGGTTGTGTAGGTTGGTGTTTTTGTGGGACTCCAAACAGTAGAAGTGGTGGTGTCTTTGACTCTTTTGCCTGCTTTTGGGGCACTTTTCCTCTCACTGGATTGTCTCTTCTAGCCTTGATATAAGAGTATATGCCTAGTCTTATTCTAACTTGTTATGCCATGTTTAGTTGATATCCATGGGGAGGCTGCCCATTTCTAAAGGAAAACTAAAAAGTGTAGATCCAGCGAGAGGGGAGGTGTTGAGGGGAGGGACTGGGAGTCATAGAGGAAGACAGAAATGTGGTGTGGACTTATTGCATGAGAGAAAAATAACCTCTCTTACTCTCTTGATCTCTTACTCTCTTACCCTCTTGCCTCTTTGTTCCCTCCCCCCTTCCTCTCTCCCCACATGGTCATGGCCGGCCTCTACTTCTCTTCTCTCTTATCCTTCCACCTTCTTCTCCCCACCTTTGCCCTATCTCCTGAATAAACCTCTTCCTTCTTGGGGGGGAAAAAGAGAGAAAAATAACAACAGCAACAGAAACAACAACAAAAACAAAAAGAACAACTGTGTCTCCTTGAAGAACTCACTTAAATAAGAACTGAACAATGACAGTATCAAGAGACATTTTCTTGAGAAAAAGGAAAAGCTAATCAAGTCCCAACTCTAGCCAAAAAAATCTGTAAGCAATTAATGACTGCTGAGTGGGAGAATCAGCCTCTCTCTTGATTGAGCCACCTAATTAATTATCCATATGAAATGGTCAGATATTAAATCACACACACACAACCACAAAAGTGGGCTCAGCAGGTTACAATGTATTTGTGCATCTGTATATGTACATAATAATAATCAAAGAAAAAAAAGGCCATCTATTTGAGCAGAAGAAGAGAGTTCATGGGATTGGTTGGAAGGAGGAAAGTCAATGGGGGGGGTGAAGTAATATATTTTAGTTAAATTAAATAATAAAAAGTAAAGACTTAACCATAAAAATTCAAAAGTCAATAATTTTAATGAACATAATAAAAATTAAGTGATATGTTATAATATTTTTGCCATAGAGTAGATGTCTACATATGTATACATACACATGTGTATAAACATACACACATACACACACAAATATATGTATATGTGTGTATATATATATATATATATATATATATATTTCCAACCAAAGTATTCTGTTTCATAAGTACTACTCATCATATAATATGAATTATTACTTATTTTCCTGGTATGCAAATTGAGTACTGATATATCTGTATTAATTTGTGAGAGAATGAAATGGTCTTATGGAATTAGTTCTTTTGTGGTTAATAGCAAATGTAGTTAACTGTGATTTCTACTATAGGCATAAATGTAGCAGAGGTTACTAATTCTGGAACTGAAGGGTTTTTTCCCCTTATGTTCATTGGTGTTTTGCCTGCATGTAAGTCTGTGTGAGGGTAACGGATCCCCCTGGAACTGGAGTTACACAGCATTGTGAGCTGTTATGAGGGTGCTGGGAATTGAACTTGGGACCTCTGGAAGAACAGTAAGTGCTCTTAACCCCTGAGTCATCACTTCAGCCCGAATGAACTTTCTATTTCTTACGTCACATTATTCAAAACTTCTCCATGACACTGAGCCCCCACTTCAGAAATTAGTTTGAGTCGGGCAGTGGTGGCGCACGCCTTTAATCCCAGCACTTGGGGCAGAGGCAGGCGGATTTCTGAGTTCGAGGCCAGCCTGGTCTACAGAGTGAGTTCCAGAATAACCAGGGCTTCACAGAGAAACCTTGTCTCAAAAAAAAAAGAAAAATAGTTTGCCTTTAACATTTGGAAGCAGCTCTCAATTGTTTGAAGGTTAATGGTCAACTCAGTAGAATATAAGTAGTACCTGGGGTACAAAATTAAAATATGAAAATAATCAAAAAACCAAATAGTATAGGAGAAAACCCAATAGGTAAACATGTAAAACAAGAACTAGAATTCTGAACAAGGTTAAGCATTAGAAGTGAAAGATGGCTTTTCTTAAATAAACAATGACAACAACAACAAAAATATTCTATTTACACGAAAATTTCTGTTGGTTTACTTCAAAAAGGCTAAGATTACAAAAGTTTTAAAAACAATAAAATAAAAAGTAAATATAAACTTTGGGAAGAAATGGCAAGTTGTTTACTTTTTCAAAATAGGTATTTATTTTAATGGAAACTAAACCTCTATAGGCTACTTTAAATGTGTAGCAATATATGCTTTTGGTAGGTACTGATTAACTTACATATATACTGTCTGTAGACTGTGTGCTACTTTTCTGTCTCTATTTGACATATGGTAGCATCATTTTGGAAGGGGAGTTCTCCGTTAAGAAAACACTCCTATTAGATTGGCTTTTAGTCAAGCTTGTGGTACATTTGTTGATGGATGATTGGATGGCTTAGTCCCATTTCCCAGAGACTGGTGGTCCTGGATGTTATAAGAATGCAGTCTTTGAGAGCCATGGGAAATCAGCCAATCAGTAGTATTCCTTCATAGCTTCTGCTCTAGCTTCCCTCTCCAGTTTCCTGAACTGAGTTCCTGTCATTACTTCCTTGGATGACTGATTGATACTCTGTAATGCAAATAAAACTCTTTTCTCTCACAATGGTTGTGCTCGATAACAGCAATAGAAACTTGTACTAAGATTGTGCTATACAACAGCAGAGAATAACAAAATGCACAATTCACAATTCCTGAACACAAGCTATTTCTTTAAAGAAGTAGCATAAGAAACAATGGAAAATTTACATTTCTATGTTAAAAAAAAAAGCTTGGAGTAAAACCATAATTTAGAGTCAATTAAATGTGCTTTAGTTTCAATTTCGAGTTGACAGTTTCTGTTGAGAACAGATGCTTGGCCAAATTTAAAATTCAGTCACAGTTTGGATAACATTACAATGATTACATGTAAGCAACAGGATTCCTTACTAACTATTGTGGCAGTGTACAAAAGCTGGTAGCCTTCCTGGATAGAAATGGCAAACATATCAAGAAAAAGATTGGAGAAACAATACTGTTTACAACAGTCTTATAAATATCTTGGAATAAATTAACCAAGGAAGTGAAAGACTTGTACAATAAAAACTTCAAGAAAGCGAAAACTGAATTTTACATAGACACCAGAAGACAGAAAGAATTTTATATCTATGAATTAGCAGAATTAAATTCTGAAATGACATTTCTACTAAAAGCATCCAGATTCCTTCAAAATTCTAATTCAATCCCTTACATAAACTGAAAAAAACTAGTGTTAGATTTCATATGGAAATATAAGATCAAAGAGAATAATACAGCTGTGAAAAATAAAAATATTATTGGATGTATCACTGTCTCAGATTTCAAGTTACGTCACATAGTTACAGTAATAAAACCAGCATGGTAGTGACATAAGTCAAATCCATTGGTCAAAAGAATAGAATTAAGGATTTACACATAAGCCCACATGAATAAGCCAATTGATTATTAACAAAGAAGGCAAAAAATAAACACTAGAGATAAGACTGCATTTCAACAAATGGTGCTAGTCAAACAGAATAGCTAAGTGTGGAAGGATGAAATTTAACCCTTATCTCCCACCCTGAACAAAAGTCAACTTCAGATGGATGCGAGCTGTCACCGTAAGACCTGATGTCCTGTCATATTTCTATGCAAACAAAATTAAACCAAATTACATTTTTGGCATATATATATTTTCCTTTATGCTTTCAAATATCTATTTCAAACACTAACCTACAAATGGGATTAATATATGTTCAGATTTCCTTGTTCATTGTCTTTTGTGTGTAGGGGGTAGTCTCATAGATGTGGTTTTTTGTTTGTTTGTTTGTTTAATGTTGTGGGATACTGATTTGATGTTCATGTACATAATAGTGAAAATCCAAAATGCAGTATAATTTATTGTGTTTGTATACCATTGGTTGATTACTGGTTAATCATATTCACCTCTCAGCAGGAAAAAACAGAATGGCTAATTGGCTATCTGCTGACCTTATCAGTTTTTTAGCATCTTTCATTTACAAATTTGTGATAAGAAAACAAAGGAAATATAATAAAAATGATTTGATTAGTAAATGTTTAGAATTATTGAATCACAATTGATATAGCCATATTTTTTAAACTGTTGTAGAGTGTGGAAGGAACTACAGAATTATTCATTTATTGGAAAATCCTAATTATCCAGATACTGAGCACTTAAATGCATGCCACAGAAGAAAAAGTTCACACATTTTTAAAAAGTTTTTATAATTTATTTATAACTCCAAACATACTGCAAAAACCGAATTAACTAACTGGGAAAAATTCAAGACTTAAAATAGTTTTTTTCTTTTTTATTTTATTGGATATTTTCTTTATTTACATTTCAATTGCTATTCCCTTTTCTGGTTCTCCCCTGCACCAACCCCCCATCCCATTTTTTCTCCCCCTGCTTCAATGAGGGTATTCTCCCCCACACACCCATTCCTGTGTCCTTGCCCTCGAATTCCCCTACACAGGGGGACTGAGCCTTCACAGGACCCAGGGCCTCTCCTCCTATTGATGCCCAACAAAGCCATCCTCTGATACATATGTGGCTAGAGTCATGGGTCCCTCCATGTGTACTGTTTGGCTGGTGGTTTAGTCCCTGAGAGCTTGGGGTGGGGTCTGGTTGGTTGATATTATTGTTCTTCCTATGGGGTTGCAAACCCCTTCACCTCCTTCAGTCCTTTCTCTAACTCCTCCCTTGGTGACTCCATAGGGGACTCTGTGCTCAGTCCAATGGTTGTCTGTGAGCATCCCCTATGGTCACTTGATCTCTGACAAACTATCCAATGGAAAGAAGACAACATTTTTCAACAAATGGTGCTGGTTTAACTGGAGGTCAGCATGCAGAAGAATGCAAATCGGCCCATTCTTATCTATTTGTAAAAAGGTCAAATCCAAGTGGATAAAGGACCTCCACATAAAACTAGATACACTAAAACGAATAGAGGAGAAAGTGGGGAAAAGCCTCGAATACATGGGCACAGAGGAAAATTTTTTGAACAGAACACCAATGGTGTTCTTATACTCTGAGATCAAGAATAGACAAATGGGACCTCATAAAACTGCAAAGCTTCTGTAACACAAAGGACACTGTCAATAGGACAAAATGGCAACCAACAGATTGAGAAAAGATCTTTACCAATCCTCCATCTGATAGAGGGCTAATATCCAATATATACAAAGAACTCAAGAAATTACACTTCAGAGAATCAAATATCCCTTTTAAAAATGGGGTACAGGGCTAAACAAGGAATTCTCAACTGATGAATACAGAATGGCTGAGAAGCACCTAAAGAAATGTTCAACATCTTTAGTCATCAGGGAAATGTAAATCAAAACTACCCTGAGATTCTACCTCCCACCACTAAGAATGGCTAGGATTAAAAACTTACGTGACAGGATATGCTGGCGAGTATGTGGAGTAAGAGGAACACTCCTCCATTGTTGGTGGAATTGCAAGTTGGTACAACCAGTCTGGAAATCAGTCTGATGGTTCCTCAGAAAATTGGACATAGCATTACCTGAGGACCCAGCTATACCACTCCTGGGCATAGACTCAGAAAATGTTCCAACATATAACAAGGACACATGCTCCACTATGTTCATAGCAGCCTTATTTATAATAGCCAGAAGCTGGAAAGAACCCAGATATCCTTCAACAGAAGAATGGATACAGAAAATGTGGTACATTTCCAAAGGAGTCTTTGAATGGAAACTTTATTTTATTATAAAATCATAAATTTTCTCTATATCTGCCAGCTCTATGCATATATAAAGTATTATGCTGCCCTCTAAGCATTCATTTATATCATTTCTTCCATGTTTATTTTCTCAATTTCATTTTAAATTTTGATTTCACTGTCTTCTCCCTCACAGTTGATTGCTGTCACAAGTGACTGACTGATCCATTTTGTCAGTCAGCTATGGTCTTGACGTACATATCTGTTTCTTCTGCCCCCACATGCATTATTATTTTTAAATCCATCCTGATTTTCTTCTCACATACATTTTCTTGTTCTTTCTTCAAAAATGTTGACTTTAGTGTTCTCAGTTTTAGTTTGATCTTTCTGTCAGATTTCCCATGTAGGTGGTACATTTCTTGCTGAGCTAATGCATGCTATCTAGAATGATCAGACAAACCCAGCTCAGTCATACCAGTAAGCCCTTGCCTCATGAAGTAAAGGTAACTTTGCTAAGGTACAACTCGTCTTGCTCATGTTATAATTACCATTTCTCTTATTTAATTTACTTATGATATAGGTTGATACTGCCCTGGGGTGGCCTGGCACTTATTATGTAGGTAGTCATAGCTGGTCTTAAACTTGAAATTTATTTCCCTTTACATTCTAAGTATGATAATAGCAAATGTGTGCTGTCATGTGTGGCTTAATTTTTTTAACTGAATAAGTTAGTAGAATATTCTTTGAGAAAATTTGGATACTTTTTCTCATCTTGCCTTTCCATACCCCCCTCATGCCCCATGGTAGAAGGCCTTTATTTTCACTGATAAATCTTTCCTGAACAGACATTGACTAGAAGGATCCACAGAGGTGATTTTCTAGCCCTTTATTTCTTCTTATTTATTGTGAAGCATTCTTCTATACAGTTTAATTTCCTTTTCTTCTACATTATAATTTCATGTATCCATTTTCTTGTTTCACACCAGTAAATATGTATTTTACTTATGTGGTTATTATATGATGCTGTAATTATTTGGGTTTCATGTAAAATGAGCCATAGTTGGTTCCATAATTGTGCAGTGCAGTGTATCTGTATCGTATTTTTGCAGTTGGAAATAATTCAGGCTCTAGTGAAGTCCGTTTAACACAGTACTTAGGATCAGCTAAAACCAAACCGAGTCTGAAACGATGTAAGCTAAAACCGTTTATGTGTCACTAGCCTCAATACAATCCATCAGCTGCATTTCAGCCAGGCTTTCAAAGTGTAGAAAGACAATTTAGGTGCTCTTGTGTAAAACAACGAATCCTGTGACAGTCTTGAGCTTGAAGCTTTTGGAAGTTGATTTGGGTCATTTGGTATATTGGGTGATTTTGGCTGTAAGTGTATAAACAAGCAATTTAGGGATACTTAGCGTGGGGCGGTTTATATTGGCTTTTAATTTGATCTCACCTAGAATAACACTGGAGACAAATCTCTGAGCAAGTCTGTAAGAGAATTCCTAGCGTTGGTCATTTTGTGGTGGAAAGATTCACTTTAACAACATTATTCAGAGAGCTAGAGTCAGGAGTGATAAGGCAAGCTGAGCAGTTGCTTACTCGATATCCTTTATTCCTTAACATCAGATGCAATGTGACCCTTCTAGGGTCTAGTTGAGGGAAGCATCCTCAAACTGTGAACCTGAATAAACTCTTTCTTCTTTAACTAGCTTCTGAGAAAGTATTTTTGCCACAACAGTAAGAAAAGGAGCTAAAACAAAGAGTAAAAGTTATCCTGTTTTAAAAGTGTCTGTGGTCAGCAAATTTTTGGAACAACTAGCAGGTCCATGATATTTTATTTTTCGTGCTCATACTGTCAGTGTTCTATCTGGGTGACCTCAGGGCAGTTTCTTAGAATCTACCATCTGTTTCTGTATTCAGCCAAGTGACTCGGACTAAGTAGTCTAGAAACTCTCTTTTATACATCTTTCTCCTCCCGGCTAGACATGCCCCAAGGCCAACTCCATCGCTCCCTAATACCTGAGCTTCCTTGCCTCCACACACAGGATGTCTGATGACTGAGAAGCACGTATCAAAGGGAAAAGGAAGGCAGTTTGGGACATGTCACCCCTCTCTGTATCTTTACCGTCTGATAGCTTTCTGAAGTTGTATTTCTGTGTGATTGCTTCTTTGAGGTGGGCCAGTCTGCAGTCCTGAAGAACCATCATGGTTCCCAGTGTTGGCTGAGCCTTCTTGTTCTTTTAATCCTGCCAACTGCTTTGCCAACAGCCTTTTCATTAAATTATTTTTAGTTAATTACTTTGTGTGTGCCATTTGGTTCTTGTCAGCATCCTGGCCTACTCAGAATACCACACACAGAAATGTAGTAAGGAACGTACACTTGCTAATGCATATGAAGCCTTACAGTATCCTCATAAACCGAATACATAAGAGTGATGATCCTGGTAATACCATTATTATTGAAACCACTATTAATTCCCATTTACCTAGTTTCGATCATTGTGGCCTTACTTTTGGATTTTGCACATATCTTTCTGCTTTGTGATGAAAATGGTTATAGGTATAGTGAGAGACTACTTGAGGCAAAAATCACACTAGATTCAATTAATAAAACGTTGTTCTCCTTTAACAGTAAAAAATGTGCAAATTTACTCATGGAAGGAGAAATGCAAGTTAAAAGGAAAAAGAAAGGCAAAGCAAATTATAATATAAATGAAAATGATATTCATCCTTCTCTTTGGCAAGTGTGCTTCTTTTTACCTCTGGAGAAATGGTAAGTTTTGTATTTAAATGTATAATTCCAGTAAAGCCCTGACCTTGAAGAATTCCACGCTCCATCTCTGTCACTCTTTAAATTAATCATTGCAGTTTAGATCATATCTCTAGAGCTTGTAAATGAAATCGTCTCCTACTTTATTTAAATGTTGCCTCCTTACTGTCATCTGATAATATCTAATGTCTATATCCTCAGTACAAACAGTCTCAATGAGGAGGTGAGCCTAACTGTAAAGCATCCTTAAAATAGTCAAAAACAAAGTTGTTCAGGAAAACAAAAAGCATGTATTTGGCAGCCAGAGCCTTGGTTGCCAAAGTTTAATCACTTCATCTCTCATTGCTGTAGATGGAAAAAATACAGCTATCCTGACTGTTTACTGAGATATGGCCAGTGTGACCATAGTTACATTTCAAACAGTAACAGAGGTTAAACTCAAGACTGTGTCTTTGAGACTAATTCTCAGAAATTTCTGTTAGGGGAACTTTTAAACATGTATTCCCAAGGGTAATATAGTTATAAAATTATGGTTTCTCATGCTTCTGAAACACATGAATCAGAAAACCCTGTGAATGCTTAAAAGATATGAGTGCTTAAATAGTTTAACAACATATATATCCATTAGCTCTCAACCCTGTGAGAACAGCAGAACATTGAGCTGTGAGCTGCATGGTACTAACAGTTATAAAGTCCCAGCAGGGACATTGGAAATAACCCAGGTCAATCTCTTGATTTTAATAATAATATAGGAGAAAGTTTGAAAATTGAAGATCATTAAGAAAGCACCTTTGGTTACAGGGGAAATGTTGTGATACTGGAATAAGTGAAAATTAACATGTTCATTGTATTTCAATGTTTTCTTGCTTACCCCACCTATAATTTTTAAGAGTATTTGACTTAAAAAGCATCAGTAATGATTAAATTATTTGGACACCTAAACTATAGTGTGAACTACTCTCAGGACTACATCCATGTGATTGGGTTTAATCTTTGTAGTAGTTCTTTGTGATGGTTACTATTTTCATCCTTTATTTTACAAAGAAAAAATTCTATAATTAAGTTACTTTTTTTTTTTTACAATAGTTAGACCAATACTTTCATGTTTTCATCTTTAAATTATTTCAGGCTACTTGGGCACATTATATCTATACTTTTATAGGCAGAACAACATCTAAAAATTAAATAGTGTTTGCTTCAGTATCTCTGACCTTTTCTTTTAAGGAAATCTAAGGATGAAAATGTCATCCATGACTTCAGTAAAAATCATTGTTCAATATTTACTCTCTTCTATATCTTTCCATCCTTGAATCCACCTTGATCATAACCAGTTTTCATTGATTCTTTGCTTGGCTTCCTGCCTGTGATGAATTGTGTAACTAGATTTGGACTTCCTTGTAAAGTGCTCTTTCATTTTGCTTAAGCTACACCTGATTTTAAGTGACACTTTTGCTGGTATGACTTGCTTTGCTTTATTGTTTCTTTACTCTCTGTACTTGAGCATTCTGACAGCTCTCTAAAGCTTCTTATGATGACTTCTTTTATATATATATATATATATATATACATATATATATATATTACAAATATTATATACATATATTTTATATTTCACCAACATAACTGACTAAAATTGCACCAAACAAGGACAATAATAGACATGCAAAAGTACATAGAGAAAAGTGGACAAAACCTAAGTCCTATACAAAGAACTTCAGAAAACCAAGAACTTCTCAGAGCAGGAGAAATAATCTTCCTCATTGAAGAGCAAACCAATTGGCTATCCGATTACCAAATGGAAGTAACAAATGGACTAAGAAGGCTGTATTTATTTCTTAAAAAATATGCACATATATACATGTAAATGTATTCATGAAACAAAAATAATAAAAATAGGCCATAAATTTGAAAATGCCAAGGGGAATTATAAAGAAGACTTCAAAGAGATGAATGGGAAGAAAGAAATGATGATATTATAATATGAATTATAATATGAAAAAGGAAGTAATAAAAAAGAGATGTAAAAGGCACAGTCTTAAAAAGAAATGAAATGTATTGCTGGAAACTAGTGAAATAAGGTCAGATACTGAAAAAGAATTTTAAAAAAATAGATGTTGCAAAAACAAACTATCAAGAAAAAACAAAAACAAAATACTCCCAAAACAACAGCAACAACAACAACCAAGTAAACCTTATTCTGCCTATATAGTATATTTCTATGTTTGATGATTACAGTTTCATCACAGACATTGCCAAACAAATAGGAAATATAACCCATTAAACTATCAGTCCAGGCTTTGATTTGTATTAATAGAAACGGGATGATATTTTGCAACACCAAAGAATACATTATTACCATGTAAGCTCCAGTCAATAGTCTGAATAAAAGAGAATGAGGGATAATAAAACGTTGTGCCTCTCTGAGCTCAGACAATGAAGAGGATAGTTTAAAATCATGAAAATAAAACTTCCTTTGTTTGTTGGGGGTGGGGTGGTTCCCAAAATACTTTAAGGAAAATGTTGAAGTTAGGGCCACTGTCTCTAGGTTCCTCCAGAGAATCGGCATCCTCATTTTGACTTGAAGAAGTAGAAAAAGAACATAGAGGGCTATGGAGAATTACAGGTTGATAGATGCAAAATGTCCAGGTGACTATTATCCTTACAGTTTCAAGGGAATGTAAATTTCAGCGGTTTGGAGGCATGGTGCAAGTATGTGATCATGTGTCCTAACACTTCATGTATGATTGTTAGAGTCGGTAACAACACAAAATAAATAATTTTGGATTGGATTATGAGGTTGTGTAACTTTTCTGAGGCTCCTACTTGTGCTTTGCCACTTGCCCAGGGCAAGCCACTTGCTTTTGGGAACTGGACAGTATTTGGCAGCTGTAACACTACAAATTCTTCTTGAGCTAAAAGGGTCATTTGAACTTGAGTGCTTATCGGCAAACTGGATGAAGTTAAATATTTCAGGTACCAAATGCTCCAGATTCATGATGAGACCCAACTGGTAGTCGAAAGAATTTACTAGTCCTATAACCAGACAGGTAGATTACCAGAAAAGACCATGTTGACCTTTTTCTGTGGTTATTTGTATCTCATAATTCTAAGATATGCCTGCAGATGTCTAGGTGTACAAGACTCATATAACCTACCATTTGGACAAAATACCTGAAACTGGTTATTTATATAGAATAAGGTTTATTTAGCTGACAAGTTTAGAAGCTGAAAGCTAATGTTTTGTGTCCCTGTTTGGTAAGTGACTGATGGGGAGTCCTTGGCAGTGTCACATATAACAGGTGGCTATAAACATGATTAGTACATGTAGAGAGATAATATTTTATAACAACTTGCTTTCATAAGAACTAATTCAGCAGTTGAGACCACATCAATCCTCTCTAGGAGTAGAACATCCAAGGTTCTGATTATCTTTCAAACTGCCTTACCTCTTGGAGAATCCACTAACTCTAAATATTATTACAGTGAGGACTGTGTTTCTATCCCAGGTAACTTTGGGGAATCTACTCAAACTATATGCAAACTATAAGATAAGGGGATGCTTTATTGATTATTCTATGAAATAAAACTAATATCCAATAGGCTGTGCAACCACTTGGATGGCATGTGGTTATTTCTTAACAAATAGAATGTAAACACTATGACAAACTAAGTGCAAACTATAGACTACTTATGACTATGTGGATAATTTGACCATGCTTTTCTACATTGTTACCTTCCCATGTAATATTGCTTAGGGTCCAAGCATCTGGACATAATGGCAAGTAAAGGAGTGAACTATAAAGAAATCTTTTGTAGTGACACAGGCTATAATATTGGTACATGGAGTGGACAAGTACATGTCATTCATGTGGATGTTCACGACTAAAGGCTTTTGGAAATGGGATAACTTGAGCTGTTACACCTCCCAAGGGACTTATTCCAATGAGTTTATAACAATTACCTGCTGGATAAATCAATACCCGAGCCATGAAAGTC
The DNA here is from genome assembly GCA_030674055.1 of Rhabdomys pumilio. NCBI lineage: Eukaryota > Metazoa > Chordata > Mammalia > Rodentia > Muridae > Rhabdomys > Rhabdomys pumilio. Next base: position 42,455,972 of record JANHMN010000011.1, read on the forward strand.
TATTTAAGAATCAGTCAATTTCACATTCAAATTACAAAACTAAACACACAACAGTGCCCAGTGACTCTTGTCAATTACAGTTATGTCATTCAAAAATGAGGAATGGAGTCTCAGAAGATGGACCAGCTGCCACAAAAGCATGAGGGCTGGATTTTTAATCCCTAGCACCTATGTAAAAAGAAAGACTGGTGGGAGAGATCTGTCTTCTTGCTGCTTGGCAGTAGAGACAGTAAGATCCTGAGTGTTCATGTTAAATAATACATTGTGCCTCAGTAAGTAAAGAAGAACATGACTAAGTAAAATGTCTGAAGCACATACATGTGCATGCTTGCACACACAAACATACACACAGACACATATAGATACACACACATACACACACACACATGCACACATTGAGACATGTACCAAAGCCTAAGACACATTTGGATCTGGCAACTTGACCATGTGAATCATTGGCCTGGTAATAAGAAAACTAGTAATGCCAAACTGATATTGATACCTGCTCAGACTTTATGAACTTTCCATCTTTCACCGCTTGCTAACACCATCATCAGTGCTTTTTATGATGGTTTTTCTCTCAGACAGCTACATAAGGAAAAACACAACCACCAGACACCTGAGTGTTAATTCGAATAGCAACTGACTAAAGAATCCAGGACTGGAAGCTAATTATATGATGCCTCCAGCTGACTTGGGTAGTGCTAATACTAAATACACTCCAGCGCAAGGAAAACAGGGCACTGCAGTGAATGCTGGGGAGTATTCTGATTGACAGAAGTGGAAATAGACCAGAAAGACTGAAAGTGCAAAAGTTCAATCTTAGAATGCAAAATTATTCCTTTTCTGATTTCCAAATAAAGAATATATCTTAGGACTAGTTTGTAGTTCTGGCTGCCATATTAACCAAAAGAAGGATTCCTGATTCTCTTCTGAGACTGAAGCTTTTCCTGATTACCATCTTTCCATGGGATTGTAGAAGTTGAGGGATAAACCTGAGGAATATGAGAATGTTGAGGTCTTTCTAGAAGTAATGGGGGTTCAGTTTGTGAGACTCTGGCCTCTCTATATCAAAGAGTTGACACCATAAAGACATACATGAAAACATGCTAATGGTCATCTGATGTAATAATTAAGATGGAGATTTAGAGAATGAAGTGTAATACTTGGACAGTCAGTGTCTCATGTAATATAATAAACATCTCCATTTGTGTTAAGTATGGAAAATATGTGGGTGGGATTGAATCAAGTCAGTGAATCTCTGATTGTCAAAATATAGTTGTTAACTACCCTATGGGCTATGGTTGACATCAAATATTGAGAGGTCACTCTTTAGGAATTTAGCAAATACGGCCACAAAGTATACTAAAACACAGTGAGAGATCTCAGAAACTTACCCAACTCTTTGAATCACATTTTCATTCATTGTGAGTATCACATAATCAGGCCTTTATCACATAAAAAGCATACTTCCACATCCTTTCCACTCTTATCCTGCTTGGATATTTATTTAGTCTGTGGATGTAACAATACTCTGGTGATGCTATGGACACCCCTTTCTCTTTAGAATACCCTTTTTTGGACACCCCTTTCTCTATATGAGATCTATTCATCATACCTCACTAAGAAGAAACATCTATCTGAAGATTTAGAACCCACCTGCCATTGACACATCCACATGGGTACCATGATAAACTATTGCAAACATGGAGAAGCCTGATCTGTGAATAAACATTTGAATAGTTCTGAGAACTCACTGGTACCAATCACTGGGTCCACTTCTTTCTGGTAATCTGTAAAGATTTTTTCACCTCCCTGTCATTATTTGACTGAGCTCCAGGTAATAAGTGGCAGTAGAAAAACAGCTCAATATTTTATAGTAATTATAGCCCCTAGGAAATTCCTTTATTAAAATATAAGCTTTTGTTAACTTTATAAATTTTAATACTCATTTTTAGAAGCTCTTTCTCTAAAAAATTAAGGAGTTGCTTGCTTAAAATCAACCATTCATTAAATTATCACCTTTTTGTCTGGGAAAAATATTTGTTTTTTTATACAGCACAAAATTACCAAATATCAAATATTGTTATCCTTTTGTACAAGCAGTTACAATATTTTATACAATATAGCAGTGACTGTGTCAAAACAATGATTTTAATCCTTACTCTATCTTAAAGAAACCTATGAAAATCAACATAAGAGAAGTAAAAGGTGTTGTTAATGAATATTGTTTAAGAAGTAGCTATTAAAATTAAGATATGCAAATAACAGAAGTATCTTTAAATAAAAAGTTATAAAAGAAAATATTATAGACATTTACACCCAGAACTCTCATATAGCCTTGAAAAAAGAGGTTCAGTCATTCATTATGATATAGATGAGTTTATGCATCATTGTGCCAAATTAAATACAACACAGATGCCTAAAGAAGATACTGCATTGAGTTAATTCTGTCAATGAAGATGTATAAATAAAGAGAAAGTTCTAATAAAGAGAGATTACTAGATTACTACACATAGTTATTAAATCCAGTGGTAGTTAACAGAGAGAAAAGTAAGTTATAGGATACAAATGTACAGGTAAGTAGTAGGGTAAATTTGTCTGTAGATATGGCATGCAACATAGAGAATGAAGACAGTATTCTCTAGCATACTTAAAATTACTAAAGAGTGAATTAAGATATACTTACTATACGTGTGCTAATTATGGAATGGAATATATTTAATTTGTTTAAACCCAGGTAATCGTGTGTGTGTGTGTGTGTGTGTGTGTGTGTGTGTGTGTGTGTATGTGTGTGTGTGTGATTGTGAACCTTTAATTTATATGTATGCATAGTAAAGACTATTTAAAGAAGAAATGTTTACTTATTTTCTGTCACTTATAAAGAGATAAAATATATAATGGGTTAACTGGTTTCATATACATTTTATAAATTTAATTAAAAAGTTTTACAATTATAAGACAAATTCTTGAGGACTTTGTATTTAAAAGAATTCAACTTAGGGACTGAGGAGACACATTTCTCAGTAAGGAACCTTCTGCAAATGTTTGGATTGTCAGAATCCATGTTAAAAGCATGGGTGTCAGGTAAAGGTTTTCTAACTTTACAACTATAGGAGACTGGTGGGGTTGGGGGGGGAGTCTAGATATACAGGTAGCTACTTGAAGCTCATTGGCTACCTAAATCAGGCTAATAGATCAGTTTCAGGTTTGGTAAGAGATCCTGTCTCATAAATCAGGGTAGATATTGGATATTTTATTTACATTTCAGATGTCATCCCCTTCCCCCATTTCCCCTCCCTAGAAAACCCTATCCCATGCCCCCTTTTGCTTTTTGCTTTTATACATTTTTTTAAAATGTTAATCAAAGGGCTTTGTAAGTTTGGTAATGCTTAATCAGAAGTGTAACCCAATATCCAACCTAGATATATCAACTATCTTTGACTAGTGGAGACATGTGAACATCTGCCTCCATGTCCCCCCTCTCTTTCTCTCTCTCATCACTTAGCTTCTCCTCTCCTTCTTCTCCTCTTCTCCTTACTCCTTCTCTTCCTCTCCGTACTCCTCCCATCTTAGCTCCTCTTACATATCACCCTTCCTGTTAAAATAAAACTTTTCTCTCAAAATACAATTAGATCACAATTATGCCAATTTGTACCAGTGAGGTACAAGATAGTCCTAATACCCAGTCCATCATTTTGTTGACCAACCAGAACTTCTGTCATCTCTCCTAACTAAAACACTTAGTTCTGAACCTGGAATTTTTCTTGGCTTTAGAATGAATGTCAGCTGAAAACCATCCACTCAAATCTTTTCTCTCAAAGTAAATAGCCAGGATTGACTATGAGACTATAAGTTTTCAAAAAAAAAAAAAAAAAAAAAAGAAAGAAAAAAACAAAAAACAAAAAGCAAACAAACAAAAAAGAAAATACTAGACATGCTAATTATATATATATATTTTCTCCTTCCCCCCCCCCCCGTCTGAGTGTATCCATTATTGTACTCAATCACTTGTAATGTTTATTTCTATTCTTTTTAATATCTGAAAATAAAGTGAATATAAATTCTTCAAAAAAAATCAGGGTAGATAGTGGTTGCATACCAATGTTTACTTCTAATCTGTTCATATATTGGTCAAATGAATCTTGATCACTCATATTTCAGTCACTGTTATTATCTTATTTTCACAGGGTAGGAAGCTAATAGGTGCCTGGATTCACAAAGATGTGTTCTAGAAAGGCTCTGTATTTCTAAATCCTTGATAGTGCCTATATTCAGTCATCAGTAAGGATTGGGCAAATTAAACCTTTAGCCATAGGGTACTCTAGGAATTCAGAGAATGTCTTACATGATTTCTTTGGCCACTTCTTACTGTGCAAGCACATGATGGTGTCCATCTTGTCTATGAGAGAAGACATGTCAAAAGAAGCAAAAACACTCTGCCTTTTCTCTGATTCTTATGCAAATGCTCTAAGCAGGGCAATGCTTTTTGTTAGTTTAGGTATGAGGAAAATAGAATAAATGACATAAATTCTGGTCTATTTCTGATTAGTTTTGTTCATAGTAAAGTATATTAATTCAGTTATAAAGATTTGAATGTACATCTGTTAAAAAAAAGCAGAAGTCTTTCATTGTGTCGGCTAAGGCAAATTTGACATACTTAATAACAGGAAGCATATTTTCTAGCACAGAGAAAAATCACAGAGGCAGAAATATGCTCTATAGTGAGCCAGGATTATGTGTATATTTATGCTATTTTTTTGGCAAGACTGATAACGTGAGTTTAAAATAGAAAGACTTTTAGGAAGATTAAAAGATTTCTTAACCTGCAAGTACAAAAACGATGAAAGTAATGCCCTGAAGAGCATTCTTTACCCACATATACCAAAGCTCTTTAAATACCTGCAACTTGGGGAGTAGGAACTTTGTCAGCATTTGTAAAGTTGTCATTACAAATAGAGATAGTTGGCAAATCTTTTGCATTAATTTAGAAAGAATTTTGGCAACATCTTTAGCTTTCCTTTTGAAATAAAACTAAATGTTTACACTTACTGTAAAATTTTATCCTTATTTTTTCTGATTAGTAGACATTTATTGATTATGCCTAGAATACCAAAACTCAATCTATAGAAATTTATAAAATGTATTTTATCTTTAATTATGAAATTATCATTCTATCAAACAATCTATACACTTTAAAATATTTTAAGCAACAGGAGAAGTTATTTAAACCATTTATGACAATGACTTCTGAGCTGGTATCTGTAGTTCGGTCACTTGCATTACTTAATAGTAAGGATAAAATCTTGATATTTCTCTCTAGTATCTCTTTGATTCACTCACTGTGTGTGGAAAAACGCAATGATACAAAGTACACTGTTTCATTGGTGGAAGAAAATGACGAGCCTCTAAGTCTTATGATAATTGTGTAGTGTGTGGTAAGGGAGAGACACTCAGAGCTACTTAAGACAAGGGAATGGTTCCTGGAAAGGTCGACAAATGGGAAAAAGACAAGAAAAAAGTTAGGAAGTAAGGAGAAAAATACAGTAAGGGGCCTTAGGGAGCTTCTATAAACATTGGTGCTCTGAATAGTCCCTGCTCAGCTGCAACAGAACCTAGAGACCAGAAGCTGGTTTTGCTTCCCTTCTTCTCAAGTCACTCTGGTGGAATGCCAAAGCAGGGGTAGGGGGTGGGGGACCTTGTGGGAGAGATTTTGGTGATGGAGGTGAAGTTCTGTGAGCATTCAGTGAGGAATTTCATTCACACTAGACCCAAGAAATCAGAAAATATGACAGGCAATTCCTGTGCCTTTTAGTATTTCAGATATGTACAGAAATTGTTCAAAGAGGAGAAACATTTAGCACTAAAGATGAAAAGGGATGCCTGGACAATTGACACGTGGGAAACAACCAAAAGAGCAAGTGAGATCAAACTGTGAGAGAAGAAAAGACAGAGAAAACTAGTTTAAGTGATCAGCAGGCTTCTACCATGTGTGAAGATGAAAATTTATAGCGATAAGTTGCTTGCATGGATTTGGAATTCTGGCAAAGACCAATGGAGGAGAGCAGAGGACCCCCCAGGTCAGAGGGTTTATGTGATAGCTAAGCATGTCTATTTGTTAGTTAGAAACTCAGGATAAATTCTGTTGTCCCGATTAGCACAAGTATAATTACTTTTTTTTTTTCTTTTTGGTTTTTCCATACAGGACAGCCTTGGCTGTCCTGGAACTCACTCTGTAGACCAGGCTGGCATCGAACTCAGAAATCCTTTTGCCTCTGCCTCCCAAGTGCTGAGATTAAAGGCGTGCGCCACCACTGCCCGGCACTACTTTTTTTTTTTTTTTTTTTTAAGAATTTTATTCAGTCTTTTTTACAGTCCAGATTTTATTCCCCTCCAGGTCCACACCCTGACTGTTCCACATCCCAAACATGGCCCCAAGCTTTGTCTCCAAGATGTCCCCAACCCCCACTCCCCACTCCCCACTCCCTGGGGCCTCCAGTCTCTTGAGGGTTAGGTGCATCTTTCCTAAGTCCAGACCCATCAGTCCTCTGCTGTATCTCTGTTTTGGGGGCCTCATATCAGCTGGTGTATGCTGCCTAGTTGGCGGCTCGGTGTCTGAGTGTGTTCATTTCTTCCTGCTTCGAGTAAGAGATATTAATAGCACCAAAGATTGATGAGTGAAGTCCATGTTTGTGGATCATAGTTTGTTTTTTGTTAAAAACTTATGGCAAAAAATGTCAGGCATGGGTGTTGTTGGAATTGTACTGATCTTCATTTCCTCTGCCTTGGAACTGGAAGTGTGACTTGGAGGGGCAGCTTGCAGCTTTGCCATTTTGAGAAAGGGAGAGAACATTGTGTATGATGACTCAGAAATGCAGAACCATTCTGCACTCATGGAAGGTCACTAAGAAGGAATGACAGTACTCCTTATACGGGAAAGAGAAGCTCTTTATTGCATGACCACTAGATGGTTCTCAGATATTCTTAGTCAATCCTATGGTTGACTATTAGAATTAATTACTCATCTCCACTGCCTAAAACTTTATGTGATTCCCCAAGACTGCTTTATTGCTTAGAAAACAAAGGCAAGCAGGCACGTTTGTTCTAATTAAGAATGGGAGAAGACTTCTCTAATTCTTCATTGGGTCTTGAATTCTCCCAATTTAACCTTCTCTTGCTGTCTCAGATTGTTTAATGCCTTTTAGTCTAAAAGATTTTTATCTTCTTACAAATATTTCTACACAGGAGGAAAACAAAACACAAAACTTCTGAGAACAAGTTAAGTGAACTCAACTTTAAAATAAAAAGTAAACATGTCATTTATATAAAAATTCTCAGTTATTCATTTATGTTTTGTACATTTCAACATTTTTGTACATCCATTAAATAGTATATAATGTACACTAATAAGATATGTGGTGAAAAACTATTTTGTTTTATTTCCTTCCTTTCTTTGTATTGCTCTCAAGCCTTTATTGTAATAGAGATTTGATTTGGACAAGCATTATATAAGCAGATATTAAACTGAATGGCATTTCATTATTTTAGTGAATGAAGAAAAGGTATGTCTGCCCACAAAGAACCGATGTTACTCATAAAAAAATCAAGAATTTTGCTATAAATACAGATCCCATAAAAATAATAAAGCAAGTAGGTAAATATACTGCATTTATTAAAATTAGCCTATGATATTGTTCTTTAATTACTTTAAAAAATTATTCTAATGTTTACAAGTTTAGAAACTTATATTAACAGAAAAAATAGAAACACAAATGTACTTAACTGATTTTCACTTAGAAACAGATTAAACTCATATCTCTACATTAAGATAACACATTGCTGTGATTATAAAGTATTGATTTCAGGTCTATCTCTGGCTGCACTTTAAAGCATCAACTCTTTATTCCTGTTTATTTAGTGTGGGGAGTGCAATACAAATTGAGTGTATGCATCAGTGACTTTATGCAAATCATTACATGGATATCTGGTGAACTGCTTATTTCTAGGCTGATGTTTAAAAATTTGAAAGTCAAATTCATAATTGTCATTTTTCTCTTTTAATTGTGTTTGTTCTGTACTTTGAGCACACAGTGAACAATTTTTTTCAAGAATTTATGTTGCTTAGCAAGACAAAGTTAAGGAAAATAAAATGTAGTGAAGCTTCAGTCTTTTTATTCTGATGGCTCAAATTGATACACCACCTTTCTCTATATTATAGTGATATATTTAGACACAGATCTTGTAATTGGATTTACAAAATTGTCAAAAAACCTAATCAAATCAAGTAAAAATAAATGAAGTTTGAATACAGATATCTGTGTATATGTGTAAATACATGTGTGCGTGTGTGGTATGTGTATGTGTGTGTCTGCCTGTGCATGTTCCTGTGCCTGTGTGTCTGTGTGTAGGAATTTAGGCTCTGGCTCTGTCTGTCTGTCTGTCTGTCTCTGTCTCTGTCTCTGTCTCTGTCTCTCTCTCTCTCTCTCTCTCTCTCTCTCTCTCTCTCTCTCTCTCTGTATGTGTGTGTGTTTATGTGTGTGATGGAAACTTCTTATCTATATTATTGCATTACATAAAAATATCAATATTCTATTTATTTCCATTGGATTTAATTCATTTCCTATTACTCATTCTTAAGAAGATTCTAGAATGAGGAATGGAAGTATACTATTAAAGAGAGATGCTCCTTTGTTAACTGATAAGACCTAATTTACTTAATTTTTCAATTACCTTAATTCATATTAATTTTTATATATGTCTGTGTATTTACACAAAAGAACGTAGTACTTCACTTACACCTTAGCTAGATAAGATTACCAATTATTTAACAATTTAATGAAGGTTAAATAACTTAAGTATACTTTTGTGTTCATTTAATTTTTTTTAAATAAATCTACCTGTCATCATTCACTGTCTAGTGTAATTGGTTCCTACATAAGCCTTTAGAGAATGGTTTCTCTACTTATAAGTCATGACCCCTTTGGGCATCACTTATCACATATCCTGCAATATCAGATATTTACATTATGATTCATAACCGTGGCAATGTAGTTACAGCTATGAAAAGTAATTCTATGGCTGGGTGTCACCACAACATAAGGAACTGTATTAAAGGGCTTCAACATTAGGAAGGTTGAAAACCACTGCTTTAAAGGTTTTTCCTTCTGTCCCCCATTTTATCGATGTGGAAACTGAACTATAGGCAGAATAAGCACCTTGCCAGATTTCTTTCTTGTAATTGCCACAGATGGTTTTTAAGCCCACATCTGCCCAACTTCAAGCCTGTTGTTTTTTTAGGAGTAATTGAGAGGTGGCAGCTAAGGAAACAATCGATTACATACACAGGACACATTTTGCAGATCCAGGTAGAAGATATCCATTTGCCTTTCTGCTGATGGAAAGCATTTGAAAAGAGAACTAAGGAGTTTCTAGCTCATCCTGGGATTACTTGGGTATGGGCTGTCAGTGGAAAGGGAAATAAGACTCTGTGTTTTAAGCAAAAAATATAAATTTTACTAGCTATGTATTTCACAATGTCCAATTCTGAAGCAAAGCAAAACGAAATAGGAACTCAGGCATTCGCATTCCTTTGTGTATTGTTTAGTGCTACTTCATGTCTCAAGAACACTCTGAACTGTCACACTGGGAATGCATGGTCCAAACACCACGAAATATGTGTGTGTGTTTCTTTAAAGAACAAAGATTCCATAAGAGCATGCCAAGAGATTTAGAATCTTCCAATGTGGAATTATCTCACTTTTATTTGTAATAATGAGGGTGTCAAATTTATGTCATATATGGATAAGGGTTTCTATGCTCATAATATAGCCAATGAAGTTCCAATTTCATCTGGTTTTCTGAAAAAGAATTAAGGAACCAGAGCTATATACCTGTTCATCTATTACATTTGCCTCCTCTGTCTAATAAATATACAATGTTCCTGCTCCTCTTTTTTTTGTATTTTATTTATTTTACAGTCTTACTATGGCCTAGAGGCTGTCTTCAAATTTAGCCTCCTTCTGCTTCTGCATCCCAAGTGAGATTACAAACCTGTGTTGCCGCACATGAGCCATTTTTGTCCTGTACAGTCTGTGTGTTATAGTTGTACCATAAGATTGTATAACAGAATTTTAGCAAATAATACTCTATAGCTTAAATTAATTGATCTACATTTTAAAGATCATTTTATGTACTTATTTAATGTGTGTATTTGTGTTTTGTATTCATATTTATGCATACACAGTGCCTTTGTAGAGGTTAAAAGACAGTAGAAGACAGGTTTCTCCTATTACATGAGTTTTGGGAATTGAACTCAGGTCATTAGATTTGCCAGCAAGTATCTTTAAACACTGGGCCATCTGGTCACCTTGTTTCTTTAAATTTTAGTGAATTCAAATTTTTAAAAATTTCTTACTGAAACTGATTTATGAGTATAGCAACATGCTTTATATCTTTGTGTACTTTTAACAAGTTACGAGAATGAATTTGTTTGCAAGTCGTATTTTATATTCTTTAATCCACTGGTTCTCAACCTTCCTAAATCTGTGACCATTTGATATAGTTCCTCATATCGAGGTGACCGCATCCATAAAATAATTTTCATTGCTACTTTGTAACTATAATTTTGTTAATGTTATGAGTAATAGTGTAAATATCTGATATTAAGGATATCTGATATGCCAGCTCTGTGAAAGGTTTATTCGACCTCCAAAGGGATCGTGACTTACAAGTTGAAAACTGTTACTTTAATTAGAAAGCATTTTACTAAAATAAATCGATAAATAAAACAAGAAAAAGGAAAATTAAAAAAGAATACTTAGTTTAAAATTTATCGCTTATTTACTTATATTTTTACTTAACAAAACTGAATTTCATCTAGGTGCTAGTTGCTATATCAGGCACTGAGAATTCAAAAGTTTGCTTTATTTGTAACTACGAAGTGGAAATTATTTAGATTTTCTCTGAGAGCATCCTTAGAGACTTCTTTAAAATACCTTTTGTTTTTCTCAGAGTTACATCTTTCAACCTGTTTATTGTACTCTTATGTTCCCTCTTGTGGTTGGTACCCTAGTGACACTGTAGAAAAAGTTGGTAGGATCAGGAAGATGTGGAACCTGAGGGCAAGTCAAGACAGATTTAATGACAGAAATACTGGAGGTGTCTCTGAGCCGATTAGGTCTCTCAGGATTGTCTTTGCTTCCACAAGAATGAACTGTCATAAAAGACTAAGCCTCCTCTCTCAGCTTCGTCTCTGTCATGTGCTGTCTTCCACACGATTTGTTTAACACTCTTATATCTGTACCCACTATGTGATGCTATACACATGCATTGTTGTGAGTAGCATGAGACAAGTAGATATAGTCGTCCAATTCCATCTCCAAATCTCTGATCTAAAATATATGTACTCTTAATAAAATACTGATTCTATGCATTTTTGTTACAGTTATATATAACTTGATATACACAGCATTTTATAAAAATGCTTCAAAGTGTCAAAGGCATTTGAATTGTGTGTGTGTGTGTGTGTGTGTGTGTGTGTGTGTGTGTGTGTGTATGTGTATTCATTACAAATCTTAGACATACTTAGCCATTGAATTAGAAAATCCAGAATTCCTCCTGTCAAAAGGAACTGCAGGAACGAGGAATGGAGCAGAGACTGAAGGGAAGGCTATCAGAGACTGCCCCACCTAGGAATCCATCTCATTTGCAGACACCAAACCCAGACACTATTGCTGATGCCAAGAAGTACTTACTGACAGGAACCTGGTATACATGTCCCCTTGGTCCTGTGGAGGCTCAATGACTCAGTGTAGGAGAATGTTAGAGCACTGTGATGGGATTGGGTGGGCAAGTGCAGGAGCACCCTCATAGTGTGAAGGGGCGAGTGAGAGGATAGAGGGTTTGTGGAAGTGAAACTGGGAAGGGGGATAATATTTGAAATGTCAATAAATAAAATAACCAATAAAAAGAAAATGTTTAATAAATTATCACAAAATTACCATTCTTAATGAGCATTCACTTATCTGATACTTTCTGACACTTTCTGTATTCATTCAGCTAACATGTATTGAGAGTGTCCTATATGTACTAGGCAATTTTTTATAGATCTTGGTAATGAAGCAACTAAATATGACAAAAGATCTTTGTACAAATCTGAAGCTCACAGTGAATAAGAAAATTGACACAGATTGAATATGTTAGTAAGGTGAGAACTAAGTGAAAAAGGAAGACATAATTAGAGCTTGTGGTAGTAGGTTTGGGAATGTATAAAAATTATTATTTTAGTAAAGAGAATATGGTTGTTTTTTATGCACAAATTCCTTTTGAGCAAAGACGTGTAGAAAAACAGAGGCCACTCAGTAGGAATACACCTAGAATGTGAAGTGAACACAGTACGATTTCACAGGACTAGGTAGAGTAGGATCATATCGATATTTCCCTTGGAATTAAAAAAAATACACACATAGAAGTATAGCAGTAATCAAAACAATATGTAATGGAAGAAGCAAGAATATTTGTTTTCCCTTATAAAAATAAAGAATAATTTTGAGTTTTGATCTTTTTTCCATGATAATTTCGTCTAGATTAAGTTAAGATTCCTTAGTGAGAGGCTGGCAAAGTCTATACAGAGATATAAAAGATAACTCAAAAGCTCTCTATAGTAGAAATGATGGTGACATGCCATATTCGGCCTCCTGATAAAATGTCTTACTCTTTAAATTCCAGCCTCAATTTTCGATGTGCTGGGAGATCAAGTCCCTGTGTCGACTAATAATCTACACACTTTTATTTTAATAAATAGTATTTCTAGTGTGAAATAGTTAGTGTAACAATAGAATGGGAATTAATAATTTATGATTGAATAATTGCCTGATAGTTAAGAATTGCTACCCACTGGTACTGTTTCAAAAGAATGTTCTAATGCTTAATAACTCATAACTTGGGACTAAATTGGCCTCAAATTCTGATTTGCTCATAATTTATCAGTATGATATTGATATTAATTTCTCTTATACTGTCTCAGATTCCATACATGGAAAATGCCAGCGTAATATTGCATTAGATGCTACAGTGTTCAGAATATAGTCTGATGCCAGCACACTGCTACACCCGTCTTAAAGTTCACCTAAACTCCAAAGTCCAGATTCTCTCCTGAAGTATTTCCTTAGTTACCATTAAAAACACTAAGGCAGGTAAGAATGCAATTAAAAAAGCCTATATCCATTTAAAGTCTGAAGGCAATGTGAATCATAGATTATAGGTACAGGAATCCTTAATGGCCTCATGATTTATAACGTCTTTAGGTTTTTAAGGTCATTTTCACTTAAAGTACAATTCTTCCTTCAAACTTATCTCTCAGGAAAAGAATTGATAGGATTTAAATATCCAGTCAATATGGGTAGAGCCATGGTTATAAACCATCCACGACCTTATCTTTCATGTGAGAACCATGGGACATGTGATTCTACTCATTTTTGTCTTTGATTTTGTATAATAAACTATTCTTGGAAGAAGTTCACATACCTAGACTCACTAAGCCAGATGTGAAATCTGCCTCTACCCCACCTTTTCACAGAAACTAATAGTTATTTGTACATCTCTATTTTCTAATACTTCCTCTGGGCATTCTGTTTAGGTAAAACACAACTTTATGATGCCCTTTCCAATCAACATCAGACTATTTGCTTCAGTATAGTAATTAACTTTCTGCTTAATTTGTCACACTTAATTTGAAATTAGACACGCAAGACTATTAGAGACTGGTTGTGTTGTTTGCATCTGGTTGAGGCAGTAGCCACTGGCAGACATGATTTATCACTCTTCATTTCTATTCCTGTGCCAATGATTTTAGTTCCTAAATGTGGTGACTGACACTTATGGATTTCAAAATCAAAGTGAAAATAAGCTACAGTTAAGAATTCAACAGCTCAGATCAATGAAAAAAAAAAAAAACAGTTTTATGGCTGTGTACCCTGAAGTTAAATCTTAAGGGCATGACCAAAAATTGCTGAGAGCTCAGAGAGGGTTCTCTATATAGACAACCAGTATTCCATATTAATGCATATAAATCACTATCAAAACTGTGTATCTTTCTCTTGAAACTACTTGTTGGGTCTTTCGGAAGGCAGTCCTTTCGTGAGCACTCCATCGCCTCAGTAATAGTGTCAGACTTTGGGACCTCCCCTTGAGCTGGATCACTTTGGGCCTGTCGCTGAATCTTCTTTTCCTCAGGCTTTTCTCCATTTTCATCCCTGCAGTTCTTTCAGACAGGAACAATTATGGGTCAGAATTTTGACTGTGGGATGGCAACTCACTCCCTCACTTGATGCTCTATCTTTCTGTTGGAGGTGGGCTCTATAACTTCAGTCTCCCTACTGTCCAACATTTCATCTAAGATCCCTTCCTTTGACTCTTGAGTCCCAGGTTTCTGGTGCAGATATTTGCACCCAACCAATGGACAAAAGCTGCTGACCCCTGTGCTTGAATTAGGGAAAAGCTGGAAGAAGATGAGGAGAAGGGCAACCCTGTAGGAGAACCAGCAGTCTCAATTAATCTGGAACCCCAAGATCTCTCAAACACTGGCCCACCAACCAGGCAGCATTCACCAGCTGATATGAGGCCTTCAACACATATACAGCAGAGGACTGCTGGGTCTGGGTTTAGTTAAAGAAGATGCACCTAACCCTCAAGAAACTGGAGGCCCCAGGAAGTTTAGAGGTCTGGTGGGGTGGGGAGTGGGGGTAGAAACATCCTGGTGGAGACAAAGGGGCAGGGAGGAGATATGGTATGTAGACCAGGAGGGAAAGAAAATTTGGAGTTTAAAATTAATTAATTAAAAAACAAAAACAAACAAATAAACAAACAAAATTGTTTATCTTGCTGCAATGCCAGGTATATTTGTTCTCAAATGGGAAGTATATTTCTCAAAAGTTCTCTCATCAAAAGAACATCCCAGAATAAGCTCCTCCCTCAGCCACATATTCTCTGTGATATTCAGAATTCTTTATCCAGCATGGCTTATATTTGAGAAAGGAAAAAATGTTATTGTTACTAAGATCTTGACTTATAATGTGCAAAATTATCTTCTAAACGGCACAGGCATGGCTCTGCATTTTTCTAATCAATCCCTGACTCTGGTATACATTTTGATTTTAAAGATAAGAACACAAGGGTTGGGACTTTTCAGTGACTCTCTTAGAGACAGATGGTTAAGGTTTGTTCTTCCCTGTGGTGCAATGATTCCTAGGTTGTCACTCTTAAGAGGGTTTATGGAGTCATTCAGGGTAAAGTTTTTTCAGGATATATTCTACTGTATGTCCTCTCATTTAAGTAACACACTTAAATCAGCATGATATAATTTTACATGTAATATAAAACAGACTTTTAATATTTTTTTCTTTACAGCCTTGCTTGCTGTGCTAATATCATGTTTCTACTTAAGTGACGCCAAAGAGCTTGTCCATACTATCTTTCTTACTTATAAGATGAGACAGAATATAATAGTCACATAGGATGGCTTAATAAATAATTGTTCATTCACTAAGCATACATTTACTAAGTAACTAAAGGGCATGTAATAGTGTTAAAAGTCCCCAGGGGGTGAATAAAATCATAAAGTGCATTGAGAAGCTTTAGTGCACAGAGGACTAAGAGTCAATATTTGAATATCCAGATTATGTTTGGAAAGTATTTCCTTATGGAATATACTGATAATAGAGAAAGTTACATAGGCTTAATCTTAAAAATGAATATAAACTAAAACAAATGTTAAAGAAAAAAATGAGGTTAAAAATAACAGATAAAATGAGAAAAATAGAAAAAAAAACCACAAAGAAATATTATGTTGCTATGCCTAAACAAAATAGTTCATATTTATATATCATCATTTTAAAGATGCTTGTTTTTATTTTTCTCAAAATCCCCAGGACTTTTATTTTATTGGTTCTGCTTTTTTTTTTTAATCGCTAGGATTAAATAATATGGACTCGTACATGGGGGTAAATAACCGCCTTCTAAAACCAATTGCATAACTTTTGTCCTTATGAATATTTTCTGGAATGTCTAAAATTATCAGATAAGCTCTTTGTTATTAAAACCTGTATGGAACGCTAAAATGGAATTTCAGAATATGGGACCTCTTAACTAAAAATTTTAATATTTATTTTACCTGCTATATGTGTGCATCTGTGTGCAAGTATGTGCTTATGTGTGAGTACGCCCAAGAGGGAATAAAAGAGGGTGTTAGATACCTGGGTATGGATTTACAGACAGTGGTGACACTCCTGATGTGGGTACTAGGAATGGAACTTGAATCTGCGACAGGATTAGTCAACATCTGAATCAGGCTCTTAACTGTGGAACCATTCTAGCCTCAGTACGGAATTCTGGCAAGCTATGTGACACCACCATTTTGCTTTATTAGTTTTTCCTCCTTTGAGGCTTTAAAACATTATCTAAAGCTAAAAACTTTTGTATTCTTTTGAATGAAGCCGATCTTACTTGTCACAGGTCCACTGATACCAGCATTTTCTAAGTGCTTCATTGTTTGTGCTTTGTTTTGCTTTGTTTTTGCTTTCAGATTTATTTGTTGGGAGCCGACTTTAAGTAAAAAGCGGCTAGAAAGCAGCTATCAGCTTTGCAGCCATCTTGAGCCATATACCCTGACATGAGACTTGGTTTTCAACAGCCTACAACAGCTGAAGCACACTTTGATATCCCATATAGCTTGTTTTGCTGTTTAGTGCCCACAGCTGCAAGGAGCACGTGGTATCCACACCTTCAAGGCATGCGGTGCACGTGTTGTCCACGTGCTATCTACGTCATATATGCCTGTAAGGCACACGTGCTGTCCACGCCTGTAAGGCTTACGTCATATCCACACCTGCAAGGCACGTGGTATCCATGCGCCTACAAGGCACGTGGCAAAAACCTATAAATACCCAGGATTTCCTTGTTGTAGGTGTGTTGGTATAGTAGTAGTAGGTGTAGTGGTGTGTGTATGGTGAAGACAGTAAAGAAGACTTGACTACAGATCCTCTGGCTTGTCTCTATTCTTCGCGGCTCTTCCCCTTCTTCCCCCCACTCTCTCTCTTGCTAAACCCGGACCTGTGGAACAGAGTGGGCCTCTATAGTTTGGCCCCCAAACGTGGGCAAGAGTGGTCCTTTACAGTTAGGACGGGGCTTTTACATTTATTGACTTTTATTTTGATGCTAACATATTCTTTTTCCTTCCTTTTAAAAATTTATTTATTCACTTTATATCCCCTTTCTAGTCCCTCCCCCAATGTTTAATTGAAAGGCATTGTGCAATTTATAGGTAGCATAAGTCATATCCAATCTTTACTACTTTCCTGTATTCTGCAAATGACACAAAATCAGTCTTAAATTTGACACCAATAATCTTTTGGTAAAATTTTCAGTTTTGTACAAATTTGTCCACTTTTAACTTTTATATGCTTTAATTGATTTTTGGGTTTTGCTAGAAAAGCGTATTTTGTACAGATCTTCAAATTCTGCATTTAATGATCATAATGTACTCTGTGTTAGTTTATCCCATCTATCTTTGTATTTTTTTTTCTATTTTATCTTCATTGTGGTGTTCTCTTTTCTCCCTCACTGTTGATTATGCTTGCAAGTGACAACCTGATGCGTTCTTTCACAATCTGCCAGGTAACTGACTTAATTTTTGTCTGTCTTTCTTTTGTTCGAAAATACATTCTTTACTTTCATTCATGTTAATTCTTTTCTCATACGCTTTTTCTTGTTTCTTTTGAAACAGAAGGGCATGATAGAGTCCTTAGAGTTAGCATTATAAGTGTTGTGACTCTCCTGAGGTGGGTGCTGGGAACAGAGCTCCAGTATTGTGTATAGCAAGCTCTCCTAACCACTAAGCACTTTCTCCAGTCCATATATGTGCCTTCTTAATGGAGGTGCATGAAAGCACTGCATATTTTTAGACTATGTTTTAAATTTTCATTAGACCAAGATTTTTCTATTTGTATATACAATTGAATTTAAATATTAAAAGACTCCATGCGGAGTTATTGAATATAGGAATATTCATCCTATTATCTGATGTAAAATTTTCATTTTTGCAGGTAAATACTCTGTGGTCCAGAGAGATTAAATAACTTGACTGAATTTACACAGCTGCAGAGTGGCACTTTAGGGATTCACTCAAGGGTTGATCACATTTTGACCAGCTGCTTCCTGATTCTATACATAGCTAAACTACTGGGAGTATCCACAGAAAAATATAATGACATTATGGGCTATAAATCCATGAGTATGCAGATGGTAAATAGCAGACAAAATTGTGTGCACAGGATATGAAATTTAGAACCCTAGAGATTCATAAAAACAAATGGACAATGATCTCTCCTATCTGCTCTCAGGCCATTCCTGCTTGGGTTACACAAAAGGAACAAAGGGACTTCTGCATTCTGCAGGATGATGGATCTATTAATTAAGTGCTTGTTATTGCATATTTGGTGAGTATGTTGTTCTGGAGAGGCCAGTATGTTGGTGTAACAAAACATTTACTGGTTTGATTTTGATTATGATATAAATTCTATGTATGTGTGTGACGTGTGTATATGAAAGCATATGTCAGTATTCACACCCATTCTCACTTAATTCATCAATTTATTTAGCAAGTATTTGATACATACATTTTATGTGACAGGTGCTGTTAGGATGTGTGGCCTAAATAATTATTGACAATATAACCAAAATAAAAGTTTTTTTAAGTACTCCAATGGAATAAATAAAAAGAGGTATAAACCACCCAGATGTGCCAGTACTGCTTTGTAATCCAAGTGTTCAGCAAGTTAGAAAAAGAAAGATCACTAGAAGTTTGAACTACATGGAATTTCAGGCCACCTATGATATTTTATAGTTGGATGTTTAAAAAAAATATGAAGGTTATGCAAGTCATATCGTGAACGATGTTGCAAGAGTTTCAGAGGAATAACAGAAATCCTCTAACTTCAAGAAACATTGCCACACGCAAGAAAACATTTCAACTAAGACATAACTGTGTCACTAATTTTCTTATGGTTATATATAGGCATCGATTGTCATGCAATTCAGAAGAGTGTATACAAGACTTCCAGATCTCTTAAACATAATATTGTAAATGTTATTTGCATTTAGTAAGCATTTCATCCTTTCTTACAAATAAAAAATAAAGTTTTATTTGTTGATGATCCTTTAAGATATGTAGGACAGATTCACAATTTAAAATAGCAAGTTAGATTGGCATTATCTTTTTTCATTAGTTAATTAGTTTATTTGCTTACATCTCATATGTTGTCCCCCTTCTCCACTTGTAGAGTCACTTGTAGTGAGTGATATTTAAATCTCCAACCCATATATGACTTGCCAATGAAAATGCAACTCAGTAATTATGAATATATTCTGTAAGCCTAGATTGAGCAGATACTCTTACACTCCTCTGCTCCCCAGCTATGAGACCCTTATAACTTGAGAATTTTCCAGACCATACATCTGTTCTTCTACCTCCTGCTTCCCAGTTGTCTTCTCCTTTGTCATCTTCCTCCTCCATTGTCTTCCTCCAGGACAAAAATCTAGGCTTACAGTAATTATGAATGTATTTCATTGGCTGGTCATATTTGGGTTAGAGATTTAAATATCTCCCACTACAGTCACTCCTCTCCCATTGCCTCTGAGAGGTTGCCTACCACCATTACATTGGTATCCCCACACCTTGTACATCATCAAAGTCTCTATAGGATCAGGTGTTCCTTCTTCCACTGAGGCCAGACAAGGCAGTCCTCTGCCTCGGATCAGCCTGTGTATGCTCTTTGGTTGATGACTCAGTATTGTCTTCTTTTCGAAAGCATGTGGGGATGTGGGGATATGTGACCAAGGAGCTGGCCTAGAGCAAGAATGTGATTGAGATTTGCCCCAAACCCAGCAAATTTCCTCCTGAGACCAACTGGGAGGAGGTAGAATTTCAGGCTGCTCTCTCTCTGCTCTCAGCCTAGGTGCCCTGTGCATGGCATAGCATGAGCAGTACTCCCCCACCTTTGAGGACAGTAGCATACACTGTGGCCAGATTACCATTTCAATTTCCTCTATCTTCTGATAACAACTTGTTCTCTAGGTTCTTAGAATTCCTCTTTATGTAAATGAAGAATTCTCTGGCTTCCACCCTAGCCAATGATATATATTCACCTTGAACTCCCACTTACTCCCCAAATGTATATAACCCTTGTTCACCCTAAGTTGAATGAAGCTCTCTTCCAAAAGCTGATCACAGAGGTTAATCAAACCACAGTTATTCATGGCAATCCAAACCCTGTTCCCCAACCTCCATGTCAGACTATACTCTCTAATCCTACAGTGGTTCTAGGACTTTGATAAAAATCACCCTCTAAAAAGATAAAAACATTAACTATTACAACACACACACACACACACACACACACACACACACACACACACACAAGTTCAATTAAATGAGAATACTATCATTGTTTAAATATTCACTTCTGAGTTTTACCAACAGTGCTGTGTCCTTATTGAATACTACCCAATACTGATATTTTCATAATTTCATAATTTCTAGTGTCTTTCCTTTGACTATTTCTCTGCTGGCTTGGCTGACAGTTATTTTTCCAGCTCACTTTGTATTTTATACTTCATTTTTAAAAGCTTTTGATTTATTCGGTTCCTATGAAATGAGCCTTTTTCATTTGTGACACTTGTACTTTTCTTTGTGCTATATTTTCACCCATATCTACTTTTATCATCTCTCAGTCTAAAGAGATTTTCTGAGTTAAGGAATTTAGTTTGGGTTGTTTCATATAATGTTTTTTGCTTAATAATTATTATTCATTGATATCTACTTTTCTAATTGGTTTGCAATATAGTTTCTATGGCATATTATATTTATTTGTGCATTCAAATATTTTAAGATATGTCAGAGGTCCCTTTGATTGGAAACTATTTTGTTCTATTATTAGGGGAACAAAATGAATTTTGAAGTGTGAACTATTTATTAGGTGATTTTGTTTAATCTTGTTTTTCATGTTTTAACTTACTGTTCCTAATTTATGTTCAAAATCATTGTGTCTAAGTGGACAAAGAATATCTTTTATGTAACAGCAT
The DNA here is from genome assembly GCA_030674055.1 of Rhabdomys pumilio. NCBI lineage: Eukaryota > Metazoa > Chordata > Mammalia > Rodentia > Muridae > Rhabdomys > Rhabdomys pumilio. The sequence continues at coordinate 42,477,107 of JANHMN010000011.1, forward strand.
TGTTACCCTAGAAATAGCTCACATTTTCAAAACCTAGCACAATTAACAGTTTCTTAATGTGTTATGCAAGGCCTGCTACCATACTAAAAACAAAACTGTTTCACGGGAAAATAAACACTTGCTCAGTTAAAAAAGTTCCTCCAAAGTGAAAGTTTGAAAATAATGGAAAGGAAATTCTTATGCAAATCTAGTATAGCAATATTCTGTGTGTTTAGACCTTGTATACAATCTGAATGCCTGACTGTCGTAAATCACAAATGAGTTTATACTTCTTAGTTATCTAGTAAATAGGTCACAATTTTGGCATCTTTTGATCTTAGCAATTGTTTTTATATTAAAATCAAACAAACAAAACAAAAATTAGGGAAGAGTTAAGAGAAGAGAAACCTGAACACATATTGAACAAAATCCTCAAAATATCAAAATATCAAAATATAAATAACAACCATAATAATTAAACCTTGTTTTTATCAACTAAGGACAGTTGTTCGTAGACTCAGCATGTGAGCTTCTGACACACTAGGAGCCATTCTTACTTTGATAGCACATAAAATGTCAAATGGCCATTACAACCTATTACTATATTCTGTACATACTATACCACCCTTGTGGGGTCTGTGAGTATGCTCTGGAGTACTGTTGTCCGGAAAGTCAGCCATTCCTGATATGTTATAAATTCAGAATCCCATATGGGACAAGCTGTAAATCTAAGTGTTTCATGTAGACTTAATTGTATCTAAATAAAATGACCCAACATTGTGGTTTATCTTACCTTTAGTTTTAGACTTTAGTGTGAAACTGATTAGAGTTTTGGTAGTACTTTTTAAAAATATATATACATATTTATCTATCTGTCTATGTTTCCATCTATGTGTCAAATATCTCTCAAGTCTTTGTGTGTTGATAACTTAAAGCCCTGTTACAAATATTAGTACATGAATGTTAGTCTCTCACATCACAGATTGGAAAGTATAATTTTATATTCAGTTTTCAAATAAATACATTTTTGAGAGGTTTACATTCTCTATTGTGGTATAGCTATCAATGTGTTTGTCTGAATAAAATAGAACAATAAACTGATTAGAAAAGGAATGAAGAATGTCAAGTTGAGGCAAGTGGATGAATTTATTCCTCTCATTAAGACTGAAAGTCAATCAGAGGGAAGAAAAAAACTATATGAATGTGAAGAGTGAATTTGAAACCACTTGGAGAAAACCTTGTAGGACTGACAGTGTAAAGTTTGTAGGAGTCCATTTGATTCTAGAGCAGCGTTTCTCAGATTAAGACTGTGAACTTTGGATATACTTCCTCATGTAATGGTGAACCTTCAAGCATAAAATTATTTTTGTTGCTACTTCTGAACTGTAATTTTGATTACATTATGAATCATCATGTAAATCTCTATGTTTTCTCTTAGTCTTAGGTGACCCAAAAAGGGTCGCAACCCAAAGATTGAGAAATACTGTTCGAGATCATGGCATAAGAATGGTGATCTCTACCAGGAAATGTAATTTAAAGATTTCCTTATTATCAAATAGAGAAAAGATGTATCTCAGTTCTGTATTGTGGGGCGGAATAGATGCCCGTCCCTTACAGGCAATGGATACCTGTTGAGTCTCCAGGCTTTCCAGCCAGCACTTTGACCAAAACCAAGACCCTTTCACCGCCCTATACTGTATGATACTGAAAGTGCTACTAGAAACCTAGTATAATACTTGAAGGTTGTACATCTCACCCAACATTATGAATTCTTATATCAAGAGAAATGATGTCAAAATGACGCCATGTCAATATATTTTAAAATAATATTTATAGCAGTGTTTCATAAATGGTTTATATATATTAGTTATATATTATATAACTATATGTACTAGTTTTATAGTAGTGATATATTAGATCTCATGACTTTTAATAAGAACCATTTTATAACTTACCATATCAATGATTTTTAAAATAAGTTTAAAAAGCATTTCTGGCAAATATCTGATTTTAACACCTGTATATTATTTGAATTTGACATATAATAACTAATCCTTCAATATATGTTACACTGAATGTGGTAATTATTTGAGTACATTAAAAGCAAGGTATGTTATATAGCTTGGTCATTATTAAAGACTTAATCATTTGATCAGATAATCAAGACAGTTACTGACCATAAAACTGCTCAACATATGAAACATCACTTCTTACAAAAGCA
>JANHMN010000011.1:42479316-42492290 GCA_030674055.1 Rhabdomys pumilio
TTCCTGGAAGATAACTCACTGAAAAATTACTTGAGGACTATTCAGGCTGAGTTGTAGTTTTAAAAATGAACACACCAAAACAATAAATGCAAATAGCTCCAGTGAGCTTGCTATAATTATTTCAAGGGCAAGGCCTTCTTTTCTATTTTAGTAGAAAATTTGTATAGTATTTTATAAATAATCATACAGCGAAGCATTGATTCAACTGAAGTCTATATACTGATATTAGTCCATAATAGAGTATATTATGGGACTACCTTTCAATATTTGTTTGCTTTTAATCTTTCAGTATTAACCTTACTCATGGTTCATAGAACAAATATGTGGTCAAAAATTGGGTTTTCTTTCATAAAATAGACAATTGAGATGTCATACCACTATTTAATTATTCTTAGTTTATATAAATATTAACGACTGACATACTTAGTAACCTTTTAAGCATCCAGTTCTTGAAAATAAATATTGAATCAGATATTATACACGTTATATATTTAGTTTAGTCATTTGTTTTACTTAACATGAACATTTGCTTTTCAGTCTTAGAGAATAAAATGTTGTTAGCTTCTCTGCCAGTATCTTTGGGATACACTTAGGGTGATTTTAAGACCTAAAGAAACTCTTTTTTATCGGCCCTCTAACCTTATATGGTTTGTACTTCTTAGCTTAAACTCCCTGAGACACTCATAGTGGCTCAGGTGATTATAGAAACATCAATTGTACAATTTCTATGATTTTGTAGGTGAATTAAAAGTTCTTATACTTGCATTTAAAATTGGATTGATCAATTGTATACTTCATGCTAATAATGTGAAGTTTTACCATTTGTATGTAGGGGTTCATTACCTGGATAGTAGAAGCCCTGTGATACAACAGGAGAAAAATAACAGAGACAAAAAACATTAAAGTTTCATTCCTTTCATGGCCCCTTGTCCTTGCTTTGTAAGCGAAGGGCACAATGTTTTTTTCATTTGTTTTGTTTTGCTTTTGTTCACTGTGTAGTAGTGACTACATAGCTGGTACTAATTGCTTCAGAATCATAAGGAAATGCTAATGAGCATGTAGTAGGGAAAATTATTTGAACTAAAGATGCTATATGGAATTTTATGTTGATTAAAAGATCAGTAATCAGTTTTTAGATGATATAATTGAAAGATATATGACAAGTCCATGAATATCACACATATAATATTGATAAGGCTAATATATACATTGAATGCATACACACAGACACACACACACACACACACACACACACACACACACATATATATTCTTGTATTATTTAATGTGATTTCAACTTTATGATTATTTACCTCAAAATATTTCAAAGTATTACCTCAAATATTTCAGTAAATTAAACACAAAAACATAGTAATCAATGATAATCAGAAATGAATTGGTTTTTAAAATCAATCAATTTTTGTAGATAGTTTAGTCATAAAATCAAGGTGACTTTCACTTTTTAAACAAAGATTTGCATTGGCGTTGCTAGCCATTTTCCTGGTCTATAATAGTACTTTATATCATGTAGCAGTTAAAGAAAATTCAGACTACAATTCTATTCACTGATCTTTAATTTAGTTTGCCATCTATTACCATAGATCAATGTCAAAGGACTCAAAGCATTTGGTTAACTAATCTTTACTGATTATCAATCTGTACAGACAAATGCAATGAAAATTACTAACAGGAATAAAGGAATGAAAACAGCTAGAAGGTCTTATGTTTTTTTAAATTGGGAAAACTGTATAGTTCTTTTTCTTACAAATGTGCAAAAGAGGAAATAGTTGAAACCCTAAAAGTCAGGAGCTTGAAATAAAGTAAAGCTTCCTTAAGAGAAGAAGAAAGGGTACCTATATCAGAAGCTAGTTTGCTGTTGATTATAAATAGCCTTTTGTTGTAAAGTCAGTAGGCATAGCACTGAAGGAATTAACGCAGACAAAATTAGGTATTTGCCAAGGAATGAACATACAATAGTATTTTCTTGTTACTTTCTAGGCACTCTGCTTGAATTTAAGACTTTGCCCTTTAAGTGACCATTGTTCTGCCATAGTCTTTTATATATACACAGAAGTTTCTCTTAGATTCACAAGCTACTCAAGTTTCATGTGTCAAGATAGGTTTTTTAGCTTCTCTGCCCAACCATTTCTTCCAAATTGCTCATTTTGCTCAGTTCTCCATTACAGGGAGAATCGTAATGACTATGCCAGCAAAGACACATTTAATTTTACTTTGTACTTGTATTTTTACATTCCTATAATACAGGACCCATGGAAGAAATATCTATGAAATATTCTCCCATTGATGGAATGTATGAATGAAAGACTAACGCAGACCATCTTCAGCAACTAATACTATAGTCTACAAGTACTTACTGTAATAACTAGTTATAGGATGGTTTATTTTATGTATAATAACACACTATCTTTGTCTTCCCACCGTATTTACATGGGATGGGAAAATATTTTTTTTTTAAATATTATGGGATCAGTGCTCTAGCTCTTGAACTATGAAGTACTCACCTAGAAAAGGACAGTTCCTTTTCTTGGAGAATGTGATTGCAAGTAGTATGTCCATGTTCCAGTGTATATTCCTACAGTAACTTCCATATGGGCAGTGCCAAGTGGGCTCAAGGGGATAATTATAGTTATAATAATAACACAAAGAAGACAAAAATAAAATATTATTAAAAAATGAACAATCCTGTTCCAGTGAAATTATAGCATGTGTCAATGTGTTCATAACTATTCAGGATGAATGGCCCACTATCTGTACTGATGGCTAGGAACTGAGCCACCATTCTCCAAGAAATTAATTTCTAAGGTCAGAGGTCTTTTTCTGTATCAATTACTCAGAAGATGCCACACACACACACACACACACACACACACACACACACACACACTCACACAAAACATTAGGCTTGGAAATCACTTGATGTTTTGCCAGAGTAAAAATAAACTTTACAATTACAGATTCTATATAACAGTTGCCAGGGCTATAAAGTAATGATAAACTAGACTGACATTTCAGTTATCTTCACTAAAATAAAATATTCAGTGCACGTTTTCAGTAGAGCAATACTTTTCCAGAGGAGACAAGAAAATTTTATGCTTTAATACAAGATGTCTGTAGCTTTAGACTCTAGTCATTTGCTTAGACTGTAAGAACATGAAAAGCACAGCCTACAGCAATGCTAGCATCTGGTCAGGTCATGGCTATTTCCTATTTAAACATCAACAAACTTTATACTAGTGTCTTCTAAGTGTATTGTTAAGAAATACTTAAGACTTTGATTCTGCTGTCTTTGTTTGAATAGAATTGTAGCAGATTTAGAGAGAAGTTTTACACAATGAGGGTGGAAAGATGTTCAAATATAAAGCCCATTAAAGTGTGAGCATAAAAGAGTGATGCTCAGTGTGTGCCAAATTATGTTCTCCAACAAGGCACTGAGGTTGGTATTTTAAATAGGTTGTGTTTCCAAATTTCAGTGAACTATAAATAAAAGGGGTCATCTCAGGTTTTAAAACAGATAGGTGTATTTTGTAGATTTAAATCCATTTCAGCACCAATTGAATTAATTACAGCTGCCACAACAAAGATACAAAATTCACAATGAAAAGATGAGTCTGAGGCATACTGCAGACTATATTTAATTGTCACCCAACAGTGGTGATGGGGTATTGAACATATATTTTAAGAAGGTGAAGAATTTGACAACTTGTCTCTGATAATAATTAATTTAATGTCCCTTTATCAACATCAGCAGAGTTAATGAAGTACATTTCTTTCACTTTGATTGGTCTTTGCACATGACGGAGTTTCTATAAATACAATTTGCTTCTTCTTGACTGTCAATAATGAATTCTTTACTTTGCTAATTTCTATCTAAAAATACTTTGTATTGAATTTTATTTGTACATCTGTACATTGTACATTTTTTGTTTGTTTTTCAAGACAGGGTTTCTCTGTGTAGCCCTGGCTGTCCTGGAACTCACTCTGTAGACCAGGATGGCCTTGAACTCAGAAATCCACCTGCCTCTGTCCCCCAAGTGCTGGGATTAAAGGCATGTGCCAACACTGCCAGGCACATTGTACCTTTTATTGATTGATTGATTGATTGGTTGGTTTTACCATGAATTGAAAATTAAAATAATTTTTGGTGTTGGCTTTTTAATTTGCTTCCAAAATGAAACACCTTTATGGTACATTTATGTAAATAAAGTATGGAAGAAAAATTGCATGCATACCTCTCCTTGATTAGCCACAGTAACTAATTAAGATTTGGCCTTATCTAGAATACCAAACCCATATCTGACAATGTCACTAAAGGTAAGAACCAGAGACTATATATTTCATGGGTCTTAAAGGAAGACATACTACAATTATTGTTAAAAGAACATAGCAATAAAACGAATCTCAATGACATATTGACATAGCAATAAAGCAAGGCCTTGCACAGCTCCCATCAGAGGAGGTTCTTCTCACATTCAATTGTAATTAACATAGAGATACACAACTGGGTGATGTGTAAAGACTGAAAGACACTTGAGCATTCAACCTTAAATAGGATGTCTCTATTAAACCCTTTCCCACAGGCTTAGGAATCTATGTAGAAGAAGAAGCAAAAACTATTGTAAAAGTCAAAAGTTTACAAAAACTATTGTAAAAGAGATGGTGGTTGGTTCAAAGGCAGTGGTTCGCAATCTATGAATCAAGACTGTTTTGTGAGTCACACATCAGATAACCTACATATCATATTTACATTACAATTCATAACTAGCAAAATTATAGTTATGAAGTAGCAGCAAAGTAATTTTATGGTTGTGTTAAAGGGTCACAGTATTAGGAAGGTTGAGAATCACTGCTCTAAGAAGGCAATAGTGTCCTCCAGACATAGCAGGGTATATATATATACATATATATATGAAATGTATATGAAATATAATATATATAAATATATATTATATATAATATATTTTATTATATATGAAATATAATATATACTATATTTATATATATTTCATATATAGATATATGAAAGTAACAGCATGTGTAAGACCTGCATACAAGCAGACAAAATTCCAGCATGAGGCACAAATTCCCACTCATAACTTAGGAGCCAGTCACAATACATAACTGCTCAGAGGTAGAAAATCATTTTTATCTTGTGATATTCTGTATCCACACTCCATGACAGGGCTCAGACACAGGAGTAATTGACCAACACAAAACAGACTTCATGAATTTATAATTTTGATTTGGTTTTGTTGTTAAGAATGAGGAAGAACATTTTATTGTTAGTGAGGAATGGGAGGATATGGGAGTAGTTGGGAGGGGAAAGAATATTCTCAAGTTATATTGTATTAAAATTTTTTACAGTAATTTTTATTGAAAAAAATTAAAAAGATATTTTGCAAGTTTTTAAAACTAGAAGTTGCTAGATTCCTAGTTTTAAAATTCATCTATAACTTTACAATTTATTTATTTATCTAAAAGCAAAATATTCAAGAACTATTTTTATAAGAGTAGTTGACTTGGAGGAATTTGAAGACTTTACATTTTTCTTTTGTTTTGTATTTTCCTCTGTGTGGTTCTATATGTCCTGGGATTTGTTCTGTAGAGCAAGCTGTCCATCTGCTTGCCTCTGCCTTCCATGTGTTGAGATTAAAGGTGTGCACTCCGACCAACTGGTTTAGGAAGACCTTTTGAAAAAGTTTAATTATAAGCACCAGTAAACATTTAAGTGGTTTTCTTAATATTTCTTAAATATGAGAATTTTTGTGTGTGTAAGGTAAACTATAGTAAATTTATATATAGTATTGTGGTTCAAATATTCATGGTTTTGGTTTACAGAGTTTGTTTCCCAAATCATACAAAAATGTCCTCATAAACAGCATTATTATTCTGCTTTTTCATTCCTACTTTGGTTTTAGTGTTACAGATGTCTTCTCATAAATGGCTTATTTCTTAACTTAAAGAAATTATCTTAGAAACACTCTCACTATGTTCCAAAATTTTTAGTTAACACTAGTTGCTCCCATGAATATTGTATTTCTGTGAAATATCTTTATGTGTGTCAGTCTTTTAGACTTGGGTTTCTTGCTTGTTTCTTTTTATCTGGAAACTTCTCCCACATTTATTTTGCCTAATTACATTAAGTCTAGTCACTCCTCAGAGGACATACATGTTATTTTTAAAAAGACCCACTTTTACACTCTAGCTTTCAGAGTGTCCTGGGCTTCTCTTGAGTAAGACTTAAATAGTGCTAGTTAGATCTTGGTGAAACTATTGGAACTAGACTTTAAGGTTTATAAGTGATCTCTCAGACTCATATACACAAAGTAACACCCCACCCCAAATATACCAAGTGAATTTCAAGTGGATGGCAAAGGCAAAACTTTCCATTTTAATATAATTTAATTATGTGTAACATAAAGATTATAAATATTAAGGTATACTGTTTCACTGTTTTCTTCAGAATAAAACTATTATATGTTGTTAAATAACTGGAGGAAATAACCATCAAGGACTTGAAAGAGAAATCTCAAAGATGCTTCAAATAGAGTGATGAAATATCGCAGTTAAATTTGATTAAGAATGGTGACTCCTATGAGAGTCTATGATCTCTTTTTAAATTCAACATTAGTGTTGGCCTCTTTGAGTTGAACACAGAACTATTAACCATAGACCCACAGATTATGTTATTTTACAATTGTCTTTCCCTAGAATATTTGTAATTTTATATAGGTGATTCTTAAGGACTTGTGCATCAGAGAACATTAGTTACACAGAGAGGGCAATCAAGGAGGTAACACTTCAAATCATGACCCAGGAATAGATTCTCACATGTAAAGCTGGATGTGAAATTTTACTAAGTATATGTATGCCAGTATTTTAGGTTGTTGATTATCTATGTGCTCTTTCAAATAATATTTTAGTATAATTAAATATTAGTTATTTCTTATATGTAAAATTAAAGAGAACCATAATGCTTACTTAATGTTCTTCAATAAACAGGTACTGTGATGACTGTTTAATGATATGCTTCCACAATATATAGTCTCAATATGTGGAGACTACTTATTACTTCATATCTATTATCTATCTATCTATCTATCTATCTATCTATCTATCTATCTATCTATCATCTATCTATCTATCTTTCTATCTATAAACTTTATAAATATGTAAACTTTAAGAAATAATTTATTTAATTTTAAATTTATGTGTATGTGTGTACCTGGATAAATTTAAGTGTACCACTTGTGTAAAGGTATCCTAAAGGTCAAGAAAAAGTCAGATCACAATCAAATAAAGTTGTAATCTTCCTGCTATGAATTCTTTACACAAACTCTGATTTTTTGCAAGAGCATTGAGTGATCTCAACTGCTGAGTCATTTCACCAGCCTCTGGTACTATACTTTTAATAAATTATCTTACTTAAAAAGTGGAAAACAGTTTATGTCTGTGTGATAGAGAAGTATACTGAATGAACTTTTAAAATCTTATAATGAAAGAGGTTGCTGTGTTTATGAAGGAAAGTATATAACCATGCTTATAGATGATATTTATTTAAAATATTTTAAATCCTGATATGTTTCATTTTTCATTGTACAACAAAGAATGATGATAGTACTAGTGCATTGTAATTTTGTTAGTTAGCAACAATAGAAGCCTTGGAAATAATCAGCTAGTGCAGTGAAACAGAAGATTCTAATGTGATTGTCATTGATGTCACATTCAGCAAGATTCTGCTCCCACCGAAGGAGGCAGAGGAAAGGAGAAAGCAGGAATCCCATATGAACAACCATCAACAAAATTATTTGATATGTGGCTATTTTCTTAATGAAGGAGAAAGCTGCTGTGTAAACATAAATATTTGGACAGTAATATTCTCCTTGACCTTATTTATTAGAGGTAAATCTGGAGTTATCAGCGAGACAATTTATGTAATATTTTACATTAATTAAAATTTCACATCTATTTCTGATTTACTTTTACTAGAAATTTATTAGAATTTAGTAGTTTTATTGTGACATATTCATAGGTATAAGAAATTTTCATTTATTTATTATTTTATTTATTTATATCCCAAATATTGCTCCCTGTCCTGGTACCCCTTTATAGAATTCTCCCCCCCCCATCAATCCTCCCCTTTGCTTCTGAGAGGATGTCCTTTCTTGGGCAACTCCCCCACACTGAGGCATTCTGCTTGAATACTTATAATAAGATAAATGGGATTGACATTAGTACATTCACAGTGTGTGTGTGTGTGTGTGTGTGTGTGTGTGAGTAATTTATCACATCTATAGTGTAATTAAGTATATTTCAATCTAAGATTATTAAAGTTCATTCAGTCTACTTCTCTACCACAGAGACATAACAATAAAATTGTGTTATACTTTTTAAATGAGATTGTTCATTAAAGGTATAATATCAAGGGCTACTGACTGTTTTTTATGATGATCATGGGGATTTTTCTTGTTACTCCACCCAAGCCACATCAGTCCTCCAAATATATTATGCTAATATTTTCCTCCATTTTTGTTTCAAGAATGTTATATGATTGAATCATATCGTACAGATTCTTTTGTGCTTGATTTTGGAAATTAGTATGATGTCCTCAAGGGCCATTCAGGACATCGTAGCAGTAGTTTGATCCTATTTAATGTTGACTAGCATTCCAATACAATCAGCATGCTTTGTTTCTTTGAATATTTATTTTATTATGTGTTTGCTTCCATCATATATCATATCATATATATTCCATGTGTGTTCATGTACAGCTGGAGAACGAAAGAAAGCACTGGACTAACTGGAGCTAGAGATTCATTTGGTTGTCAACCTCCTAACATGGGTGATGGAAACTGAACCTGTGGTTTCTGGGAGAGCACCAAGGGCTATTAGCTACAAAACTACATCTACATTCCCCACCATTTTGTTTTAAAGAACACTAAGTTTTGGTTAGTATTCTTATAAATACTTCGTTTATACTAATCAATGTAAATACTAAGTAACACAAATACTTAATGTCATAAGCTGAATTATTCTATTATTCTTTACTCAATAGATGAAATCTAACTTTGAATTCCCAATAGTGTGATATATTTGGCAATAAATGTTTAATGAGTTATTAAGGAAATGTAAGGTTATAATAGTAGTCATAATTCAATAACTGATGCCCAGGCACAAAAAGAATTTTAGAGGACTGGATACAAGACCAAAAGACCACATGGAAACATGAAAAAATAATTGCCATTTTGAAAGGTTTACAAACCATTTCAAGGTGGAAGCAGTCTTTCTATTTACTTCCAGCCTATGGGACTGTGAGAGAGAAATTGCTGTGTAAGTCACAAAGTACAGGATGTTGGTTACAGCTAATACAGCAAATTAATACAGCCTATAAAACTGGCTTTCTTTTTATAAATTTGTGTTATGTGTGTTTGTCAATGCTTTTTGTTATTATACAGCCTATTGTATATCTATAACATTTGTGATTGCTTTTTAAGAGATTTTTTAAGACTTTGTATGTTTTCTTGGTCATATTCTGTAATATAATTCTGTTGGAGGAGGAGTAAAGACAGTACGTGTTTAAACAGTGTTTATCCTACATAAGACTACATAAGAATACAAGTGTTTAATCATATAATGGGCACATTTAACTAAATATATTATATTTTAAATCAGTTTAAATTGTTTTCATAACCTCATGTGGACAATAGCATGTGAAGGTATGCGTGTGTATGTATGTTTACACTTAGCTCTGTTAGTGTGGCTTTAAGAGCCACACTACAGCTCTTAATGTTTCTTTAAGAAGGCATAATATCATTGTTAAACATGTTAGGTGACACTTTTAAAAATATAGATTAATTATAATTAAAATAACTTGTTATTTGTTTTATTCGACATGTAAAAAGGATGTCAAGCAGAAGTGGGCTTGTAGGGCAGTGGGCTGTGAGAAGCAGCTGGGTGTTTGGTTGAGCATGAGTTTCGAATCCCAGAACCTGTATGGGATGGCAGGAGTTCAGCTCTGCTCCCAGGCCCTGGTTCTTTTCACTTAGCTTCAGTCCTCCAACAACCTCTCCCACAAGGAGGTTTATGACCGTCAGTCACAAGGAATGGTCCCTCAGTCTCTCCCATATGCAGATGAGGTATCTCCAAGCTCTCAGGTCAAGCCAATAGACATTATCTGCTGTCAGACCCTAACCCGCCCCAAAACTGTATATAAGGGCCCTATTTAGGGGAAGTAAAGGCATGCACTCAAGAATCATCCTGGTGTCAGAGAGTTTTTGTCACAAGAGCTGTAACACTTGGGGAGAGCTCTGCTCTCCTGGAACCTGCCTGGGACACCAAGCTGCCTCCTTGCCAGCTAGCCAGCTCCTTATCGGCCAGCCCAGGCCTGGACAGGCTCAGTGTGGAGAGACAGGTGCAGCACCTGGGAGAGACCGGTCAGCGACAGCAGAGAGAGCGAGCAGAGGCAGAAAAAAGCATTTTATCTCATTACAGAAAAAAGCATTTTATCTTAACAGCCACACTGTTTAGGACAAAAAGCAAACAAACAAACAAACAAAAAACCCCAAAACAACCAAACCAAACCAAAACAACAACACAAACAAAACTCTTATCTTCATCATGATAAGAAATGAAAGCAAAGAGATCATGTTTTCATCTATTGCATAAATATTTCAACTAAACTAAATTAAATTAAACTAAGCCAGACTATGCAAGTTGCCCATGAAAGAGAACTGGGTATCAATTTTGAAATAATAGCAATAGTACTTACCATCTTGATCTGTGGTCACTGTAATAGCTGTGAATGGCTTGGGAGAAATGCTCAACTCAGAAACTCCATTCATGGCTTCTATTTCAAAGGTATAATTGACGTGAGATACAAAGTCAAGTACCACCACAGAATTGTTGATCAGTCCAGTGTGTCTTGGGATGAAGCGGAGTCCTCCACCACAGTCCTCACACTGGCTAGTGTCTAAGCCACATTTCTTACAGATTACACTGTATGTGAGATCTTTTCTCCCCCCTGTGTCACTGGGTGGGCTCCATTCCAAAATAAGGGCTGTTTCATTGATGTTAAAAGCCACATTTCTAGGCGCTGAAGGTGGTCCTAGAGAAAAGCAATTAGAGAACAAATTTTATTTATATAGGACAATGAAGGATGGTGGAGAAACATAGATATTTTCAAAAGTACTTGCTGCTGATTGTTAATATTAATTGGTAACCATTTTCTTACAGAAACTATAAAGGATCTGTTTAAATATCTGATGAAGCTTAAGGAGGAAGTCTTTAATGATGAACACAGTACATTTCTTAATTTTTTAAGTATGTAAACTTCAATATTTAATGTCAAAGTCCATATATCTTCAAAGGACACTTTTAAAGTTTGTTTGCTGTAAAATATGTAATTGATAGAAATTATAAATTATCAGATGGGCCTCCTAATATCCTCATTAGTCATCTTACCATTTTCATAATTTGAAACCAACTGTGGTATGTGTGCTCATCACACTGTGTTGTCTTTCAGACCTTGTATTCTCAGTATTGTGTAGAAAAAAACAACCCATTCATTTTTTTTTTTTTTTTTTTTTTTTGCCAAACATATAGAATCTATTTTCGAGCTGTTGGGAATACATTGTCATAAATTTAGAGTGGGCAGACAATTTGGAAATGGAATAGAAATGAAAATCAGAGGCAGCAATTAGGAAATATTTCTAAAGAAGACTTACCAAATTCTCTCTTCATTGTCACCGAGGACACCTAAGTTGGGTTCTCTCACAAACTATGTGGTCCTCTTTTTTTTTTTATTGGATATTTTATTTGTTTACACTTCAAATGTTATCCCCTTTCCTGGTTTCCCGTCTGCAAACTCTCTATCCGATCCCCTTCCCCCTGCTTCTATGAGGGTGCTTTCCCACCCATCCACCCACTGACTCACTTCTTACTGGTTTTTCTATATGTAGCATAACACATAGTACTCAGCAGGCTTTCATGACATCATCTTGTGAAATTATACCATTCATCTTTGTTACTCACGGGAGTCCTTCTTCCTATCTGAGCTACTCTTCATTCATTGATCAAATATGACCTGAAGGTCTGTCTTGTCAGGGTCAGACTCTGTCTTAAGGAATATCTTAATGTCCTGGAATCTATGAGATAGTGTCTGTATAAAAATTCTTATGGTATATAAAAATACAATAAGAATATTGTTTATAAAAATAGCTGAATAAAAATAACTCATTATACAAAAGCTGGAACAACCCACATTTCTCAGACAATTTAGAATCTTCCATTTGAAGAAATCTAAAGAGTTCTGCAAATTTCATTTATCAAGAGAAGATGCTCAGCAGGCAGGAATTCTTGAATAATCTCTTAGGACAGAAATTCAAATTGTGATGTAGACATCCTTCAAATATCAACTTACATTCATTTTTTCATTATGTTCATTTATTCATTAAATGAATGCTTTTATTAGTGACTACTATATGACTGATATTCTGGTAGATGTGGGAGATATTTTTTCCTGTGTCATTGCAGTTGACGTTTATTGGGAGAACAAGGAAAGAAAACATACTTAGATTAAGAGTTTCAAATGATAAAAATCAGAATTTTAGAATCTTAAAGGGCACTAGCTGAAGAAGAAACAATCAGAAGGAATTTAAATTTTGGTAACATCATAAGAAAGCATTAGGAGTGATAAGAAATATGATCAGAGTGATAAGAATATAAGGGGTCAGGAGTTTTAGTTATTGAAACAAATCTTAAAGACAAATGTGGAACAGACAGACAGGCACCTGGGTTAGAAGGCAGATGAAGAATCCATGAAGTGACTTGTAAGGGGCTGCAAGGAGCACTACAGCTAACTCAGGATAGTTATATTACCTAGAATAGCTAGATAATTTCCTGTGTCTAACAAAAGGAAATGTGTGTGTGTGTGTGTGTGTGTGTGTGTGTGTGTGTGT
>JANHMN010000011.1:42492300-42553162 GCA_030674055.1 Rhabdomys pumilio
TCTTTCTTTCTTTCTTTCTTTCTTTCTTTCTTTCTTTCTTTCTTTCTATTGTTAATAGTAAAGAATTAAAGAATATTAGACCAAAATGTCAAAATGTTATGGTTTGAAATATAAAGTTAAGTTCTAAAGAATTTGATGCCAACCTTCAGTGCTGTTGAAGGATGTAAAAAATTCATTAAAAGAACTTAGATGGGGCTCAGTGTTTAAGAGCACTGACTGCTCCTCCAGAGGTCCGGATTTAAATCCCAGCCACAACATGGTGGCTTACAAACATCTGAAACGGGATCTGATGCCCTCTTCTGGTGTGTCTGAAGACAGTGACAGTGTACTCACATACATAAAATAAACAACAAGACAAAAAACAACAAAACTGAGATGGGAGACTTAAGTCCCTTATAGGGAAATTGAACAGTTGCCCCTTTATTGTTTCCATGCTGGCCTGTGGTGAGTAGTTTATTCCAATGTTTCCTACTCACTTTCAAGATCTGCCTTGTGACAGACCTACTGAGATATTTACTCTAGAATAAAGACTCCAACTTAGGAAACCAGATTCGAAAAAATCCTTTTATCCATTTCCTAATTCTTAACTTGCTACACTATGTATTTTAATAACTCCAAGGTATGTAATAACACTGATTCCTAGCATAAAGAAAAAATTGTATGTAAATAATGCTATGATGATAGACTAAAAGGAATTCAATTAACTTTCTAGAAATGATTAGATATTTTTTTGACAAATGAGCATTGGCTGTTATTTCAATAAAAAGTGGGGGGGGCAGTCATTGAGTCAGCAAAGGAGTGCAACTTTAGACCTTGATATTGCTCTAAAATATATTATTAAATATCTACATATGCTTATTTTAAAGTGTTTGGCAAAGAAGTGTTAGAAAAAATTTGCAGCTATTTTGTTTTCAAATTACTGTTAAATTGAACATTTTTAAACACACGAATCAGCAATCAATGGTAGTTTCTCTACAAGTGACTCCTCTTATAAAAGTTGATTAATTAATACTCTAAAGGAGAACAACTAAAATGTATACTACAAAGAAAATAATTCTCATAATTGAGCATTGTTTACTGTTTTGAATTTTTCATAGACACAAAATTTCCCCTTCATCTTTAATATTCTAAAATTAAGAATTGATATTGATCAATATTTTTATATTAAGTTTGAAGAATAAAACACAAATTTAGAATTTCATTATATAATACTAAGTTTGAAGAATAAAACACTAATTTAGAATTTCATTATATTAGTATTATATTATTTTAAATATATAATATTTAAATATTAAAGTTTTAAAGTAAAACAAATAAAATTTGCCAAGTACCATTTATTTGTGGAATAAACTGTTTCTCATCTTTCTCTATGAGTATTTTTTTTTCACCTGGCCATGGTCCATTCTTAAACTTTCATTCATTATTACCTTATTGTTCTAGGATTTTTTTTCTTTCAACAACTTTTAAGACTCAATACATTTTCAGGAGGGTTCCCTACTAACTCAGAAAGTAAACAACGAAGGAGGTTCAGGAAGTCTCTAAAATGATAAGATGTACTAGACCCCTCTCTCTTCCAAATTATATAAAGAGTAAAGCCTGCTGGAGTGGCATATACTGTGAGCAGGCTGGAAAGGCTCTGACAAAATGAGCTGTCTAGAAGAGAAACTCTGACCTGTTGAGCTACCTGTGTGTTAGGTAGTTAGTGCTGGGTTTCCAGTGTTCATGAGTTGTTACCTGTGCTAGCATGAACTTTACATGTAACATCTGCTGTTGATTCCTTCTTGCTCCGTTTACTACCCATCTCCCAAACTTCTCGAAGTAACCTCAGTAATATGCACTGGTTCACCAAATTGGAGTTCAGTGTGTGGTGGTATCCTTACTATGGCCTGTCACCATTACCCTACTTGGGGTGAAGAGATGTTTGTTGATGTCTCCTCAGGAATAGTGTTGCACAGCAAAGTCTTTGTGTATTCAGCTTATAAATTGCTCTTACTTTTTGCATTACAGAAAATTCTACTCAGATTTAAATGTTATCCCCTGTGTGACAACTCTGCTCTCCTTGGAATAGAACTGGCCACTTCTGTACCTCTCGTGTTTGCATTAAAAAATGCACCTACATCTAAAGAGTGTCCTTAGTACTTCACATGATTTATTTCATGGAATCAATGATAATGCTATAAAAATGGCTTACAGAAATGTATTATAGCTTCTCACATCAAGAATAAATGGAAACACATAAACTAGAAAATGCGTGGTTGTTAGAGCTTTGGTGTTAAACAATTTACCTACTACTGTGAAAGGAAAAAATGTACACATACATGAAATCCTTTCTTTACTTGACTCAAATACTTCAAAATAACAACCATTTGAAAGGAAAAAGAAAAATACAGATGGATTAAACTGTCATAGTTTGTCAGAACAAAGCAAAACAATGAGCAAGTAGATTCAAACGTATTAGTCAGTCTTCCTGGAAACACATAACATTGCAGTATAATTATGAATGTTTTCTTTGAAACTATAGATGGTTTTGGATTAATCTCCTATGTACAAATTGATAATATTTAGTGAGCTTTTTTTTCTCCACATCCCATTGTAGAGGCCAGAGAAAGTTGCAGTAGTAACAAGATTTTACTGATTCTTTAACATCAGAAGACTCTCCTAATAAATCTTTCAATAAAGATAGCTTTCCAAGAAAATTTAGTGAAAGAAACTCTTCTGAGTTATCTATTAAAGTGACTGTGGTTAGACTAACCCATGAAACTCAAATGACATCTTGTATTTGTGGTCTATTATGGTGAAGCTGAGATTCATTACATGCAGGTGCCTATTCTTTAGCATAGGGTCATTTTAATTTTTGAAATTACAATATTGCAATATACTCAGAAATATTTAGAGATGCTTTCTATAACAAAGCAAATGCAGAACACAATTCAGCCTGCTAGAGGTAATAAAAACTAATTTTGTGCCTTCTTCTTTTCAGGGCTTCTGCTACATTGTGTTTACAATGAGTCACCCAAACCATGAGCTTGGCTTTTATGCTTTAGCTTAGGATGTGAACAATCAAGACACAAGAATGATATCTTTCATACAGAACTTGAGTTTTGGAAAATGTGCATTAAAAAAAAATTGAAAAGGAGCTGTAGAAAGGAGGAAGCAAGCAGAGCAGAGAGGTCTGATTGATGGGCCTCCTGTGCTCATCCGGGAAGTGTAGGTCCTGATTAGAGGAGCAGAAAGGAAAGAACCCACCTGCTGTACTGAAGGCAGCATTTATTCTGCTCAAAATAAGAATGAGAGAATAATGACTCTGAAGTGTCCAATTATTCCAGAAATAATGAAGCCATGCTTCACAGTGTTAGTTTTAGAGCAAATGTAAATTGAAGGTTTTTGCTTCCTTCCCAATCACCATTTTTGTATATCAAATATATATTTTGTATTTTCCTGTGTAGTAAGAATGAAGTTCCCAGAAAGTGTTTTACTAGCAGGGTATTTGATTATATGTTCAGGTAATCACAACACAGCGTCTTTCCTGGTGTGTGGTAGAGATATGCACACATGGGATTTGTGTTTGATTGGAACCCTTCTAAGTAGGCAATGTAAAGGATCTCTAAATGCAGAAATCCTGCAGCACCTGTTCAGTTGCTCTAAGAAAGCAAATCCCTGATGATGTCAACTCATGAGAAAAAGCAAAGTAAAAGTGCTGGGATTGTAGAGTAAAAAATTATAAAGACCATTTTATAAAATATATACAGGCTCACTAGTTTCAAGAAAGCAGAACTGAACATAAGATTCCAGGCCTTTCACTGCCCGATACATTCCTCAAGCCTCAGGGAAGAAAATCTACCTGTGGGTGGGGTAGGCCCAAAGCAGGAAGACACATTCCTGGCCACAAAGAAAGATGCAAGTCATCTGGGTGGTTCCAAGAACTAACTAACTTTCCACTGATCTTGGTTACCCCCTCCCCACCCCCAGGTCTTTTCCAGTGTTACAGCTTGCTGAGTTCAAAATTTATAAAACAACCAATCATGTGTAACCACGGGAAAATACAACCAATCATGTGTAACCTCATGAAATTCCTTCCTTTCCCTACCCCCTACTATAAAAAGCTCCTTAGCACACCACTCGAGGTCAAACTGTACTCTTGCACGAGTATGCAGTTTGAACGCTGGCTGCCAGCTATCTTCCCTAATAAACCTCTGCTGATTGCATCCAGGTACGGTGTCTTGGAGTTTGTGGGTGTTCTCGACTTCCCGAGACTTGAGTAAGGGTCTCCTGAATTTGGGAGTCTTCAGGATCATAAGATTTATACTGGTCTTCTGACCTTATACTCCTCTGTGTGTTAAATATTTTATATACGTCTATTTCCTCCTGTTCAAGAAACACTATTTATTTATTTATTTATTTATTTATTTATTTATTTATTTTACATCCCAGTCACAGCACCCCTGTTTCCCAATCCTATGCTTACAAATCACTCCTCCCATTGCCCCTTCCCCTTGGGTGCTACCCTGGTCCCAGCAGGACTAGGACTATCCTCTCTCACTGAGGCCCAACCAGAAAGTCTAAGTAGGGGGAAAAGAATCCAATGGCAGGGAAAGATTACAAAACAGTTCCCAGTCAGTTTGTTAGGGGACCCAATATAAAGATCAAATTGCACATTCACCACAAATGTATAGGGGTACTTTTAAAAGCAACACTTCTTTTATTATGTAGTTTTACAAAACTCATTGTGAACTGGCCTGGGAAAATCCCAGGAAGTTATTCTTCTGTACTCTGAACCCTGTCAGAAATGTGCCTAATGGATCAAGATCTAACAATATGGAATATCTTCTGCAAGGCCCCTTGGGAAATAGAAAGCTTACATTAATGAATCACCTGAGAAATAAAGTTTAGAATGCATGAACTATATTAAGCTATCAGGCAAAGCCCATCATATTTCACTGGATTATTCTTACTATCTTTGACTTACAGTTGATTGAAAAGAATTGCAATAAATTAATTTAATAATGTATGTCTAAATCAGCAAGGATGTTTTTGGTGTTAAGTGGATATTAGGACTGTTTCAAAGACCTTGATATAGGTAAACTTGGAGGCAGAGAGACAAGATGAGTGTTGACCTTGGATGTTCTTGGCTTGAAATACAATTAGTATGCCTGTCTTCAAAGCATGGATAAATGAAGATTCATCAAGCTAAAGAAAACAGAAGAAGGATAGATGAGCAAGTCAAGGTTGAGAGTAATAAAACTGGATCTGGCAAGTTAAGCTTGAACTGATTAGTTTCTCTGTTCATCAAATATTAAGGCCCTTCTGTATGCCAGGTACTATTTTGAGAGGTGAGGTTGCAGTCTGCAAGAAGCATTAAAGGTCCCATGGTGCCTCTGGCGTGATAAAATGACATTCAATTATGAAGTAGGTACAGAAATAAAGTAAAGATTTTTCAATGATCTAGTGCATAAAACATACAATATGTTGACAAAAAGACCAAGTGGGACAGGTGTCATTTTGAAAAGACTGGTCAGAAAATAACCAACCGAAGCACTGATATTTGACCCTGCAAAAAGAAATGTAAACAGCCATAAGAAGCCTAATAGAGAGAATGCTTCAAATGGTGAAAATCCTGTTCAGAAGGGAATAAACTCACCCTCTTTGAAGCTCAGGGAGTTTGCAAAGGCAGCGTGCTGGTGCTGTATATAGTGAGAGGAACATGCAGGAGGTGAACATGTGATCAGATTTCTTAATCCCAGGCTAAAAGACTTTGGTTCTCAGAACACAAGACTGGGAATATACAAAATTATCAACACATCTCCCTTCAGATGACAGGAGGAACTATGGGAGAGAGTAAGAATATACTGAAATGGCAGATAAGCACTGTGAAGAAAGCCAACATCTTACAGAGGAAGAAGGGAAACCATCAGTTTCATAACATAAAATGGAAGATTAGGAGGAGGTGAAATGGAGTTACAATCTTTTAGACTGAAAGCCATGCCTTAGTTAACTTTGTCAACTTGATGTAGCCTAGAGCTATCTTAGAGGAACACCTAGCTTGAAGAATTGTCTAGATCACCTTGCTCTTTGAGCATGTCTATGGGGGAATATTTTGATTGTTAATTGAGGAAGGAAGGTCCAGCCTACTGTGGATGACACCATTCCTTGTGCAGGTGGTCCTGGGCTATATAAAAAAGATAGCTAAGTATGGACAGAGGAGAGGACCAGCAAACAGCATTACTCCATGGTGTCTGCTTTAAAATACTATTTGTGTTTCTGCCTTGAATTTACTTAATGATTGACTGCCCCTAATAAATTGAAATAAATCCCTTTCTTGAGAATCTTTCGGCCATGGCGTCTGCCAGGCACAAGTATGAAAAGTAGGACAAGTCATGTATAGTTTCAAGAATGAGTGTGCAACAGAATAAAATGGAGTGAACAACAGGACAAAGATATTTCTAGTGCAAATGGAAATGAGGATCTTTGGTGAAGTTTTTTTTCTTGTCTTTTCCTCTTTTTGATACAGTTATGTAAAGTAGTAGAAGACTAATTAAACACAGTAGGGTAGGTATCATAAAGCTAAATGAAATAAAGAGATAATGCGGAGTGAATCGTAGCCACAACCAAATAAGGATGCTTTTTAAAAGTATTTACATTACTGGAGAGACAAAATGAACAGAAAGCATTTTAATGATAAAATTTGAATATATTATATCAAAATTTTGAAGAGAAAATGAGAGTTCACCCAAGGTATTTACAAAACTGACAAAATCACAAGCCCTATGTCACCAAATAAGACTAGCTCTTCTTTGAGCTTGTAGCCATCGGTAGTTGTCCAGAGTTCCAGGGATAAGCTTAAACCCAAGTACATGTTGACAACACTGACTGATTATAGGTTATTAAAAGAAAAGAATAGAAGGAAGGAAGGAAGGAAGGAAAGAAGGAAGGAAGGAAGGGGGAAGGAAGGAAAGAAGGAAGGAAAGAAGAAGGAAAAATATAATGAAGAGGAAAGAAAATACCTGTATAGGGAAAGTTGGGAGGGGAATAGTCCTATTGGGGAACATGATATTTTATTAAATTTATGTGTGAAATTCTCAAAGAATGATATAAAGAAGTTTTAAAAAGGGAATAGTTTAAACTCAGAGAAAAAATTGAAACATTTAATCATTGTTTCTATGAATTATATAACTTTCAATTTAACATTTCAGCACCTATTAATCACCAAAACGAGCAAATTGTTACCTGTAATAGCTTGTTTATGAATCTAGAAAGAGTTTAAACCTAAAACATAATATTGTATGTCTCCCTATCTTAATGAGATATTAGTTTTTACTTCTTAAAATGTATAGATAATACAAAATTCTTAATTAAATAGAAAGCAACAAGTTGTTAAAATTCTGTGTGCACTCATTCAAATTATCCTTACATTTATTTTAATTTAAATAACCTATCTATGTGTGTATGTGAGAAAGAGAGAGAAAAAGAGAGAGAGAGAAAGAGAGAGAGAGAGAGAGAGAGAGAAACTGTGTACAAATTCAAAAGAACTTTCCTTTATTTTTTTTTTTTTTGTATGCAAAAGCAAAGAGTGTTTTATTCTGCAAATGACAAGCATGAAGAGGTCCCTTATTCCAAAATGAAGAAATGGAGAGACCATCAGATGAGCTCATAGTCTAGATTTAAAGCACATTATGAGATTCTGGGGTAGGTGACCTTTATCTTACTCCATCTCTAAGGGCATTCCATTACCAAGGAGGTCTGGAAACTTGCTGACCCATTGTCTTTGCTTCAGGCTAGGTGGCTGGGCAGTTTCTAGTTTTTGAATAGCTGCCTGAAGCCTGGGTCTTTTTTTTTTTTTTTTTTTTTTTCTTTTAATAACTGCTTGCCTAGGCTTGCCTGGACTCGCCCAGTTCTTAGGCTGAGTCTTCTAGACTGCCAATTTGAAGTCTGTCTTGCAGTCAGACGGTTTCATTATTAGACCTGACTTTACATAGCTCACCACCAGAATGCTTGTGATCCTAAAATGTTTGTCCCTAGCTAGACGTAGAGCATGCAATGCCCATGTTCAGTAACATGCCTATGCAAAGACTTGACTTCTGAGTATAGTAAGTTCACAATACTCCAGAATGCCTGATACAACCACGTCCATCATTCTCCAAAAGAAAGCCTATGCCCACAGTTTCAACAGAAAAAAAAAAGTGTGGTTATTAATTACTTTTCTAAGGAGTAGATTTTTTTTTTTTTAAGGGTAGGTGTCAAGGAAAACCAAGTTTGTCTGCAAATCAGTTACAAAACCTCGATTACAAATTCTACTGGAGTCTCCCTCAAGCGATGAATTCAATATTTCTCTAACAATATGCCCAAAACTGTTTAAAAGGAAGGAATGGAGGTTTTATTTACAAGATTTTAATTTCTTCAAGACAAATTTTAGTTAGGGAAGATTTGCAGTGCCTCACAGTATGGATTGAATTTGTATAGGAAGGATCTATGAATGTTTCAAATAAAAAAGATTGTTTGTGAAGACCCCCAAACTCGGGACCCTCACTCAAGTCTCGGGAAATCATGGCCACCCAAACATCTCAAGACCTGGATGCAATTAGCAGAGGTTTATTGGGGAGAGAGAGTTGGCTAGCCAAGGTCAAAACTGTTCGTCCACTCAGGAACAGAATTCTGACCCAGAGTGGAGGGCTAAGGAGCTTTTTATAGCAAGGGGTG
This sequence comes from Rhabdomys pumilio, assembly GCA_030674055.1. NCBI lineage: Eukaryota > Metazoa > Chordata > Mammalia > Rodentia > Muridae > Rhabdomys > Rhabdomys pumilio. Next base: position 42,500,995 of record JANHMN010000011.1, read on the forward strand.
GGGAAAGGAAGGAATTTTTGCGCGGTTACACATGATTGGTTGCATTACAAATTTTGAACAACAGTAGGCTGTAACACTGGGAAGACCTCAAGTGAGGGGGAGGGGTAACCAAAAACAATGGAAAGTTAGTTAGTTCTTGGAATGTGTCTTCCTGCTTTGTGGCTTCCCCACCCACAGGTGGGTTCTTTTCGCTGAGGCTTGAGGAATGTTAATACTCTTCCTGGGATGTATCCCAGGGCAGTGAAGGCCTGAAATCCTACATTCAGTTCTGCCTTCTTGGAACTAGTGAGCCTGTATATATTTTATAAAGTGGTCTTTATAATTTTTCACTCTACATCTGAACAGGACCCTGATGAAGAGAACTGTTCCATATTATCCAAGAAACCTTTATCAGTACAGAATTTTGCACATTTATTCACATTTTTAGAATTTAAAACACTGAGAGCAAGGTGATTTGAGCCAGAATTTTCAAAGGCAAAGTGTGTAGACTTACTAGTACATGCCATAGACGGTGGGTCTTTTTCTGCCCTGAAGTAACCTTTTTCACAGTGACAGATTGAAGTTGCTTCCACGTAGGTTGAGCTGTGTGGAGGGCATTTGGAGCATTTTGTGTTCCCAGCAAATGCTTTATAGAATCCTGGTCTGCAAGCTGTGTAAACAGAAAAAAACAGTTGCCTTTTAGTTTTTAATCACTTGAGTTTTTCTGTTTTGTACATGGTTTAAGTCAAACATACTTTGCATCTCAGAATTCAGTTTTACACATGCACAGCAATGTCAATATAAATGTTAATATTGATAAATAAAATTAACCACTTAATTATTCAATTATTAGGACAATTACAATTTTCGAAATTTAGCTAAGATAACTTGGAAGGTACACATACTCATGAGTATGTGTACACAATTCATTTTACATTCACACACACACACAACACTGGATTATGTATGTTAGGATACCCGTACTTGGTTAAAAAAAAATGATGGATTTGTGCATTTTTAGGCGATCATATTAAATAACATTAAGTCACACTATTCAAAAATATATCTCAGTTGATTTTTACTTCTGTCTTCAAGTAATTTAGGACTTATATTTTGCCCAAGGTACATCCTCAACAATTATGGTAGCGCTTAAACATTCTATTGTCCAGGACAAAACTGTATTGTTTTTGAAGTTTTAGCTTTATAATATTTTTGGTAAATAAGTGAGTAATTTACAGTTAGGGAGTCATTAACTCCACACAGAAAACTTACCATTAAGGAATCTGCATTTGGTAGGCCTGCTAGAGCAGGTCTCTAATCACAGCTACTTAGGAGACTAAAGCAAGAGAACTGAAAATTCAAGGCCTACCTAGACTACAGAAGTAGTTCAAGGTAAGCTGGGCAACTTAGCAAAACCTTGTCTTGAAGTAAAAAGTGAAGAAACAAATGGAAGGTTGATGCTATGTCAACAATGTTCATGTTTGCCTGGCTAACGTGAGTCAGGACTTATATTCAGTCCTTAGGATCACGCGCGCGTGCACACACACACACCACACACACACACACACACACACACACACACACACACACATACACACACACTCATCCCATATATCAGTATCACTGTCCAGAGGAAGAACATACCAGCAATAGTCTCTGCTTTGGCATGCTAACACATTAGTTACAAAGGTAACCAATTAAGAGAACCTGACAGTGTGCAAATAGTACATAATTAATTTGCTGACAGTTTCATAATACATTCTTTAAAAAGTACGTAACATAATTTCTAAACTTGATCTATAGAATTGTCTTAAAACCTCAGATGATGTTCATTAATTCAAATATTTGCTTAGTTGTAAAGTTTAAAGCAATTTAGTATTGAATAAATGCTTAACAATTTCAAAAATGATTTTTAAAGTTGACCTTATTCAGAAATTAAGTAATTTATTAATCTATTAAAATGTAAAAGTCTAATAAAAAGTAATTTATATACAAATGCATATGTAATTGAGGTATTTGCATTTGAACACATTACTTTAAACAATTAAGTATTATTTTAAAGGCACAGGGAACTATGTTGTTTTACAATATTTATCACCCATTCAAATTTTACAAATATTGTTTATTATATAGAAGTAGCCTGGTTTTAACTTAAGTCTGGTAAGGCATTATTATCTTTTATCTATTTTCTTAAGTAACTAAAATTAACATAACAAGTCTCTTCTAGGAGTATGGCTATGGTACCATTCTTTTTCTAAAATCCTTATACAAAGTTGTCCCCACAAAGTATCTTTCCCACTTGATATCACCAAGCCTCTTATGCTCACTTTTTTTGTAGTCTGGCTTCTTTAAGTGGTATCCTCTAATTGAGGGCCTCCTGGATTCCTCTTTGAAAACTGTAATCCTGCTTTACTAGGCTACAGAAATCCACACTGCTTTTCTCTTGCTTTCTTTTGCCTCTAAATGATTTAACAACATCTGACATTTGACACATTTAGTTTTAAAAACCATCTCCCACTAGATTGTGTGCTTTATCAAGCAGAGATTTCTTTCTGTTTCATCTGCTACAGTTCATCTCCCGGGCCTAAAAGACTGCAAGGCATTATTGGGCCTTTAGAGAATTTTTGGTACATAGATGAGAGACTTATTGAGGGACTTCTTTAATTTCTATGAAATCTCCAGGTTCCGTTTAACAAATTATCTGCTGTTAGCTTTTCTCTGGGTTGGCAATGTTCCCTTCTTTATGATAAAACTATGAGCCACTCATTGTATTAACAGCTACATGTGTTTCTGGTCTCATGGATCTAGTTCCCAACACATTTACTACCATTTCAAGATATTTCCTATGTTAATATTTACTTGGTCCTTGTAGTTATCACAAGAGCAGGTTGGTATAATCCCTGTCAGTAATAGGTGCTTACATCCACACATTCAATAAAACTATAGACTGAGAAACGGCTGTCCTAATTAATTTTCTTCAGAGAACCATGCATGTCTACTTGGTACATGCTGTGGTCATGGCATTACTGATCTTAGAATACATTTAAAGTGGGTTTTTTTTCCTTTTTCAAGTACTACCTAATAAGTATGGTATGAATATGTTATCTTAAAATTTCTGTATCACAGGTCAAATATGAGTGCTTTAACATAGCAAAATTAACTATTTAGGGGGTGCGTTGGTTATTCAAGTTTGACAACTTGATTACAACTGGAATGAACTACAATCCAGAAATGGAGGGCACACCTGTAATTCACATCTTGAGTTTGGAAGACAGGTTTCTGCCCTGGATCTTGACATGGAGATATTGAGGCATAGTGGCCATGAAAATCTTAGGCCCAGGCAAGGGAGTATACACCTTTAACTCCAGGACACTGAGGCAAGCAGATCTCTAGGTTCAAAGCCAGCCTGTGACAAAGCAAGATTTAGATCTAGGTGTTCTGGTACACGTCTTTAATCTGGGGTATACCTTCTGCTGGAGGCCTACATAAGGACATTGGAAGAAGGAAGATTCATTCTTCTTTGCCTGCTTGCACTTACTTGCCAGTACATCTGTTAAAACCTACTTCTACAGAAGACCAGCTTAAACAACCAGCCTTGTAGGACTGAGCAACTGCTAGATTCTTGGGCTTCCCATTCACAGCTACCCATTGTTGGGTTAGTTGGACTACAGACTGTAAGTCATGACGGTTCCCTTAATATATAGGGACAGTCTATATGTTTTGTGACTCTAAAGAACCCTGACTAATATAGGGGAAAATGTAAAGGATTGAAACTGAGAGCTGGGCTGTATCTCAGTTGGTAGAATGCTTCACCAGCAAGCATGAAACCCTGAGTTCCAGGCTTGCTACCATATAAACCAGCCATGATGCCAGTGCCCATAACTAAAATCTCAGTACTTGGCACATGTGAATGAGAGGATCAGAAATACAAAATTTTGTTTGGTGACATAGTAAGGCCAGGCTGGCATAAGGAGACACTGTCTCAAAATAAAAAGTAAAAGAAGATAATAAAATAAAACAAAATAAGATACTAAATAGAACAAAAATAAGATGATAAAAAATTTTTCATTTGAAATTATGCATATCTCATTACATGTGTATTTCCCTGTTTACCATTTGAAGTGTATGTTTATATTATTTACATACACATACATGTGTGCATGTGTGTATACAAATAATTCTGGTATTAAAGATAATAAAAATATGCTATTCTAAGCAATTACCTTTCCTTGCATAGCATACATTGGTGTCACATAGACGACATAACTTCAGATTGTGTCATTTAATTCTAAATGATTAAAATTGTGTTATCACATTTGTGAACTGAAGGTTCATTTACTTTGAGAAGACAGAGTTGAGCACCGTCTATTTAGTTTTTAGAATTTTTTAAAAAATTGAATGACATAACAAATAATAAATTCATTAATATTTGCTATAAGATTACTGAAATTACAGAAATAGAAGGAATGGCCTATATCCAGCTAGTGGCTTAAACTTTGTAGCTCTGCTTGAAATGAAATAACATCATCCATACCTTGAGAACTCTGTAACTGCTTTCTTACAAATATTTTTTTGGCTTTTCCTCCTATCTCATCCTGTTTCCTATTTATAAGATGTGCATTTCTTGCTTCCAGTGAACAAAATAAGCATAGCAGCTTGTCGTCGCCTGCAGCACAGGTATGAATATCTTCCAGCAGATGTCAATACTGGATGAAATAGTGTTGGAATGTTAATGTTTTCGGTTGTGGTTGTTTCTGTTCTTTTCCTTCTCTTTTAGGGAAGAAGTTATTTAGATATGGACCTTCAGTTTAAATCCTCATTGGACTCAGTTATTGTACCCTCTGTAGCTCCCATCCAGAACCATGGGAATCTGGTTTTTAAATCTATGCCTTGACCTGATGCATTAATCTCAGGGATGCCTGCCTCTGATTTCTGCCAGCTCAAATTTTCTCCCAAGTCACTGCAGTGGCATTTCTAAGCACCCGGAGTGACTGTAGGGCTATGCTTTGTGCAGCAGAAAAAAGAAAATGGTTACTGTGTGCCCGTATCTGACCTTCTGTGTGATTCAGTACAGATAAAAGTGAAGAAGAATATCTTACATATTTTAATGATTATATATACATACATACACATAATTTAGGCTTTTTGTGTATAGTCTGAAGTATATACTATACTGTGCATTGTGCATTGTGCGTAAAGTTTAGCAATGCAAAACCTCTGAAATACCAGACTAGCATTTATAGTCTTCCCCAGTTTGTTGAACATCTACAGTGCTGGCTTTCATTGACACAAAGGTTTCGGAGTTCTTGTGGTGCTTTACGTCCATCACATCACTTTACAGCTTTACTGAGTTACAACCACTGTACATAATCTACACAAAACATCTGCTTTCAATAAAGTACAGGTGAAACCTGCAACAGCTGTTATACTAACTCTAATACATCAACTCCAATTTCCCTACCATTTATTTTTATCTGTGTTTTCAGTTTTAACGTTTGTTTTCTGTTGATAGTATAGTTTTGGTCTTGCATCTGCTGATTTATGCATCTGATTCTTTTTAAATACAATCCGATCATCTTTGACCTTTAATTGGGATGGTTATTTTACTTAACTTGGTTACTCAAGTCTTAGGTGATTTTTCTCATTAAATTTTAACCATTCTTTTTATGCATGTGGTGTTCTGCCTGCAGGTAAATCTGTGCACTATGTGTTTTCAGTGCCCATGGATGCCAGGGCCTCCAGAAGAGCATCCGCTGTGCTTAATTGCTAAGAATAGCATGTGTGTAGTGATGGGGTTATGGCTAATATGAATGTAGTCGGTAAAGTGCAATGCAGTTTCTCTTAAAAATCATCGAAGGACTGAAGAGCTGGCTCAGCAGTTAAGAGTGCTAGATGTTCTTCCAGAGGACTTGGGTTTCATATGCAGCACCTATGTGGTGGTTATAAACCCTTAGAAAATCCAGGTCTAATATAATTTAATATATCATTTTGCTATCTACAACTACCATGCACACACGTGATACAGAGGCATGTATGCAGGCAAGTGGATCAAGGAACTCCACATATAACCAGATATACTGAATCTAATAGAAAAGAAGTGTGAAAGAGGCTTAAAATCATTTGCATGGGTAGAAATTTCCTAAACAGAACTCCAATGACTCAGACTCTAAGATCAACAGTTGATGAATGGGATACCATGAAACTGAAAACCTCCTTTAAGGCAAAGGACACAGTCAATAGGACAAAACAGCAATCTACAGATTGGGAAAAAAAATCTTCCCTCACCCTACATTTGATAGTGGGCTAATATCCAAAATATATAAAGAACTCAAGAAGTTAACTTCCTCCCCCCCAAAAACCCCCCAAAACAAAAAAAACAAAAGCAAAGAACACAATTAAAAATGGTGAACAGCTAAACAGAGAATTCTCAACAGAAGAATCTCGAATCTTAAATGGCCAAGAAGCACTTAAAGATATGCTCAACATCCTTAGTTATCAGGGAAAGGAAAATCAAGACAACCCTGATTTTATTTTACACCAATCAGAATGGTTAAGATCAAAACCTCGAGTAATAGCACATGTTGGCAAGGATGTGGAGAAACAAGAACACTCCTCCATTGCTAGTGTGATTGCAAACTGGTACAACCAATCTGGAAGTTGCTCAGAAAATTGGACCCATGTGTCATAGTCCACTATTGTGAAATGTGTGGAAATCCTTACCAAGGATTTTTCTATGATCCTTTCTTTAATGTGGCATGTTTAGGACTACAGTAAAATGATTTATGTGACTACCCGGCATGTCATAAAAGTGGATAGCGGGTCTAGTTAATTCTCTTGGATGCTTCTAAAGACTACCCAGCGTGATAGGACAGAGTGCAAGCCCCTAGGTAGAGGATCATGCAATGCAGGGATGACTCTAGGCTCCAGCTGAGCTTCCAGACAGCTATTTGCTAGTCAAGTATATGGTCACTGGAGTGTGGACTCTTCAGCCCTGAGTCCAGAACTTCATGGAGCAGAGATTGGCCATTTTGCTGCACACTAAATTACAGGCTTATGAGCAATAATAAATGGTTTTTGTTATTCTGTGCTGTTAGACTTGGGTAGATTTTTAAGAAGAATCTGATAAACTTATTTACAAAGCCATATGGTGAGAGAGTTAGATGCTTCATGCCTAAAGTTATCGCAATACATGATCTGAACTTTTATCCTAAGGTATCTCAGTGGTTTAATGTATGTGGAAAAGTTTATATATTGTATTTTTCAAGGGAAGGACTGAGTGAACTATAATGTCTAAAGAACAATTAATGGTGATATTTAAGATATAAATAACTCTTATAATGTATACATTTTGTGGAATTTAATAGACAGGTAAGTTTTTATCTTGTCTGTAGTCTCATAGCCATAATTTCTTGGTACAAAGCAAAATTACCATATATTTATTCAGTCTAATAAAATAACTACATTCCAAAATCCTTATTAAATTATCTTGTGTATTACATTATTTTCAGCAAGATAGTTTATCTCTGAATTTGGAATTTGGAGAACAGATTCACCATGGAATGGACTGAAAATTTTAGCAAAATCCTCTTCACACTGCTCCAAGGTCACTTACTCTATCACTCCAATGAAGCTTGACATTGTACCTTTGTTGATTTAACAACAAGCCTAGAATCTATTATTCAATTTGACATGAATTTTAGACGTTTATGTTGGCAAAAGTGCCAAACACTACTATAAATATTATTTAATTATCCACTTTAATTTTTACCCAGAATTTTTAGATAATAAATTTAAATAATAATGACATTTTATTATCCTCTTAGTTCTCCACATTGATTTTTTTACATATGCTATTCTATTTAAGTCTTTAGAGACCCAGTGATGTATCAGGTCTTCATTTAGTAAATGTGGAAATGAAGGCCCTATCAGATGTTCAAGTTCACAGAGATGATGAATGAATAAGTCATAGAGTTATAAAGTATCATATGAACAAGCTCTCTGGTAACATACTACAGAACTTACATAAACTCTGATCTACATTTCCCTGGAAAGTTGTCTAAACATCCACTTAAAATAAACTACCACCATAGACTCTTCCATCCAGTTCAAGTATACCGTCTATATTGATCCAGCATGGTTTGGCTGTGAGAGAGTCTCAGACCACAAGGGCACCTTCAAGGGTAAAATGCTATGTGCTGCAATGGCAGACAGACAGAATTCGGAAGGTCCGGTTCATTGCTTGCACTTGGTTTCTGTGGCTGTGTAATCAGCAGAAGCCAGGATGTGCTGATCTTACAGATCTGATGTGTCTGACGAGAATATGTTCTCCCAGTTTGTCTCATGTGCTTTCCCTCACAGAGCTTTTCCATATTAACAGTGTTGATTCCAACCTGAAGTTCTCAGTGATGAGGTGTTATTCAGACAAATCATTTATAAGCTGGTCCTTGGAAAATTCAATTTTCATGGTAATCGGTGTCTATTCTGTACAGTCAGCTACAGCATTTCATGAACCTATAATAATATATTTGGGGAAACGGCAAATATAGAGATAGTTTCTTATATATAGTTCTCAATATATGTTACAATTAGAAGAAACATACAATTGAAACTTGGTGTAAATACTATTATACATGTCCATACATGAATAAATATGTTAATTACAGTATAGGAGATCTTAGCAGGCATCATTTTTTTTTGTAATTCCTAAAACCATTATTTAAATCATTTTATATATTCACATATCTAGTGTCATTACACATAGTTGGTGTGGTGATTAAGTTAGTGGGCCAAAGAGACTACATTATCAGAATGCACTGTTTGTCTCTCCCTTCTTCTAACAGCTCATTGCAGATGCTCCCAGTATTCAGAGACTTGTATTTTTTTTAAAGAATAATTTTCAGTGGTTTTAAAATAACAATTTGAGATAGAATCTCACCATGTTTCACTTGGTGGCCTTCAACTTCTCTGGCCCTCCTGCTTCTGCTTCCTAAATGCTGGAAATATACATATATCCTATCATGTCTGTCTATCTGAGTACTTTTCAGTGTGTTGGGTCCATTTCAGTATCATCTTGTGGGACATTGTGAGAACTATCTTTATCTTTTTTCTTTCTTTTTTGATTTTCCAGTTGATGTGACGGGGTATTGTGTTGCTAGCTACAAACACAACCTGTAACTAAGGACGGTGCTAAACTGCTGATACAGCTGATTTTCCTGTCTCTACCTCCCAAATGCTGTGACTACAGCAACATACCGTCATGACTGGCTAAGATGCTTCTTCCTCTGAGAAAATGCTTAGAACACATATTAGCTGCGAGTAAATATTTGCTAAATCGTTAACTAAATAAATTAGTGTTCTTTAGTGTATCTTGAGCTTAAAAAATTATTCTGTCACTCTTGCTAAATTATATTCTTCTGTGACAGTTGTAACGGAAAAGAATATCTGAGAAAATGAAATGAAATTAACATTACCGTTGCTATAACAATTGCCATATTCACTGCATCCAAAAACTAATTTTAAAGATATTGTAAAATATGCTTTCATGTTGGAAACTACAATTTTAGAACATTTGTCTCAAATGACAAACTGAAGAATAGATTCACCCCAGGTTTGACTATATATTTCTACATGGATGTATATATAATTTTGTCCTTATATGCCTTTGGAATTGGATAATTATTATAATAATCATACTGTTTCAAGAACTATTTAATGGATATCAAAATTTCAAATATGATATTTTATTGTTCTAAAATAGAATATCTTTATAAATGTATAATTAATCACAGTTATTATTCACACATCAAGAATGTGAGACAGCTTGTATGAGAACCATCCTCTAAGGAATAGAAAATATAAACTTGAAGTTAAATGATTATACTAGATCTACAGGTAGCTCATGAGTATTGTGGAAATACGTGCTTAAGTTTCAAGAAGAAATGAGTTAATATGAAGTAAAGTTCATCACATTGGTTTTTTAGTGTAGACGTGTATTCTTCTACTGAATGCTTTAATGTAAAGTGAGGCTGAGTGGAATAAGTAAAACATACATTAAAATGGAAATGACTGCAGAGAGAACACCAACTTGAATAAAATAAAAAGCTAACAGTAGAAACAAGACCCATTAAAGATAACTAATAAGAATATGTTTTTTAGAATTAATATATATATATATATACACATTAGTTAAAGATAACTACTAAGAATATGGTTTTTCAGAATTCCTATGTATATTCATATATATATATATATATATATATATGTATATACATATATATATATACACATATATATAGATATACATATATCCATATATATATGGATATCAAAATTATATATATATATACACACACATATATCTCTACACACATAATTATATACATTATATAATTATACAGATATAAAATAATAATTTTTCATGACTTTTCTAAACATCCTCACGGTTATCTTTCTCTCCTCCTTCCCTGTCTTTCTATATTGACCTTTGTTCCCCGTCAAAGTTTCATCCCTTTTACTCCACTTCTTGTAGCCATAGTCATTGTTTTCCTTTCCTGGTATCTCCAGTCGCTTTAGGTTACACACTACCACCTGACAAATTGAAGATAGAAATGACAGATGAGAGAGAATATGCAGAGTTTGTCTTCACTCAATATGATCTTTTCTAGGACTATCCATTTGCCTCTAAATTCTTGATTTCAGTTTTCTTTACAGTTGAGAAATATTCTATTGTATACATCCACCACATTTTCATTATTTATTTATCAATTGAAGAACATTAATGTTGTTTATATCTCCTAGCTATTGTGTACACAAGGGCAATGAATATTACCTAGCCAGTAGCTGAGAAGCAGGATGTAAAGTCCTTTGTGCCTATAAAAAGGGGTGATATAATTGGGTCATGTGGTAGAATTATATTTAACATTTTGAGAATTTACACTGATTTGACAAAATGACAGCTCTAGCTTGCAGTTCAGTGATGACATTTTTCTTCTCCATGCTTTCTCTTCAGTACTGGTGTCACTTGTTTTGTTGATCTTAGACATTCTGATTGAGATAAAGTGAAAATTTCAAGTTTTGACTTTCATTTCTTAGCAAATTATAAAATAATTTCTTAGCCATTTTTTTTTCTTTCTTCTGTTGCAAACTTTCTGTTTGATCTGTAGCCAAAGCCACCTGGGATGGAGTTGTTCCTTTAAAGAGCTGTACACTGTCTAAAATAAATGAATTGCCAGGGATTAGAAACCATCTTTCAAGGTTTTGGTCATATGAGTCCAGGAGATACCCAAGGCAGCACAGACTACTACAGTTGCCCTTGTTGCCTCCCAGAGACTGAAAGTAAGGTGTTATTACTAAAATAACTGTATATTTTGGACATAGGAGTTATATGATTTGAGTTGGACCTGAAAGTCTCCTCCCTGAGTATGAGATTTCACAGAGCCAGAATGTACTATGCAAGCTGCTAAACAAGGAAACTAAGTAATAGTCATCTCCATACGTAGAGTATTCAAACCGCAATGGCCAGCATGGCAATGGCCAGCATGGCAATGGCCAGCATGGCAATGGACCCGTAAATGTACAACAGATGCTTTTGTATCTTGTTGGTAACTAACAGCTGCCTAACTAACTGGACTTAAGGCCTGCTCAGCAGGAGGGAAATTATGCATGGTAATAGAAACTTAGCCAACTAACTGGGGTCAATGAAGTCATGGAACTTGGAGGAGAACCTATAGCCACTATTTTACTCAACCAGCATAATTCTTAAGTCATTTAAATACTCATCCTTATACCCACAGATACTAATCGTGACTCTCATCTCTCATCAAAGAAGCTTCTCTTTGCAGCAGAGATCCTTTTTTATCATTATTAAATCATTTTATTTATTTACATTTGAAAAATTAACCCCCTTCCTGGTCCCCCCACCCTGAGTTCTTCACTCCACCCACCCTGCCTCTTGGAGGGTGCTTCCCCACTGTGCACCCATCCTCACCTCACCCCCACCAGCATCTTTCTTCCCTGGGGCATCAAGTTTCCACAGGATTAAGAGCATCCTTTCCCACTCAGGCCAAACAAGGCATTCCTCTTGGAGCAGAGATCTTTAGAGACGACTACAACTTGTAAAAATTCAGGTGACAACTAATTGTGGGGTATCCAGCATGCTCTACAATATATCTGCAACACAACTAAAGCTCATGGAGCACCATGGCACGGTGGGTAGAAAGATGTAAGAAATAAAGCAAGCAAAGAAATAAAAAGGTCTATTGTGAGATTGTTTCTGCTGGAATGACAGGGATATATCAACAATATGGCTGCCCAAGCAAGATCTTTGAAATGATAATACAATTAGGAATGCTATTGTGGAAAGAGGATATCTTGTGGAACCCCAATGTTGGACAAAGAACTACAAAGACAACTAAGGAGGACTGCTGAAAGAGTTAATCTCAAGTATAAAGCTTCTAATTGGTTATTTAATACTATTCTATACTGTTTCTTATATCCCTGGAAATCATATACATATAAGTAACTCTAAGAGGCACAGCAAGTTCTGTTTATCTATGTTTGCATGTATGATATATACAATTATAACACATTTTAACAGGCTATAGGTTTGAGAGAGAGCAAGGACTTGGGACATTGAAGGGGGAAAAGGATGGGAGGGAATGATGTAATATGTATTCTGCACATCATACAGACTTTCCTACATTATCCTTTAGAGCTTTGTTTATTGTCCTTGGAGAAATGCCACAGGTAAGGTTTCCTTCCCTTGGCTTAGCTCATTTAGAGATGGTATGTAACCAGCTCCCATCATGCTTTATGGTTTTCTGTGTCCTCTGAGCACAAATGGTGAGAGTGAAGAAAACTACGCTTGAGTTTGTCACTACTTCTCTCCCTGCTTTGAACTTTGAACTTTCTTGGAATAAAAGCATCAGTAAAAGGCTCCTAAGTGGTAAGAACCTGGAGTCTCCTACTTTCAATTTCTCAACAGCAGTCTCTGGTGTGTAGCAATAAGTTGTACTTTAATGAGATAGAGGGAGAGAGAGAGAAAGAGAGAGAGAGACAGAGAGAAGGAGAGAGAGAGAGAAAGAGAGAGAGAGAGAGAGAGAGAGAGAGAGAGAGGAGGTATAGTATAGTGAGAACAGGATAATCACTTGAGGAAGAAAATTGAAGGTAGACTTGATGACATAGCATGTGCATATGAAACTCAATCAATCAAGAAAGAAAAAGAAGATTGCTTTTCATAGTTCCAGAAAACTTGTGCAAGTATGTTCCTATTTTGTACTATAGACCACAGAGTGTTTCAGATAAGGGAAAACAGATGGATGGTTTCTGAAATATGGAATAGGCTCAGAGACTTTAATAATTTATTAAAGGCATGTGAAACAGAAAGCATAAGATAAAGGAGAGGAATAAGTTGTTAATCATCTAAACAGTGATGACGGGAGGGAGAAAGAAAGCCAGGAGGGCCTGGCATGATGTCTCTCAACCTATCAAAACCCATACCTGCCAGCTAAGCACTTCAGGATGCGTGCACAGCTAAGTGCTTTCTGAAAAGAGCTCTAGTGTTTCAGGATGTATTACAGAGAATTTGTAAGTGAAACTGCATAAAATTAAAGGGATTCTGTATGGCAAAGGAAGTAATTTGGAGAAGATACTGACAAAAGAACGGAGTTAGCTATTCATGGTACAGAGGTTTTACATAGAGAATATATTTTAACAAAAAACTAAAAACAAAATAAAAACAGGGTCTTGTGAGATGACTCAGTGGGTAAAGGTGTTTGTTACACAAACCTGGTTTCAGATCCTAGAACATTCATTATTGTAGGAGAATACTGGCCCCACCCACTTTTTCTCTGATCTCCTCACATAAGCATTAGTAAGCACTTCCACAGACACACCATGTAAGTACGCACACATAACCCCATACACACACCCAAAGGAATTAATACATAAAATTTAAAACCTAAGGAATATTCTCAAACCAAACAACTCAATTATAAATTGGCTAATGAAATTAATGGACAGCTCTTAAAAATAAATGCAGTTTTAAATTATTTTGGTATAGGAAAATGATAATAGTGGTTTCTCCTGTAGAATTTCTATCAGCAACACAATATGGACTCAGTATGGACTCAGTAACACAGAGACACACACAAAAACACAGCAATATGTCAATGTCAATATACAAATATGTGTGTGTGTTTGTGTGTGTGTGTGTGAGAGAGAGAGAGAGAAAGAGAGAGAGAGGGAGAGAGAGAGAGAAGGGATGGAAGTAAGGAGTGAGTGAGGGAGAGAGAATTAAATACAAACAAAGAATTCATGAGTGTGTGGAAGATGAGCATGGGAAGAGTTGGAGCTGGAAGCAACATAATACAGTACTAATGTATGAAATTTTTACAAAACTTAAAAATGCAATTATAGTTAGAACTAGAATACATTTAAAAGTAATCCACATATATCTATAAGCATAACATCCATGACCATTAGTCAATTAGTATGACTAGCATATAAAACAAATAGTGGTGAATGGCTGGGAGAAAAAGTCCTTATACAAGGGTAGAGGAATTAATCATTTAATGTGAAGATAAGCAGGTAAGTTCTCAGAAAACTAAAAATAAAGTTTGTATTACTCAGCTATAGCATCTCTTGGCATATACTGAAAAGACTCTGAATCAGTAGGAAACAAATATTTTTGCATATCTATATATATTGTGGCATTGTTCAATATTGCCAAGTTATGGAACCAGTCTAAGTGTCCACCATTGATAAATGGATAAAGAACACATTGTGAAATATACACAATAGAGTTTTAATTTTATTTAGTCATAAAGAGTTAAATGTTTTATGCAGGAAAATGCATACAACTTGAAGTTATCACATTAAGCAAAATAAGCCAGACCAAGAAAGACAAATATGGTGCCTAGATTTTACACAGATACATAAGACTGTATGTATGCTATATGTATACACATTATGACATTAAAACAGAAGAAAACTTATTAAGATCCACCAGGCAAGAACTGCCTCTTTTCATCTACAAATTACTGTCCAAAAAAGGACACACTTGCAGAATAGTCGACTGATTATATCTGCCAAGACAGAGTAATCAGCCCTTAAAAATTCTGCATCACCAAGGTCTGTCAGATGATCCTGGGCCAGAAGGCTGAAGATTTGATACTCCAACGTTCTGAAGTATAGGGACTGTCAAGGTGTTCAGCGGTCTCTATAAATTGGCTAAGTTTTAGAAGCTATGTTTCGTGTTTCCCATAATTTCAGTTAACTCAGTCATTCTGGATTTCTGACGGGGTTGAAAACTTATAGTCTCATAGCCAATCCTGGCTATTTACTTTGAGAGAAAAGATCTGAGTGGATGGTTTTCAGCTGACATTCATTCTAAAGCAAACAAATAAGCCAGGTTCAGAACTAAGTGTTTTAGTTAAGAGAGATGACAGAGGTTCTGCTTAGCCAACAAAATGATGGACTGGGTATTAGGACTATCTTGTACCTCACTGATACAAATAGTCATAATTATGCTCTAATTATATTTTGAGAGAAAAGTTTATTTTAACAGGAAGGGTGATATGTAGGAGGAGCTAAAGTGGGAGGAGTACGGAGAGGAAGAGAAGGAGTAAGGAGAGGAGAAGAAAAAGGAGAGGAGAAGCTAGGAGATGAGAGAGAAAGAGAGAAGGGGGATATGGAGGCAGATGTTCACTTGTCTCCACCAGTCAAAGATAATTGATATATCTAGGTTGGGTATTGGGTTACACTTCCGATTGAGCATTACCAAACTTATGAAGCCTTTGATTAACATTAAAAAAAAAAACAGTATAAAAGCAAAAAAGAAAAGGGGACATGGGATAGGGGTTTTCTAGGGAGGGAATATGGGGAAAAGGATGGCATCTGAAATGTAAATGAAATATCCAATAAAAGTTAAAAAAAAGATTGGGGAAGAAAAAGAAAAGAAAAGAAAGGATATTGAGGCATGAATATTGTCAAAATATACTTTGATTAAATTACTGCTTTTCACATAAAACTCCTCATCTCAAAACTCTATATTTTTAAAGTTTACAATATTCATATATTTAGTGAAAAATATTTTGAATCTTTAACTATAAACTTTGCATAATTTTTCTAAAGGGAGACTAATGGTTTATGGATTTTAAGCTCATTAGTGACTATAAAGTTAATCTCCTACATCACTTCTATTTTATAAATGAGAAGACAATACTTGTAAAAAGTAGTTCTCATTCCTTAGAATTCAAGCAACAGACCTGAATTCAAATCTCAGTATTCCCCACTGGACTTGGCCTTCTTTATCTTCTCTACACTATGGTCATTTCACAGATCTGTCTCTGACAAATTCACTACTGTTTGCTGGACCTCTCCCTGTTGTATTCTTACCCTTGAAGCACTGTAAGCAGAATTAAACATAGTGTTTCTGGAGCAGAGAAACTAGAGTTTTATGAAAAATCCATGGCGATGATTTATACCCCCAACTAGACAGGATCTTAAATGATCGTGGACTCCAACTTGAGCTTTTTGTGAGGGATGGTCTAGATTAGTTTCATTGCGGTGGAAAGAACTATCTTAACTGGAAGAATGAGTGAAAAAGAAAAGTTATCTGAGCACCATAAGATGCCATTTTCTTTTTTCTAACTGGACACAAGACAGTGTGCACAGCCACTGTCTGCTCCATACACTGTCACATATATATATATATATATATATATAGCATTAAACTCTCATGTTTCCTTAACTTTGCCCCAGATAGCCAGTTTAATACACTGTTATAATTTAAAAACAAAATGAAACATGAAAAGTCAATTCTCCCATTCAAGGCCATGTCTCCCATTCACCTCCTATTTTACTGAGATGACATGTTGTTATGTAGTCCAGGCTAACTTTGACCTGCGATCTTCTTGCCCCTGCTCTTCAAAGGTCTAGGATTACATGCATGCCTACTTATACTCAGCCACCATCATTTCTGAAATCAATTCTTCTACTAATATTTTTTCCATCTGACCATCACTACCTTATATATCCTGTTGACATGATATTTTGACTATGCAAGTAGCCATTTTTAAAGGGACTCTAGATGGTCTGCTTCACAGCATAAGTCTTCACATTGCTTATAACACATATGAAAATAAATCCAAACTCTGCACAGCTTGAGGGTTAATTCTATAAGATCTGGCCTCTGCTTTCTCCTCTAACTCCTTTTGCTTGTTACACTAATGCTAGCCTTCCTGTTTCTTCTGGATTGCCCTAGGTGATTATGACTTAAGAGCCATCTCTTAGCCAGTCTTTCTTTGTTATATCACACATTCTTATTATTTGTACATTATAAAAGGATTTATATGGCAATAACATTTTTATATAACATTTTCTTACATTTTAAGATGCTAGAACTTCAGCCAGAAGTCACCTCCAGGTAAACAATGTACCTTGAAGTCACTTAAACTCAGCCTGATACCCTACTGTTTTTGTTTAAACAACCTTTAAGAGAAAAATGTAACAATCATCCTTTACTTCTCTTGGAATTTCCATGTAATCAGCTTTTACAGCCTAAGTTATAAATATATTTATCCTTAAATTATTTATTCTTCCATGTCCCTGACTGTGCATGTGTGTGCTATGGTAACTGTTTGCTGAAAACAGTCAACAGGTTGGAATCGAACTTAAGCAATATGTCTCTGCCATACATATTGAATACAACATGCAAAAAACAGTTTGATAATGGTTTATTTACAACGCTGAATACAATACCTCTGTTGGGTTCAGTTGGAGTAAATGAGTTAATCCCTTATGAAACTCTGTGAAAGACTTCTATAAAGTATTTCCTATGTCTTCCACACCCAACAGATTCTGTGTTGATTAGTAAATATGGGGCGTAGCTCTATGTTAGGGGCATATAAACATATATATATGCAATAGGGATATACCCAGTACATACAATAATTAAACTATAGACAAGCTGAAACCACAACCCACAGGCACGTAGAAGGCATGTGTGGAGAAGTAAAACATTCAAATTTGGTCTTGTTATTGGAAAATTTCATCCTAAAGGAAGCTATTTGCTTTCATTTTTTTTTTAGTGCAGCATTAATATATTTGGATGCCTCTGAAATTAGCTTTAATGTGTTTAACTGACACATTCTGGCATTAATATGATATCGTGTGAGGAACATGTAATGCATTTAATCAATACAGATTTAGGCCTTTTCCATTTTAATTATTTATTTTAGGTGCTGTTCTCAAGAACAGAAAATGTTCTTGTTTCACATTTTTAGTACCAAAAATACTGTTAGGTAATATGTTTCTTTCTCAGTAAATATTTGTTGCATGACTGAATATGAGTCCCTATCACTCACATACATTTAATTATTTTCCAGCTCAACTGTCAATGAATTCGTAAAACTATTTTACTAACAAAAATTATAACTGAATATGCTTCCTCCAACATGGGCTCAATTTTACCCTATCAGATCTTGAGCTTTAAACATTTCCAAAGTGTTAAGCAATCAATGTAATTTATATACTACCAGAATAAATGCTAATAAATTCATTTTACTATAGCTTCTGTGGTTCTACTATATAAAGTTGATCTTCTCGTTTGTGTCTTAAAATCTTATTGCATGAATAGTTATATCAAGTTCTATCTTAGGAACAATACTTGTTTACACGTGTGATCTCTGAGACATTTTCTTACTTCCTAAACTGTTGTTCCTTCCATCCTATGCCATTTCCTTAAGACTCCTTTTGCTTTTGTGGATTTCCCAAGTGTGAAAATAGCACTATTAACATGTTTGGTTATATGTGCCCATCAGAGTTATCAGTACCTTGCCAACAACAGCAATCAAATATTATGAGCTGTTGATGTAGATTCCGGTCCTTATGTGCCTGTGTGCTTGCACTAATGCAGACACTGAGGAATTTGTGAGTTTGTTGAGCTTTGGGGGATACAGGGACGATGTGTTGCTGCATATAACAGCATTTTCTTAATTAAGGTTGGAAACTAGATTAGCTTTCCTCAGTGTGTTTTATTACATTACAAACAGAACTCCAGGGCAGTGTGAGTTGGTAGAAGATGCAGGCAGTTTAATTACAGTTTCTTACAGAGGATGGAATTCTGTCTCTTTACCTTAAAAACAAAAACAACAACAAAAATGTTATTAAATGAACAAAAATAATTTAATACTTGCTTTCCAGTTTTTAAGGTAAATTTCCTACATAATAATATTATCTTAGGCATGCTTTCTTTAATAAGTCAGTAACAGTTATGCTTCATTTTTTTTTGTTTGTTTTGTTTTTTTTTTTGTTTTTTTGTTGTTTTTTTTTTAACAGAGGATGACCTGAGACGGATCAGCAAAGTTGCAGATAACCATGATTAAGACATCAAGTTTGCAGAAGTTTATTAATAAATTTTAGGCTTTTTGTAACTTTCAGTTTCAATACATAATCTATAACTATGAGAATAACCCAAATGTCTAAAGAATTATTTAAAACTAAACAAGCAAATAGAAACTATGATGAAAAAAGAACAGGGTAATTTTCTGACATTGTCACTCTCATAGATATTTTTGTGTTTAATAGTACACTTCTGCAGTGAGTTGACTTAAGAGACATCTCATTTAAGAGATATTAAACTTCTAAGATTTTTGCTTGCTGGTTTATCAGAGGAAATTAATTTTTCACTTACTTCCACTAAATATATTTTGCCATACTGGATACGTTTAGGTTAAACTGCGGTGGAATGAGTAGTTGCCTAGGTTTGCAGTATACATATATGTATGCAATAATTATTAGTGATGAAAGAGGTAACAAATTTAAAAGAGAGCAGAGAGGAGTATATGGGAGGTTTTGGGGTGTGGGAAGGGAAAGGATAAATGTTGTAATTAAATTTTAATCTCAAAAATACAAACAAATAAAATTAAATTAAAAAAATGCAGTACAAATGTCTCACCGATAAATTGTTTTTTGTTGTTGTTGTTGTTATTAAAAGATAAAACTAACCAACTGAGTAATTAGATGCTTCCCTCTCATTCTTCAGATATGGTATGATTATAATTTATGTGTAATTTCTGAACCAAACCACCCTTAAGCTCATTGCCAAGTGAATACATCTTAAACCATCATGTATTAGCCTAATTATAAAATAAGATGCTTCAGACTTCACATATGCTCTTTCTCTACCTCTGGCAGGCAATCCAGGCTGGGCCTACATCTTATATTTGATGTTCATGGATAAGTGAATTTTTGTTACTTGGTTACAGGCTCCCAGATGCAAAGAGGAAGCCATATTAATTTTGTAACCCATTACACCTAACATATGCCACCAATGGGGTCTGCTGAATACTGGTAAGCTTGAGGTATATATTGAATTAAATTGAATGAAATGCCTCAGGGCTAACACTAAGAGTCAGGGCAAAGGAAATTGACTTTCAGGGCGTAACTAAGTAGTACAGGTAAAAATGCTGAGTGTGCAAGTCTGTATGGCTGGAGGGTACACATAAAAAGAGGCTGCCAGATTGAATCCACCACAGGAAAAGGATATTTAATTTATCGATCATTTAATATGTATCAAGCATGCTGTGAAACATCATATGTGCACCATCTTATTCAATCAATCACGGTAAATTTATGAGGCAGAAAGATTCCTTCTTACAATGTGTGTGAAACCCCAGAGGCTGTATGATAGGATGCTTGATGGTAAAACCGCATAGATTCTGAGCTTTGCCTAAGTTGGATTCCTAGTTTTGTCAATTAAAACCTTCCTCTAACACATGCCTGGAGCCTGGAGGGCAAGTAGGAAATGTTTCTCAAAATGAGTAATGTAAATGCACTATCAAACTTTCATGATCCTTCTTGAGATTAAAAGAATTCCTAGACCGGCTAATGCTTCCAGTGGTGGGATTGCGTTATTCTATTGAGTTGTGAACCAAGGAGGTCCTTTGGATATCCGTAAGCAACTCAGGTTGATGCTATGACTGAAGTTTTCCCTCCGAAAACTGACATTGGCGTCCTACTGCCTGGGACAACTTCTATTCTGCTCATTGATTATAAAGAGTTTGAGCTAGTGTGGGCTTGGAGCCTTTGTTCCTATGTCTAGTCTCTGTTGCATGCTATGGAAAGGAAACCAAACCAAACCAAACCAAACCAAACCAAACCAAACCAAACCAAACCAAACCAAACCAAACCAAACCAGGACACCATCTCACACAAAACCCTCCACCTACAATCTGCCCTGAGAGGTGCACTGCCAGACATTATGCAGAAGAAATGTAAATTAGAGATTTCTATCAGGTTCCTTCCTCTCACAGCTTGGGGAACCCTGAGGAAGAGGGGATGGGGGAAGAGTCTATGAGTCAGAGGGGATGGAGGACACCAGTAGATCATGGCCCACTGAATCCACTAAGTACAGCTCATGAAAGAAGGGCTCACAGAAAGAAAATGGAAACAGCAAACACGGGGACTGCCCGCGTCTGCAGAAGGTCAGGTCGACTTCTTACAGTGGAAACAGGTATATCTCCATTTTTTTTTTATTTGCCTGCTTTTAAGACTCCTTTCCTCCTACAGTTGAGTTGCCTTGCTCTGCCTTTAGCCTTGTTCTATTGCATCTTCTTCTGTCCTCTCATCTTTTGGAGGTAAGTTTGGTTTTTGTTTTGTTGTTGTTGTTGTTGTTGTTGTTGTTGTTTTAGAGGAAACAGAGGGGCAGTGAATCTGAGGGAGAGGTGTGGAGAAGCAGGAAGACTAGAAGGAGAGGAAACTGTGGTTGGGATTTTATATGAGAAAAAAAAACTATTTTCAATTAAAAAAATAAAACCAAAAAAGAAAAAACAAAAAACAATTCCTGATATTAGAGACCATTCAGAGGTAGGTCCTACAAGTCTTTACTACTTTATATGTGTTAATAAAAAAGACCACAACATTTTCCCAAATTATTTTCTCCAGAGCCTTTGTAATTGCTGCGTCTTAATTTAGAACAACACTATCAGGTTGTGGTACAATCAATTTTTTTTTTCCTGAGGTTAAAACTTTTTTATATTTAGGAAGGGATCTGGAGAAACTTCATGGAAATACTACTTGAAGCCCAGAGAGCCCAACTAATACTAAAATGCAGGTATCTTGAGGATTTTGTCTGGGAGGTAGCCAGATGAGTTTAGAGGATTAGAATAGATTAGTGACTGATCAGTTATTATGCTTTAAAGCTAATCAATACAGCAAAAATACATTTATATTTAAAAGGAAATTGATTAGCACTATTGTTTATTACAATTTAGTTTCACTGGTTGTCATAGTTTGTATATGCTTGGGCCAGGGTGTGGCACTATTAGGAGGTTATGCATCATTGCAGTAGGTGTGGCCCTTTTGGAGTGGGTGTGGTGGTATGGGTGTGGGCTTTAATACTCTAGTCCTAGTGGCCTGGAAGCCAGTATTTTGCTAGCAGCTTTCAGATGAAGATGTAGAACTCTCAGCTCCTCCTGTATCATGCCTGTCTGCATGCTGCCATGATCCTGCCTTGATGATACTGGATTAAACCTCTGAACCTTTAAGCCAGCCCCAGTTAAATGTTGTTCTTTATAAGACTTGCGTTGGTCATCATATCTGTTCACAGCAGTAAAAGCCTAAGACACTGGTATTAATTATGTTCTCTATTAAAATTAATTGGGTTATATAGAAGAATTTCACTCTAGCAACTAGCTGTTCTGGCAAGGAATCCTATCCAAAGACCTAGGTTTGGGTGATTTGGCTGGAACTGCAGACATGTCACACACCTTTAATCCCTTTGGCTGGAATACAGACACATCCTTAATATACATCTTTAATCCCTAACAATGAAAGTAAGGTTAATTTTGGGAAAGGAAGCAGCCATGGTTGAAAGTGACATCTAATTGAGGGGCAAACAAAGTGAGGAATCAGAGAAAAATTTGACAGAATGAGTCAGAGATAGGATACGCCCAACTCTCAGGAGAGCAGAGAGAAAGAGAGGACTTGAGACAGAGTAGTGCAGAGAGAGGAGAGAGAGAGAGAGAGAGACAGAGAGAGAGACAGAGAGAGAGACAGAGAGAGAGAGACAGAGAGAGAGAGACAGAGAGAGAGACAGAGGAATGTTCTTTGTTACTTTAGGGACACTATCCGGAAATTTAAATAAACAGTAATTGGACTTTTCCTTGTCATAACTGTTATTTCTACAGAACATAACTTTAGTTATAGTA
Organism: Rhabdomys pumilio; assembly: GCA_030674055.1. Lineage (NCBI taxonomy): Eukaryota > Metazoa > Chordata > Mammalia > Rodentia > Muridae > Rhabdomys > Rhabdomys pumilio. The sequence continues at coordinate 42,524,184 of JANHMN010000011.1, forward strand.
ATCAAATGAAAAATCTCAAGAATCAAAGAGAGTATCTACCTAACTCATCATAAGCTCAACTTATCTCCTTCCATCTTCTTCTGATAGTGCTGAGCACACTGGAGTTATATTTATGTCATCTTCTGTGCAGACAGAGCAAAACTGGAGCCAAGGCAGGGGTGAGCTTTTCTAGTTTTACTGGCTGCATTTCAGATATAAGAAATTAGAGCAGCAAGCATATAAGGTCTAGTAGTTAAGCTGAACTTAGAGACAAGGTAGATTGTACATAAGTTTGAGTACCAAGCACATTGAGCTATTGTATAGGTTATTACAAATTTCTTTAATATTTTCTAGCACTATCATACTTTTATTTGAATGTGTGATATGTTTGTGTATGTGTATGCTGGAGTGCATGTACATGTGTCTGAGGATATTCATGCCAATGGAAACATGAGCCTAACTTTTTCCTCAATTCGTCTCCATGTTATTCCTTTAGGCAGTCTCTCAATTGAACCAGTGTTTTCTAATATTGTTCGTCTAATTACTAGCTTGCTCCAGGTGTGTCCACCTCTGTCATCCCAGGGCTAGAATTATAGGTAGGAGGACATACTAAGTCTGTATTTAAGTAGATGCTGAGGATCTGAACTCAAGATCTCATTCTTGTGTGGAAAAACTTTATTGAACTATATCTAAGTCCTAGCACTCACTAGAATATTTTAAATGCACATTTAATGTCACCTTATCTAACTTTGGGCCACAGTCAAATATTTTTTCACCTTTTAAAAAGATGATTTAGTTATCATCTTCATTAGTTAGTGATGTTTTAATCACACTACTGCAATGTTGACTGGAAAACAAACTTCAGGGCATATTTGTTTTGTGGAGAGAAAAAGGTTGTGAGGGAAATTAGGTAAGGGAGTAAAGGCAATTATAAGCACGGTATTTTTATCTGCATAGTATCATGAATAGTTCAAATATAATCCAGTTAAAAAGAATAGTCAGCAAGCACCTCTAAATTATTCCACATAAGGAGCAAGGAAGTCAGTGTCTAGACAGCAATTTTCTATTGGTCATTTGTTGACAGTTGTTCCACAAAGCAGAATCCAGCTGAAAGGCCTTCCTGTGTGACATGAACTTTCAATGTGATATGCGGTCAGTTAAATGTGCTGACAATTTTAGGATGAATCAATAGATTCAAAACAGAAGACAGGGCAGGAGAGGATCTTCAAGTACAATCATGTTGGCAGCTATCTAAGACAGGAAGTGGGCCAGCAGGTGCGGAGTATGGGGAGGAGAAGGACTGGGAAGGATGATATAAGCAAAGTTCAGTAACACACACTTATGACAATGCCATAAAGAAACCCATTATCTTTTAAATTAAGTAAATACATACATACGTGCATACATACATACATATATGCATGCATGCATAAAATAAGAGTTGTAGTTATTAGTCACATGAGGATGTCTGAGTTAACAATCCTGTGCGCTGCAAAACAACTGTGGACTCATGAGGCTGTGATGGAAGTGAAAAGTTCTTTCATCAAGTGCTGCTAGTGTTAACCAACCTACTGTGCTGCTGGCAGTAGATGCACAACACATCCAACCATGCACAGCAAAGCACATGGGATGTGGCAATCACAACAAATATGTTAACAATTTGTGTCTTCGCTATGTGATCACATCAATAATTTTGTTTTAGAGTATACTGCTTGGATTTATATTGTTTTTTTTTTGTTGTTGTTTGTTTTATTTTCTTTTGAGATAAAGTTTGATTCTGTGGCCCACATTGGCACAGAACTGACTATATAACCTAGACTGAGCCTCTAACCCAACACTGTTGCCTTTGCTTTGCTTCACTGGTTCTGGAATATAGGCTCACAACTGACCTACCGCTGTTTTTTTTATTGGATTAAGAGGCCAGTTTGAACAATTGACAGTATGATATATCCACATCATAATCTAATCAGCTGAAGGGCATTCTGCTCAGGAGTTATCCTTGTCATTTATTGACACTAGAGTATATACATTGATGGCCCACTGTTTAAGAGTAATATATGTTTCATTATTAGTCTAGATATTCCAACTATAAATTTCCATGAGCAGTCACAATTGATCCTGCTAGCCTTAGGTCCCGTTGCCACAAGTTAGAGTCACTGGAGAAGGAGTCTCAATTGAGAAAAATTCCTTAATAAAATCAGATTATAGGCAAGTCTGTAGGACATTTTTTTTAAATTAGAGATTGATGGGGAATGGTCCAGCCTATTGAGGGTGGTTCTCGTTTCTATAAAAAGGGAAGCAAAGCAACTCATGGAGAGCAAGCCAGTAAGCAGCATCCTCTAAGGTCTCTGCATCAGCTCCTGCCTTCTTGTTTTGACTGTGACTTGAGTTCCTATCCTAACTTCCTTCAAAAAACGGACTATAAATCTGGAAACATTAGCCAAATAAACTTTCTTTCCTAAATTACTTTTGGTCATGGTGTTGTATCATAGCAATAGTAGCCCTAATTAGGACAGATAGAGTAACTAAAAATATTATAATAGGCTTTTCATCCATTTCAATTTGCTATCTTCCACAAGTAACAGTATGATTCTGGCACAATTCTTAGTTTACCTCCAGAATGAACAAAATAATGCATTTCTTCATGATGGTATCAGCCTGCCTCATGATCCCTTGTGTGTGTGTGTGTGTGTGTGTGTGTGTGTGTGTGTGTGTGTGTGTGATCACAGTTTCTTTATCTATTTATCTGTTGAGCATCTAGGGAGGTTTCATATCTTGACTCTTATAAATAAACAATAATAAACATGGATGTACCAGTATCCCTATGATATGCTGAATGTGATTTCTGTGGATATTTTCCCAGTAATGGTTTAGTTGGATAAAATGGCAGCCATGTTAAGTTTCTTCAGGTACCTTAATACTGATTATGGTAGTGGTAGCACCATGAGGGGTGGAGAGTGAATAAGACCTCTTTTTTTCCTCACATTTTCATCCTCACCGATATTTGTTGTCTTTTGTTTTCTTTCTGGTAGCCTACTGACACAGTGAGATGGAATCTCAGTGTTGTTTGAACTTCTGTTTTTCATGATGAGTTTCTTATACATTTTGAACAAAGGTTCAAATTAGTTTTATGTTGGTGATCTCTCCTTATATGCTGGCATCACAGAGCAACAATAAAGCCTGAGAGCATAGATGCTATTTTACATCTGTAGAAGTTGTCCTTCATGGTGTGACATTCATGTCCCTAGACTTTAGAAGTATGACTCTGTTAGAACGAGCAATGTCTTGGTGTTAAATAACTGTTGCCCTTTATAAACTTTTAGTAGTCAATTCTCATAACATTTTAAAATAAAAATAATGTAAAAATTGTGGAAATAATATAAATTAAAATTAAAATCATTCCACATATATATATTTTATAATTATATTTATAAAACTATTTACTTATATGTTATTTTAGTAAGAATTATAAATGCTCAAGTGAGAAGTCACTTGAAGAGTGGTTGACTGAATTTCAGTTGTAACAGAGTGGCATCCTTCCTGCTCCTAAAAGAACATCAGCTACTATACCACCCTGGATTCTCTAAGACATCTACTAGCTATTAATGAAGACAGAGCATTTGGAGTCTGAGCAGAGTTAAGATGCTGACATGACAATATTTTACCTAAAATTATACCAGGGAAACAGTACCATCTGGAGATCATATAAGCACTGCCAGGGACCACTAACATCTGTACAATTATTAATTTAGACAAGTACTTTAAATATTAGAAAGTAAAACATATTGACAGGGCAAAACTCATAAAGAAAAATATTCCTAGTTTTACCTGAGTTAAATACTATGAGTAACAACATTGTCTTAGCCTTAGAGGCTTGTTTGGATTTCTCACATTATTATATATTAACTCACACACACACACACACACACACACACACACACACACACACACACACACACACACACAAACCCATCAGGCTAGAAAATGTAACTGGACAATAATTATATAGTTTACTCCTTCTCAGTTTATGATAATGTTCAAATCATAAATGAGTTCAATTTTACTACTGATGTTAACACTCTTACTTCAACTCTAGACATGGATCCAAGAGTCTGCTGAGGAGTGAATGCCTGAAGCCATGGACAGTGAGAGACTCTACAGGTAATACTTGGCTTCCTATGATAACTCTAGCTTATAATTAAGGCCCACTAAAGGGTTAACAACAATTATTAATAATGTTATCCTCAATGTATAGCTAAGTATTAGAATATAGTTATAGGAAAATGGTCTCTTTCTCTACACAGCACATATCTGGTAGCATGTGTAGAATGGACATGATAGACGAAAATGGTGATTCAAATCTTAAGCAGGATGGAACAAGATGATGCAAAATTTCATCATGCTGCTTCATATCTGTAGGTTTAAGACCAGCCTGATCCATGTAGTAAATTTTAGGTGAGTTGGGGATACATCGTGAGACACTGTTAAATAAATAAATAAATAAATGAATAAATAGGTTTTTAACTATTTAATTTAAAACTATAACATATTTAAGTTTTTTGAAAAATATTTTTAAAAAGAATTTTTCCATTAATATTTTGGAGTACTGTAGGTTGAAAGCAACTGAATTATAAAGAGTAATGCCTTTGGTAAACAGGACATACTGTGTTCATAAACTTGTCACTCTGTTTGGTGTTTGAATAAAAATCCTAAATGAAAGGGCTGGAGAAATGGCTCAGGTTTTAAGAGCACTGACTGCTTGTGGTGATTTGAATACTCTTTTTTCCCAGGTTGTTGGACTATTGGGGGACTATTGGGCTTTTTGGAAGTAGGTGTGGCCTTATTGAAAGAAGTGTATCATTGTGGGGTAGGCAACAAGACCCTCCTTCTAACATGTGGGAGCCAGTCTTTTCCTAGCTGCCTTCCTTTAAGATGTAGAACTCTTAGCTTCTTCTGAACCATGCCTGCCTAAATGCTACCATCCTCCCACCTTGGTGATAATGAACTGAACCTCTGAACCTGTAAGCCAGGCCCAATTTAATGTTGTTCTTATACAAGTAGCCTTGGTCATGGTATCTGTTCAGAGCATCAAAACTCAAACCAAGACACTGCTCTTCAAGAGGTCCTGAATTAAATTCCCAGCAACCACATGGTAGCTCACAACTATCTGTATTGGTATCTGATGCCCTCTTCTGGTGTATCTAAAGAGAGAGACAGTGTACTCACATACATAAAATAAATAAATTAATCTTTAAAATATGCTGAGTAAAAATAACTATTTGGGAAACAAATTAAAAAGTTAAAATAATGTTAAGGGTGTAGAAACAAATAGACTTAATAATCAATGAATTAAATATGGCAGTACAAGGAAGGATAATTTATTTTAAAACTAGAAAAATTAAATACTTTCTGATCAAATTATGATTATATCATGATTTTTCTGTGAATTTATAATACTCGTAAACATGTTCACTGCACACTATGACAAACTATTACTATAAATAAATATAGCTTTAGTGACTTTATGACATTTAAAATACAGAATTATAGGAAATACTGGCTCCAGTAACTTATAAGAGATTGCCTTTCTATCTCTAACACATGATCACATGTACATATTAATTTTTAAAATTACTTTTATTTTTTTTACAGTCCAGTCATTACCCACCTCTCAGTCTGCTCTCCCACAGTTTCTCATCCCACTACTCCTCTCCACTGTCTCCAAGCAGATGTCCCCCCTTCACTCTCCTCCAGGCCTCTCTGAGGACTAAAGTCTCTCCAGGGCTAAGGACATCTTTCACTGAGGCCAGTCCAGGCAATCCTCTCCTGTATGTGTCAAGGGTCTCAAGTTTTTTTTTAAACAAATTATTTTTAAAATATATGACATAATCTAACTTATATTTAGCTTCTTGTCATAATTAACATATTACTTCCAAGATTATCCAGAGGCATTTATCCAAGGCAGACCTGAGTTAGAGACTGTGATGGTATGTGGATACTGCACTGTCTTTGTTGGTTCTCACTTAGATGTGGAGGTGGTATTTTCATCGTCAGTATCATGGATACTAAGGATATGCACATGAGATAGCTTTTTGAGTTACATGCAAAAAACCGCAGACCCATAAAGCATTTCTAAGTGAGATTAAATAATGAAGTGAGCAATTAAACACTTCTCCTTATGCTCTTAAAAACTAAGCATTACAAATAGCAGGAGAACACATAAGACACAAATGATAAGAATACAAAGCAAAATTACAATATCTGTTTCCTCCTTCCATAGAGAAATGTAGGAACAATCAGTTACGCTTAGCTTAAACACTCTTATTGTGAAGTGTGGTCACTCCATAGGCTGTGATTTCACGGAAACCACAGCTTTTCAGCAAAACAAAGTTCATGGTTGCTAAACTTAACTCAGCTTTTCTTATTTAAAGCAAAATGGACATGGTCTAATCTTTTATGAATCTACGTGGAAAAAGTATTGGTTTTTAAATACAAGCAAGGAAAATGTGATCATTCTTACATTTGTGATGTAATCACAAATGTGATCATTAGAGTAGACTTCATGGAGTTTCTGCTTCTGCACAAAACCCATCAGGGTTGATTGAAACCAGAGTGATCTCCTACTTCCTTCTTCTGTCCTTCCCCAGTGTCCCTAGGATTTTCCTATTCTTCTCAGGTGTATACCAGGCTTGTTTTAGAGTCAAACTAGCAATTCTTCAATCTCAATCTCAGCATTGTGATTAAATCTGTTGTTTCCTAAGCCTGGCCAACTAACTTATTTCTTGTTATTTTCCACTAGAATAAGATATAACCTTCATTAATTATCTCTAAGGCTAACTTATTACTTTTATTCAAGGATGCAGACCATGATGTACTCATAAGAAAAAAATGCTGTCTCCTGAAAAGCTGAGTAAAAGTTCTCTTATTAGTAATCCAAAGCACAGTTGTCCCAAAATTATAAACACACCACCAACCAAAAAATCCCCAAATTAACTCTACAATTGTATTTATACATATACATGTAAATCAATTGCATTGCATTTCAATTGTATACATATGTGTGTGTGCTTGTGTGTGTATGTAAAATTATTAATCCGTGAAACTTGACCATGGGGACCATGGGAGAAGTTAGTGGGAAGGTAGGTGGGGAAGAGGAGATGGAGAAGAAAACACTGTTTCAATTCCAACATACTAAAACATAATACGGAGCAAATTAGACCATAATATTGATATTGTTCATGTTGTTCGGTTGTGCATAACTGATAAAAGTGGCAAAACAGGAGGAACTGAACTTAAACAAAAACTTTTGGAATATATTAAAATGGTCTCGCCTGGTCTAGTTTCAGGGTACCTTCTGGGGACATTTACAGCAGAGATTGTACATTTTTTCTCTGGGGTATGACCACAAGGATGATTTATCTTCAACAACCTCTGGTATTTATGTTTCTCTATTCCAGGTTTCCATTTAAAAATATGAGGGTTAATTGATGCAGCTGTGCCAGGTATCTTTTCCAGGATTAGTCACAGTGCTCACGGGTCAGGTCACAAGCACAATGAGTCACTCTATGGTGGCCACTATTCCCTAGAAAACTGCAAACAGAAGTGATGCTAGGGAGGAAACTTTACAGTTGCCATAACAGACCCACTGCCTGTGTTGTAAGCTTAGCTACTCCATTTCTCTTTGTTCAGAGCCATCGATTAGAGTCCATCTGCTGCTGAGCTCAGTGCCAAGCTGATTTTGCTAAACATTCTAATATTATCCACAGACTATTTTGGGTAAATTATGTTTACCAGTATTAATCTTGGTACAAGTCACGTTGTTATCTGTCATCTAGATCTTGCTGTTAGTTTTTGCCATTGTTGTCTGAACTTTTAGAAATAACTCCTCAAAGTGAACCAGTAATTTTGGTGCATTGTGGTTGCTTGGTTTACATCACATAATATGACATGGCTGTAAGAGAGAACAACTGAAACCTGGAGAAAACAGGCACATACTATATTTGCATTTAAATATGTCATATATGCCTTTGATAGGGTCATAATAAGTGAAAGCCTCTAAAGTTTTATCTTCACATCTTGTATGAATTACTCACTGTACTTACTTCAAAGAGAAGTAGATTGATCATTTCAAAGGAGTTAGACTAAGAAATTGGATGGGAATACTTACACGATAGGATTCCAATTAGTGTTCTGCTTCTTTAGAGAATGTGGGTTTTAAAAACTGCTCCCACTCTATACTCTACTGCTGTATTTGAGGATTGGAATTCAAATACAAACGATTTAGTTACAAGTTCTATCTCTTATGAAGAGTGGCTTCCTTGTTTATTATCATTTGTACTTACTGAATAGATTACATAATATGTTTACACGTTTGTCAGAACTTTGGTATGTTTGTAAGAGAATGAAAAATCTTAATACATTGAGCTTATTCTATTTACATAATTTATGAATTTTAAAATATTTATTTGGTTTTATTTATGTGTATGAGTAGAGTGCTTTGCTTGTATGTACTTCTATGTATCATATGTATCCATTGCCACAAAGGCCAAAAGACAGTATAAGATCTGACAGTAACTAGAGTTACAGATGGTTGTTAGCTCCCATGTTTTGCTGAGAACAGAATTTGGGTTCTCTGTAAGAGCAACTAGTATTTTTCACTACTGACCTAGATAGCCATTCTATATATAGTTTATGTTAACATATATAGCTTATATTAATGCATATATATGCAAATATGAATTTTAACTATTTAATACAAATCATATTTTGAAAATGTTAGCATACCATTATATACATTTCTGAAGGTTGACATTTGTGATTGTTGTTAATTTTAGCTATGATCCTAACTAGATTCAGAAATATCTAGAGATGTGGTGAAGCATAATTTTGGTAGTGTATCTCTGAGAACATTTTCAGAAGAAATTGACAGATAAATATCAGTGTATGCAAAAGAGAAAGAACCATACAACAGGCAAGATGCTGATTATCTATCTATCCCGTATAGAACCAAAACAAAGGGACATTGCACTGCTTTTCCTGTATCTACAACACATTCTAATCCCGCCTCTGAATATCAAAGCGCTAGACACGTGTGCACTCTGCAACACACTCCAGCAGGCCTCTGGGTCCTCATACCTTCATATTTGAACTGAATTGGGTTACTGATACTCTAGGCTCTATAGAATGCATATACATATACATTAAATATTTCCTTGTGGTTCTCCAGAGAAACAGAATTATATTATATTATCATATAATTAGATATACATATGACTACCGGATATGCATTTGTATGTATTGTGATATATATATTAGTATGTTTCAGAAAAGTTTTACATTATTTTGCAGTTATTTTCAGTAGGAATTTAATTCGTCCTGATTGATTTCTTGGCCTAGTCTACATATCTAAGATAGTTCAATGTTTTTGTAAAAAATGTAGTCTAAGAAAGTAATGGAAGAGAACAAAATACAACAAATCACTCTAAAATATAAAAATCACACGTTGTTGAAGTATATGCAATAATTTTGTCCTGCAGGTCATAAATCACTTTTTAAGTCACTCATTTCCTAAAGACCATTATTTTTGTGATAAAAATGTAAATATTCTTGATTCTTTAAAACTGTAGCAGTTCAGTTGTGCTATGGTAATGACCACTTGGGCAACTGGAAGGTAGATTGATGAATTATTATTGAAAGTAACTCAGCAGAGATAATGAAAGACAATGAAACCATAAGTACATCTCTATTTATTAGATCTAGTATTTTATTTTAGGGCTTGATAGCTTTGGAATATGATGGTCAAAGCAGATACATCCAAACATACAGATAAATATTCATGGACCTAAGAAAATACATCAAGTTAATCTAAGTTAATATAATGCTCCCCAAAAGGCCCACTGTTTCACATCATGTCTAATTACATGATTGGTTTTGCTTTTCATGTGTTTGAAACTATGAGTCACTATTTTATATTTCAGTCATATAAATTATTAATCAGAAATCTTAGACTGAGGAGAATGAAAAAATTTTAACCTAGAAATATGGGTGCTCTGGCAAGGCAACACATCCAAAGACCTAGGTCTGTGTAAACCAGCTATATGCAGACATGCTACACTCCTTTTACCTCACTGACTGGAATACAGACATGCCCTTAGTACATTATACCTTTAAGGTAAAATTTGTTTATATAAGGAAACAGCCATGTTTGAAAGTGTCATCTAATTGAGTGGCAAAGTGACAAATCAAAAATGATTTGGCAGAATGAATCAGAGATAGGATACACCCAACTCTCACAAGAACACCACAAGAAATAGAGGAAATTTAAGAGCAGTGTAGGGAGAGTCAGCTAGTAGTCAGTGCCATGATTGCAATGTGAGAGTTCGTTCATGAGTTCATGTAATTCAGTGCAGGTTAACAGAAGAAGTTGAAGTCAAAAAATAAATAGGAGTCAGAAGATTAGAACATATCACCAGAGTTAGTTTGAGGCCAAGGAGAGAAATTCAGTGAGAAGACAAGAGAAGCTAGACTGAATCAGTTAGCTTGGAGAGGAGTTTGAGGCAAAACAGCTGAGTTGAACCAGCCAGCCAGAGTTCAGAAAGAATTAAAGAATGAATCTTGGAGACTGAAGCATCTGGGCCCAGGTTAGCAGATGTAAGCTGGAAGCTGAAGCCTTCAAGGTCTCACCTTGTAGAATATGAGGCTGTATGGAGGCTAGAAGCTTCCAGGACTAGAAGCCTAGCGACAGCTAGAGAGAAATGCTAAGGACTTAACCCAAGCCGTGTATTTACATAGGTTGGTACTACTCTTATCTCATCCCTCTGTCAGAGGAAATCAAAGCAACACTTACTTTTAAAGAGGAGGAAATACAATGCAGCTATTTAGTTCCAATTACACTATGTTTTTCCTGAAATAGTTATAATGATGAGAGCATAGAATCATGGACAGGAAACCACATAGATTCATTGCTGGTCTTCTTGCTTGTTAAATTTAACAAACATTGTCATGACACTTTTCTGTATCAGTAACTGAATAAAACTCCCTATAGAATACAGAATAAACAGGGATACTTAATACTCATACATCACATGTACACCCTCAAATATCAACAGCTCCTATATTGCACTGTTAAGCCAATGCTTCACTATAAACTTTCAAAATACTCTATATGTGTCATTTGATTCCACCCCCCACAGTGGTACCACACTTTATTATGGCCTCTTCGTATATATTTTGTGAATTGAATCCCTAAAGGCCATTAATAATCAAGAGGCAGATTTCAAAGCTGCAGAGTTGATCAACTGCAGTCCACACAGAAGTATTCACTAAACTGGAATGTATCTCTTGTGTTTTTCAATATTATATACTCAAAATCACAGTGTAACAATTATTTGTAGAAGAAAAAGGAGGAAAATTGTGGGAGAGGAGGAAAGAAAAAGAATAATATCTGAAAATTGAAGATAATTATGCTGATTTTAAGTGAGCTAACCCATATAAATTATTGAAGATGGAGAGAGATTGTACTAGTGGCTACATTGAACCATTGAATATATATATGTGTGTGTGTGTGTGTGTGTGTGTGTGTGTATGTGTATATGTGTATGTGTGTGTATGTGTGTATGTATATGTATATGATGTATATGTAGGTATATGTGTATGATGTATATGTATATATTTATATACATATAATTCAATAAATATATTCCCCTAATGATATGCTGCTATACTCATTAGATCATTGCCTTATTCAGCCATCATCAGAGAGGCTTCCTACTGCAGAACATGGAAACAAATACAGAGACCCACAGCCAGACATTACAAAAGAGAGAAAAGCCTTGGTGCATACAGTTCTAAATGAGATGTCTCCATCAAATTCCTGGACTCAGAGCTCAGAGATCACCACAGAAGATGAGGCAGAAAATGTTTGGGAGCCAAACTGGGTGGAGGACACCAGAAGAACAAGGCCCTCTAAATCAATAGAACAAAGCTCATATGAACTTCTAAAGACTAATGTACCAAGCACAGAATCAACATGATTTTGCACCATGCCCTGTGGCTGTATTTTATAGTTTTATTTTAGTACCTTTATGGGACTCCTGAATATGTGAGTGAGTGAGTCTCTAATCCTTTTGTCTTCTCTTGTGACTCTTTCCTCTCTGTTGGATTGCATTGTCCAACCTCAATGTGATGGCTTTTGTTTTATCTTATCATATTTTATTTTGGTTTAAAAACATAAGTCACTGTATGAAAAACATGGAACAACTGACTTATTTACTTTAAGAGCCACATCTACAGTGAATTGCTATATTAAATCCATTAAGATGGAGTCATATCACATTATTATTTAAATGTTAGTGCATCAGAAATTAAGGATAAGAGTAAAGTCTAAAAGTTTAGTTTGCATAGTCTTACAATAGATAATTAAACTTTATAGCCTTAAAAATTATGCCATGGAACTAATTATGGAAGTGATAAATTATCTCTTCCTCTTACACAGCATCAAAAGATGATAGCTTCTAAAACCTATTGTCTGTTTGAATCAGTTATGAAGAAACAGTACTGTTGATTTAAAATAGATTATACATTGATATGAGTTGTATAAATTTGTATCTTCATGCAAAGTATCTCAGTGAATATCATTAAAAATTTAATAGTCTGATGATATATAAAAAGAAAAAAGAATCACGACATCTCAGCCCTTAAAGAATAGAAATTTATCAGTCAGTGAATACTTCAATAACTGACTTCATAACTAGTAGCGTTTAAATTAATACTCTATTTTAGTATGTATTATTTTAACCAAAATTTTTCAAATTTGGATATTGATCCTTCAATATACACTAGAGTTTAAACAGATAAAATAATCACATACGAACATCTGAAAGTAAAATTTTAGAATCTAAGTGAAGCCAAAACCACAAAGGCTCCGCTATGAGGACTCTGGGTCTTTATAGAATTTTGAGGTGGAGGTTAATTGGTTTGGACATAATCCCATGTATTTTATGGTAGGATATAATTAAGAACAAGTTAGGTGATACCCAGAAATGTAAGAGAAGGAAATTCCAAAGTTTATTTTATTGTGAAATCCATTCTTCTACCATCAAAATTTTCTGTCTTTCATTTCCACCCAAACCACAAAGTAGTATACCTTACTACAAACAATCAGAATGCACACTGCCTAGTGTGACACCTTTTGCTCAGTGTTGAATGCCACTTTTATATGTGGGATCCAGGCATGAGAGATCTGCTTCTCTGTGTGTCTGTTTTGAGGTAGGAGAATCTGCATGTACTGGAGCCTATAGAGAAGTGGCTGGGTAATTGGGCCTTCATTTCTGGAAGGGATTGATACTGCAGTAATGGTACCTTGGTTAGTTTACATAAGAAGGCTATCAAAGAGGAAAACTGAATACTCCCCACTTCCGGGTTTCCTGTCTCACCATGTAATATGTTTTTCTCACAGGAATTTCTATAATGAGACCATCTGACATTGGGCACCACGAAATTTCAATCACAAAGGCCTATCAAGCCACGCTCTTGAAATTGAAAACCTGTGAACCAAAAAAACCATTTTTTTCTTAATAAGATATACTATTTCAATATTTTATTATACCAATAGAAAAACAACAAATAAAGGATAGCATTACTTATATGATCTTGTATATGAACAATGTATTAACTTTAGGGGATCCCCTAAAAATCCCCTGAATTATCTTGTAGAAAAATTACGTATTCATTTTTGGTGAACTGGGTATGCTAGAATCACTTTGTCCAATAAAATATAAACAAAGTTCTATCCTTTATTTTTTTTTCTGGATGGATTTACTAAGAGTTTGGGTAGACTTATTATAGTTCCCAAATGTCCTTTCATTATGACCAGACATACATAATAGGAACATTTTTATTAGTCCAGAACTCCACATGAAGCAGAGGAATAGCTGATTGGCAGTGGTCACTTAACATAAGGAAGATACAAAATGTTATTATGACCATTTACTCCAATTTGAAGGACATTTGTTATGGAAGAACAACGTGGCTCATTCTGACCAGTATAGGGATCCTGGAGTCACACAATCTGCACCTGAACTATTGTGTATGGTGGCTCAGGCACTATACTCTTCAAACTCAAGATTCTTCTAAAAATCCTTTAAAAATAATGATTTGAAAATATCAATCAAGTATAAATAACTGAGGATTTTGTTAATCAAATTGGAATACTGTTTTAATTGATATTCTTATTTGGTATTACAGTCTTATTTTAAAAATAATCTATTCAGAATACAAGGTCATAGGCAGGGCCTCTCAAAATCCTTTTTACAGAAACCAATATCCACAAATTTGTCACTTTGTTAAAGAAATGCAAGGGCAAAATTAACTACAGTAGAATGAAGCATAGATGTTTCACTAGGTAATATGCATTCTTCAAATATAAAAGCATTTTAGGTACAATGAATTATTTAGAGTATGAGGATATTCAGAACTAAGAACCATTTCTAGTGCCCTTCATAACAGTACTTGAATGTCTGCAGACAATGACAGCAGATGGTATTGCCAAATGCTTGTTCTGTTATACTTAAAACTTCCTTTGGGAATGCAATTGCTTTCTACAATAAAACAATCACCCAAATTCAAACATTAAAGAAACATAGAGGTCCCTTAAAAGGCAAACTCTTCATGAGTGGCAGAGATCATTTCTCATGCTTAATAATTGTGTAGAGATGTCGTGATGCTCATGTCCTTTTCAATTGTAACCAGATGCATCTGTATCATTAGACTGTACTGTCAATATAGTTTTCTTCAGATAAGACACACTGCAAATTTTACTATTTAAAAGTATATTTTCCAAAGAAATCATTAATACCCAAAAGATATTTTCATGTCAATCTGCAATATGTGCTCTAAACAATTTGTCCCACACTGTGGTGCCTAGTGAGGCCAGTACAAACTTCTTTCCCTCCTATAAAACCTTACCCTTAATACTCATACTGAGCTCAGGCAATAACAGTATCTCTTAGTCATTATCATTTTTAGTCCAGAAACTCTGACTCTGCTATGGTCATTTTCTAGCTCAG
This sequence comes from Rhabdomys pumilio, assembly GCA_030674055.1. NCBI lineage: Eukaryota > Metazoa > Chordata > Mammalia > Rodentia > Muridae > Rhabdomys > Rhabdomys pumilio. The sequence continues at coordinate 42,539,228 of JANHMN010000011.1, forward strand.
ATATTTTCTATTCCTGTATAAAGCTAGAAACTTATATGTTTTACACTTGCTTGCTCTGATATCGTTTGTCTTATGACCCTCATGGTGGGAGCAGAACACTGATAGCTGAAAATTAGTTTCTTATTTAAATGTGTTGCCATGGCCCAACATGTGGACACACACACACACACACACACACATACACACACACACACACACACACACACAGAGAGAGAGAGAGAGAGGGAGAGAGAGAGAGAGAGAGAGAGAGAGACAAGCAAACACACACATGACAAAAAAACATAAAAATAAACATCGAGAAATCTTTTGAGAAAGAAAATTAAACAAAATCATGCAGGTATATTGTAAGACACATTACTGTACCACTTTTACTGATGTGTAACAGGCATAGACTTTTGAAATCTTGAATAAAATATAGAATATTTGGTGTACCATACCAGAAAAAAAACAGAACTTAAGTTCTATAGACTTCCATTTAAGATTTTTTCCAATTCTACTAGATTAACTTCATTTAGTATCACAAATGTACAACTTTAGGTGATATTTCCTCTTTCAATATTTAATTTTTTAACATTTAAAATACCTGAAAATTACCATTTTAATTGGTTATTTTATTTATTTACATTTCAAATGTTATCCCCCCTCCTGGTTTCTCCTCCACAAACCCCCTATTCTATCTCCTGTCACTCTGCTTTTAGGAGGGTTCTCCTCCATCTACCCACTCCTGCCTCACTGCCCCTAGCAGTCCCCTCTGCTGGGGCATCAAGACTTCACAGGATGAAGGGCCTTGCCTTTCATTGATGCCAGATAAGGCCAGGCTCTGCTATATATGCAGCTGGAGCCATTGGTCCCTCCATGTGTATTGTATTCTTTGGTTGATGGTTTAGTCCCTGGGAGCCCCGGGGAGGGGGTATCTATTTGGTTGATGTTGTTCTTGCTATAGGGTTGCAAACCCCTTCAGCTCCTTCAGTACTTCCCCTAACTCCTCCACAGGAGTGGGAGGGTCCATTGCTCAACTGACGGTTGGCTGTGAACATCTGCATCAGTATAGGTCAGTCTCTGACAAAGCCTCTCAGGGGAGATCCATACCAGCCTCTTGTCAGCAAGTGCTTCTTGGCATCCCCAATAGTTTCTGGATTTGGTGACTGAATATAGGATAGATCTCCAGGTGAGGCAGTAACTTATACCATTGTTAAGATAAAAATTTGTCTTCCAATTTTTCTTAGCTATTACACACAGAGTAGTAAGGAAGTCTTAAGGTATGGGGAGAAAATAGAAAAGTGTGCAATGTAGGATAAGTCCATTTTATTTACATTCTACATAGGTAAATTGAATTTGTAGTTTATAATGGTGTAAAAAGCACATTTGATAGAAATTTTACTTCTAATTTTGAACTTCTTTTTTCCTTAGAGGGCATTGTTAGGTAACACACCCAAGGTGTGCAACTGCTCTAGTCAATAGGTTACCTTTACAAATACTTGCAGGAACCATTAACATCCATTCTAATTGCTTAGTTGAAATTTAGAATGTGGCCAGGGCAAGTTGTTCTCATTGTTTGAGGAGTTTGTACATGAAGATGATATTTTGCATTATATATATCTTAATATCAATTATATGCAATTTCTTGGAATTATACCTTGTCTTATTAGCTATTAATTCCTCTTAACTTTTTAAAGTTTATTTTAGATAATCATGTTTTGTCCCTCTTAAATTCTATTATTGAATTTTTTATTAAGAAACATATTCATTTAATAACAATTATGCTTTAAGGGTGGGCCCTGTCTAGGTTGGGTATTTAAGTGTGGATTTTACAGTCTTTTCTAAGGTGATCCATGTTGAAAGACAAATATTTTTAAAGATATATCTTTTCTTTTATATCAACAATAAGTAATAAAATAAAAGTTAGGTTCATAACAAAGAGTAATTTTATTACTATGAGGAAAATGAAAGAGATTAAGTATTTTAGGTCAAACAATAAAATCACAGATTCTCCATTCAGACTTGTCTCTATTTATTTAATGCTTGTTAAACACTGGAAAGAGAAACTATGATATGTGGAAACTACATGCTGATTCAGATCTTGCCAGCATTTACACGTGTTGACTAAGGAGAATAGTGTACGGGATGGCTATTTAACATAGCTCACTTATTAGCAAGATTGAATTTACAAAGTATATTAAACACTTTTCATCTTTTGCTTTTGCAGCAAAAGATAAAATAGTTAAAACTTTGCTGTCTATGCAACAGCATAGTCTTATCCTGTGATTTGTTAGACTCAGAATGACTGTTAGCTTATAAAGACTGTCTTTAGCGGCTGGTAGCATCATGAAATATGAGTCAGATGAAGTAATAACAGAAGTCACAAGACATGGCAGATTCCTCTTTGATAAAATTTTCATCTTGGAAAGAATGTAAGAACATTCCTTTTTTCAAGGAAGCTCTTTAAACTCAGAAAGTAAACATGACTCAAAGGCTTCAGGAAGTGCCTGAAACTGAACAGATTAGCTAGTTGCCTCTATTGCCAAGTATATACATGCTGTAAAGACTGCTGAGAAACTCAGGCAAGCTGAGCTGCTCAGACAAGGCACAAAACATCTGTGATATCTGAAGGAAGCAGAAAGTAGTCAAGCTACCTGTAGGGCTTTGGACCATGGGAACTGCTTGAAAGAGATAGTTTCAAAGGTGTTGAGCTGCCCGCAGGCTATCCAGACCATTCTAGTTTTCTAACATTCTTAAGCTTTCTCCCATTCTGGTTCTGGCAATGCAGGTGCCTTTGAGATATTCATGCTCCTGGAAGTAACCTATAACTCATATTCCTGTAAGTAACCCCAGTAAAACTCACTTATTCACCATGTGGAACTTTGGTAGTATTCATATTTTTGTATGGGTTGCTACCCTATCAGCAAGTAGATATTTGTACATATCTCTCTAGGAAAACTGTTACACAACAGATAAGATGAACAGACTGATACACAAACATAGGGTATGTATTCTAATATGTTATACAATTATTTTGCTAAAGGGAAAGGGTATTTGAGTATCAGTCTACTGTAAAGGAAAAATTGACAGGACATTAATTAGTGGAAAGGAAGCAATCAGTGAAATAGTTTTCTTTGGGAGCTTTGTGAATCCCTTAGTTGTGTGCAGAAACTGAGTACAGAAAGTTTGGCGTAGGTGCTGGATCACTAGGCAGGCAGTAGAAAAAGTCTGACTTCCCATTTTTCACAACATAGTCTTTATTTAATCTAATGAGAGACAACAGCATTTTAGTCTTTCTTCTCTATATTTGAATTTTAGTTGAATAAAATATTTCTTTCTGATCAATGATTCAACATTGTTCATAAAGTATTTGACATCTTGTTTTAAACTATAACAATACCAGTACTACTCCATGATTAAAGAAATGGTTTTACTATAATCAACATTTTTGCATAAATCACTCTTAGTATAGGTTACAAAAGAGCAAAGATATTGAAAAATTGAATCTTAATCTTAACTATAAATGTTGAACCTATTGTTTTACCCCATTGATTCTAAAATTCCTGAAAGAAACACAAACAATATACAGTGTGTTAATATAACTCTCTGCTTCTCTAGTCTTGGATCACACTTTGTAAAACATAGCTTTTGAAAGGAATATAATTCCCAAATAAATCTGATTCTAAAATTCGGCTTCTCAATCATTATGGCTATTAATTTCCATGACTGCTTCTTCCCTCAGGCATGTTATGTAGCATTTCTGGACTGTAATTTCTCTTTCTACATAATTTATAGAGGTATAAATAATATCTACCTCTTATGCTTAATATGAGTTTTATAATTTTTAGTATAATGTTTAACACTTAATAAAAATTAATCAATACATTTTATCAGTTAATAACACAGATATTAAATATGATTATATAGTATTGATATGTTATATATTTACTAGACATACAGCAGTAATAATTGTAGATTGCTGTACTTATAAACTATAATAATTTTAATAAAGGTAACATGTTTCATTGATTATATTGATTAAATAAAAAAGATAATAACTATTTTCCATTGGAACCTTTTCCTGCCAAGTTAATTTGATAGTATGTATTCCATTTCTATGATATTTATTATTTATCAGGAGACACAAGCTTATCTATGAGTTCCAAAGTCTAACTCTAACTTTTTTTTCTAGTTTTAAGTGGCGACACACAGGTCCTGGCAGTTTTAAACTTAGATCAGCAGACTTATGTGGAGAGTATTCTGATGTTAGGTTGGGAAAAATGTCAATTATATTCGATTGGAAAAATGATGTTAATTAAAAGAAATTTTGTTTTGTTTTATGAGGCCTAAGATAATGTATATATCTCTTTTTAGTCTCTTGCTCATTCTACTTTTTTAGAGAAATTACTAAATACAAGACTCTTCAAGACATAATGGAATACTGTACATTTCCTCAAGTTCCTATCATTTTGTTACAAAATGGAGGAATAGGTTTCATGGTTATAATACAAGTGAATGGTCTGTAAATGAGAAGGACCTACAAGGAGAAATAGTCAAGAAGTTATAATGAAAGGTAGAAGCCAGAAAGAATAGATTGATTTTTAGTAGGTAGAAATACAGTATTCTGGAGAATAGCAAGGCCTATTAAAAGACTAAATTTAGTGTGGGAAAATTGGTTGTTTGAAGGAAGTAATGCAAAATTATACAAGGGTTTAAACTGAATTCCAGCCCCAAGTGTGTGGCTCCTGTCCATCTACACATATGGATGCTTGCCAAGTTTAATTTAACCATGTTTATATCAGATTACTGAAGTGCCGGCAATTCTTGATTCAAATATTATCTTTATTTATATCTTAATCAATAAAAAATGGGGAGACATGAGATTCTACTCAAAGCTATACATTATAAAGGACAACTGATAGCATAGTAGAGTAAACGAGACAGGTTTGAAATTAGAAGATGGTAACAGAAACTCAAATCTTGCTTTGACTGAGCAAAGATAGAACACTGAAGCTTGTAAATAAACTCAATTATACTCTCTCCAGCAGCTCTTATTATCTTGTTGTAGGATTATGGAGCCTAAAAGGAGGGGGGGCGGGTATGCTGCCTAGTTTATGTCAACTTAAAACAAACTAGAGTCACCGGAAGAAGTAACCTCTATTGAGAAAATGCCTTGAGAATCCAGCTATAAAATGATGAAAATTTTTCATCAAATTCAACAAATCTGGATTATTTTCTCACAAATGGGAGTTAAATTTACAAACCCAGTGAGTTAAGTTCTAAAAGAGAGTTCCTAACATTCAAATTATACATATATAATTTGGCCCTTTGGGCTAAAAACAAAATGAATAAAGATGAGATACACATCATACATCATTATTGTGACCAAACCAGAGTATTACAGCAGTTGAGAACTCTTTTTGTGGAAAGGATGATGTTGAAGCAGGGTCTTACCATGTAGCATATATTGGCTCAGAAGCCAATATTTTGTGTGTCTCCTGAGTGCTAGGTTTATAGTCCTTTGCCATCATGACTAAAAGTATATTTGCTCTGATGTTTCCTACATTTTATTAGTTTGTGAAAGCTTAGAGGCCTCATGACTGAGTTAAATAAAAGCTTCTTACTTGGGTAGTATACATTCTCCTTGTGTTTATTTTATAGAAAATAGCAGCCAAACTTTTTTGGAGAAAAAAATCCCCATATACTCCATATACTTTTATTACGTGCTATATAGTGAAAAATTAACTTTACTCCGAATAATATTACATTTTGCTCTCATTCTCTGGCAAGGGTTCTAAGACCTTGTAGAGTCAGCCAGCCAGGGGTAGCACTTGGAAGCCTGATAATAACAGAACATGTTTTGAATGAAGATATTTCTGAGCCACATTCATAGAGCAATTAAGGGCAGATTTGTGCTCACCTACACATCTGCAAGTACTGGAGGATGAGGTAAAAGTGGTGACTCAGGAATCAACCACCTGTTGGTGCTGTCACCAGTACAGGAGACTGCGTTACAAAGAAAGTTAATTTACTATTATTTTTGTATTTATGATGGGTAGGATCAAGATACATTCAAGTTCATTGTCTGGTCAGAACCCACCCATCCTCTTTTCCCCAAGATTGTACTTGTTACTGGATACTGAGGGTAGTAGGGAATTGAAAGACAAGAGACAATTCCTTCCTAAACTCTCTTTTATAAAAATTATTGATCTATTCATTCGAAAAAACAACCATGATTTAACAGCTTTGCAGCAAAACTCACCTCTTAGGTCTACCGCAATGAACAATGAATTTTAATGTCCAGTTTGAGGGAGGGCATATTCATACCATTCCCTGTATCATAGAGCCCACTAATAATTCTGCTCACTGAGACTTAAAGGAACTTATTTGATTGACTATCTGTAAACAGATTCTACTATATAACCAAAATGATACCAAATATGACTTCCAAACTCAACAGACATTTCTACTCTAAATGATTTCTTTCCTATACATTCCTCAGATTTTGGTGTAGACCAAATTAATTTCACATTATAAAGTCTTTGTTCTTTAGAATCTCATGTTTCCCTATTGGAATAGTTGACCTTTGTGAGGTTCCAAGAAACATCAAAAGTGTGGAAACTGTCCCTTGTTGCCAAATAAGTAAACGGACAACCTTTTCTAAAGTAAAACGAGAAAGTCTTATCTACCTCATTTATTAAATCATTTCATTATAAGAATATTATTAGCTATGATAAATATAGGCAAGCTTGTAGAATGTACCATTACTACTGTTAAATGTGTCTTCAATAATGGAATGAAAAACAAAGAGTCACATGCCATTATCATTACAAAATGCTTATGGTGTCCTACTGTGTAAAACCTGTGTACACAGAGGTGTCGAACCATGTAGTTTTAGACTCAGTCATAGCAATTTTAGCCTCAGGAGTTTCAGACTGACTAGGGCGGGCCGAGCACATCACAGTCCTCTAGGTAGCCTGCATGAGGAAATATGTTCTCATTACTTCTCCTTAGCACTGTAACCTGGTGACAGGTCTTCTTTTAGTCATGGGCCAGAGGAAGCAAGCCAGAAACTCCTGTCATCTTCTAAATTCACAGCATGATGCCGTAACATTTCTTTAAGCCTTCCTCTTTCATTTTTGTCTCTTAGCGCCAGTCTGACTGTCAAAGGCACAGCGGGAGATGAAAATGAAGAGAACCATCAAAGAAACCTGTGTGCAGAATCTCCCTACAGGAGCCTTCTGCAAGAGAGGTACAAAAAAAAAAAAAAAATGAAAATGGCTCCACTGACATTTGCCCTCCAGCAAAACATTAATAAAAGAGAAAAACAAATGTATGCCTGCCCACCCTCCAAACGTGCCCCCAGACATTAAGAAACAGAAGGTTTCGCTTATGTTATAGTTGAAAACGTTGATTGCTGGAACATGTTTTTGGCTGCAAGGGATCTTAACAGTATAAAAATTAAAAGCATCTAGGATATTCAAATATATAAAATTAGTGTATGTCTTTATAAATTTTATGGAGAAGTCAGTCTTTTCCAAAATTTTTGGAAAATTTGTGTAAAATTGTCTTCAAATTTTGCGAGAAAGTACATCATTTACACAAATAGATTATCCTGATTTAAGATTAAACTAATAAAAGTAGTAAATAATGCAAAAAGTCAGCATCTTAACAGTTATTCTATCAAACTTTATATAGATATTTGAAATTTTAAAATTTAATGTATACTTTTTTATAATTGTCCTCGAGTTCATACACTATCCAATAAAATCATTTGTTTTGTCTCACATTTTTCAAAAACTTTGTATATTAGGATAGTTTAGATAACTCAAAACTCTACAAATTTAGTAGACTGTTTATATAAATCACCTAGCTAGTTAAACTGTTACATGCATCTCATCGTGGTACACATGTGAAAATAATAAGTAGACATAAATAAATGTCATGACATCACCACGTTAACTGCATTTCTGTCCTATTTAAAATGTCACAACTTTGCACATTGTCCTACAGTGAGGCATATTTCACTGTATTGTCATGTCAATGCTGTTTTGTGAGATTCGGTCTTCCTCAGTTTTATGACCATGGAAATGGTGCAGATGACTGGCTAGATGTGCCACAATATGTTTTCCAACCTTGGCTTACAAAATTTCTTACAAATCCTATGAAGTTTTTAGATATTTTAATAATTTCTCTAATATGTAACTGCTTATAACTAATCACTCATAAAAAAGCCACACCCTTTCTACTAAAAAGTAACAGCGAATAGCGCCTGAAAGAGTTGGTAATAGTATTCCTACTAAGGAGCATTCAAACTAAAGAATCAGATCTGTTCATCAAATCAATAAGGTTTTACAGAACAACGACTCTGTGCCTTCCTGGCGTTGGATATAGAAACAAAAGATCTAGTTTATTTTCTCCAAAGGTGCTAGGTGAAGAAGGAGGAAGGTCAAATAATAATAAAATTATCTTACAGTGTACGAGGAGCTGGGTAGGGGGCATTGCTACCAACTAGATACGAGAAAGATATTCATGAGTGGAAAGGAACTGAGTGCATTTAAATCTATTTCTTTCCCTTTCCCAGTATCTATATGATTCCCTCCATCAGAAAGTGGTGCAAACGATATGTGCTCAAGCGGAAGATGTAACACTCAAGATAAATATTTTAGAGTTAATTTTATTTTTCCACCATCAGGAAATGGAAGAGTTGTGTTCGTAGGCAAAAGCAGAGGCAGGGAGAGGAAGCAGGTGTTTTACAGTGGCTAGAAAAATGATGGGGGCTTGATTTGCCAGCGTCCTTTGGTTTTATTGAAATGAGGATAGGATGTTAAAAGAAAATTATTCTTCTGTATTGATTTTATTTAGACAAGGTTTATCTCTGACTTTATTAAATTTTACCATTAAAAGTATGACCGATACTACACATGTAAATGTTTTCCTTTTTCTTTTTTTTCAAACTGTCTTTGCAATTTGAAAAGGATGTTCTGTTAGTACCATGAACCAAAGGCAGAAACAATTAGAAAGAAGTTATTGGGAAACGCTGCTGTAATCATTATGGTTTGAATGTGAAGTTTCCTTTGTAGTCACACTCTGGAAAGCTTGGTCCCAGGTGGTGCTGGTTTGGGAGTTGTGGGGTTTTGGGGGGTTGGGACCTTGCTGTAAATATGAGTCTTTGTGGGAGAGAGTTTGGGCTTTGATGTTTTTCCCCCTGTCCATTTTCTCTCTGGTGTTTGCTTCCTGCTCTGTGGAAAGCACCTGCTGCAAGCTTCAGCTGCCAGGGAGCCAGCCAACACTATGACTTCTTCCTCATGATATCTATATCGATCAAGCATAAGTCAAAACAAAACTCTCCTCCTTTAAACTGCCTTCTATCAGGCCTTTGATGACAGCAATGAGAAAAGCCACTACTACAATAGAGAAGAAAACATGGAGGTAGAGATTTAGAAAGGTAAAGGCCTGGGAGCTCTGGGTGGTCTGGTTAGTTGATATTGTAGATTAGTCCCAGGGACGAAACCACCAACCAAAGAGTACACATGGAGGGATCCATGACTCCAGTTACATAGGTAGCAGTGGATGGCCTTATCCGGCATCAGTGGGAGGAGGCCCTTAGTCCTGTGTAGATTTGATGCTCCATGGTAGAGGGATGCTGGAGCAGGTGAGGCGGGAGTGGGTGGAGGGGTACCCTCCGGGAACAATATTTGAAATGTAAATAAATAAAATAACCAATAAAGATAAAAAGAAACAAAGAAAGATGCTACACTGCTTGTAAAATTCACTACTGGAAAAGAGAGACAAAGAGAAGAAATGTTTGAATTCCATTTACTTGATAAGGAGGTCACTGATAAGAGTGTCTTTCCCAAAAGAGGTAGTACAGGATGCAGAGAGGAAGGGTGGACATAAAAATTGTTCTGAAGAATTGGAGACTGAGATGCCTCAGTGTCAGGATGACCAATAGAACTGCAGGCTCTAAAACTGACACGTAAAGAAAGATTGTTAGGGAACAGTCTGAGAGCTATTAGCTTATAGATGGTACTGGAAATCGTGAAACCCTCCAGAAGCACATACATGAAAAAAAAAAATGCTGAAACTCTCAGGAAGTGCCCACATTTCTTGGATGGGTAGAAGCTAGTGAACATATTTAATATTATTTGTATATGGCACAAAGACAGAAAAACAATCACAGAAACCAGAATGGAGCTTTGACTATTATAAACCACAATCAAAAAGAAAAGAAAGTTAAAAGCTTTAGTTATTCTCCCAACCCCTACAAAAATAAAATCAGGAGTTAGGAAACCTGACAAATATTCTATTTCAGGCATAAAAAAAAATTATGTTTTCCACTGTTAATTATGGTTAATTTTCTATGTGTTAGAATGAGCCAAATTAGAAACACCTACAAAGAATACATTTACAGTAAAAAAGGAGTCCAAAAACGTTTTTTATTTTAAAGGAATTTCTAAATTGTATGGTTCAGGTCCAAAGCATATTGTTAAAACTGTTGTGTGCTCGAATTTATTTAGTGCATTTTACTGTTCTCTATTAAACCACAATTTGCACCTAAATTAGTCCCTCTTGAAAAGGCATAAATCATTTTGTGGTATATATTTAAGCTAAAACTAAACCTTTAAGTAAATAAAACTTAAAGAGAAAGCCTACAGAGTAAAGCCCCAGCACTGATTAGCGCCGCCTGATTCTAATGAAGATTCAATTTTAAACTCTTTCTGTAAAAGTAAAAGCAAGTGTAATGTAAGCATGAAATAGGAATTTAGTGCAATGAATTAAAATACTTACTTTGTTGTTGATGTTACTAGCTAGAGTTAGTAGAGCTAGTTTGGATTTGATACTTTGAAAATCATACACAAACATATACATAAATGCACACACACACACACACACACACTCAGATAGATAGATAGAAGGAAAGTTAAAGGTAAGTAAAGGTGGCAACAAAATTCTTAAAAATTCATATGTGTATGAAAAAATACTCCTTCCTAAAACCAAACCAAAACCACAACCACATTTGGATCAAGGGGAAAATCTAAACTGAACATCCAGACTGTCTGGAAAATATAATTAATGAAAAAAATTCATTATAGAAATTTTGGACAATGGAATAGTAAGAAACTGCATAATGAAGGTTATAACTTGTGTTTTGATGTATTAGGTAGAAAAACATGCCGTGAATAAGAACAAGCATCCATTGTGGTGCTTTGAATGAGAACTGCCATATAGGCTCATATATTTGAATATTTATTTTCAATTTATAGAACTGTCTGGGAAGGGTTAGGATGTATGTCCTTATTGGAGGAGATGCGTCAATTGTGGGTAGGCTTTGAGATTTCACAAGCCCAAATCATTCCTAGTTAGCTCTTATTCTGCCTACTTGCAGATTAGATGTCCATTATTAGTTAGTGGTCCAGCATAATACCTATCTGCCATGATGATTATGAAGTCCAATCTCCTGGAACGATGAGCCTCCTAATTAAATGCTTTATTTTATAAGTTGCCTTTGTCTTGATGCCTTGCCATAGCAATAGAAAAGTAACTAAGATACCCACAGAGATGACAAAAATAAAAAATTGTTATTAAGTATTGCAGATGTGAGACAAAGATAATATACAGTCAATTTGAAATATGGACACCTTTTATTCAGTAATATTGATAATGTGACATTTATACCACAAAACTTCTTAACTTTTTAGTGAGCTTCTAGTGTTCAAATAATAGCTTTGTCATCTGCTCTATAACAAAGGTTTAGTTACCGTATGAGTGTTTGTTCTTCATAGTCACAGAAAGTGTTCTAATCAAAATATTAGAGAATGGACAGCCTTTCATAGATGTAGTCCCCGCCCTACAACACTTACATCATTTTCTTTCCAACTCTCCCCATGCGTGCCCATAGCCTTGTGATAGGAAGTTCATACAGATGTCTACAGCTCACTCTTAGTCATTTGTTACCACTTGGAACCGTTTTGTGTTTCTGTATTAACCACTGCTCGCTGGTGAAGAAGCTTCTCTATAGAAGATGGAGAACAGCCAGACTCGACATGGCTATTACAAGAACTTACAGCAACTGTGGCTACCTGTGCATATCTATATAAAATAAAACCAACTCAAATTCCCAGTGATGAGATTAAGAGGTCTCTAAGAGCCTACGCCTGTCTTGGGAGCTGCTTGCAATGACTACCTGCTTGGGGAGCAGAGTCACTTTTTGGAGGGTGCCTACTGGAAGGCTGTCTGTATTTCAGTGGATGACCACATGCTTGTGAGCAATGAGCAACACTAATTGGACACGGTGGGTCACAAACCAAATGAGGACATGGAATCAGAAGGGAGATGTATTGGAAGAGCCTATGGGAGTTGTGCGGAGGGAAATGAATATATGATAAGATACAATCAATTCCCATGTGTCATTTTCAAAAATAGTTTTAAAATAAAATACGTAAAATTAATCCAATTATAAATTGGAAATTGATATAATGAAGACCTCATCCCATTGTCAAATTACCACGGGGGAGCTGTAACCAATTTCAATTTCAGTCAGGATTTTAAAGCTAACGTTTGGGTATTTTCTGCTTTGAATTCCAATAAAGGGGTCTTATTTCAGTAGAAATATAAAGTGTAAATATGATACCTTACTTGAAGTTCAAGGCTCTGCTTGCATAGTGCTTCACTGATAACAATGTTGGTCTTCCCACAAGCCCATGTAGCTCTAACCACTTAGAGTTTCATACTATGTTTGCAGCTAACCTTCAACCTCTAGAAACTTAAGGAATAAATGAACACTTGAATTTTTATATTTAATCTGAATCTGGCTGGATTTATGCAGAAGTTTCCTGAATTTGTTTACACATATATACCAACAATGTAACTCCCTTATCAATTAACATCTCCAGAAAAAACCCGCAAGAATCAGCTCAGAACTCTCTCAGAAACTTCTTCTTTTTTAAAGATTTATTTATTTTATGTATATAAGCACACTGCCACTGCCACTGCCAGAAGAGGGCATTGGATCCAGTTAAAGATGGTTGTGAGCCACCATGCTGGGGACTGAACTCAGGACTTCTGGAAAAGCAGCTTTTAACTCCCGAGCCATCTCTTTAGCCCCTCTCAGCAATTTCTTAGCAATAGACAGAATCATATTTAGCTAAGATACTCTAAGTCAGGATTTTCACTTTTGAAAAGATTTGTGGATGAGTTCTATACCATTTGAAGTTTGAGAGACATATAATTTTGAGAGACATGGTCCTGTAGAATATAAAAATGCTTACTATATATTTTAAGGATGAATGAATAAAAGTTGACATTTTGTGAAGACACTAGAATCGCCAATCTATCATATTAAAGTTTTAAAATTATTCTACCTAAAACAATATTAGTGAAGCAATCTGTGTATTGAAAGAGTCTCTGTTGGGCTGGAGATGTACCTCAATTGACTGAGTGCTTGTCTAGCCTTTATAATGTCTAAGTTCAAACTGCAGAATCATATAAACCATAGTGACATATGTCTAAAATCCCAGGATTTAGGAGAATTAGAAAGACTATTGACAAAACATCTTATCATTCAGTGCATATGAAATATGAACTTTATCTTAAATTACTTTTTTATTTCTTAACTGAAGTATAACTCCATATTCATTTTCTATAATATGTCTCATGTACATGAGCAATAATAAAATTTGTAATTAATAGAAACAAAGGGAGAAACATTTTTGTTCAAATATCAAACGTTAAGAACATATCCTATGAGATGCTAACAAAATTCTATATATGCCACTCAGTATAATTAATGTACTGTGCAATAAAAAGTTTTAATTCTATTGAGATGTTAAAAGCTTCTTTTGAAATTCTTTAAAATGCTTAAAACATTTATCCTTAAAAATCAGAATATTTAAAATGTCTTAAGGGGGAAAAACACCACTTTCAAAACAGTCTTTTCTTTCCTTCCTCCCTCCC
>JANHMN010000011.1:42553478-42578440 GCA_030674055.1 Rhabdomys pumilio
TCTCTCTCTCTCTCTCTCTCTCTCTCTCTCTCTCTCTCTCTCTCTCTCTCTTTCTTTCTTCCTCCCTCTGATGTTTACTTGTGTGGACACATGTCTACCATACACATCTGTGGAGGTCAGAGAACAACAAACAGCCTTCCAGAAATGTCTTCAGTCTTCTCACCATGTAGCTCTCAGGGTGAACATCTTTACCACTGAGCCATCTCACTGGTCCTCCAGAAGAAAATGCTTGACCTCTGTGATTTCCTAGATGTCATAGACATTTATAAGATATGCTTAACTATCCAGTTAAATCAATTATTACATTAAAATTTGATGCAGATTTCAAAGGTCACCATTTGTCATTCTAAGAAGAGAAAACATCCAGAATGTCATTTCTATTTTTCTACTTTGTGAATCCATTTAAAAATGCTCTTATGATTGCATGTTTGTATGTTAACCTTATTATTCATGGTGTTTGATGATAATTGTAATATTCTTTAACAGAAATACTTGGATTTAAGTAAATGTGGCCTTTATAGTAATGAATCTTTTCATCAACTGTACCTTATGTTTAAAGTGTATGTAATGAGCATCCATACAAAGATTTTTCTAAGAATCAAAAGACAAAAATAAATACAAATGAATTATGCTTGGAAAATTTAGTTATTTCCACATTGTATACACTCTTAATGTTTTTCAATTGGTTTATATATCTAAATTAAATTATGCTTAAGCTTTAAGATACAATCACATCTATTGACATCTGTATGTATGTGAGTGTGTATGTATGTATGTATGTATGTATGTATGTATGTATATACATATGTACCATAATATGCATTTGATTTGGAATTTAGAGGAAAATTTGGGTACCAGTGGTTTTTTTGTTTGTTTTGTTTTTTGTTCTAGTATGTGGGATCTGTGGGTCAAACACAGGTCATCAGGTTTGGCCACTGAGTGAAGTCATTAGCCCCTGTGCTTACTTTTGAGCATTTTAAAAAATCATCTGCTGTTAGCAAAAGTATACAAGCCTTACTCTAATGTTCTAGGATCAACATAAGCCATCTTCCTATTTTATCTCGATTTCAGTTTCACTCAAACGCAGCTCATTTTCTACAATCTATGAGCACTGCCTTTCAACAAGTATCTCCAACTGAACAAGTCATTGGAAACATTTAAATATTAAATATCTTCCATTCTGTCACTATGGATGCATATAATAGATATTCTAAATTTACACATGTGACATTTTATAAAGCTGGTAAACTCTAATAAGAAGGAAAGCTATTGTCATGAGAGGCTAGAAGAAATTACCTTCAAAGACAAATAGTATTTTTCTGATCTTAATTTATTTTAGCCACCTTAAAATTAGGAAAATAAATAAACTGGCTATTTTTTTTTCATATTTTAGATTCCACTAGTTTCCTAGAGTTCATGACATCTCACTCCACAGGAAATCTTTTTTTTTTTTCCTTAGGATTCACCCAATTGCTCAGTTTTTTATCCTCCACTGGCTAAGAGTTAAGTAACTCAGTAAAGTAACATTTTAAGGGCTCTAGTTTAAAGATGAAGTTTCATATGTGTACTGTAAATTTGGCAGATTTGAAATTCATAAAACAATGTTGGCAGGAAGATAAGCACATACCTTGTTTAGCAAGAAAACGTGTCTGCAATTCTATAACTATGGCCATGAGAGGACTGATCTACCTGAGAAAAAACAGGACTTCTTGATACAGGAGACTAAATGTGGTGTAAGGTAACAGGTTGGTGAATGACATAGCAGTTTTCTAGATCTCATTATTAAGGATACCCCTAAAATGCAGTGTTCAAAGGAGAAATAAATGTTGCAGACCATATTTGGTATGGAGTACTTTAAGCAATTCGTAATGCTTTGCTTGAAAAATGATAAATACAAGTATAATTATATTGATATACTGAAAAAATGTCTGATGAATGGTGAGCACTCAGCACTTCCTTTATTAATAACTATACCTATTGATTTGAAAATGGAGAATGTTCTACAAAGCAAAAGCTTAGATGTCTATAACTTATTTAAATACATTCCATAAATATTAAATATATAGTCCCTATAAATTTGAGAGTCAATATCTTCAGAAAGCACAATGGCATTCACAAATATTTCATGCAAAAATAATATTATGGTAATATTATTTTACTACCTTTTACCTTACATATTTTAAATACTCTTTAAATTTGCCTAACTTATTGCCAAATAAAAGTAAATGACCATCTTTTTTTTCACATGGGAATTCACTGTACATCTTCTGTAGGTTGCGCAATGATGTGTGAGCAGAATCACTCACATGGATCAAAACACATCTTCATCCCTTATTATTTTTAGCAATAACAATACAGTAAAAGAATATTTATTATTTTATTGCCTTAACTAAAGAATTTTTGGGGGGAGGAATCTGGTTTTGCCGCCTGTATCCTAGCAATTTTCTAAGGTAATGAACCTGGTATCTATTTTGTTCCTTTTGGCCTCAACTTTGCAAATAATTTGTGTACATGTATATGTAAACATTCTCTCTTAAAATAATGCAGAGGCTAAATTTCTCAAAACAAAACAAAACAAAACAATATGGATAATGAAAGTTCACAAACTGTTCAGCTTATTTTCTCCTCATTTTAATTTTTACCTAAAATTTAGAATTACATTTGTTTTATACTAGTACTATAAGGCAGCTTAAATATTGTGACTAAGAACTAAATATTCATTCATCTCTTTCAATGAAATATACAGTTATTAGAAATTTTGTGAAATCTACATTATCTCTTTATCTACCTTATATCATCAACTCATTCATTCACACACACAAATTGCCATTTTAGTTTATGTTAGTAAAATCTCCCTGTGCATCACTGTTCATATTCACAGAACATCAACTTCTGAATATTTAACTTTGTACAGATTCAAAACTAAGCAAATCAATCAATTTATAATTATATAATATTCTTTTTATAAAAACTAGTCATTTTTCTTCTGTTATTCTAATTTCAACCTGCCTTTGTTATGTTAGAATATTTACAGTTATAAGTCAATTTCTCTATTGATTTTCCCTGTGGTATGGTGGAAGAATTAACCTCAGAGTGATTGGAGATTACTTTAGGCAAATTAATGGCTTAGGAATGGTTATAATATGATAATTATATCTGCAATAAATTTTTATAGTAATTTATTTTCCCAGAAACCATTTTACCCATCTTCATTAGGAAAAATAGGCCTTGGCTGTAACAATGGCAAATCCAAGGAAAATCACTGATACATCACACCTTATGTATGTATAATTCTGCAGTCATGGCATTATCCATGTCTATACTGCTTAATGTTCTTCTAATGTGAGATGCATTATGTGCACATTGCGATAGTTAAAATATAGTTAAAGAATTAGAAACAAGATGAGTATAAGCTAACTCCTGAGAGTTGCCTCTTATTCTCCACCATGTCCTCTAAAACATGTGTACCTGCCACACACACACACACACACACACACACTAATGGTCATTAGAGAGATCTCACTTTGTTCTGCCTAGACCTTTTTTCTACCTCACAGCTAATGCTGAGCCGTCAAGTCACATGTGTTTCACTGCTCTTTTTGCTCTGTCTCATGTCACTACTATTTTCTAGATCTCTCTCTCTTTCTTTCTCATACACAGACACACAAATAGACACACACAAATACACACACAAACATATATATGACCTTTTCTAATTCCATACACTTGACAAGCAGAAGAAGACAAATAAGGATTCTAGTCATCTTTTTCTACATCTTAATCAGTTCAAGGCTAACCTGGGCTACAAAATATATATTGCAAATTGTGAAATTGCTGTAAATTCTTTTCAAGGAGTATTCCTTTATTTTTGTTTTTGTTTTTTTTTTTTCAAATACAAGTCTTTTATTGTCCACAGAGACACTCCAAATTGTACCTGTGATCGGAATCTTGTTTTGGGAGGTGGTAACTTAGCACTTTCCCTTTTCATATACATAGGTACCGTTCGACAGCTTTCTGATATCTTTGTTTTTTAACTGTTGTGGCTTGCTAAATCAGAGTTACTGGAGTTGAAATAAATTCAATGTCATTTTCTTCAAAGATTAGTTCATCCTTCTGGGCTGGAGAGCAAGAACAAGCAATACCTATTCTCATCTGACTGACCCTTGCAGATGTAATTTTACACAGGAAATTTTGAATTTCCACCAAAGACTCATTCTCCTGAATAAGAACACTGATGGGGAAGTGAGCATACATAGATCTTGTCTTGTAATGGAAGTTCAGTGTAACATCTTTGGTGATGTTCTGAATGGGGAAACGACAGGGAGGAAGTATGGGATGAGGAACAGTCTAGGAGCAGACTAGGAGCGGGGTAAAGTCTGGACTGTAAAAAAGGATTAAAGAATAGAAATAAATACATTTTTCAAAGATAAAAATTGCAGCTTCTGAGTCTTCATAACATTAATGATACCTAAAAGACAATATGATTTCAATTTAAACTATACTATCTACCAAAGGCTAAAAGTCTCAATTCTCTTCCTACAGTAAATATAGTATGACAAACTTCTCAAATAAATGTGTAACACCTGTTTGTAAATTAATCATTGTTATAAGATTTAGAAATTTTTTCTTTTGACAGTATTGGGATATGGGGATTTAGCATCACACTACTTTTCTGTTAATAGATTCCAGAACTATATTTCTTCTTGAATTTGTTTTTCTGTATTCTACCACATTCTCACCATATACCCATTGGTGATTTTTGTTTGTTTTGTTTTATTCCAATGGATCTCATTTTAAGAAGCAAGCTAAACAAGGATAGCTTTATCTTAAAACCACGATCATGACTTTTCTGAGTTATTGCCTTTTCTAGGGTCACTGTAATTAAGTTATTCTTGTTTAAACTTTATATTTTTAAACTCATTGAAAAATGCATATTTTCTTGGACATAGCAATTTTAAGCCAAAACCCTCATGATCTAGAGATTCCAGGCAAATCCTATTACAGTGGTCCTGCATCTTCTTCTCCCCATAGGACAGGAAGAAAATTTGATGGTCACTCCTATGCAGAACCTATGTCTGTCATAAGCATTGAACACATTAGAAGACACTGGTTTTTCACACTTTAGCTTCCTCAAAACACTTCTAGGACTACAGCTCACGGAGAATAGCTGTGGCTGGAAAGAAAGATTGAGAGTGAAGCATCAAGATTAGCATATGAAAGAAGTAAATTGTAAGATGACATTTCTAAGTAGTTTTTATTTGCATGCACCTCTCTGATGCCTTAAGGTGTTGAACATTTAAACATTTTCAGCCATTTGAATTTCCTTGATTGAGATTCTCCTGTTTAGATCTGTTGGACTGTTTGTTTTTTGATATATTATTTCTTGAGCTCTTTATAAATTTTAGATATTAGCCCTCTCTTGTATGTGTACTTGGTAAAAATCTTTTTCCAATCTGTAGGTTGCTAGTTTATCTAAGTGACAGTGTTGTTTGCCTTAACAAAGCTTCTCAGTTTCATGTAGTCTCATTTCTTAATTGTTAATCTTAGTGCCTGCACTAATGAGTTAAAGGATATTTCCTAACTTCTCTTCTACCAGGCTCAGTGTGTTTGGTTTTAAGATAAGGTCTTTGATCTTTTTGGAGTCCAGTTTTGTGTTTTTTTCTTTTAATTTTTTATTTTGTTGTCCAGTTTTATGCATGGTGATAAGTATGGATCTAAAGGCAGTGATTCTGACCAGCAACATTTCTGAAGATGCTTTCTTTTTTTCCTTGCCTCTATCAAAAGCAGGTTTTAATAGGTGTGCAGATTTATCTTTGGGTCTTCAATTCAATTTCATTGGTCAGTGTGTTTATTTAGTTCCACTATCACAAAGCTCTTTCGTACATCTTGAAATAAGATTGTTGACTCCTATAACAATGCTTTTATTGTTCAGAACTATTTTAGCTAGAGTGTGTGTGTGTGTGTGTGTGTGTGTGTGTGTGTGTGTGTGTGCTTTCATATGACACTGAAAATTGGCCTTTTAAGAGCTGTGAAGAATTTTGTGAGAATTTTGATAAATGAGAGTATTAAATGTGTAGATTGCTTTTGGTATAATAGCCATTTTAAATATGCTAATGAACGTGTACCTGCCAGAATGGCTAAGATCAACAAAAAATGTGATTGCTCATCCTGATAATGATATGGAGTAAGAAAAACACTCATATGCTGCTGGTGATGGTTCTGACTTGTACATCAACTAGGAAAAAGAGTGTGGCAATGCCTTAGAAAGATGGGAATCAATTTACATTAATCACTCTTTCGCATATACACAAAGGATGCCTCATCCTATCACAGAGACACTTGCTCAATCATGTTCATTGTTGCTCTAGTCATAATAGCCAGAAATTAGAATCAACCTAGCTGTTTCTCAACAGAAAAAAAATGGTTTAAATATATGGTGCATTTCCAAAATGGAGTATTACCCATTGGTTAAAAAAAAAAAAGTCATCATAAAATCTGTAGGCAATTTGATGAAATTAGAAAAAAAATCACCCTAAGACTCATAAAGATTAATAAGGTATGTATTAGCTAGGTATGTGTCTACTAGATATTTTGTCAATGATAACTAAGCTATGATCCATAGAACTACAGCAGGTACATATAGAGTAAGAGAAAAAGCTAAATCTCATTGGGAAAGAGAACTAGAAGTGTGAATTATGGGTGGATGGCGCAGGGAAATGGGAGAATAAAGAATGGGAGGAAAGTGAGTTGTGGGAAGAAATATGTGGATAGACATAAAATTAAGTGGTGTTTGAGGAGTATGGAAGCCTAATAATTTAGAAATTTCCTAAAATAGATACATACACAAGAACAATCTAAATTAAATTGCCAAATAATGGGAGAGATACGGTCCCAACTGGCTATCTCTTATCACCAAAAGAAGCTTCCAGTACAGGATTTGGTTATATCTAATTAAATTGTTGGCCAAAGGGCTCTGCAGAAATCTCCAAACACTCCAGGCTATTGTCAAAATTATTGGTTGCTCTCAATAAAATGACATCATGGCCTCATTGCTGAAAACAATACTTATACAACTTATTGACAATGGAGATGCTGAACTGATGCCTACACAAAGCCTTAACCCCAACATTTCTTTGGTACTGGAAAATATTCTACATGCTCTCACAAGTGAAACAAATATACCAACCCAGCCAAAAACTATTTATCTACAATAATACACTGCCTAAAAGATATGTTAAACCAATAGTGCTACAAAGCTTATGGGAGTAAGCAATGAATAACTGATTTGACTTAAGGCCCAATCCAGAAGATAAAAGCCATACCCGAGGATGGCTTGTGTGACCAAGAAACTAAAGACTAGATAGTCCCTGGACTAAAACCAAATAACACTGTGTAGAAGAATTGCAATCCAGCAACATGGCTGCTTTGGTAATGGATTAAATCCAAAGACATGATCTGGCTAGAATCCAGACATTTCCTTGATTACAGTATGATTTGGCTGCAATATAGACTAACTGTAGTACACACCTTTAATTTCTAAAAATGAAAGTAAGGTTAGTTTGTAGAAGAAAGTAGTCATCTTTGAAGTTGACTAGTTGAGGGGCAGACAAAGTGATGAATCAGAGAAAGATTTAACATAGTGAGTCAGAGATAATCCCATACAATAGAGGAAGAGAAACACTTAGGGGCATTGAGATGGATAAAAGGGATGGTATGGTATATGGTGATATGGTATGTTTGGCAGTTTTACCAAGACCGTTTTACAGAAGCAGGTTACAGAAAGCACAAGCTAGATACAGGTGAAAACAGAATGAGCCAGAGAATGAGAAGGAGCCAAAAGATTAGAATATATTGCCAAAGTTAGTATGAGGCCAAGCAGAGAAATTCAGGCAGAAGTAAAGAGAAGCCAGATTTAATCAATCAGCTTGAATGACTAGATTGTACTTGTATGAAGACAAGAAGTTAACAGGCCTAGGCTTAAGGATATTAGCCCAGACAAAGAAATGCTCTGGGTTCAGCACAAGCCATGTAATTGCATAGATTGTGTATGATACTCATATTATCCCTTTATCTGAGGAAATAGAAGTATCATTATATATATATATATATATATATATATTCAGCTACCATCAGAGTAGCTTTCTCCTACAACAGATGGGAACAAGACAGACATTATGCATAGAGTGAGAAACTTTAGAGTATTCAGTCCTAATTAGGGTGACTTCATCAAGTCCCTTCACTGAGAGCTAAGGGCACTCTGTAGAACAGAAGGCAGAAAGAGTTTAAGTGCCAGAGGGTATGGAGGGTTCAAAGAAAACAAAGCATTCTAACAACATAAGCAAAGCTCATCTGAACTCACAGAGACTGAAGCACCATGTAAGGGCATTGTCTGGGTCTGCACCAGGTCGTCTGCATATATCCTGTGACTTCTTGTTTAGTATTTTATGGGACTCCTTAACATGCTAAAATGTGGGTCTCTGATTTTTGTTCCTTCTTTTGAGCATTGTTTCTTCTGTTGGTTTGTCCAAATTTGATATGATAGTTTTTGTTTTATTTTATATTTTATTTTATTGTATTTTTTGGAATAGCGAAGACTCAACTCACAGACCACATGAAGCTCATAAAGAAGGAAAACCAGTGGGGATGCCTCAGTTCTACTTAGAATGAGTAACAAAAATACTCAAGGGAGCAAATATGGAAACAAAACATGGGACAGAAACTGAAGGAGGGGCCATCTGGAGACCATTCCACCTGGGTATCCATCCCATGTACAGTCACCTAAGCTAGACAGTGATGTGGATGCCTGGAAGTACATGCTATCAAGAACATGATATAGCTGTCTCCTTAGAGGTCTGCCAGAGACTGACACATTCAGAGGACGAGGCTCACAGTTAACCTCTGTTGTGATCAAGGGTTTCCCAATGGAGAAGTTAGAAAGAAGACTGAAGGAGCAGAAAGGGTTTGTGACCCCAGGAAAAAAGCAACAATACCAACCAACCAGAGCTCCCCAGGGTCTAAACCACCAGCCTGGAAGCACATAGGGAGGGACCCATGACTCCATCTGTATGTGTATGGGAGGATGGCCTTGTCGGGCATAGGTAGGAGAGGAGATTCTTGGTCCCATGAAAAACAAACACAGAGTGGGGGGCAATGTGAGCGTGGGGAGGAGGTAGTGGGGGCGGGGTAGGTGGGGGCACAGTCTCATAGAAGCATGAGGAGGAGGGATGGGATAGGAGTTTTCTGGGTGGTGGGAGGAAGTGGGGTAAGGGGATAAAATCTGAAATGTAAATATAATACCCAATAAAAAAATTTAAAAAGTAATCAATTAATTAATGAGAAAAGAAAAACTTAGCCCCTAGGGTAAAGGTTAACAGAGGAAAGTCACTTATACTTGGAAAAGGGAGATCAGTTTTCTCCAACAGAGTGACACTATGTAAATAAATCACGCTAGAACAGGCTTCATGTTCAGGTGGGGTTGAGCAACATATAATGGACTCCATGTGTGTGTGTGTGTGTGTGTGTGTGCGCGCGCTCGCGCGCGTGTGCGCATCTGTGTATTTTCTTACATTTGGTTACACTTTGGTGAGGTTTGTATTTTTGGGATTTGTTCTGTTCTCTTAGTTTTGGGGGGTTGTTGTATTTTCTTAAGAAAAAAGTTAGGAGGGTAGGAAGGGGGAAAGAATCTGAAAGGACTTTGTGTAGGAGAAGAATATGATCAAAGTATGTTTACATTTAAAAATTGTTTTAATAACATAAATCTAATAAAAATTTAAAAAAGGAAAGGAGTTGACAGAAAACCTGGAACCCCCTCTCAACCAAGGCTCACATGTATGTGCTCAGTATGTAGAGAAAATGTGTGTTGTACAAATGTCCCATCTGTTCTGCATGGGTGGGTACCACTGAGCCTTAGATATTTTCCCATGTCTGGATTCCCTGTACTCTTTAGTCTGTATTTCTTACTTAATAAACTGCCTCTTCTGTTACTCACCATAAGTCTCTGTCTGAAACTTAATGTGAGAGGTAGAGAAAAAGACAGAGAAAGAATCATGGAGCTCACCTGATACTGGTTCAACCTACTTGGCAAATATCAGACCAATGTAAAAGTTTTGCTCAATAGGCATAGGTTTCTTGTTTTCCTTTCTGCTCTCTCCTACAGGCAGCTGCCGAGGTGAAATTTACCTGCCCTACTGCTTTTCTGGCAAACTTTAAAATCTATATTTTTTAATTGATGAGACTAATAATCAACAAGATACACAGCTTCCTCAATAACGTATGCGTGTTTGTTTATGGGGTGCACATGAACATTTATTTGTGTGTTCCTTAGGTAGAGGTTGACATTTAAAGTCTTCTTTTATCACTTCCTGTCATTTTTTTCTAGAAAGGCTCTTTCATGTTACTCATTGTCCATTGCTTGGCTATGCAGTGAACTCTGAGTGTTCTCTGCACCTTCTGTGCTAGACTCGTGTTTCCGTACCCAGCTATCTGTGCAGCTATATAAGCTCTGAACTCAGTCTGCATGCTGATATGATTGGGCACTTTACAAACCCAACTGCTGCTCAGGTCAGTTTTCATCAGTTTTACCTACATCCCATAAGTCAGAACAGATAAAACAGTCGTAAGAAGCAAGTAGTAGGTATTTGAGTGTAATGTGAAGTAATTTGCTGCCTTTTGTGTGGCGTATCTCAACTTCTGGAAGAAATCCACTTACTAGTGGTGTGATAGTATTTTTTGTGATACACCTACAATTATCTGTGAAATCCTTTGTTTTGTCATTTCCCCAACTACCAAAATAACAACCTGGATGAATTATAGATTTTGTTTGGCTTTTTTCTCCTTGTATTTTTGTTTTGTTTTGTTTTTTTTTCTTTCACGAGAACATCCGCTTAGAAAAATGAGGAAATTACTGTTTTTTTCTGCTCTAGAGGAGTAGAAGCTTACACTTCACACCTGGAGTTAGCGTTTGTGCTCTGAGCTTGAAGTCACAAGCACTGCCTGAATATTCTGGGACAAAAGAATGCAATTCCTTGGTGATTAGAATCAGGCAAGGGGTAATAATTTGTTAATGTAACCACCAGTTCTAAATCAATAAATCTTCAGCTTGGGTAAGGAAAAGAAACTGCCATGCCTTTTCAAAAGTTTAAGATCCAAGCAATACTGCAAAGAAAAAAAACATCTTGCTGTTTAAAGTTGTAGGAAATTTCATACCCACATCAAGACAAGCTTTGTCATATAATCACAGCCATAGGATGCAAAACTACCTGCCTTTTGAACTCGAAAAAGTCTCATTTTGTAACCTATTCACTAAACCAAAGCGTAGTGGGATGTATACCTCTGACTGAAGCTATTTCTCAGCCTTCTGCAAAATCGAGCTACTTCAATAGCAGTTACTTATGTCCTTATTACAACTGAGATGAATACTCTAAAATGATCTGAAAGCATTTTCTAGTGGGCTTGACAGTTACTGAAGAGAGGTGTGTGTGTGTGTGTGTGTGTGTGTGTGTGTGTGTGTGTGTGCGCACGCGCGCACGCGTGTATTGTGTCCTTTCGGAAGTTTAGTCAGCAGTCTTAGTATTATCAATAAGTTAAGCTTACCCATCCCAAAGGTGGGGTAGCATTGACCATGATTGCATTTACCTACATAACTAGGATTTTTAGTAAGTTTCCTATTTTATTTGTGAGAAAATAATATAGTACATATTCTAGCTTTTGATAAATGACGATATGTAAGGGCAACCTGATTTATGTTGTCAGAAGACAAGGTTTTATATAGCTTTATATTTCCTTTTAACAAATACCTGCCCTGATCTTGAATGAATAAGAAAAAGAATCCCAAACATATCTTAGTGATAACCAGTAAGGTTTTAGAAATATTTGTATTTACTTTTTGTGGCATTTCAATATTATACTGGTAAAATGGGAAAAAATCATCTGAACCTTGTGGCATTTGATCTGTTTTTTTTTTTTTTCCTGTAGGAATCCATGCATGTTCATTTCTTAATGAAATATGCCAGAAACAATCTACAGAAGTGTGTTACAACATATATCCAAAATAGATGCTTTCTTGGCTAAAGGTTAAAAATTGCCCTAAAACATTATTAGGCTTCTAGTTCAAAAGAAAATAATGGATTCTTTGGTGGCCTTTTCTAAATAAATACAAAGCAAACCAGGCTGCAATTTCTTCTTTCAGCAGCCTTAAGACATATCATTTGATAAAAGTCCTCCATGACACCTGGGCACTTTACACCTCCTGATGAGGGAAAAGACTTCTTTTGGCACTGGTAGGGATATATTCTGCCAATTAAGACTTCTCAAGGCTATAAAAGTGGGTCAGCTTCTGTTTTATTAAAGGTGCTCTTAGCAAGTGAAAAAATAGAATTGGAATTACAAATACTCCTTCTTAGCAATGTACTGGTGGCTAACCTTACATTTCTGAGGTCAAGAAGAACAGGTAGAGGAAAGTCTGCTGCTGTGACTGGGCTTTGGTTACTGTTAGGGTTAAGCACCCCTTTCTGTATGTGGCTTGTCAAGATCAGTGGGCTTGGCTTGAGTTCACTGAGGTTTATATTTTACCTTTATCTTAAAGCTCAGTTGGTATAGAGATGAACACAGAGGATGGGGGATAATACCTGACAGTGAGCGTCTGACAAGGTGTTTGTTAATGTTACTCAGTCATTCAAAGAAGTAGTTTAAAAGTAAGGCTAGAAAGGTTACAATCTAGAAAGGAAATCTAGGTCAACTACACACATCAGAGACCTGTTGTTCTAGCACCAGACCTATGTGATTTAAAGTTTCTGTGATTGTCACAGTTATACTGGAGTTTCAAAGTTCCTAAAGTACATTTTTAAAATGATGTCTTTTAAAAAATATTGGATGGTATGAGTGTGTGTGCGTGCACACACGCACGCATATATGAACATGAACACGCATTCGTGTGTACTTATGAGAGATCAAGCCAGAAAGCAGAGAGCAAAACATATCGTATGCTGTATGTGGAGATCAGAGGTTCAGACTTTCAGGAGTCTATTCTTTTCTTCCACCATCTGGTTCAGTGAGACCTTAGTCACATCCACTGACATGGTCACAATTCCTTTTCCCACTGAGCCTCTGACTGCCAAAACAAGATATCTAATGACACTTGACTCTTCATGTTTTACTAAATTATTCATTGGCTTTTGTTCCTCTTTTGTTCTCATCAGCCAATAAGGCTACATATTTGACAAATGTAAGGCCAGTTAGAGACTTACTCAAAAGGCAAGACTTACTCTCCTGCTCTCTCCTACAGGCAGCTGCCAAGATGTGAGGCTTATCTTCCCTGTTGTTTTTCATACACACTTGAAGCTCATTCCTCCTCCTACTCCTCTTCTTTTGTCTTGATTGGCTGATTACAGTTCTACTTCCCAGTCCTTATGTGTATAAATTTCATTCAAATGTTCTTTACAATACATCATTTGTTTTTCTGCTTTAAATTTAAACCATCACAGAAATGAAAATAGAAGTAAATTTTCACTGAGGAGATAATCCAGTTGGCTTTTAATATTATTTGGGACTGAATCTAAATTATAGCAAACCAGTGTAAAAGCACAGGAACTCTGGTAGTCGAGTTTAAGATATTTCATGTGAAATTTGAGTTACTAATTCTGCATCCTTGTGTTCTGTTTCTTTCTTCATTACCTTTACTTTGCAATGCTAGGAACTGAACCTAGGCCCCTCAGACATGGTGAAGTGAGCTTATGCTCTCCAACTAAGATCATGCTGCTAGATCTGCCTCCTGATATTTTAATTTTGTTGATTTGGATTGTGGGAATCATTTAGTTTTTTTTTTTTTATGAAAATAAGTAGACCTAAAATAAATGGAAGATTTATTAGAAGACTATGAAAGCATTCCATTCAAATTACACACCATTCATTCTCAAGTGTTTAGAGATGCTATCTGGGAACTAGGAGATATATCATCTATCTATCTATCTATCTATCTATCTATCTATCTATCTATCTATCTATCATCTACTATCTCTATTTCTGTCTCTATCTCTTTCCTAATAAATATACAGCATCTAGCTTTCATGGATGGTAGCCCTGACTTAGCCCTGACTTATTTGCTAAGTTCCATGATTTAAATAAAACAATACTTTTATTAACACTACCAACTTGAAGTCATGCATAGTACTGAAACTTTATCTCTAAATTCTCATAAGCTTTAATAAACAGAGTCAGTATAAAATGGCTCAGAGGCACAATGATCCAACATCTTCTGTCTGCACATTCTGTTTATTCTTTTGTTTTACTCTTTAAACTTTGGTCTCTATCAATACAAGTGTTAACCAAGTGCTTGAAAATGGCTATTGAAACCCCAAACCTATATGGTTTAATATTTTTGTGACTCTCATATATTTTTATTCATAATTTTAATTTTCCTAAGGAACGTTGATTTTAGCTTAATGTAAGTTTGTTACTCAATTTAAGGAAAGGATAGGAATTGTTGCTTAAGGGAAATTAAATTCTTTACCTTATATCAACAAGAATAAAAAATATAATTGCATATATACAAATAATACATGTATGTATACCTTTAACTAAACAGGAAGACCACATTCCTGGATATCCTCCAAACTTTGACCAAACATATTAAAAAATTCCTCCCAGCTGGCCAGCTTTCCTAGTGTCTGAAGATGCCATTCATGGTTCTGTGAAAAAAGCCATCAATGGCCTTATTCAGTGCTGTCCCCTGCATTGTATAATATTCATCTGGCAAGCAAGGTGTGATCACTTGTACAATAATGTCAAGATTATTATGGGATAGTGAAACACTTTCTAAATGTATTTGAGACCTGCTCCACAGTAAATTTCATCCCTGGTTCTTTAATTCTGGACAAAATCTCATGACTGGGGAAGTCATTGGCCCTACCTTCTGTTGCACTTTTGCTGAACAATTATCAAATTGCCACCTTAATATTTATGCTTTATACCCATAGGCATGGACTGTTCCCACACTTGATCAATAATGCTTCATTTTGAAATCGACACCAACCAAGGAAACAAAGAGATGTGTAACTCTCCAATTGCTGAAAACTGGAGACTGAGGGCTCAGCTAAACATGATGCCTATACTAGTCTACTCCCAATTCTAACTAAGGCTTAATAAACAATTTGGAAGAGGAGGTAGAAACATATATAAGACTTAAACGATAGGAAGAACTGCTGTGAAATCTTTTCTTCTAGAAATAACATATCACAACTCATACTAGCTGTGCTTACCTAACCTACACAACACTTATATAAGATCAAGCCACCCAAATTCGAAACATAGATGCCATCGATGATCTACAGGTCTCAGCTCTGTGAAAAAATTTAGTAGATATGGGCAGTTGATTGTTGTTGGGTATAGAGAATCATTCTTTGTAGAATGTAGGATCTGGTAGGTGTCCAATACTCTAATAGATATCCCATACCCATTAACACTTCAACAGTACTAACTGTATTTAGTGCATTATTTAAAAATCAGTAGAGTGTGTTGGAAAAATATGGCAGAGTTGGAGTGGAGAAATAGTAGGGGTAATCAAATATCATTGTATACTTACATGACATTCTCAGGAATAAATAATAAATAAATGAATAATAAGTAAGTAAATAAAAGTGAACAAAATACATGCTATTATTTTATATTTAATAGTAACAGAAATGTGAATTTTATCTAGTTGCTGATTGCAATTTAATGTTACATAAATGAAAAAATGTTAAGTCATATATATATATATGTGTGTGTGTGTGTGTGTGTGTGTGTGTGTGTGTGTGTGTGTGCGTTTTGAAATGCTAATAGAAGCAGTATAGGTTTTAAATTAAATACAGTAAACATATTTTTGAGAGAAATCTGCCTGTATCTAGGGACAAAGTTTAATAGACAAATCAATTTAAACATTATACTTTCATTCATATCAGCAGAAAATACTGTCAGTATATCCTACATTTTTAACAAATTAGCAAGATAAGCTTTGATAAAGTATCATAATCAGTCTTTTATACTTTTACTGGATTATTAGAATGTGGAGTTTTCACTTTTGTAAGTTTGGGGATAAGGAATTACATGTAATTAGTAGTTTGTCTATTTACAAATAGATTGTAATGCTGTTCAGAATAACAACCCACAGTCTATCTCAGTGATGTTATCACTTATAATCTTTAAGGTTTTTCTTTAAACTGATAATTTCTATATGTTTGGTAAATCAATGAGAGCAGGCTTAGAGTGACTCATTCAATTTCTCCTGAGTCAAAACTTTATCAGTGTAAAGATATCTGCAGCATTTTCTTTCTTTGTACCAAATACATTTGCTTTATAAAAGGATTAACCACACAGTAGAAAATTGGAACACATAAAATCAATAGATTTCCATGCTTACCAAACCAACATGATGTATAACAGCAGGTGTTGTTGAAATCCATTAAAACAATCTTGTTTCTACAAAAATATGTTCAAATTCAATTGCAAGCCATAGGCATCTTGTTTTGTGACTATGTGTCAGAGAGATGATATAGATAACTATATAAGTACAAAATTTTAAAGATGCTTCTTCTATGTAGAGCAAAATTGTATGACATCAGATAAACAATCTACAAAAAATGGCTCACAGGAACAAGATAATGTTTTAGGCTTAATTTTCATTTCTATATTGTAACTCAATAGAGGCATTATCAATAATTTCTCTGTTACTAAGGACATGCATGTGAATAAACAAGTATAATATAGTTCTAGGATTAAATATCACTGAAGATTTAATAAAGAAATGAAGTGAAACAAACACCAATTTATTATAAGCTCTGTGAAAATATGAAAAAAAAAACAATTTATAGCAATGTCAGGCCAAAACATCTGAGTATCCCAGACAGTCTGAGAAGCACTGTACGCTAATCTTTCTATGCCTTTCAAAATTTTGTCAATATCTCTACCCAGCATCCTTTTATAGCTGACAGATCATTTTGCTTTTCGACCCCAGCAGTAACATTTAGCCTTTATTTTTTTTTGTCCTGGATTTCAGACCCAAATAGAATAATTTTTCCATACTAAAGGAAACTTTACTTGTTAAAACTGGACCTGAAAATTCTTTAACAGTGATTATATGGTCTGTATTTCTTCTTGATGAAGTCTCTGTGATCATGAAATAATAGTATCCAGTCAAAGGGACAGGTAGAATGGTAAAACTGGCTCATGTTTTTATTAAGAAGCCATCCAATATGTCCAGCCAGATTAACATAGAATAGGGATGTATACCTAAGTGATACAAAAGCTAGTGGAAGTTAAGTAATTGATTTTACTGTCCTCCCAAGAGACTTAAGAAAACTACTCCCCAATCATATGCCTAAGTATCTCCAATATTCCAGTAAGACAATTTTGCATGCCAGCATGTTTTGAATGACATTTTGCCGCTGTTCCTACATTTGTATCCTGTCCAGCTGGCCATGATGACACCTCGCTCCTTTATGTGTATATGAATTTCTTCTTTTCTTTTCCCTTTTTGATAAAGCGTATATAGATACTTTTAAGAATTAGATTCTTTAAGAATTCAGCATCTAAAACCTTGGAGAATTCTTTGTCTTCTGAGCTTCAGTACTGTCAGCCCTCTCTGTACTTCAGAATGCAGTGTGAAGAAAGAAATAGACGTATCATTCATTTGAAGTAATTTATTATATTGAAAAGAATATGGGCTTTGACTAACCTTTTTTTCTTCAATGGATTTGTGATCTTGGCAGGATATAACATTTGTGAAGCTGTTTTATCATTGGTAAAATTTCAAATGAAGATTTTTTTTTTCACAAAATGCTTCTTACTTGCAAGCCAGGGCTTCTTTTTGTTTATTGTATAAAAATTTCAACCAGGGCAATAACAATGTGCTATTCAAGGTTTTGTAGAAACCATGAGGAGTTAAAGCCCCATTCTACTATTCATGAACAAGTGCTAATCATTGTATTCATATCCTACTGAATCCTAGAGTTAGAGGAAATTGTTCTTCTTATCACAGAAAAGATTTAATTTTACATATTGGTAAGCTACAGAAAGGAAACCCAGAAAGACCGAGGATGATTTTCATCCTCGGTCTTTCTATCTTACAGGGTAAAAGATAAGTTTTATACTATCCTGGTTTTTATACTAAGCATTTTAGTGTTAACTGCTTTTATATGTTTTCCTGGCAGTGCTATAGCAGATTTAAACCAGTTTAATAACATCTTGTTTTTTCTAGATGCCAGAGCAGTGACTGATCATTAAGCTTTTGTAACCCCTAGTTGGAAAAAAATATTGAATACATAAGCACAGCAAGATCTGTACATTTTTAATAAAAATATTTATAATGTCCACATCAAATTGTATAAAATCTATGTTTTCACTCATTTTTTAAAAATAATTTCTTATAGCAAAGCAAGTGTTATGTTATAGTTTATTTAAAAATAGGAAGATCATAACCTAAAATTTAGGATGTTTATTTCACAAAAATAATTTATTTTCTGAAATACAACACACACACAAACACACAGACACACATATATATGTATATGTACATATATATATGTACATATATATATACGTATATATATATGTGTATATATACGTATATATGTACATATATACGTATATATACACACATATACATATATATATGCCTTCAAAATTCAAAAATAAACGGCAAATCTATTGCTAAAAGTGAACTTGCTCAGAATGGAGCAGAGAACATAATAAGATATAATAAGAACTACTGCAGTTTAACTCTGGTTTTCTTAGAAGATGGATCACGCTGCCAGGCTTCAAGGAGGTTTGAGGGAGTAAATGACTTTCATTGCTGACATTTTAGAAATAATGAGACAGGAAAACAGGGCTGCAATCCTGAGAGTAAGGAAATGAGATCAAGCACTTAAGAAAGAGAAAGGGGTGCTTCCTGAAACCATATTTTGTGTTGATTCTGCATTAAATTGCACTCTGTAAATGAATTTATGAGACTTCTATAAAGGGATGGTGAACAAACAAGGACCAACATGAGCCTCTGCTTCTAAAAACTGACTTATAGAGTAAAACTAATATTAAAGTATGGGAAACACTATATATTCCTTCTGATTTTTCCCTTTTTTGGGGGGGGGGCAGGGAGTAAATGAACAATCTCACAGAACCAATTTAAAAATACTTCCATTTCCTTAATAATGATTGCTTAGTAGGTTTATTCATAATAGCCAGAAACTGTAAACAACTAGATGTCCCTCAACTGAAGAAAGAATAAAGAAAATGTGATGCATCTACACAATGGAATAATATTAAGCTATATATATATATAAAAAAAGACATCATAAATTTTCCAGGCAAAGAGATGGATCTTGAGAATGTCATCCTGAATAAGGTAACCCAGTCCTAAAAGGACATGCATGATATGTATTCATTTGTAAGTACATATTAGCCATAAAATACAGGAAGCCCATGCTATACTCCATGACCCAAGAATTTGACAAGAATGAGGACATAAGCAAATTACTTGAGCCACACTTGGAAGGGAGAATGGAATGATCATGGAAGGCAGATAAAAGGAGGGAGCTGGGTGGGAGAGGAGATTGGGACAGGAGTAGAATGAGTTCAGGGTTGGGTAGGGGGAAGGACAGGGGAGATGGATATATGGCCATGAGAATGAGTTTAGCAGAAATCTGCAACTGACCTGTGGTGAGAAAGTTAGGGGCATCTCCACGAAGAGCCAGAGACCTGGTATAGGGGAGGTACACAAGGACCAATGGGGATGTCCTTAGCTATGGCTCACAGCACTGAGGATATGGAGCCTGGAGAGGCTGCCTCCTGTGTCTAGGAAGGAACCCTGGTGGAATGATAGAGACACCAAGCCACCCACAAAACTTTCAGCTCCAAATTTATCCTGTCTACAAGAAATGCAGGGACTGGATAGAGCAGAGATGGGGGGGTGGGGAGGAATGACCAACCAATAACCGGCCCAGCTTGAAACCCATCTCATGGTCAAACACCAATCTCTGACACTCTGTTATGCTTGCAGACAGGAGTCTAGCATGATTGTCCTCCGAGAGGACCCACCCACTAACTGACTTAGACAGAGGCATGAACTCACAGCCAAACAGTAGATGGTGCTTGGCAACTCTTATGGAAGAACAGGAGAAATTATTGCCTGCCCCTACGAGGATAGGAACTCCATAGGAATACTAATAGAATAAGGTAACTTGTACTCTTGGGGGGTCTTAGAGACTGGACCACCAACCAAAAAACATCCACAGGCTAAACCTAGGCCTCCACACAAATATATATGTAAACTTGTTCTTCACGAGAGTCCCCAACAATTGGAGTGGGACCTATGCCAAAAGCTGCTGCCTGTATGTGGAATATGTTCTTTTAACTGGGCTGCCTTGTCTTGCCTCAGTGGGAGATGAGATATAGTCTTACGCATACTTGAAGTGCCATGGTTGGGCGATACCCAGGCAGAACCCACCACTCAAAGAGAAGGGGAAGGGGATGGGGGAAGGGATTTTTGGAGAGGTGCCCAGAAAGGGGGCAGTAAATGGGATGTATATTGAATAAGTAAAAATAAATTTAAAAAAATATTGCTTAGAATCCTTCTATTTTTCTTTCTTTCTCCCCCCATTCTGTTTATATTCTCAAAGTTGCTGGATTTCATTTGAGTATGTAGGGATAAACTCTCACTTAATACAATAAGTGTCTACATAGCTTCAACATTTTGGTTCCCTATTAGGACTTGCTATGGCCTCTGCAATTTTTTGATAGTAATGTTATCTGACTGCTACTTGCTGCCCCTGGCTAGCTTGGACTAAGACATGTTTTTATGATTGGTGTGAATTGTCAGTATGAAAGATAAGAGAATCACCTGGGAGATGAGGTTCTAGAATATCTCTGAATATTATCTTTATTAGGTTAATTGAGGTGAAGAGACCCACTGACCACGGGTGATGCTATTCACTGCTGAAAGGGAGAAATGGCGCTTCTCAGCAGCGCACACTCGTCCTTTCTCTTTTTGTGTATTCTGTTAAGATCTTCAAGTCTCTGCTCCCTTGACTTGTAGGTTGATAGACCAGACCTTGAACTGTAAGCTAAAATAAACTGTTTATTCCTTAAGATGCTTTACCCTAGGTATTTTATCAAACTAAGAAAATAAGCTAAGACACATATGTAAGTTACATGCAGCTACAGGAATTTTCACTGGATTTTATAGGGTACAATAGATTGTGAGTGTCTGAAGGTAGGAGTTCATATCCATGAAAGGAAAACAGCAGTGGGTCATGTTGAGTATTCCTACTATCCTGGCTTGATTCAGCTTCCTTAATATCTGTCTGTCTCTGTCTCTGTCTCTGTCTCTGTCTCTGTCTCTGTCTCTGTCTGTCTCTCTCTCTCTCTTTCTTTCTTTCTTTCTTTTCTTTCTTTCTTTCTCTCTCTGTATTTGTGCGTGTAAAAGTGTAAAAATTTTTCCCCGAGGACCAAACCCACAGTGTGGCTCATGCTAGGCAGGTACCAAAGCACTGAGTTATATTCCCTTCCCTTCATTTTAATATGTTAACAGTAAAATTTATTAGAAATGATTATTGTTTAGACAGAAGAAAAAAATTGAAGCCCAATTGACTTTAATTTCTTTACTAAGCCAAGGACATTGAACCATTATACTACTGATAATATTAACTTTATATGGTAATGATATAACATAGAATTTCCTGCTGGAGAAAAAGACAATTTTTCCTTGATACCTCCCTGTAAGTAAATAGCATGATGGTGCTTTCAAAAAGGTTAATACAAGTTTCATATATACTTTGTAGAAAATACACAAGTGAGGAGATGGCGTCTGTCTTCCAATGATTAGCGGTCAGAGAAATGTGTTAAATTAGAAGCAGTATTCTATAGGTTATTTGAATTATTTAAAAGTTAATGTTAACATTTAATATAAAATGTTAATACCATTGTACACATGACAAAAACTGAGTGAGAAGTTATGCAACTTTCTCACATTCATAAGTACTAATCCTGGAAATGGAATATTATGTTCTGTGTTGTTCTAATATGCATAATATATAGGTTCTGTGCCCTCATTAAGGGAACTTGTCTTGGCAACAAATGGAGACCATTTTGAAAATCTACAATCAATAAAAATGCAAAGTTTTCAATATAAATCACTATAAATCACTCTCAGACATAAGACTTAGGGAACATAAAAGATTCAGGAAGTTTGTTGTATGATTGTGTCTCCTAGTCTTGTCAGAAGCAATACCAATAACGTCTCACCAATACATCTGCCTGAACTTCAGCTGAACAAAGTTGACACTTATAGACAGACCCAAATAAATACAGGAAAGCTCATGAGTCTCAACCCTACACAGGAAATAATAATAACTAAAGAATTCTGAGAGCAAGAGACAGAGTCTCATCCAGAGAAGAACACACCAGCTAGTTAGCTAATACCAAAGATCAGCCTTAGAAATATACATGTGAATAACATAGAAACTAGGAAGATTATATTTAGGAAAAAATATATATTTAAGTGTGTGTGTGTGTGTGTGTGTGTGTGTGTGTGTGTGTGTGTGTGTGTGAGAGTGTGTGTGTGTGTAATAAGAATTAATGAAAAAAGAAGCCACGGATTTGTGAGATAAAGGAGGGTTAAATGGGTGGAAGTAAGGAGAAGAGATAAATAATGTAATTATATTATAATCTCAGAACTCAAAAAAATTAAAAATTTATGTTTGCAAACTGAACAACAAGAAAACTAGAAACTACCAACACAAAGAAACAAAGAAATGGGGGCTGGACAGATAGCTCCATGATCACTGGTTGCTCTTCTAGAGGTCGGGTGTTCAATTCCCAGCAGTCACTTGGTGGCTCATAACTATCTATATAATGGGACCTGATGCCCTCTTCTGTCATGGAGGTAAATTGATGCAAATAGATCACTCATATACAAAAATAAATAAATAAATAAATAAATAAATAAATAAATAAATAAATAAATCCTTAAAAATAATAGATTTAAATAACTAACATGTAAAAACTGAACAAAATATCTTACGTTAGACATCCTCTTTATTTTCTGAGTTCTCAAAAGATGAAATGTTTCCAGTCTCTGACAGTCCAACAGTGGGCTAAATGGACATAAGACAAATGTGCTATACTGAGGACTCAAGTGTTTCAGAATAGGCAGCTTTTAATGTATTTTTTACTTAAAAAATAATCTGAGTGTTGGGTGTTTGTGATGGTAAATCCTCCATGGCTGAACCAGAAAGCACTAGTGTCAGAAAAGAAACAGAGCAAAATTCTAGATTCACATTCAACATTTTCAATGAGAAGTTAGAGATGCGGAATGAGAACACTAGAAAACATAATAATATCCTTGTCCTAGTAAAAGGAAAGGAAATATTAAACTCTCTCTAATCATTTAAAGATTTTATCTGAATAAGTATACTTGAATACTTAGCAGGTATATTATTTGATAAAGTATTTGAAGATCAAAGGAAAGTATTAAAGCTGTGATTTCTTGTTCTTTACTCTAAATCTTCAAACAGATTATTTTTATTGTCTCTTACACTATACTCAACACTAGAGGAATTGGCTGTGGGGTTAATAGGTATTTCTATATAAAATGACTGTTTACCACTTGCTAGAAATAAAATTTCTTCTATTTTTAAAAATAAGATTAATTGTCTTGCTTCAACTATGCAATAGTTGGTTTCTCCTATAACCAGATTAAATGTTAGGATAGGAAATCTTGTGTGCCAGAGCCCACAAGTGTTTCTACAAGGTGATATATATATATATATATATATATATATATATATATATATATATATATATATATAACTATCAATATGAGAATGAGTGCATCTCTCATTCTCATACCTTCTATTGTGGCTATTTTCCTTTTGTTGGATTGCTTTGTTCAACTTCAATGTGGTAGTTTTTGCTTTATGTTATTATATTTTATTTTGTTATGTTTGGTTGTTATCTCTTACAAGCCTGTTCCTTTCTAATAAATGGTAGAAAGGGGGCAGAATTGAATGGAAGAGCAAAGGGACAGGAAACTGTAATCAAGACATATTGTTTCAGGAAAGAATCTATTTTCCATAAAAGAAATACCAGAAAAATTGTGTGTGCTTTAGATACACTATTAGCGACATGTGAACACAGCCCTAAACACACTAAAATGTAGAGAAATTAATATAACATTGTCTGGGCACAGAAGTAACCAGAGAAAGTCATGTCATTACCAATAAAAAACTAGGCACATCAAGGAAAGCCTGCAAATTCCATCTGTATTTGCAATCTAAAAAGCCAAACAGAAGCAAAGAATAGGATGGCAGCATTTTGAGGAAGATGGAGAGGGGGAAGGGGGAAATGTAGAGATAGTACAAAGTTTGTCAGTCGAGTTGAATAATTTGAGTAATTATTTTATAGGATGCCATTTACAGTTGACAAATCTGTACGACACATTAGAAATTTCTCAAACCACCGAGCATAAACATTCATACCGCACTCACACCAAAAGCTGTGAATCAGAGATGTGTTAACTGGCTTATTATGATAATCATTTCACACGGGAATCCTGTAAAATATTTTATTTTTGTTTTGATTTGTAGCTAAGTGTAAAGATGCTTGGGAAAAACACATGAAGCCTACAAGGAGACAAAACGCTGCTAAAAATCAGGGTGTTTCACACAAACATGTACTCTAATAGACAGAGCAGCCATATTTGCTGATACCCTTCCTTCCATAAATAGTTTTTGTTAGGACTTGTCACAGCAATGTGAAACATAATTAATGCAACAGACTGGTACCAGCACTGTGACCACTACCATATAATTGTGACCTTGAGATTCTTAGCCATTTGGAACTACTGTGAGGTTAGGGTAGACTGTGAGGAAATTTAGAATAAAATCATCATCATCATCATCATCATCATCATCATCATCATCATCATCATCATCATC
>JANHMN010000011.1:42578450-42648432 GCA_030674055.1 Rhabdomys pumilio
TCATCATCATCATCATCATCATCATCATCATCATCATCATCATCATCTCTACACAGAAGCAGTGCCCACTGTTTATTTTATGGAAAAATAAACCTGATTGTTATTAAAAGATTTGTATCTGGGCTGGAGAGATGGCTCAGTGGTAATCATCATTGGCACTGAGACACTCAGGTTTGGTTTCCCAGCACTAAAACAGTGAATCACAACTAACTGTCTGTAACTGTAGTTTCAAGGGATCTGATATGCTTTTCTGGTCTCCATGAGCAAAGCATTCAGATGGTGCATTTAATGCATGCAGTTATATATTCATGTAGATAAAATAAAAATAAATAAAATTTAAATTAAAAAAACACGAAAACATACTTTGTATGGAAATGTTTAGATTTTATGTTATATGAATTAAACCCAATCAGTGTTAGTAGTTCTTAATGGACAAGTTGTCCCAGATGTGTAAAAACTTGAAAGATGTCTGGAGGGAGGTAGTGAGAGACTGGGGCTATGCTCACCAATCAGCTCCTACTGCTACATTCAATTTTTATTTCTGTTTTTTTGAATGAATAGCATGAGCGTAGCTGGTGTTAATGACAGAAGTAGAAATCACATCATCTTGGTGACTAAGAACTGACCATCTGTCTCAGGATAGAGCAAGTGAAACTAGGAACGTATCTGTTCCAATCCTATGAAAGGACGTCTGCAATAAATCTTTAGGTCAAGTAAGATGGTGAACTCTTCATCTCTCTGATAACTTGAGATATTCAGCTCCTTGCTTTCCTTTAACTCTCTAATGAAGAACAAGTACATCACTATTATCTACTAAATGTTTTGAAACAAATGAGTTCTTTATATTTAAGACTCTAAGAAGTGTGATCAAGTCAGCCTTGGTGGCACACTCCTGAACCCTAGCTCTCGTGAGCAGGCAGAGGAAGAGGATCATGAATTTGAGCTCAACTTGAATTATACAAGGAGATTCTACTCCATGAAAACAAGTAGAATGTTCTTCAGCAAAAATGACCATTTATAAATTTAGCAAGTTGAGGCCTGGGAACCTTCTTGGCATCAACGACGGAGCCTTTTTATGAACTGAACTGCACCTCAGCTCAGCATTTGTCCCCATGCTCTTCATTCCCTGCCATATTTGTTCACTGGAGGACCTACTCAATACTCACCCTAAATGCAAATTTTGCTGCTTAGGTATCAGATTCCAAGGCATGTGACAAATGCAAGATAAATCAAAACTTAATAACGGTCATATGGTAATTTTAAGGATATAAAAACCTAGAAATACCACCTCATACAGGTCAAAATGCTTCTAAAGACATAGTGTTTCCAAAGTGGTTCTGACGGATAAGACTCTGACTGATAGCTGGTTTTGAAAATGGCAGCTGTATTCATGATGGAGTACAATACCAGTGAGTTAGAAAAGCTACCTGCATGTTAAATGTAAGGTCCCAGACATGGCATGATAGGCAGAGTGATTCACGCCAAGTTGATAAGAATATCTGGAGGTGGTAGTATCAATGATTGCAGTGCTAATGACTTTAGGATAAAGTATAGATAATGATATCCATTTCGAAGGAAGGAATGAGATTTTGAATATAATATGTTAAATCCATATAAGTTAGGTCTGATGGTGCAGTCCTGTAATGCCAACACTTGAGAGGCAAATATATGAGGAATATGAGTTAATAGTTATCAGGGCTATTTAGAAAAATCCTGTTTAAAAACCAATAAATAAACAATAAAACTAAACCCAAACTCACAAGACAGAAGAGTATTTCATTCATCTGAAAATATAACTATAAAATAATTTCTGACACAGTATTAAACATAGTTAAAACGTAGCTGTTAAACCATCTTATCTGAATAGAAAAAAAGATCCTCTTACCTAGTGTACAAAAGAAACCAAAGTGAGGATCAGATGATTAAAAATTCTGTGAAAATTTAACTTCATGTGCTTAGAGAACAATGGAAGCTATTGTCAGCTCTGAGTCAATACGATATTGAAGTCCTGGATCCAATCTAGAGAAGTTCTAAGACTGTCTTCTCTCTAATGTCTCCTGATCTATGATTAGTCTTATAAGACTCACTGTTGTGAGAATGTTTGTTAGAGATAATAGATTTCTCGAACACTGTTTCTTGGCAAATGGTATCACTCAAATCCAACATGGAATTAAAATTTCTACACAGTACCAAAGAGCACAGTGGCATTAATATTTCAAAAAATTGGCACCATATACAATACCAAACTATCATTTCCACATCAGCCAATTAAAAGGAGGTGAGGCGAAGTTCTCTATTTAGTAACCATTCAAGTCTTCAAATAAATACCAAACCATATTCTGTCATATAAAATCTTAGCACAGGGATTTTAGGGTTCTTAGATATGGTAAAGGACAATTCTGAAATATGGCTAAGACACTTTATGAATTATTCATATTTATAAAGTTATAGAATGGGAAAATTGAATGATGAGATTCCTTATTTCACTTAATCATTTTCTATCTATCTATCTATCTATCTATCTATCTATCTATCTATCTATCTATCTATCTATCTATCTATCAGTTTACCTATCTATGACTGTGTGTATATTGGGTGGGGGTGTAAATACACACACATTCCTGACATAGTGGAGGTGTGGATATAAGAGCATAATTGTTTTCTCCTTCTACTGTGTAGGTTGCCTAGATTGAACAGAGGCCTTATGACTTGTTAGCAGGTTATCTTTACTTACTAAGATATATTGATAGCCAGTTTTCTCAATTTTTGTGCAGTTAAAATATAGCGCATTTACAACTCTCAGTCCAGAGTTGTAACTGTTCTTCAGCTGGGGCGTGTATGAGTGGCACTCTACTTATCTTCAGTTTTCTCCTTACCAATCAGATGAATGCAGAGGTGCACAAGCAACCATAGAATACCATGCACTGAGCAGTTCTGTCCTCCAGGGATAAATATCGAGACATATGAAGTCTTGCATAGAAGTAAGTGATTATTTCCTCAGTGGCGAAGAGTAACAAAAATGAAAACAATCCAAAGAATCTTGGGAAAGTTGTCAATTGAGAGGAAATATGTTATAATAATATAAATAAGGCCTTTTGGTGTGCATCTAAGCAGAAAAGCAATTACATTTTTTTTTTGTTCTAGGGAAAATATAGTTTTAATGATTCATTAAAATGATAGTGACCTGCCCACCCAGTAATTGTTTTTCCTTCCTTTCAATTTATGTGTAGATGAAAATATGCATTACATATTACCACACAGCTGTCACTCTCTGCTTGACAGGAAAATTGAAGCTGTGATAGCACATATTCCTCATTATGCTAAAGCTGAAAACAAGCACTTAACTAGGTACATGTCAAATACAATGTAAAGAAATTCATTCAAAACAAATGAACGCCACAATAATAGATCTTGAAAACTCAATTTGGGATATATTTTATAACAGAGAAACAAATCATGAATAAAACTTCCTTTTTTATTCCCTATGAAAATCTCACAATTATGGTGCTAATGCTGTTGAAGATAACTTCTAAGTGCGTGGAAGGCCAAGACCTCTGTCTCGGTGTGTAATCCTGGCCTGACTTCTAGCTGCAACGCAGGCAATTGGAGTTTCAGATGCTACAAAACACTGGAATGTACTACATACCCATCTTATCTAACGGTAGCATCTTACCTATGTCAATCAACCTGGGGGGAAAGGGGACCAAGGATGTTCACTAGGTGTCATTATTTTCATATCTTAAGCTTTCTATAAGAATACTTTTTGTAAAAAGATTACCGACTCACCACAACCTTTCAATGTATATCTTATTGCATGTTCTTTAGTAAGACTGATAGGAAGTTGCCCTATGTTTCTTTATTCAAGTATCTTCATTTGTTCCAGTGATCTAGGATATTTTGTTTCTAATAAAAACAAAACAAAACTAAACAAACCATCTTTGAAAATGTGGTTTGTCAGGACAATACTTAGAATGGAAATGAGTCACATCCAATGACCACAGTGTGATTTCTGACTGCCATTTAACTATAGGGCTGCAAGCGAGTCTCTGCAATGTCTCCTAGAACATTGTGATACTAGTGAATGATCATTAGGAAAATCCTACCAAAGCCACCTCTGAGTTATTTGGGTCTGTCAGTCACTCACACTTACAAATAGTTTTGCTACTCTATGCCTGTGAAAGAGGCAAATTCTATCTTTTACACTAGACAAGGTTCATATG
This sequence comes from Rhabdomys pumilio, assembly GCA_030674055.1. Classification (NCBI taxonomy): domain Eukaryota; kingdom Metazoa; phylum Chordata; class Mammalia; order Rodentia; family Muridae; genus Rhabdomys; species Rhabdomys pumilio. The sequence continues at coordinate 42,582,671 of JANHMN010000011.1, forward strand.
ATGTTTGTAAATTACTGGTTGAAGCTTAAAATGTAGTTGGTCTTTCCATACCCCAAAGGCAGAAGCACAGCAAGGGCTATTTCAGTGTTCCATAACGTCTTTCAGAGTTTCTTTTCTATTGATTTAAACTGTTTCCTGGCATAATGCCCTCTCTGCACTAGGTCCCAAGGTACTCTGGTTTGAGTTGTTAGATAAGTGAAGGATCTCCCCTGCAATTACCAACAGTTTCATTAGTGATTTGCATCATCATAACTTTTAATATGTCATCCACTTGAACATAAGCTTCACCAAAGTCAAGAAATTTCTCCACTCTGTTTATTAACTGTCAGCATCTGTCCCAGTGCCTTTTCCTCAGTAAGTAAATATTTATAGTTTTAGAATAAATGAATGCTGTATATGTTTAATCTCAATTTTGTTTCATATTCTTTCTTTCTTCTTCTTATTATTGTCCTACTTTTACTTTAATAATGGAGTTATTGGTGGCTTTTTTCAGGTGTAAACATTAAACTAGAACATGTTTATGAAGCTAAGCATTTGAGTGTAGAGCATAGCCATCTTTTCTTGTAAGGGGAAAGGACTTATTTTGTTTAGTTTCACTGTCCTGAACTAGAGCCATAGAAAACTGCTTTGCTTCATTATGAAATCAACAAGCCTATTCTCTCCCTGAAACTTAAATAACCTTTATTCTACATTGAAGGAACTATGTCCATTCATGTGCTTGGTCAGGCAGCGTTCTAAGGAAAAGAACACACACAAGGTACAGTGAGTGCTGCTTACTTTTGGGCAAGGATGCATGCTGAATATTCATTCATCATACACTTGCATCTATATCAATAAATCATGATCCTTGCTTTTAAGCATCTTATATCATAATAGGAAGGGAAAGTTAAGAAATAAATCAATACTCTAAAAAGTGTGGTATGTGCACTAGAACAAAGGTGGTTACAGGTTCGTTCTGCTACTACTGTCGGATTGCCTCTGCCCAGACCCTAGCTTTGGAAGAACAAAGGCAGTGGGTCATACATTTGGCATTCATTATAGTCTTTGTCCATTCCCATGACAATCACACAAAGAGAGAATAATGTAAGTAATCATGAATGCGTCTTCAGAATGTCGCCATAAAAAGTAACAGAAACATCTGTAAATAAAACCAAGGTTCCAAAGAGATTGAGAGCAATACCTTTCCATTAACACTTTCTTTTCATACCAGAACAAAATTAATAAAGATGCAACTGGAGAATGTCTGTGTTGTACCATGTAATAGCTTCTGTCAGAGGTCCATATAGAAAAATGTTCATTGGAAAATTATATTTTTATCTCCTAGATATTATGAATCCACAACATTAAATAGTGGATACATGTACTTTGAGCCAACCACTCTCTTCTTTCCTAATATACTGTTTTTTTTTTTTTTTTTTAATGTCCTGGCAATGTGACCATATTTCAAAGTAGTGGCTATGATCTGGATATGCATTAAAGTTTGGGTCATTTTCTGGACCCCATTCAGTGCCATTTCTTGTTCATTCCACACTAGAGTTGGAATGGAAAAAAAAAAGCCCTCTGCAAATATCGATGATTCATGCTGACTAAGATATTCTTGCAACCATTGATTGATTTTTAAATGGGAACCCTTGCTATCCATTTGGTTTTAACTATTGATAATAACAAGCATATTGTTTTCATGTGTCATTTTCCTACTGTGCCCTCCATGGAATTCCCACTAACAGTCCTTTCCTACCGCTCCCTGTGGTGTGTTACACCACGGTAGCTTTTACCTAGCATGCAATTTACCTAGCATTGCACTGCATGATATAGGAAGTGCCAGCTCGAATTATAAAGGTTTCAGAGACAAGAAAAGGTATCCTGCTATGTTTTGAATGAAGCTAAATTTAGTGAAAGAAACATAGGTCTTGTATGCACAATAACAGCTCTGGTACTCAGAAAAGTATCACAGAGTTTTATTTGAAAACCTAAGACTCTGAGCCCTAAAATAAAATGTTTAATATGCACAACACATAATTTTCCTGAAAAGTGACCCACTGACAATTATAGTGAGAGTCTTATGGTGACATAACTTAAAAAAACCTGGGTTCATAAAACAAAGAAAAAAAGTAAAGGACAGTAAAGACAATGTCCATTAATGGTAAATCTTGTAATATATGCTATATTTGCTCTAAAGAGCAGGTCTTCCTAGTCTGTTAAATGGAAGAAAATTCTCATGGATGATGTAGAAAGGAAATTACATCTCAATAAAATTGAATAGTTCCACAGGATATAACATGCAGCAATTAGGGGCTTGGCTAGTACTCAACTGAGCAATACTTGGCGTCATGAACTAACTTCTCCCGGTGATATCTGTTCAGTAAATAAGACTTGGTTGCAGAATTTACCCTTGCTTAATTGAATTGTCTAAAATATTGATGTGGATAACTGGAAGAAATAGCCTTTTGTATCTACAGTGTCTATAAAAAATATTTATGCATATTGTCTTCAAATTCATCGTTGAGGTCACAGGACATGTGAAGTTCTTATACAGTAACACATTACTATATAATGCAAAGCCTCAAGAAATCAAGGTATACAATTACCCAGGCATCACAGTCCAAGGTAGCACTTCTGGCATAGGTCATTGGTAAAACAAGCTGATATATCAAACATTCGGGGTGTTTAGTTCCAGTAGGGGGATAGTGTTTCCTTACCAATAGCAAAGAAACCGATTTAAACGGTTCATCTGTTTGCAAATGGATATTTCATAAAGTAAGTGTCAGCATGAGATGGGAATGCATACATGACTTGCTGATAAAAATTACACTGTGACAAGATGAGAGAACTGCATTAAATCAATCTTTTGATTTGTCACTGTTTGGTTTTGAGATAGAATGTATAGTAGTCCAGGTTGGCTTCGAATCAACTATGTGGCTGAGAATGAACTTAAATTACAAGCTACCCTTCCTCTTACTCCTAATGGCTGAAATTATAGCCATGAACTAAATTCTCAGTTCCTATTTTTGTCATTTGGTGATATGATCATGTAGCCCAAGCTGGCCTTCTATTCACTGCACAGGCAAAATTCCTGTTCTTTATTCCTCTATATGGGATTACAGGTAGCCCCACCAAATTGGTTAATATAGTACTAGAGACTGAATCTGAAGCTTCCTATATTTAGGCAAACATTCTACCAATTAAGCATATCTAATTAGGTCTTTAGCACCTAAACCAATATTTAAAAAATAGATAATGATATATTATTTACCAATTTATAATATTTTTGTAAAACTGTAGCTATCAATAATTATTATGGCAAATTTAAAAGCTTGATAGTGTATATATTTTTTAAAAGTTGAATGGTCACTTTGATTTTTCTAAGTAAGCCCTTTAAATGGACACTCCAAGGAGAAGCTTGTCAATATTTTGGTAATGTCCCTGAAACTGGCTCTAGAATTGGAGCTTGTATTTGCTTAGGAAGGAGAAAACTTACAAAATGAATTAGTAATTGCCAGAAACTTCAAATAAATGTTTCCAGAAGATACATGTGGGATTGTTGAGATCATTTATACAAACAAACAAAGAAACTACTTGGAAAAATGCAAATATATGAATCATTTGGAAACTAAAACATTGACAATCACCTGAGAAGTATGCTGTGGCAAAATGACCAAGAAAGAAGTGACTGGAGAGGGAGGGTTTGATTTTGGCATCAGTATTGCATTTGATTATATTCACTAACCAGTATTGTCAAAATGCCACTTGGTGGTTGAGCCTTCTTAGTCTAAACATCTACAAACTATACGGAGAATGGTAGTGTATTCTAATTAATTAGGTTTTTATTCATTGGTATAATATTCATATCCTGTGCTTCTACAGCAAGCAATTCTATTTTTTGTTCATAAAATTTATTAATAAATGTTAACTGACAGAGAACATAGCTATTATAATTTTCCCATTGCAGTAACAAATTACAAATCAGGGATAATGTGCCTTGAATCAGTCGAAAAAAAATGAATATAACACATTGTGGAATATTTCACACTTTTCACAAATATCAAACTTCATTATGAAATAAACACAGTTTCCTACATTGACTGATGACAATATATTATTTGGTAGTAAAATATGTTTGAATCATTTATCTCATTTTTATTTTTGATTATTTTAACTTATATTCAATTTCAACATGGCAAAACCCATGATATATTAACAATATTGTCACAGACCTACACAAAAAGCATCAGTGGAAATGCCAACATTAATGGGAGGAATCTCATAATGTTATACCATTTGCTAAAAAGTAACAGGTAATTAATGTCTCCTAAGAGAGGAAGCATTAGTCCTCTCAAGGAATAAGCATCCTGATAGGTTATCCAGTCCCCAGTAGTCAGCTCTAAATAATAAACTGGGTCAGAAAGTTACATTTGTGTGTGTGTGTGTGTGTATGTGTGTGTGTGTGTGTGTGTGTGTGTGTGTGTAAAACTTACTACATATGTATACCATTTAAAACATCTTATTTTACTACTACTGTGCTCATTAGAGTTTAGAGAAAATTAATCTCTACTATGCTGAATAAATAACTACTTATATTGTATTATTTAATCTCTAGTTGATTCTGTACATTTTGGAGTTAAATTATGTTTTAAATACCCTCTGCTTATTAATCTCTTGTTCTAGTATTTCTCACTTTATTCGTATATACACAGAGTAATTAAAGAAGATAAGGTCATGGATTTGAAAGGGAGTAGGTGATGTCAGGGGAGTTCATGAGGACAAAGTGTGAGTTAAAATGATATAAATAGAATACTCGTGTATAAGATTCTCAAAACCACACATTAAAAAAAATACTTTATGAAGATTTATCATTTTGAAACCATTCAGAGTAATAACTAATTACTCTTTGAAATAAAGATAAGATACTGGCAGGGTAAGCCTTTTGTTATCAAGTTCTCCTTTCTAGTTTCTAAATCCAAGCTCCTCTCATTAGGCACACACTGTAAAACCCTGACTTTGGAATAGCTTATGTCCTGGCATGAGTCTTACCATCTCTTTTGTTATCCCCTAAATGGAAAGTCAGTGTTTAAGTACTTGAAAAAATAATATAAGTAACGAAGTTTCATGGTCCCTTACTATCTGGGAAGCAGTCCCAAAATGATAGCTGCAAATGTCAGTTCTTTTTTTAATATATCCAGGTGATAATTAAACAGTTATCTAAATATACTATTTAAATATCTCTTTCTACAATTATCATGCTCAACACGTGTTTAATCACTGCTATAATCTGTATATCTCATCTATTTTTATTGTTTTGATTTCTAAATGGCTATTTGTTTCTTTCAGTAAATTATAATTTGAGTTAAGCGATCAAATTTTAATGAAAAATTAGCTTCTGTTTGTGCACCTTTTGATTTGATATTTCTTACTGTATTCACAGAACAATAACTTTGGTCATTACTAGAGTCTCCATAAACTATGCCATTCCAAAATGACTTTCTTGATGTAAGCACATACCTCTCATCTCAAAGGGAATGAGATCATTTATTTTGGAGCCAAATGTGAGTGACTATGTCTCAGGAACAGGTATCCACTTACCTCCAAAACAATGTTCCAATGAAGTAATAGCTTTCTGAAAGTTTTACAGTAATAGAAGTTATAAATTAAGACGTCGTTCTAACATTCTGACAAAACAGCAGGCAGGTTGGTTACAGCAAATGGAAAGATCTGTCATAGGCCTTAGATGATATTTGATGACATCTTAGGCTTCATTTGGGTTGCAACTAGTAGAATGTTCCTAACAGCAGCTCCTAATAGTCACAGTGTAGGCATTAAGTCAAACACAAGGTAGTCAACAAGTAGTTATTAAAGACAATGACAGTTGAAGATAATTTAGTCCTGACACTACAACATTCCAACACTCCACAATATCACAAGTTTGAATTAGCTAATCAGCCTTATTGAATTCTCAACACAAGTAATATTTTTATTCTGAGAGCTTCAGGCCATAACTTTTAAGTCATCACATACAAAACTATGGATATATTGTCCATATACTTTAAGGAAACTCATTTGTTCATTTTTTTCTAGCATCAATTATTTTGTAATGTTCACATATATCAGTGAAAACTATTGCCATTTTATGACTATCCACAGCATGGGGACTTGGAAACCATCAGATTTTCATCACACGATGAGTGGAAAGGGCCAGGAAGCTTGATAAGCTACAAAGAGATCATGTATTATCTAATCCTGGATGAGGGCTCTATTGTTTTACTAGTGTTCTAAATGTAAGTCATATGACACACACTGCTAGAACGTATACTGGAGAGTTGCATCCAGACAAATGACAAAGAAAAGCACAAAGTAAAGTGAATCAATGGGTACCTAGTATTGCTTATGAAACATTAATTAGTAAGAGGTATTCATAAGAAAATATATAGCTCATTAATTAGTAAGCATGCTCAAAGGAACAATGTGAAAATATTTGTGAATATAGAAAGACAAATTTAACAGAGAATTTTACAGAATCAAAACAAAGGTTGTTTTTCTAACTGTAAATTCAGAAGTAGAGAGGAAGTTAAATTTATATTTTATGGTTGACAAGGCATGATGGGTAAATGCTAGACCAAGTTTTTTGAAAAATAAATTCAACTGTGATTAACAATCCAGAAGTCTAAACTCAAATTAATGAATATACTTGTTTATTTTCAGCTTCACTACACTGGAATAATTACTTTACATTAACATATCAACAAGACAATTATCAACAGTCTAAGGTTCAGGTCACTGAGTAATCCAAATACACACATACCAACACATACACACACACACACACACACACACACACACACACACACACACACAATGTACACACACACGACATGTCCACAGACACACACATATACACACCCACATACATGCAAACTTCAGACATACACAGATGCACATGCACACATACATACGCACACACAGATACACACATACTAACACACACACACCAGTCTTCTGAACATTTCTCTTCATATTGTTACATACTTAATTACATATAATCTTGCAAATTTTTACCAAAGTATTGTCTCAATGTTCCTTTTATAACTATGTTAATGAGAGGAAAATAGAACTACATAATCATAAGAAGACTAACAGCAAAAGCCATGATTCCTCAGTAATTATTAAACAAAGCCAACACATTTAATGATGCAAAGAAAATTTTCCATCCCCTGCCCTTTTTATTGATATCTTAACCAAAATATTATTTTTCTATCTACCTGTCTAGAAATAGTTCTTAGATATTACTATAAATAGTCTTAGAGATGCACAACTGTGTGTCAACCTTAACTTAGGAAGCAATAGTTCACATAATAGACCCTAACATGTTACAAATCTTGGCTATATGTGATCAACCAAGTCACATTCTCAATTTACTTTGACATCTCAATTTTAATTTATCCCTCCATGCTTTGTAATTGTTTTACTTCCTCCAATACATTGTGTTTCTTACTCAATTCGAATATATAAGGTTATATTAAAAATCAAAAATGAAAACAGATTTAAGTGCTCCTATGCATTAAAAGTTTAAGGAGCAATTTAAGGGGTATTGCCTTCAATAGCTATAAAATGTGATAATACAGAAATAATTTGAAGTAATGAGAGGCAGAAAAAAGTAACGTTTGTTTTTTTCAATTTTGAAATCTGGAATATAGGCCTGATGAGTTGTATATTCAGAAACAAATTTGCTTCAGACTCTGGGTCTAGGGTACAACACTTTGACCTTTTTTAAAGTGTGGCTGGAGACAAATTGAGAGCCTAGTGATGCAACTTGAAAAGCTGGTATAAAAATTATCACAGCTGCAACAATGCACTGAGATTATTATATTATTGTAAATACTATACAAATACTTATGCCCAGCTCACGAAGTATGCATATCCTAATTTAAAAGTCTCACATTTTATTTATTTATTTATTTATTTATTTATTTATTTATTTATGTATTCTATACAGTTTTTGCAAATAAGTTTGGAAGGAGCAGAAGCCTATCGTTGCTAATGGTGTTAACAACATTATTCCTATCCACGGATGTGATTTAATAACTCCTGCCTACTTTGCATTTTATTTTTAGAAACATTCACTGCATACAGTTTTCTGATTTATCTATTATATGATTAAAATACTAGAAAGTATTTCTTCACCTTAAATCTTGTTAGCACATCAGTTACTAATTGCAGTCATTTTTCATGGTGTGGACACACACTTGACATAAAAAGACAAGCAATCTGAGCTGTATTTCAGAACTCACCATCTTCCAAGATGAAAGTGAGGACATACATTTTCATCAGTAACTATTACATGAATCTATGTATTACAAGAGTCACATAATAACTTCATTGTAAATATAGGAGCCAATATGATTCAATTTTCTCTGAGATACTTATTCAGTTATAACCGACATTTTAACAGCCAAGATATTTTAATTTTGAACTCAATGCTTTTAATTTAAACTTATTTTAAAAATTAATATACATGATTTTATCAGTCTTTTTTACAAATATTGTGTACCTTTAAGTAAAAACATAGCCCCTCCCATTTTAAATTGTTCATTAGGTTAAAATAATATATTTAATAATTTACATATCAGATCTCTTTTAGGCATTCTGTTGTGTTCTTAAGCTGGATATATTTTGTGTTCTGTTCATAATACCAAAATATATTATATTTCATAAACAATTCAAAATGTCCAAAATTGTATTTTATTATGATTTGAAATTTTCAGATTTATGCTATAGGAATTATAATGATACAAATCATGAAAGGTAGGCATTGACCATGAGTTATTTTAATGTTATTTGTAGATTATAATTTTTTTTTACTTTTGTGTTTGTGGTAGTTATCTTTCCATTACTATAAGAGTAATACAGAATGAATCAATTAAAAAAAATGAAAGCTATCTTTTCATTAACGTGTAAAGCTCTAGTCCAAGAACAATTGTATGGATTTAGTCCTGTGGTAAGGGAGTAAATAGGGAGGAAATGTGAAGCTAAGGGGGCCATTCACATCATCAGTGGGTGTTAAAGTAGGGCCCTGAGCTTTCCTTTAGGGACATAGCCCTAAAAACATAAGACTTCCCAAGATCTTCTACCTGAGATTTTCACAGCCTCCCACTTCCACTAGATGGGAACTGAACCTTTAACACCCATGCCTAGGGGAAATTTAAAATCTAAAATAGCACAATGTTTTAATCCATCTCGACACTCATAACGCCAACCATAGTTACCCCTCCCTCTACTTCTCCCAGTTCTTCCCCAACATCCTCTCTTCTCCAGATCCACCCCTCCTTTGTTTACATTTAGAAAAAAAGCAAGACTCCTTGGGATACCAACAGAATATGGCTTAACAACATACAACAAGCCTAGGCACAAATTCTCATGTAAATGCTGGGTGAAGCCACCCAGTAGGTGGAAAAGGGTCCAAAGGCAGATGAAAGTGTCAGAGATACTCCTGAATCCCACTGTTAAGAGTCCCACAAAACAAGAAAATTATAACTATAACATATATGTAGAGGACTTAACAGACCCATGCAGACTCCACGATTGCTGCTTCAGTCTCTGTGAACCCCTCGGCGCACTGCTGAGTGACACAAGCGAGAACTTGTTCTTTCTATGTAGTATCAAGTACCAATTGTGTTTCCGATTAAAACTAATTATTTAAGGGATTCCTTATTACTTAAATCTTAAAAAAAATACAAGAACCATATAAGAAGGCAGAGTTTATCATTGATCTTATCCAAAAACAACCACAACAAATAGAGAAAACACTACAACCTAGATATACTGACTTTATTCTTGCATGCCTTCCTAAGAATTTAAGTGCCAAGGTCAGCAGAAAGGATGACAGGTTATATCCTCCTTATGAGATATATTCAGTGGTTTAGAAAAATAATAAGGTATGAGATTGAAGGCCAAGTACTCTCAATACCCATGAAGGTAGTAAATCTCATTATTAATCATTATGCCTGAACATATTTATGTACTGCAATGAAATGCTTATGGATTAAAAATAGAGAGAGAGAGACCATAATAGATTTCTAAACTGCTCTAAATACAGCTGTGCAATGAAAATGTCAGCACTATGTATATATATATATATATATATATATATATATATATATATATATATTTATAAAATGTGGATAAATGTATATGTATACATATACATATATATATTTAGTATGAGTATATACAAATACATTTCTTCTATATTTTCACATACAAACATAAAATAATGTTGTAAACTAAGATGAGAAGCCCAGATTTTTGATGCTTTCACCGATGTTTCATCAATGTTTTCAAAATATCTTGTTAAATTCTCTGTGTTTTATCAAACATCCTTAGGATGGAACTCTAGATTACAAATGGTCACATTCATGTTAGAAGAATTATGATGGAAAAACTCAGGGATTCTCAAAATGTCATTCCTGGGTTCAGACACACCAGTACTGTATAGTACATGAATAGAAACACAAAGATCCTCCATAGACTTCTTCATGGGTTAAGAGCTGACCATTTGGCAGTGAGGCTTGCAAGATAATGATACACAGAGAGTCACACACATTCTTCTGGCTATAACTTAGTCACATGGGCATACATAGCTGATGATAATGCTAAAAAACTGTAGGATTATTTTAAGTAGCTATATACCTTAGTAAAAGAAGGCATTTCTATAGGAAAGAGAAATTGTGATGATCTCTGGGGTGGCATTTATTACTATTGAAATTCTATTTTTTTAGGATCTGGGGTCTCTGTATTCACACTATGAAATGCTTTCACTACTGAACAAGTATCCTGCCATTTTTAGTGTCTTCAGATTATAGCACTACTAACTCCTTAAGTTCTTAATCATTTTAAGAAAATTTCTTGAATTACCAAGAGTATAGATCCTGAAAGTTGGCTTAGCCAGTAAAGGTATTGATTTCAAGCTTGATGACATGAGTTTGATCATGGTATCCACTTGATGGATCAGGGTGTTCTTTTGATTTTTTTTCAAAACTTACTTTTAATATAGGTTCTTAAATGCTTTAACCTCCCTTCTAGTCTACCACTCACCAGAGGTGGTGGTGAAAAAGGAAAGTTATTAGGATAGGGGTAAGTGGACCTGTTTAATAATTGTTCTTAGGAGCAAATCCCAGCTGTGTTGTCAGGACATCAGCAGTTCAGTTCACAGAGTTCAGCAGTGGCAGCTCGATCTACTCATAAAAGTTTCAGGAATATATTAGCAGTCTTATCCAGTAGTGTCAGGATAGCAAACATGGATCAGCAATATTGATAGTTCCTGGCAGAAATAGTCTGGCCTCAGCCAAGTTGGCTCGAGTCAGCAGGAGGGTTAGGGCCAGCAGGAACACCAGAAGTTCTCTTCTGGGTCTCTCCAATGCCGTGAAGACAAAGACCAAGAAGCATTGCAAAGCTAGCCATGCAAGGCCATGTCACTGTCAGCTGAGTCCAATTTACACTCCCTCCAAACATCACATGTCTTCCATGGGTTTTGTCTCAACACTGAGTCTGTCTTAGCAAAATTCCATGTGAGTTTGTATCAACTGACATCACTTTGCCAATCAGCCAGAGTCCGAGGAAGCAACAAGAAGCTGCCAGAACACCACCAGAGGTTTTTATGGTGCATTTCTTTCAATGGAGTTGCAGCTTTTTATGTGCTTGCCACATCCTTTCACCTGTGTCTGCTTCAGAAAAACATTCCTGCACGTTTTTACCCCAGAAAACCATCATCTGACACAACTGACTTTCCAAAGAAAATATAAGTTTCCACATCAATGATTTGACCAACTCAACATATTGTGCTCTGACCTCCCTCATTCTCTCTGTGGCATGCTTGTAGCCTCTGCCTCGTTCCCAAATAAGGAAAGAAAGAAGGAAGGAAGGAAGGAAGGAAGGAAGGAAGGAAGGAAGGAAGGAAGGAAGGAAGGAAGAAAGGAAGGAAAGAGTAAGGAATATCTGTACTATCATTCCAATTATATATTGGTTTTGATAGAAATTCTCTTTTCTATTATTCATTTTTTAATTTTAATTGTTTTAATTTGAATTTGTTTATTTACATCTCCCTGGGTATTCCCTCAACATTACGCTAATATCAAATGGAGTTTACCATTTTAAAGCTAATAAAGGAACCCAGGCTCCTAGATGATAGGTTTTACTAATCTCAACCCTGGTGGAAGAGTCAGATGTAGAAATTAGTTCTCCTTATCCAAAGTACTCAATACCTTTTAAAATTTTTTGCATTTATTTATGAACTCTATACTCTTATTTTAACCATTTAACACCCAAGCTGCCCTATTTCCCTTTTCTGTATTTCAAAATAGTCTTTCCTTACAAATTTTTCCCAGAAAAAAAAATGTTAGTTTTTACAATGTGAAAGCTAAAATAGTAACTTTAGCAAAACAGCAAGAAATTGAAAATTACATTGCTAATCAGAAGGAGACACACTTGACATTTTCATACTTCAATCATTTGTTTATATTTCAATCACTGAAATCTCAAAAAATAAACCAAGATTTTAATGAGTGAGAAATGTTAATAACTCAAGATAAATGGCTGCCTGGCACTCCCATATTTTTTTTGAAGGAAACTTGAAAAGTTTTATTGCAACCCATATTCTGCCTAACGCCTTCATTTAAGAAGATGTGAAATTAAGCAGAAATATGCATAGAAAATTATTAAAAAAACCTTTCATGGCAAAGTTAGTAAATTAAAACAAGAATCTTCTTTTCAAATCTTCACTATTTATACAAGCAAAAGGATCAAGAAAAATCTACTGTTTAACTAAAGGAGGCAGATAATAGCACTTTGGATTAGACATGTAATATTTCAGAGTGGTATTATCTAGGTTTGATTGCCACATGGAAAGCAAACCAATCCTAATATTCTATACTGGCCACAAGGTCTTAAGTTATTGTAATTTTTCTAATCTTTCATCTATTTCTCCTCCACTATACTTCTGCTTCTTCTCTAGTAAGCCACTCATAAGCTACATTGAGTATCTTTTATTAGTCATTGCTATCTTGAAAACTTCTTTTGCATAGCCACAATTAAATTTTATTTTATGAGATATTAACTCCCACGTCTCCCATATTTTCCAACCTTGAATTGAAATTAAACTAATGTGTCAATGTAATATTTAAAAAAGAAAGAAAATATGACATAAGAGACAATAAAAAAGAAAAGAATATGATAATTAATTAATATTAACTTGGCACTTGCTGGCTCTTCTACATAAAAAGGAGAAAATGGCTGTTAGGACAGAATGGATGATGAAGATGGAAGGTAGTTAAGTTATTGTTTACATCTTATGCCCTGGCCAGAATATATGTTCTTTTATTTAACGTTTTGGAAATATTTTCTGTTTGAATTCTGCAAAGCCTACCTGATAATTTCTTGTAGCCTTTCACAATGTTTAAATGAGCACAAAACTGCTATGTAGTTTTTAAATGTACCTTGCTCCAAGCACCACATGTTAACAGTATGAATACGTTTTATAATAGAGTAAAGGGAACCTGGTTGAAAGGCCAAGTGTTTGATATTTGTAATCTTTGGTTTGCATTGTTCTCAGTTTTCTGATGTCATGCATATAGGTGACATAAAGGACAAAATGGACCTAGGTACATTGACAAGGTCTAAGACCATCATTGGTGACAAGTCCATGAGCAATATCACATATGGAGCAAACCTGATAATCTTGATTTAAGTCTCAGAAAGGCTGGACATAAAGGCACATGTTTGTAATCCAGCTCCTATATGGGAGGTAAAGATAGAAGAACGTAGACCTTATAGGCTGACTATGCAGAGCACAAAAAGAATAAGACAAACCCTTCCATAACAAGGTGGAAGATGAGACCCAACTCCTGAAACTTGTCCTCTAATCTCCACATGCATGTTATGTCAGGTTTACACCTGCTGTTGAGCACAAACACACATAAACACACAGACACACACAACACAATTTTCATTCATTTATTTCGTCTTGCATGCACATGCTTGAATATATGTATGTGCAGTACATTCAGGAACCCACAGAGATCAGAAGTAGAGTTGGAACTCCTAGAATAGAATGGTGGTGAATTGTACCCTTTGTGTGCAAGGAATGGAATCATGGTCCTCTGGAAGAGCAGCAGCTACTCTTAACTGCTGAGCCGTCTCTTTAGTGTCAATCATAACAAAAAAGATATTTGAGAAATTTAGAACAGTCTGAATCTTGTTATTCTATTTATTCCATGTATGAAGCTGCAGTTATTTGCTCAAGAGGACCATTTCCAATCTTTGAAAAGTGGCTGTTTTTCCTTGACAGATTCTCAAAATAGGAAAAGAAAATATCTGGTATACCGCTACCATGGGAGAAATTTCCCATAAAATAAAAATATTATCAAATTGTTATGATTTCATAAGATGAGCATTATTCAGTATGAATGGGATAGAAATAGTACCTAAATAAAGGGAGGTAAAATCATGGCTTCGTGTATATTGATGGAGCACATCTTTAGTAATGATTATGGTTTATGCATCTCCATTGATCTTCGAAACATGTAAATTGGAGATATTGCTCTCTTTTTTAACTTTGGTATAATAATTACAGAAATTTTTGTTTTAATGCTATGCAGTTAGTTCAATAAAGTGGCTAGACACTCACAAGGAATTTTAGTCTATCTTTCAAAATATAGAGGTGAAGCAGGAAGTAGCTACATTACCAGGGATTTTATTCCCTGCTGTGTGTGGATAGCTCTGCTGACAACTTCTTGCTCATAAATGAAGAGGATTATTTCAGTTCCTGGACAAGATACTTAATAAGCTGCTGGGTCTTCTCTATGTTCTCTAGCTGCTAAGCAGACAAAGTGGACTTCCCCATGTTCTCTAACTGCTAAGCAAATAAAGTGGACTTTAAGACCCTATAAGAGGCAGGAACCTAAGACAGTGACTAAGGTCTTTGTATCATTTTGTGAGGGATAAATGTTTTATCAATGATATTGTATTGGGGAGTTTAGTTAGTAGCTGTATTGTGTAATTCTAATGTATGTATGAGAAGAGGAAACAGATGCTGTATATGACCCCAGTATCCATGATTTTTCTAACATATCCTTGAGTAGTTATATCCAAATTATTGGTAGTCTATTGGACTTCATGTAATCATTCAATATTTTAATAAGGCTTATTTTATCAAGTACTTATACTATACATCAGTAACTAGTTTTTTACACATGCTAAAACATATTTACATAAGCCATGTAATGATGATTGTGATAATATCCATGCTTAGCAATATGTCACTGCCAGATTTGTGGATATTATTCAGAATTCCAGAATCAGTGGAAAATATAGTATACTCAAAATGTATATTTGAGGAGGGAATCAATCAACTTATTTTTGCTCTGGCATAAAACTGCACCCCTAGCCTAGTCTAAAAATGCCATGTATTTGGATATTGGTGTATGATGTCCAAATACAGACAGAGGTGAAACCTTGATCACTATTTGGTTATTGATATTTTACTCATTATCTCTCCTGCCATCATGATGACCTCAGCATTCCCTTTGATATCCTTGTTGCTAGGCACAGTGAGTGGTACAAGATCAGACTTGGCTTTAACACAAACATATATACATATACATGTGCATGTATAGTATGTGTATGGGTTTGTGTTTGTGTATGTATATGTGCATATATATGTTTGTGTACATCTGTTTGTCTATGTGTATGTTTATGTATGTGTATTTTTGTGTATGTGTATATATATATGTATGTCTGTGTATGTTTCTGTATGTGTATTATATGTGTATATGCATATAAAACTATTATGGTTTTCACTTGCTTTAGCCAAGAGTTCAAGTTTCTCTTTAATTCTGGTACATCATTTAGTTTTGTGCTTTTCTTGGTTCTAAATGTGTGCTTTTTAGAATTTCTCCATGTATTCCACCTAAAAAGCTATTTAGAAAGAAATCTCAAGTCTCCAAGTATCCAAAAATTGTTTTTACTTGTGACAATTTCGGTTAGCCAATGAGTTCATTATGAATCCTCATTTCAGGTACAGGATGCTTAAAATTGAGGTAATGACTCCATTAGCCAAGCAAAAACACAATATTTCAGTTTTATATGCTCTATATCAAAAGAACATGGTAAATAGGTGTTTCCCCTGTGAAATGTAAACAAATTAAACCCAGGACATATGAGGCAATAAATTAGAATTTCTTTTCAGTTACTGTCAGTTGTCTTTTTTCTTCCATTCCTTGAATTTTCAAACCTTATATGTGAGGTAATTTATGCACTCACTGAGCTGAATATAGTCTACACACATTATAAAATGGAGTTAAAAAAAAGTCACAGTGTCTAACCATCCTTTGCTTTGTACTGTTATACCCTGCAGGAAAAGAAAAAGATATGAATTTATAGTATGATCTATAAGTAAATGTGTAAAATATATGAAGCCATAATTCATATACATTGATTCTGTGCAGCTTCTGTTTTGCTAATTTAAAAAAGTTTTACAATAGCATTCTTTTTAAAATATGCTTGTCAAAAGATCTAACCCAAAAGATAATAGAATTAGTAACATACACGAAATAGCATGGGCTGCTTTCAACTGAATTAATGTAGATCTCTATACTTTGTTCCAGCATGAGGGAAATATGATAATTTTGTCAAGAAGGCTATTGATGTCTCTCTATAAGAATAAAAGATATGAAATGTCATTATGTTAATTAAATATAATTACCTTAAAATAATTAATACATTATCAATTGCAGTGCACTACTAAGCATTAAATACACAGACGAAAATTCAATACAATTGATATTGCTCTACTTTTTTATTCAAGAAGTGAAGAAAATAATCTCTGTGAGGTTTTGGTTGTTTGTTTATTTGGTTGTTTTGGTTTTAGAGACTCGGTTTCCTTGAATAACAATCCAGGCTGTCCTGGGGGAAGTGACACTATTAAGAGGTGTCACCTTGTTGAAGGAAGTGTGTTACTGTGTGGGTAGGCTTTGAGACCCTATGCTTAAATTCTGTCCAATGGGGAAGAGATAGTCTATTCTTAGCTGCCTTCAGATTAAGAGGTAGAACTCTCAGTTCCTTCTCCAGCACATCTGCCTGAATGCTTCTGTACTTCCAACCATGGAGATAATGGACTGAACCTCTTAAACTGTAAGCCAGCCCTAATTAACTGTTTTACTTTATAAGAGTTGCCTTAGTCATGGTGTTATTTCAAACAATGAAACTCTAACAAGACAACAGGCTAGCTGAAAAACTTACAGGGATCTTCTGGTTCTGCCTCCAGAGTACTGGGATTTAAGGTATGGGCTAACACACTCGGCTTTTCTGAATATGTTTTCAATCAATGCACTAATGAGACACATGTTTTTCAGCAGTTTTGAAACTAGATAGGTGAAAACCATATAAATGAATCATTCAACTTTATAAGTGGTTGCTGCAGATCAATACCCTTATTCCAGTGCTGGAAACAGACTTTTCTCTAGAGCTTCCTCTTTTGGAATCTGGGCTTGTTTGTTCCCATGTAAATAATGCTATAGATTTTATGACTATCTTTATTCACTGAGTTTGGGACCACTGGCATCCAGAAGACAGTATAACTGGGTACTTTTGAAATTGATGTGTTTGAGTGGCCTCCTTTGAAAACTCTGGAATTCTGTATGTTCAGGTGGGGGAACCTATCTAAAGGGAAATATATTTTGTCTGAGTTCCAGGTTTTAATAGTGCATCATCAAAATCCTCAGGGCATGTTCACACACACACACAGACACATAGACACACAGACACACACACACACACACACACACACACACACACACACACACACACACCAGCAGCAGCAGCAGCAGCAGCAACAACAACAATAAAAAAATATCAACACGATATGCCTGCTAGTATTAACAGTAGCATTAATGTTATAGAAATAAGTATTAGGATCTAATAGGACCTAAGGCCCACTCTATGTGACAAAATACATATCTGTCACTGTTAGAGAGTCTGAGAATATGTGTACATAAGGAAACACAATGCTAACATTCTGATAAATTGACCTAATATCAAAATGAATCCTGATGTCTACTGATGTATGTGTAGATCAAAGGATTTTTCAATTGTCATAAGAAAAGTTTGTTTTTGCAACCAATAGCAATTAACACAGAGCCCTTAGCTGGTCAATGTGCAAGGCACAAAGATGGTGGAATGCTCAGCCCTATATAGGACATTTGTACCATTCTTAAAATGTTTGTGGATTTTGTTGATGGAATGGGGTAAGAATGATTGTAAGAACCAGAGGTGACTGAAAGCATCAAGAAAAGAGCTTTCCTGACACATTAGGGCAGTTGCACACATGAATTCACAGTGCAAAAGTAACTTTTATTTTCCTGGTGTAATTATTGTCTTGGAGGCTGACTGCTGAACAAGCTCATGCTAGTTCTTTCTGAACTCTGGTTGGTTGATTCAACTCAGCTGTTCTGGCTCAAACTTGTCTCTAAGCTGACTGATACAATCTGGCTTCTCTCAGCCTCTCAGTGAATTACTCTATTCGGCCTCAAACTAACTTTTTCAATTTGTTCTAATCGTCTGGCTCCTTACTCTCTGATTTCCACTGCCTCTGCTGACCTACATTGAACTGCATGAACAAATTCCACTCCACTGAGTTGTACATACTGCACAGACTCCCAGCTGACTGAACGCTTTCTCCCTTCACTCCTATACCTGACTCATTCTGTATAAACATTCTATGACACATCACTTTTTATTCCCCTCAATTAGATGTTATTGTCCACAATTAAAGATGTGTACAAAGGGCATATCTGTATTCCAGCCAGGTCACACAGACCTATAAGGTTTTTGGATGTGATCAGAGTAGCCATTGCTTGATTAAAATTCCTATACATCATAGTGATTATAAATGCATGCATAAGACCTGTTCAGGCTCCAGTCAAATATAATCCTATATTTGTGTGAGTGTGGACATAAAATATTACAATTAGGTGAGGAGGCTTTTAAAAGCTCCTGGAAAAGGAAGAATTTGTTTATTCTTATGATGTGAATCCTAGTAGTCTAACAATACACGAGGGCATGAACTACTCTTAAAGGAGCTAGACTGTAAATTGGGAAAGATAAAAATGAATGATGGAATCTTAAAGCTGGGTATGGAGATGGAAAGTGGGGAAGGGGAGGAGTTAAGAAAGGGAAGTTGAATATATTTAAGATATATTGCATGAAATTATCAAAAAGTTAAAAACAGTTGCAAAATCACTTGTCACTTGCTAGGTACCTAACCTCCATTGTTATTTGGATTGAAAAATACATATAAAAGTGTAAAAACTAATATTGCATTAACTTCTGTGATATTTGTTAGTTTTCATTATCTTTTTGTACCATCTTTATATTTGTAATTCATACACTTGAGAATTGGATCTTATATTTAGCTTGTGAAATAACTCTTCAGTATGGTGTAACCACACTTCTTGAGTATCTGCTCCACAATCATAATTTTGATTTTGGATTTTTATGTCCAGTATTCTCCTAGAACTGTCCGATAATCTTACTCGGCAAGAAGAGACTTAGAACTCTGACCCTGTTCTAAGCCAGTATATTTTCATGGCTTTACTTGTTACAGAAAAATACTGAATGCTACCTTTACAAACATGTGCTGCTTTTGGCTAGGACTCGTACCCACTGAAATGCTAGGCATTGCAACACATCAAACACCTGCAGCATGATTTAATATTTAATGTTTGTGAGGCTTTGGGAACATGAAGACTGGAAAGTTATGCTGTAGTAGAAACTGTCAATGAATGCACAAAGGGGTGCAGAAGGAAAAGAAGGAGTAAAGATCAATGGGAGGAAAGCATCTTATACAAAGTGTGCTTAGGAAAACTGGTTTATCATATGGAAAATGCATGAAACAAGAACAAGAGAAGAATAATCAAACACGAGACATGCTGATTGTGAAGGTGGATTTCAGACTTGCCTCTCCAACGAGCCCTGGTAGCACGATGGGAAAGAACAGTTCCGGGCGTGTAAGAATAGTGACAGAATGAATTCTAGAAAGGTCAGTTGGTCTTTTTTTCAGTATTTGTTTAAGAAAAAAAAAAACGAAAGAAAGAAAGACAGGATATTTTCCCTTTAGCGATAGTGGCTTAAATGTCAGTATGGATATTAGAGTCACATCAAATTCCAATTGGAATCGTGTAGCTTCCATTTACTAATTCTGTAACCTTTAGAAACATATTTCAACAACTGGAAAATGTTTTCCTGAAAGTGAAGAATAAAATACATCTAAATTGTTTGAGATGGCCAGTGTTCAGTAAATGAAAGCTGTACAAATGGCAATGGCATCAAACAGTAAGATACTCATTAACAGAGCCCATGGCATCTGTCAGGTCAGCCTCCCCTTTGATCTCGGGCATGGTCATAGGTTTCATTTATAATGAAACTCTAACAAAAGAAACTGATTCTTAAATGTGTATAGGATAATTCTTCATTCCTTGGGGGAATATAACTTACAGTTTTCCACTGTCTAAACAAATTAGTTTCTGTATACACACATCTGCCTGGTTAATGGGCTCTTGTCCCATTTCTAAAATATAAAATGTACTTGTGTCTTGTGACACAGACCAGGATGTAAGTAATCAGCTCTGACTTCAATGTTCTCACACTAAATTGAAATGATGCCACCTTTAAAGTTGTTTCTAAGCCAGTGAGCTTGAGGTTCTGTCTTTCCATATTCAGGCACAACATACACTTTTACACAATTTTCAAACAGTCCCCCAATTGCCTATTATAGCATGAGAGATGACATGTACCAAACTACCCTACTGTTTAACTCAACTCTCAGGAAGCTACTTCACCTTGAAATTGAAAAATTCTTTCTCTTTTACACCATTTAAGTTTTTCTTCCTCAGACTAGGCATTCTCATGTCAGTTTTACTACTGGCTGACATGAGTCATGAATAAACATAAGACAAATCTGTTTTGGGACATGCCTACTGTGGTGGTTTGAATATGCTTGGCCCAGTGCGTAGACTATTATGAGGTATGATCTTCTTGGAGGAAGTGTGGCTTTGTTGGAAGAAGTGTGTCACTGTGGCAGTAGGTTTTGACACCCACCTCACAGCTGCTTAGAAGACAGTCTTCTGGCTGCCTTCAGATCAAGAGGTGAATTCTCAGTTTCTTCTCCTGCACTATTTCTGCCTGGACATGATTCCAGTCTTAATGATAATGGACTCTATGTCTGAACCAGTAAGCCAGCCCTAATTAAATGTTTTCCTTTATAAGAGTAACCTTGGTAATGGTGTCTATTCACAGCAATGGAAAACTTAACTAAGAAACCTACAAATACCAAACACCCTAAAGTAATTACTCCAATTGCTTTATCAACTTCTGTATATTGTTTAGCTAAGATATGCACAAAATATTACTAATGTGCAATTTTATAGGCAAAATTGATTCTTTTGACAGTATATATATATTATATATGTTTGTATATATATATATATATATATATATATATATGTGTGTGTGTGTGTGTGTGTGTGTGTGTGTGTGTGTGTGTGTACGTGTGTGAGAGAGAGAAAGACAGAGACAGAGAGGGAGGGAGAGAGAGTTAGGATATTCTTTAAATAGATAAATTAATTCTTTATATTAAAATTAGTTTGTCAAAATAACAAATTTCAGATCCCTAAAATCCTTAGATACTTTTTTTATGGCAGAAATTTAGTCAATTATTGTTACTCAAGCATAGATTTAAATATTTGGGGCATTAAAATACTCCATAGTAAAATCTCTCAAAAACGGTGGAAACTGTTACCTTATAAATGCATCTATATGTACATGTTGACATGTAGATATTTATTTGAGTATTTATATTATATTGATATTCCTCTCATTGTCTGTTTTCTGACCATTTCTGGTTTTGTTTTATTTGGTTTGGTTTGGTTTAGCACTGTCAAACAGTGCAATAATGTAACAATTCAAAGCTCCTCTAACAGTTTGTTACATGGGGCAGAGAGGTGGCTCAATGGGTAGAGTTGTTTATTGGCAGGTCTCATGTCCCTAATTCGGTTTCCAGGACACATACGATGGAAAGAAAGAATGGAATTTAAAAAAATTACAAGTTGTTTTCCAATATTCATTTGCACATCATGGTACACATGAACAGACACACATACACACATACATATACACATACACACATACACACATACACACATACACACATACATATACACATATAAATAAACAAACAAATAATAAATATATAAAGTACAATTAAATTCAAAGTTTTCTACCCTAATAATAATATTTAATATTTGTGTTGTTTTTACTTTCTACATTTTTAGGGTTTTGAACAGTGGTTCTCAACCTGTGTGTGACAACTGTTTAGGTTCTCTCACAAAGATTGCCTAAGACCATTGTAAAACACAGATATTGACATTATGATTAATAACAGTAGCAAAACTACAGTGATTAACTAGCAACAACAACAACAACAACAACAACAAAAACCCCTAAAACTTTATGGCTGGGATCGCCACAACATCAAGAACTGACTTAAAGGGTTACAGCATTAGGAAGGTTGAGAGTTACTACTCTAGAGAAAGGGCTAAGAGGTTAAGAATATCTTATGTTCTTGCTGAAGACTGGAGTATGATTCCTAGAACCCATCTTAGGAGGCTGAGGAATACTTCTATCTCCAGTGTCAGTGTATCTGACATCTTCTGTCCACTGTGGGTACCCATACACACTTGTATATGACCACATACATAGATAACACATACATAAAAACTAACATAAGTACTTTCATATCTGGTAAGAGAAGTCTTTGAGTTTCAAATTTACTTTCTACAGGCATTATAATATAAAATAACTTGAGGAATGTCTGTCAACTCAATGTATATCTAAACTACAACATTTCTGTTGAAGGAGACAATGTCTTTTATACTCAATAGTTTTAAACTTAGCCATGAAGATTGTTAGCTAGCTATTATTTTATGAGTTTGCATAAATCTAATAATTTGAAGAGGAGATTAAACAGCATTAATTTATAAAGGAAACAAAGAGCTCCCATGTGAGATTGTTCAATTTTCTCTCATTATTTCAAAGAGAACACTTTTCTATTTTGTACTGAGATGAGAAACAAGTTGACTAATTGAAAAGTGATTAAGAAGTAAAAATAAAAGCAGCATCTCCCTGTATATGGGATGTTACTTTTGCTGTTACTTCTTGGGAAGGAAGTGCCTCACCTTGCAGAAACTTGAAGTGCCAATGAGGTGGGGATACCCAGGGTGAGCCCCCACTCACACAGAGGAGAAGGAGGGATGGTGGAAGAATTATGGGAGGGGGTTAATGGGAGGGAGCAGTGAACAGGATGTAAAGTGAATATGTAAAAAAAAACAATAAAATGAAATTAAATAAATATATAAAAGTAAAACCTTAGCTTTAAACAGAAACAAATTCAAATTTCTTTATACAGTAACATAACTGATTATGTCATCAATTTATAAAAAATTAATATGCAACACAGAGGTTACGGTATATAAAAGAAGTACAAACCTGTAAAGTGGCTATGACAAAATCCTGTGATGCTGAACATATTCAAACTGTGGATATTCTTCCATTTATTCCAAGTGCCATTCCTGAGATCAGTCCAGTCAAAAGACAAAACCATATAAACAACAAAAAGGCTTAGGGATTTCTTTTTTTAAACTTTCCTTTCATTGTTTGACAATGTCATTCATGCAAAGAGCTCCAGTGAATCAGTTAGCACAGAGAAGGTGGCCATGTGTTCTAGTACTTTATATTTATAGCAACAGTCCTTCAACTGTCATATGCATTTTATCATTTGATATATCAAGCTTGTTTAATTCCATTACTCAAACTATCATTCTCTAAAGGAAACTAAGGTAAGATTTGCAAGAAAAGAACACATTTCCTATGGATGGGTTATGAGACTGGTGTGTAAGACAGCACTCATTTTCATATTATAGCTTAAATAAAACTTGCATAAACTGCCATCTGATGAAAGTTACAACTCTTAATAAAAATGGATTTTTTTTGGATGATATTAAATGAAGAACAGAAATCACTCCTAGAAGTTACTGAAATCATCTCAAAATAGACTGTTTTATATGTAGGATCTTAAAATATTTTCATTGTAAACTAGCACTAGTCTTTAATTCTGGAGGATCTTTCAGTCAAATTGTGAAGGAAATACATTGCTAAGAAATAGTGGCATGGGTTGGGTCTTTATCTCAGCACTTAGGAAACAGGCAGGAAGATATCTCTCAGTTCTAGGCTACTGATAATAAATCATTTTGGAACATATATTTTAAGGCAGATGAAAGAAGTAAAAACCTGTGAAGTACACATAGTAACTTTAAGGACTACATAGAGAGATTCTGTCTCAAAAACCAAAATAAACAATCAAACAGACAAAACAAAACACATTAAAATTAAATAATAATAACCAAAAATAAGTATTTGTTTTTGCACAACTTCCTATTTTATTGTTTGAAAATTTATACAATAATGTAATTTATTTTGACTAAATCCACAATTATTCTAAGAATTCTATCTCTGCCCCTCCCCCCATATTTCCTCTCAGCTTCATATGCTCCCCACCCTCACCTGTTGTTTTTTTTAAACACAATGAATCCACTTACTGCTTCTTCTACATCATTAGTATAGGACCTTTCACTGGAGCCTTGGTAGCCTCCAGAGGTCATACATCTGGAAAAAAATTACTGTTTCTCTCCTGCATTCATCAATTACTAAGATCTTCTGATAATGTTGAGACTTTTCATAGTCATTGCTGTGTTTTGTTTGGCTTGATTTTATAGAATCTTGTGCAGAGACATGGTGATAAAAGAGTTGAGGAAAAGAACAGAAGAAACATTGGCAAACTATCCTTCTCAAGGGGTTAATAATTCACATAATTCAGTAACAAAAAAACAACTCAAATGAAAAGTGGGCTCGTGATCCAAGAAGGTGTTTCTCAGAAGGTGGATGAATAGCCACAGGCTTATGAAATGATTTCCATCATTAACCGTAAGTCAAAGTCATACCATTAATGATATATCAATGTATTTCAGTTAAAACAAATATTTTCATAGAGAATGTTGGTGAGGCTGTGGTGGAAGGGAAACTGTTGGAAAGGATGCAAATTAGTTATAGTATGAGGGAAACAGTATAGATGTTCATTATAGAGTCAAAACTAAAGCTAACATATGATTTATTTCAATTCCTGGAATAAAACCTAATGGACGTAAATTCAGTATGGTGGAGAAATAATCAGCAGCCCCATGACAATAGGACTACTGTTCACAAGAACTGAGATACTGAATTCAATCTATGTATTCACTGGCAAATTAATAAATAAAGAAAATGTAGGACTTATATAGTATGAAATATTGAATGCAAAAATAAAGTCTTGCCATTTATAATGTATTAGCAATAATAATTTTTCTCCACAAATGAGATCACATTGTGTTGATCTCACACAATGGATAAGATAACTTGGATAGGGTAACTCCATTTAACCTGCGCCCACAGGTAGAGGTCTCCACCTCCAGAGATTTAAATATTAATGAGTTATCTAAAGGTGGGGGGGCGTAGCTAATTAAGTTATCCCCTCCCCTTTTACCCTTCCCTATAAAAAGTCAGGGGAGCTTGGCTTTTGGCGGGGGAAAGTGCACACCATCTACACCTATTTACCACGCCATGAACAATAAAAGCTTTGGAAAAAACGTGTAGCGGGAAGAGCGCAACCCAGCAGCAGGCCCTCGTGGGACCCGCCGCTGAATCTCCTCTCCCCTCCCGCCCTATCTGAGTTTCTTTTTTCCCCACAACATTGTATGTACATGAATTTATACTTCATGGTTTCTTAAAGTATCGGGTGGTTCTGTACTGAAATTGTTATTTTATATATACTCATATGTCCATAAAAGAAGTATATAAGTTTGCCAGTTTAAAAGTACTCTGTCCAGAAAAGATCTTATACACACTTGCAAACTATTTGTTAGTTTGATAGAAAAAATTAACACGTTAAATATCAACTTGCATTTGATTATAGTAATTTTGAATACTTTTACGTATGAGTTGTTTGTATTCTATTTTTTAATTTCCTTTTCTCCCTTACCTTGATATGTTAACTGAGAGAATGGTACTTTAAAATAATTTATGAAAGTCTTTACATGTCAAAGTTGTTCAAGCATTATCTATAGCTATGAGTATTTTAATTGTTTTATGGGTTTGGCATACATTTTAAATTTTGTATTAGTTTGTCCTAATTATAATAAGTTCATTAATTGGGCATTAATGTTCATAAACTTATTAGAAAAAATATTCTGCTTCTACATATTTTGTTTTGGTTTCAACTTATCGAAATGTCTTTCTACATGTGAGTGTATTTAGTAAAACAAAACCAAACATAATCACAGCAACAAACCTATAGTCTAACAATAATAGAAAGGACAAAATAATACCAAGTATGTCCAGATATTATAAAAGAGGAAATCATCTATAAATAAATATGTTTCATACCTTTTGGTATAAATATAAACATCACCATATGTAAGCATATGTGCATATATATTTTGTAACAAATGTTCAAAGTAAGCCTATATTTTAAAAGGTAGACTTCTCTTTTCTCTTCTCTCTCCTCTCCTCTCCTCTCCTCTCCTCTCCTCTCCTCTCCTCTCCTCTCCTCTCCTCTCCTCTCCTCTCCTCTCCTCTCCTCTCCTCTCCCCTCCCCTCCCCTCCCCTCCCCTTTCTTCTTCTCCTTCTCCTTCTTCTTCTTCTTCTTCTTCTTCTTCTTCTTCTTCTTCTTCTTCTTCTTCTTCTTCTTCTTCTTCTTCTTCTTCTTCTCCTTCTATCTATCTATCTATCCATCTATCTATCTATCTATCTATCTATCTATCTATCTATCTTTCTTTCTCTTATATTTCACTTACAAAATATCAACAAATACCTAAGTGTATTTTATAAGCTTCTTATTATCATCATTCACTCTAGAATTTCTTAAATATTATTTCATCATACAAGCTGTCAGTTCACTATTCCAGATTCTTCTTGAAAAAAATTAGTTGTAGAAAATGATAATTACTCCATATAAGCATTTTGGAAATTCTGAATAACATTAGGGAGAAAGACTGCTATTTCTGAGGTGAGTTTTAATTGAAAAATAATTTCATAAGAAAGAAAATGCCAGTGTTGGAAATAGCTTTCATCTGTTGTCACAAACTTCCTCCCTTGCAAGACTGCACTTCACTGTCATTTAAAGAGTGACTGTGTACCTATGAAGCACACAGATACCATTTCTGGTATCACAGAATGGTGACATCCAGTTTCCAGTCATTTCCAGGAAGGTTACTTTTATCTTTTATTTCATTAACTGCTGGATGTACATTATCTTATAAAATCTGATAGACTATAAGAATTTGAAAAAGTAAGGAATTTACTGACTGTAATAACAGTAATATAGGGGATGTATGATTTATTATCTGTTTTTATGATGTCAGGAGAGTTATACATTTTTTATTGCAACAATATTAAACGGAAAATACTTAGCACATATTAAGAAAAAAAACTCAGAGAACTCTACAATTCTAAAATTTAGCCAAAACATACTATTTTAAAGTGTGACTCACAGACACTCCCTGATAAACTGAACTATTGTGTAAGTAAAAATATGACCCACAAATGTCAAGCTGAAATAAAACACTGAAAATAAACAAGGAGGATATGACACTTAAGTATCCAAATTTTCTAAGATGCATATCAACGAGAGGATTATATCTCTTTAAAAAATGAGGCAAACATTCCAACAATCTAGAATCACATAGGGAAGATCACGTGACATACTCTATCAATTAAAACCATACTTCATTCTTATGTTTAATATACTGTGTATTTTCAGCTTCTCATATAAGTTTTCTTTCTCTCTTTTTTTTCCTAACTAATAAAATTCTATCACTTTGCCTGAATTTTAGGCTGTCCTACATGTGAGAGCAAGCTAGCAAAAATAAAATAGTTCCAAGTTTTCATATGCCAATAGAAAGAAGATCATGTTGCAACAACTAGTTTCCTACTGTGTGACATTCTTAGATTTGCAGAAGTGTCTATTTTGCTTTCTAATGTAGAGCAGAGATGACTGTTTCTGTTTAAGTATTAAACAGTACATGTACAGAGGAGATATTTTCAATAGCCAGAGATCAGAATGCTATGTCTTATGAAATAAAAAAATAGCTCTATGTAGATTTGTTTGAAACTTTATTAGACTCAGAGTAGAATATCTGTAATGATGGCACTAATGGAGCCTAAAGGATAAATAAAGAAAGGAGGCAGGACAGGGTGGGGAAAGGTTAACCAAAACAAAGTATACATGAAAAACATTATGGGATGCTACTAATTGTTAAACTAATTACAAAATACAACTTAAAACAAAAAAATGATTTCTGAAAGAATTACTCTGAATATGTGTATATTTTTGTTTTCAGAATATTCTTGTCACTGAAAGTAAATGCCAATGTAGGGCATTTTGTACTATCATGGGGGTTATTGGCTAGGGAGGCTTCAGAGATCTCCAAAACATCAAAGGCTATTGACATTGCCCTTGGTTACCTTCCATAAGGACATGCTAAGACCATGTTGCTGGAGACATCTCACTTTCTTGATGCACCACAAAGATAAAACCAGTAATAAACAAATCACAAAAAGTACTTTCTTTTGAACAGATTTGATAGCTCAGGAATATGCTATGCAAACTTTTAGGGAAAAAATATATTATTGGTTCTGTAGAATACTGAAGGATACATGCTGTAATGCTGTGTGGTTTTGGTGGAGGGGCCTGCCGGTACAGCAATGACATAACTGTTATGGTGTAATTTATCGCTTTCTGATTGGATTTTAGGCCTTCTTGACAAGGGGAAATCCCATCCCTAGAATTGTAAGCGATTTCATATGCTAACTACAACTACACTTATAAACTTACATCACAGATGCAGAGTAAAGCTCTCTTTTTACAGTGGTTGTCAGTTTGCAGAAAGTAGGATCTGCACTGAAGAAAGCACAATGAGTCCTCCAGGAAAAAAAAAAAAAACAAAAACAAAAACAAAACAACAACAACAACAACAAAAAACCAATTCCGAAAGATGAAAGATCAGAACAGAAACTGACATCAGAAAGCTCAATGAGTCCTCCAGAAAAAAACAATAAAACAGCCCTGAAAAGCCATAGATCAAAGGAAGAAGAGACATCAGAAAGCTCAATGTCTACTCCAGAAAAAAACAGTCCAATAATCCTGAAAGACCATGGATGAGAAGAGAAATGGAGTTAGAAAGGACTCAGACTCTTCCAGAAACAGATGATAAAACAATCCCAAAATTTCAAGGACCAGACCAGAAACAGACATTAGAAAGTTCAATGACTACTCCAAAAAAAAAAGACAGTACAGCAATCCTGAAAGACCAAGGACCAGAGCAGAAACAGAAGACTTACTAGCTGAGGAACAAGATGCAGTGACAAAGGCAGGTAAACAAGGTGACCTACAAGACTACAAGGCCCATGTGATAGCTAAATTCAACACAAGTGTGGATCTACACTATGACAGCCCAGAGATGAAAGTATTGTCTGATGCTTTTAAACAATACCAGAAAACCTTAAGGCTTCACACCATTATCCTACATGGAAGACCAGGAGTTCGGAAGTCAGCTTAAGACAGAAGTATTGTTCTGGGCTGGGCACAAGGTAAACTCTACCAAGACATGCCCTATGTCATCTTCTTCTCTGTTGGAGAAATAAAGTGGATAGAGAAGAGCAGGTTGGCACAGCTTATTACCAAGAAGTGACCAGACTTTTGTACTCCAGTGACAAAGATCATGTCCCAACCAGAAAGACTCTAGTTTGTCATAGATGGTTTCAACTATATGGACTCCGTCCTCCAAGATGATGATATTATGACACTCTCCAGAGACTGGAAGGTTGAGCAGCCCATGTACATCCTGATGTAAAGCCTCCTGAGGAAGGCCCTCCTACCCCAGTCATTTTTCATCATTACCACCAGAAACACAGGCTTAGAAAAGCTCAAGTCAATGGTGGTGTCCCCCCGTATATAGTGGCTGAAGGACTGTCTGCATCAAAGAGATTTCAGCTGGTCCTCGAGAACATCTCTGATGACTACCAGAGAACGCAATTCTTCCATTCTGTGATAGAAAATCACCAGCTATTTAACCAATGCCAGGCTCCCTCCATGTGCTTACTGGTCTGTGAAGCTCTACAGCTGCAGAAGAAGCTGGGAAAGGAATGTACCCTACCCTGCCAGACTCTCACTGGTTTGTGTGCCACCTTGGTGTTCCACTGGCTCACCTTGAAAGGGCCTTCCCAGGGTACTCTCAGTCAGGAAGAGCAAATTACTCTAGTGGGTTTGTGCAGGATGGAAGCTGAGGGAGTGTAGACTATGAGGTCAGTGTTCTACGATAATGACCTAAAGGACGACAGCCTAAAGGAGTCTGAGATCTCAGCCCTCTTTCACACAAACATCCTTCTCCAGGTGGGCCACAGCAGTGAGCAGGGTTATATTTTCTTCCACCTCAGCCTGCAGGATTTCTTTGCTGCCTTATATTATATTTTAGAAGGGCTGGGGGAATGGAATCAGTATTTTCCCCTCATTAAAAACCAACGGAGCATCATGGAGGTGAAGAGAACCAACAACATTCACCTCCTCTGGATAAAGTGTTTCTTATTTGGTCTCATGAACAAGGATATCTTGAAGACTCTGGAGGTTCTGTTTGGATGCCCCGTGAACCTGACTGTTAAGCAGAAGCTCCAACACGGGGTCTCTCTGATAGGTCAGCAGGTCAATGGCACCAGCCCGATGGACACCCTAGATACCTTCTACTATCTTTTTGAGTCTCAGGATAAAGCACATAGCTCTCAACGGCTTCCAAGAAGTGTGGCTTCTCATTAACCAGAAGATGGAATTGATGGTGTCTTCCTACTATCTCCAGTAATGTCAGAACTTGAAGGCAAGCCTGGTGGATATCAGAGACCTTGTCTTGGAGGATAATACTCTCGAGCTCTACCCTCTTGTTGCTCTTCAGAAGACACTATGTGAGCCCCTCATAGAGTGGTGGGAAAACTTCTGCTCTGTGCTCAGCACCCACCCAAACTTGAAGGAGCTGGACTTGGGCAACAGCATCTTGAACAAATGGGCCATGAAGATACTGTGCCTCAAGCTGGGGAATTCATCCTGCAGTGTACAGAAGCTGATATTTAAGAGTGCAGAGATAGTGTCTGGCCTGCAATTTCTGGATGTTCATTACCAATCAGAACTTAGAGTACCTCAATCTAGGGAGCACTCCCATGAAGGATGATAACATGAAGTTGGCCTGTGATGTGCTGAAACATCCAAGCTGCTCCCTGGAGACTCTGAGGTTAGATACATGTGAGTAAACCCTCACTGGTTATGATATGATATCCACACTCCTTCTTTTAACCAGCCTAAAGTATCTCAGCCTGGCCAGAAATAAGGCGGGAGTAAAGAGTATGATATCCCTTGGGGATGCCTTGAGTAGCTCAAAGTGTTCACTGAAGAAGCTGATACTGGACAGCTGTGACCTCACACCTGTCAGCTGCCCCATTCTGGCCTCAGCCCTTTTCAGCAACCAGAACTTGACTCACCTGTGCCTGTCAAACAACAACCCGGGGACTGAAGAAGTACAACAGCTGTATCAGCTCATGATGAATCTAGAATGGGCTCTCCAGAGGCTGATACTGAATCACTGCAACATTGCAGATGATGCCTACAGTTTCTTGGCATTGATAACATTCAAACTACAGAAAACTGACACACCTGAGCCTGACCATGAACCCTGTAGGGAATAGTGCAACAAAGCTACTGTGGGAAGCTTTAAAGGAGTTGACGTGTTACCTTCAAGAACTGGAACTAGTGGACTGCCAGCCCACAGAGAACTGCTGTGAGGACCCGGCCTGCATGATCACAACAACTAAGCACTTAAAAAGCTTGGATCTTGGAAACAACACCCTGGGTGACAAAGGAGTCATAGCCCTGTTAGAGGGACTAAAGCAAAGTACCAGCTCCCTGAGGAGACTTGGTTTGGGGGTGTGTGAGTTGACTTTCAACTGCTGTGAGGCATTGTCATTGGTCATCTCTTGCAACTCGAACCTGAAGAGCCTAAACCTGGTAATGAATGGCTTCAGTACATCAGGAATGTTGAAGCTGTGCTGTGTGTTCCAATGCCCTGCCACTAACCTGTCCATAATTGGCCTCTGGAAGCAACAGTACTATGCCCAGGTGAGAAAACAGCTGGAGGAAGTGCAGTCTATCAAGCCCTACATGGTGATCGATGGTGACTGGTATTCTACTGATGAAGATGACTGTAACTGATAGAAAAACTGAAGACACAAGTCCCCTCTCCTTCATGTCCTAGGACTTCAGTATCTCTGAAATGTTTGTATCAAGAATGAAATAAACACAGAGCATTTAGAATTTAAAAAAAAAAGGAAGGAAAAGAAAAACTTATATCACCTATGGCTACTTGCATAAGATCTGCACAAGATTAAGCCATCCCAAATTTCTACATAAGTGGGGATAGAGAATCTCTCAACCTCACTTTTTAGTGAGAAGTTGATGGCAGTTAATAGTTACTGGTTGAGTGATACCCAATCCTCTTCTTCATCCTTCTCCTCTTCTTGTTCGATGATTTTGACATAGGGAAAGTAGTCTCTTTCATCAATGAATGTTCTCATATTCATGCAAATATGGACAATACCAACTGGACTTAATGATAGATAGATAGATAGATAGATAGATAGATAGATAGATAGATAGATAGATAGATAGAGATAGAGATAGAGATAGAGATAGAGATAGAAAGAAAAACATGGCCTAGGGAGGTAGAAGTGTGTTTGGAAGTAGAATAGTGGTAAATATAATGACATTTCACTCTATTACCCGTATTACTGGTAGAAGAATGAATTGCTGTCAATGCTTTAAAAATAAATTGAAAATACATACTATGAATCAGGGAGATGACTCAGCAATTTAAAGCATATCCTACTTTTGTGGAGGACTTGAATATGGTTCCCAGAACATCTGGATACTCACAGTTACCTGTAACTTCAGAACAAGGAGATCCTTTGCCCTCTCCTGGCCTTCACAGGCATTGCAAGCAAAGGTGCAAACCCATGCACACCCATGCACACCCATGCACAGGCACAGGCACAGGCACAGGCACAGGCACAGGCACAGGCACAGGCACAGGCACAGGCACAGGCACAGGCACAGGCACAGGCACAGGCACAGGCACAGACACAGACACAGTCACAGGGACATGCACACATCATTTTTTTAATTTATTTTTTAATTGGGTATTATATTTACATTTCAGATTTTATTCCCTTACCCCACTTCCCCCCACCACCCAGAAACCTCCTATCCCATGCCCCTTCCTCATGCTTCTATGAGGATGTGCCCCCACCTACCCTCCCACCACTCCTACCTCCCCACCCTCACATCTCAACCCTCACTCGGTGTTCATCCTTCATGGGACCAAGAATCTCCTCTCCCACCTATGCCCGACAAGGCCATCCTCCCCTACATATATAGCTGGAGTCATGGGTCCCTCCCTATGTGCTCCCAGGCTGGTGGTTTAGACCCTGGGGAGCTCTGGTTGGTTGGTATTGTTGCTCTCCTCATAGGATCACAAACCTTTTTTGCTCCTTCAGTCTTCTCTCTAACTTCTCTATTCGGAAACTCTTAATCAGATCAGTGGTTAGCTGTGAGCATCGTCCTCTGAATGTGTCAGTCTCTGGCAGACCTCTAAGGAGACAGCTATATCAGATTCTTGTCAGCTGGAAGTGCACACACCATTTTTAAATGTATGGTTTTTTTTTCCTGTTCATCTGTGTTACCATTTCTCTAACCTCCACAATTAAATCCTTTCCTCCATTTTCTTCTCCCTTCCTAGGATCTCTGTCCTGCTATCCCCGCTCTAGAGCTTCTCCCCCCTTCTCCAATGGTCCTACCTACTTTGCTAGCTTGAATGGTTTCTACATAATCCTAAAGGTTAGGACCCAGGATCCACACCAAGAAAAGAAAGAAATTACAGCATTCATATTTCTGCATCAGCATATTTTCCAGTTCCAACAAGTTACCTGTGAATTTCATTATTATTGTGGATAAATAAAATTGTGCTGTTCATTATTTGGCTACTAGCTCATTCCTGAGACAGAACAAGGTACAAGAATCAACTTATTATTTGGCTAACATGTTCAATCAATCAGGATTTACCAACTAACCCTAGCATAGACCCCTCCCCCTTTTCTCCTTAAAAACCCAATTTTGCAAACAAACAAACAAACAAACAACAATAAACATATCTGCAGCTGATGATTGCTGAGACTTGCTATCTGACTCTGCCCGATTCAAAGGCAGCTACCCCAGCCAGCCCTACCTCCTTTCCTCTCTAGGGTAACAAATCTCTGTGCCAGGTGTGTTCTGAACTGACTCCTGACTCAGAGGAGCTTCCCTGCCTCACACTCAGATGCACCATCACTTCACTCCCACTTAAATCATTTATTTAAGAAAATAAGTTGAATATTCTCTATTTAACCCCCTTTGTACAACACTTATTTCAAAGTGTTTAGATGAAAGAAAGGAATAGCCAGTTTTCAAAAGAAACCAGATTTTAGAAGAGGTTAAGGAGTCATTTAGCTTTATCTTCAAATTGTATGACACTGATGGAAAAGGAGTCAGGTATGGGTTGAAGAACTGAGTTTGGTAGAATATATGTCATTAGGATTGCAAGGATTTCTTGTGCTAAGAAATAGGGGAAAACAGTCATATATGAGCTGTACATAGGAACCATCTTTAGGGTTTTTTTCTTACTATACATGTAAGTTGCATGTGAGATCAAGTAACACATGTAAAAAAGTAAATTACTTCCACTCATAAAAAATGTGATAAGGAAGAATAAATAGACGAGGACATTGACTCTACCATGTTGTAAGCAGGAACAGAGCTTTTGATGTTGAAGTTAATCTGAAGCCTGGAATGGAAGGCCCACATGCTGTGTGCAAAACACACCTCTCTGTGGGCTCCTGAACCTGCAAAAATTCATAGTTAATTTAAGGGATGATTTGTACTGTGCCTAATGGGAAAATATAAGGTTATATTAAGAATTGTTTGATAACAGTTGACATTTCTGAGAGAAGAAAAGCTACCACCAGTGGTGGGTGAATTATATTTTTGGAATTCTTTTCAGCATTGTCTATAGAAAAATATACAAAAGTAAATGATTTGCAAATTATATCAGTCTCTAGTAAAGATATCCACTATTATTTAAAGGTCTTAGAGCCTAACGAACATATTTAAATTGGTATAATCAATTGTGATTATATATCTCATGCTTCTTAATTAGTTTTCTATGTGAATATTATTTTTTTTTCCTGAGACA
The DNA here is from genome assembly GCA_030674055.1 of Rhabdomys pumilio. Taxonomy (NCBI): domain Eukaryota; kingdom Metazoa; phylum Chordata; class Mammalia; order Rodentia; family Muridae; genus Rhabdomys; species Rhabdomys pumilio. The sequence continues at coordinate 42,618,175 of JANHMN010000011.1, forward strand.
GCGTTTCTCTTGTGTAGTCCTGGCTGACCTGGAACTCTCTCTGTAGACCAGGATGGCTTTAAACTTTGTCTCCAGAGCACTGGGATGAAATGTATGCACTACCACCCTTAAGGCTGCTTTGATTTAAAAGAAATGGATTAATTAATACATTACCTTTATGATAGGTTAGTTTTCACATAGTTGTATGAGCAAGATATCTATAATAAGGTATATGCAAGGTCAACATCTGTTAAGGTCTGTTCACATTTTTATGTACAGAAGTTATGTTTTGCAAATGTATGACCCTACAGGTGTCTTTGTCTAAATATCTTATTTTCCACTTCAAGAAAACAAAAGCTCTTATGGGTAAGAGGCGAGAGTCAAGATAAATTTTTTTCTGGGGTATATCATGGGTGTTTTTTACTATTTGACTAAGTAGCTAAAAAGTACAGCATACTCATAGTATATCCCACAGATCCTAAGAAATTAAATAAGAAAGAAGGCCCAAGTCAGGATACTTAAATCCCATTTAGAAAGAGAAACAAAATAATTATGGGACACAGAGGGAGGGAGGGACCTGGGTGGAAGAGGGTAAAGCAGGAGAAAAGGGGATGCAGGATCAGGTATGGGGGAAAGAAGACAGGAGAAAAGCCCAGAGGAATCAGGAAAATGAAACATTAGCTAGGAAAGAACCAGCAGTTGCAAGACCAGGGAGCATGAGAATCAGGAAGGTGGAGAAACAGAGAACTGCAATTTTTAGAAACTTTCTTTACAATGTAGAGCAGGTTGTGGTTTAGTTTTGTATAAGGCTTTATTTTGTAGGCTAAGCTGGCCTAAATTCTTGATCTTTTTGCCTTTGTGTCCCAGGTGCTGGCCTTGGTGATGGAAATCACCAGGGGAGGTCATAAACTTATTAATTGACATTTATTTTTTCTGGTCTTCCTTTTTATTTAATTTTATGTTGAAGTTATACCAGTTGCCAAGCACAAGTGAATGGCCCATTATTCACTGCTTTAAATGGTCAAACACTAAGAATTAACAACATAGAAACTTGATTTTCATATCATATTTATTTCATAAAGGGATTATTTTGCCAGCAACCCTCATATTTACAGCTACTCAATGTGACATCACTGTATTGTCAAATAGTAACTGTGTGGGGATATTGCTAATTGAGATGATATCCTAATGAGAAATTAAAATTCCTTATCCTGTTCAGAGTGATAAAATTCCTATGACCAAAATTTTACCTTTCCCCTTCCCTCTTTATCTTCAGAGTTTCTCCTTTCCTATTAAATTTTTAGTGTCTCTTTTTTCTCATTTACTTTGCAATAAACTCATAAAAATACTTATTTACAATTCTTTCATTATTAAACAAGAAATAAAAAAAGACTTCAATGCTTAGTTTTTATTGTTTCATTACCACTTACCTATTTGTTCCTTTGTGTGTGTGTGCACGCATTCATGTGCATACGTATGCACACATGGAGACCCAAGGACAACCACAGGTATTGATGCTTAGGTCCTTGTTTTTCCTTTTTATTGTTGTTGTTGTTCTGAACTGTTCTTTTGTTTTCTAAAATACAGTGTTCACTTTGAATCTCTTAGTTTCTGGGGGTTCACCAAGTAGGCTAGGCTGTCAGCCAGGCGAGCCCCAGGGTTGATCCTGTCTCCACTTTTCTGCTGTGGGTTTATAGATACGTTCTACTATGTACAGCTGCTTTGTGGATTCTAGGAATTAATGTCTGGTCCTCCTGCTTGAAGAAAGTATTTTTATCAATGGAGCTATCTCTGTGAGTTCCTTACCTTTACAATTCAATAATTTTCTTTTTTTATCTTACCATCCATATTCTTTATTATGGAAAGAGTTGTATCAAAGATCAGTGTAACTAGTAATTTTCTCCGTATCTTATTTTTCTGATGTTTAAAAATTCTCTGCTTCTACACTATAATGCTGTCCACAATTTTGTTTTGGTTTGTTTATTCTCCTAGCCATGTGTGTTATCTCTGAGCACCATTATCTCGTGCACCAAGAACTCTCTGTCTGTCTGTCTGTCTGTCTGTCTGTCTGTCTGTCTGTCTGTCTGTGTGTGTGTGTGTCTCACTCTCTCTGTCTCTGTCTTTGTCTCTGTCTCTCTTTCATAACTGCAGTTTTAGAAACTGCAATCTTAATAGTTTCCTTTACATTTCTCTTGATCTTCACATTTTGACAAATGTTCTTTTTTCAGCTTTGGATCCTAATGTGCACATTTTCTTTATCAGCCACACTTTTTTTTTTTTACCTATATTTAGAAATTAATATGGATGAGATGAGAAGCTCTCATTCCTTGATCCTGCATATCAAGCTGCATAAAGCAGGAATTGTATCTTAGTCCCTCAGCGTGCCTTATGCAACATGGTCGTGACTACTACTGGGCAAGAAACTATCTGTACAAATATGCTTACCAATGATTATGTGCTGTGGGCTCATGATGTAAATATGTGATTAGAGTTTTTCCTTAGGTCAGATTTGCATTGGTTGTGGCATAAAATAAATAGCACACACTTTTGAACTCTAGAATGATTTACTGAACATATCTGAATGAAATTTATTATTTAAGGAAAAATGGAAGGTCTGTCATGAGAGAAGTCTTCAATCTGCAGAATCATCACAGTATACACATTATGAAAACTCTGCATACAAATAACCTTCCTTCTGGATGCCCCTAGCTGCTACATTTAGTCGCTTTCTTTGGAGGTTCTATCTGCTCTGCTATATCAATTTGTTTTTATCATGATTCGTTTCTTTTTAATCAGTCTACATAAATCTAGTCTTGGATTGTACTTGTTTGGAAATGTATGTAGAAAAGCTTAGAACTCGGGTATGACTTTAAATTAGATTTATTAAAACCAAAGCCACATTCTTAGAAGTAATGTATATCCCCAAATCTCTGTATCTACAAATTAGATGACTTCATATTTACTGGGCTAAGAAGGCCCTGAAGGGGCAGTTTGCTGCAGAGGTATGAAAAGGTAGTAGTTGCAGATATCTGTTTTGATAAGATAAACCTCTGCTCCTCCTCAGTCTTTTCAAGAACTCCAACCCATAACACGCCTTCTATTACATTAGCTGAGAAACACTTAGTGAACTCTTCTGTTCCTCAAAGGTTCCTTAAACCTAGGAATTCCAGGACACACAGCTTGCTTTATAACTGAAGTAATAAACAGTGAAAATAAGTTTTAGTCGTTCAACTTTACCTAAAACTGTATTTGTATATCATGCAATTCCTATATCTAGTCTTCATAAAAACATGCAGTTCGGGTTTGCTTTATACATGTTACATTTTTCTCTGGTGTAGGTTCTTTGAAGGAAATCCTATTAGCAGAATAGGACTCAAATTCTTTGAAAAGACAACTTGTCAACCACTTTACCATAGTGGGCAAATTTTCTTTTGCCTGGAAACAAATTAGACAGGATAAACCGAACAATGCATAATTATACATTTTGTTTTGAAACCTGGTCCAAGAATGTGAATTCTGAGTGCTTGTGGAGAAAAAAAAAACAAAAAAACAAAAAAACAAAAAAACAAAAAAACAAAACAAAAAAACAAACAAACAAACAAAAAAACAAAAGACAAGAGGCTTGTGATGTGACCTCAGTTTTCCAGTTTCTTCAGAGAATTGTTTCTGGAATGTGCATTTCTGTCTATCTTAGGTATAGAGATAGGATTCAGTTCACTTCAGTTTATTAATGCAATTGGTTATTTTCATTTGTTTATATGAAAAACATGTTTTATTTGGCATGTGTGACTTGTTCTTATGCTTAAGCATATTGCATATATGATTCATATTTTTTAACTTAAATATCTTTTCTTTTATTATTTAATTTATTGGATAATTTTTATTTACATTTCAAATGTTATCCCCTTCCCAGGTTCACCCCTCCAAAACCCTCTATCTCATTCCCCATCCCCTGCTTCTATGAGGGTGTTCCCCAACCCATTCACCCACTCCGGCCTCCCAGCCCTTGATTCTTCTTTACTCTGAGAGTATATAAACTGTTTGATCCTCTGAATCAAGTTGGCTATTTGATTAGATTTTAGTCCATTTCATTTTAGGCTTCATTCTCCCAGGTTCCATTGCCAACTGGGGCAGTAAACACGTTGATATTACTTATTACTATCTTTAAATTCTAAATACATGTATTAATTTATTATTTCATTCAACATTTATTTATTTATATATTGAAGAAACATTTTGACTAAGGCTATTTCTGTACAGAGTAAGTTATTCTGAGTGCTGGGACTGCAGTACTGAGCCATTATATCCAGTTCCAACAAATGTTTGTCAAAAGCTGTGAGTTCTAGACTCTCTAAATTGAAGGAGACTATCATAATAAAGAGGACAGAAGTAACCTGATTAAATGACTTTGCAGGGAAGCTGATTTAAACCTCCACGACTAATAAATTACTTCATGATTGTGAACACCTGGTCATCCATTAATATTTACATGTGCTTTTAAAGAATATCTAGATGCTAAAATATCTAAATATGATTTAATCATTTATTTATAGGATCTCATGTAGCCAATGCTGGTCTTGAACTTACCATATAGCTGAGGACTACATAAAACTCTTGATCTTCCCAAATGAAGGGATTACAAAAAAAGCATCCATCAGCACACCTGTTTTGTATGGTACTGGGATAAAAATATAGGTCACTACACATGTGAAGCAACTGGGCTATATCCCCAGTCCTACAAAGATTTATTTGAAAAGCAAATTAGTACCATTATTAAAAGTACAGTATTTTATTTTCTGAAACAACTGAAAGGCAGCTATAATCTAAACGAAATGATAAAATGTTGGATCACGTTTCATATAAATGGTTTAAATTAACAGAAACTATAGTTATTCCACATGTCAGGTAATTTAATTTTAGGAGTTACTTCTGGTATATAACATTGCCTTGGAATGCTAACATTTTTCCAGTATTAACATAACAGACAAAGTGTCTTGATCTCAAATCCCATCTTCTCATAAACTGTAAGAATACAGCAACAGGTATAAAAACGGATAAGACAAGTCCCTTGAGTATTCCAATGTCTGACTTTCTTTGAAACAAAAAAAAGAATGTCTTGGTATTAAGTGATGATTTCATTTTTAAATAAAAAAGCCATGTTTTATATAAATAAAAATTGCATACTGTGAAGCAAGTCAGCGCCTTGATTTGGTTGCATGCATATTTCATAGATTTCATTTTGAACATTTAACCAAGGGATTCAATGTGATTACTTCAGTAACAATTCAATTTGAAATGTCAACTGTGTTCAGCATTTAAAAATTAATAGCTGAATCCCTTTAAAGATCAGGAAAATTTTGTTCAGCTTTAGAATAATTTTATAGACTATGAATCTCCTGGTGTATTGTTTGCATATTTTAAACTATTCTGAATAATGCAGTCCCTGGAAAGACCCATTACATCAAAGAATTCTGACAGTCTCAGTTCAAGGTATTAATTTTCATACTGGGTATATTTTTTCCAACAGAAGCAAGTTTTTTCAAAGGCCAACAATATTTTATCTAAATTGTGAGCATCCACATTTTGAGTGAGTTAGAGCAGCGTACACATGGTAGAACCTTGAGGATTCCATCAGGCCTCTATCTTTTCCCTTTTGTTTGCTTTCTGTGGAGGAAACAGTAGTGAAATAGAAATTTGGAACCTCCAGTGATGGTGGCTCAAGGAGGGAGTCCTTGGATGCAGGGACTTTCTCCAAAGCAGAGATTATAGTGATTCTGAGAAAATGGGCACAAATCTTTTGATATAATTACATAATGGATACAGGAAAATCATTGGTCATCATTCTTACTGGCTTCAGAAGAAGCATTCTGTGGTTAACTGAAGCTAGTGCAAAGGCACCTCAGCATGGCCAGAATGGGTAGCATCATTTCTGGGCTATGCAGGCCATCATAGTAAACACTGAAATGCTTTGTTCATAAATTGTTCAAGGATTACTTTTTTAATATTGATATTTTTACACTGACTTAGCAAAGCAGAGTTGTTCAGAAAATAACATGGAAAAAATAACACTACATAGACTGTATAGGCTCAGTCACATTCCGTTGCAAATCTGTGTCTAAATAGGCACAGAGAAATGCTTTGCTAATCTAGCCATTTTCTTATAGTAGAAGCTTCTTTAACATATACAACATGAACGTTAATGTCTATATTTATAGCACCCAGCATAGAACATAATATACCATACATTCAAAGAATTATTAAATGGGACAACTAGATTACTCTGCATACAAAGGCACTTACCATCACAGCTGGAGACCTGAGTTCAAACCCTACAACCTATATGGTAAAAGGAGAAAACTGACTCCTGAAAAATTGTTCTATGACCTCCATACCTACCGCTCTCCTCCTCCACATACAATTCAATAAAATATTTTTAAATGTGCTTTGAAATACATGAGGGATGAGTGAATGACTGATCACTATTTCTTTGAACACTCCCTGTAGAATCATGGTTCCTTCCAGGGTATCATCATCTTAGTGGTTTCTAGAAGCAGAGTTCTAAAAGATCCCCCTTTTAAAGTTACCTTGGGCTTCTACATTATACTGGCTTTTTTTCCCTAGTCTACCTATTGTGATATATGGCAGTAGTTTTATTTTCTTCTTTTATCAAATGTCTAATTTGGTTTGAAAATGCTTTCCAATTTTATAAACATCCAAGAAACACAGCTATGGGGTTTTGTTTGTTTGTTTGCTTGTTTGATTGATTTTGCAGTCACTTGAGCTGGTAAAAACCTCTGAGGTTAAAAACAAACCAACAAAAACAAAGCATCCAGCCAACAACACTACAACAGTACAAGGAAGATTACCCTGAGATGCAGGTGGAGAGCTTGGTGCAGTGTTTACTTGGGTCTGACCATTTGCTCTGGCATCGTCACCTTGGCTAAATTCTCAAAATCAATTTTCCTCTATTTTCTAACTATGTACCTTGCTCATAATTTCATTCTGATCTCAATGTGGGGATGAAAAAAAAAAAATTACATATTGTCAACCTCTGTCTATTTCCTATCCAATGTGTAATTCCTGCCCATTCCAACTTGTCTGGAATTCCATATGCCATATCAGATTCTTATTACCTCATTACTTGGTATTTTCCTATAAGAAAATCATTAATAAATTCTTCATCCAATTATATAATATTAGTTACTAAGACTTTGCCAGTCATCATTGTGAAATTTGTAATCCACCCAGTCAAACCCATTTTCAGCGCCTCTGTTCTGTTGTTCTTACTCTTGAGTGTGTTAAGCTGTGTAAGTAAATCCTGGGCTGGCTGTTAACTAACCTTTAATTATTCAAGATGCTACTCATTTCACAGTGTGATCACCATTATGAGAAGAATGTAAGAATGAAAGAAGTGATCCGCTGAATGCATGTTTCTCCAAGCGATTCATGAAAGAACTTTAAAAACATCTGATAGAGTAGCACATTGCTAATTTTGTATGAAATTACCTATATTTATGAAATTATCTTCTCCTTTGAATATCTATCTTGTAATACCTAAGTTTTCTAAAACTACAGCCAACAAATATTATAAGGTACTAAGGAGCTTTAACTCAGATATCACTCTCTGTACCAAGCTTATTACTAAATGTGAACTTTCTGTCTGCAGTAGGAGTGTAATGCCTAGCGAAGGACTAAATGACAAGATGAATGCACTGCATTTGATGGTTCATATAAAATATGTTCAATGAACATTATTTCTTATTCTACTGCAGATATGCTCAACGTGTTTTTCTATTTCATGGTACTTGAAGAATGAATGAGCAACTATGAATAATTATTGCAATTTAATTATTGTATAAATTATTTTGTTATATTTAAGATGAATCTGGCATTACATTCTTAACCCAGAATATTATTCTCAATATCAAGTTGTTTAAGTATGGAAGGTTTTTTTTATGATGGTTAAGTTGTTTTATAATCCTCCAAATGCCTCTTCAGAGGCACCAGGTAAGCATTTTTTTTTTTTTTGGTTTTGTGTGTTTTCTGTGTGTCTATGTAACAATGTCCTTGATGAAGATATATCGGAAACAAACTATTCATTTTAATATAGAACCCCACTACCAATTAAACACCTTGTAAGAAGTGCAGTGCATATTATACTTCTCAAACCCTAAAATAATTTCCTTTCCAAAGTGACAGGATTGCTTGGATCCAATGAGGCATTGGAATGCAAGCTAAAGTGCTGTGTTTTTTCTCACACCACTGCCTTTGGCCTAGGTTACTATGATAAAGTAAGGTGCTTTGAAAAGACAAACTTGATTCTCAGGTATTAGGCTCAATGTTTGTCCAGGTCAGATGCTTAGGGATATATATCTGCCAACCTGTTTCCACAGCCAGGAAAAGCTGGCTCTCTCTCTTTGCTTCTCTTTTTCATGACTTCTAGTAGGCATGCCTTCTTCCTTATGCCTTCTGAGAGCTTAATCTAAAGACTTTACTGTTCATACAGAGAACATCCACTTCTAACTCCCACCCCAAAACTCCCATTAGTAAACAAATAAACAGGCAAACAAAAAACCAAGTCAAATTTTGTTTCTAGGAAAGCTCAGAAAGATATTTTACCTTTAGCATTATTCTGAGCTTTTAGTACTTTTGATAAATTTTCTTATGTACAAAAAATAATTTTACTGATGTAAGTTAGTAAAAAAGTCTTGTTCAAACTACCTTTATTGAATGCATAAGTCAATGGAATTGACTTGTAGATCTTCGAGTGATATTTAAAAGTCCAGCTGCAGGATCAAAATGATTAAGAAAAAAATCTATATTTTTTTTGGTCTTTTATGTAAAATACATGAAACTACAGAATACTGAAACACTTTTCTTGATCACTTAAATAGGAATACTGAAAACAATGAAAAAATATGAGCTTGTTAACAATTCCCTATTGTAGATTATATTTATATTATACTTTTGTGGTCCAAGTAAAAGACATGAAAGAATGTATATACATGTATACATACTCTTGGCTATGTATAGAAACATTTTCATCACAAATATAGATCATAACTTATGAAAGTGAGTAGTCAAATTGATTTTCATTTTCTCAGTAATACAATGTAGTACTATAAATTATTCTCATTTTTATAACTAAAATATAATAAAAGTATTTTATATTAAAGTAGGAAATACATAAAAGAGTCTGAATCACTATTTAAGGGAAAATGAGAATGAAATATATATACCTCCCCTCCCATTATATCTCAATGTGATACTTTTTTTGTTAACCATCTCTTATCACTCTCTTGTATTGATTTATTCACTTTAGTAACACTCAGCAAGCCCTTGTATATTTCCAGATGAATCTAAGTCTAAAAAGGTGACAAACCTTTTGAAAATTTGATGAGCCAGGCAAAATCTCCCCATTAAACAAACCATTTTTATTTCTGACTTTTAATTAGTGAAGGTCTTTAATGTTAGGTTGCTCTTTGTGGATGAAGGGATATTCATTTATTCTTTAAACATGTAGCATAATACAGATGCAGAACCTCTGGGACATAAATAAGAAGTGCTACAAATATAAAGACTGTGTTTTCAAACTTTAATGTGCATAAGAATCATGTGGAAATCTGGTTAAAAATACATATTCCCAGATTACTTCCTCAGAGACACAGCCTCAGTAGGTTTGGGTGAGGACATGGGCACTTGAATTTTTAATGAGAACTCAGTTCATTCTGTGAGAGGCTGCCCTTGACTTGCTTTGACAATGCAATTTTATACTGGTTAAGAGTTTGTCTGAGATATTTTGTAGGAGGAAACTAAGTTGGCCCACGTCCCACTCAGCTGCTTTGCATTTTGTATATATACTCAGTTTTAAGTCAGATTTTCAAACACATAGCTAGGCAGAATCATTCTCATTACTTTCCAAACATAGAAATAATAAAAGGCACAAAATTATTTTTGGTTCATTTTGTTTGTTTCTTTTTGTTGGGTCAGACATGAATACAGAGGTTGAAAGGAATTCATTGTCTCCTTCTATTGGGGAATCCATCTTAGACCATAAGGCTTGATGACAAGCACCTTTACCTGATAAATCACTCCAGCCATTCCTTTCCTTCTATGGTCCCCATGTCAAAAAAAGAAGCTAATATATATCTTTTTAAGTCATGTTAATCTGGGATCATTCGTTTACTGGCACTGTCCCAGCACATACACAGATTGACACCCACTACCTCTGGCCACACAGGTCTGATCATGTTCAACCTATGATTTTTTTCTCTACAACCGTTACCACAACCCCTGTCTCCAGAACCTCCATACTCATGGCCACACTATCATTTCTTTGTATTGTCCCATGCTTGATATTTGTTTTCTTGCTTGGTATAAACATTGGCAGATCCAAATTATAAAGGCTTCAAGGTAAAATATTTTTATTACCTCAGAGTTCAATGTAATATCTGAATACCCCCAATTGATATATAATACATGTAAACATGTTTTGTTATTCTTATCAAATTCCTCTGTAAAGTGTTAGATGATATCTTTTATTCTCCAGGCCACATACGTCTTTTTTGCAATTGTAGTGTCTTCTACTGGAGCAAAATCAATGAACCTACATAATAATGAAATGGATCAGCATCATTATGCTCCAATAAACTAATTAATAGTTGTATAAGATTAAATGGGTAACTACTTCCACAATTTACAATTCTTGAAAGCATGTATAAATATATAGCTCATTAAATGACTTCCAGTTTTCAAATCCTGCTCTGTAGCTTTGACATTACATGTTATTTCAGGGACGACTGTGAAACGCTTTTCATCGTGGCAGAGTTTCCAGCTTGTGTTCACTCTCCAGGTGTTCCCTTCATTGTTCATCAAGTCTTGATAGAACTTTAACCTTAAATAGTTTTCTGGCTCCCATTCTGAATTAGTTTTATAATTTCTAGCATATGTCCCCTATCTTTTTGCTTGTTATGCTTGCAATTTTCTTTGTCTCTCACTTCTTGGACGTGTTAGTAGCACTTTTGCACCCTGCAAAGTAACACATTGCCATCTTCCACGATACTTCACAGTATTTCTTTGGTTGGCTGGTTATAAAAGACATTGTCTACATCATGGTGTAGGGGGCTATTAACTCTTTTAAGATTTCTCAAGCAATCTTCTTAGATTGATTTATTTTCTATCTATCTATCTATCTATCTATCTATCTATCCATCTACCTATCTATTTATTTATTTATTTATTTTTATTTATATATTTTGGTATTGCTTGTGAGTATAGGATGCACTATGTGTCAACTTAAAATCTTCAACAGTCAAAACGCTCTGCAGTTGATATCTAATGCCAGGCAGGAATATAAATTTAAATTATAATGACTTTGATGGTTTAGTTTTATCTCTTATTCAATAAAATTACTTAGCTCAATTTTCTTAAAAAGTAAGATTTACATTTGTCTTCTTCATTGAATACTTTAAGTAGTCCAGCCTTTCACTTGATCATTCATTTATTCAATCAACAAATATTAAATGCCTACTAATCTTCAGAACATGTTAAGGTGATACAAAATATATGCAGATAGTTTCTTTTCTCAAAGAATATATATATCAATGTGAGTCGTACCAAAAATTTTACACATAATTGTCTTTGACCACTGCTAACATGGGGGAATCACTTCCCAGAATAGGGAGAAATATAGGGCTAAAATCCACCAAAGAGAGGTGAATTTTGGTCATTGACATAGAAATGTAGAAAATTTTAATATGACAGAGATTGGAGCGAGGTTTTTCAAAGCATGCAAATGTAGAGATACAGTTCATTGATCTGAGAGAACCATGCAGTGTAAGAATAATATGTGCTAGTAAGAGTTTTATGAGTGTGTCTTCTAGATGCAGACAGAGTAAATTCTAATGCCAATTCTGTCAATTACTCTCTTTGTAGCATTAGTCACAATAGTTCTGACCCTTTCTTGTGAAGTAGGATTAATGATGGTACTTACCTCATTTGATTATTGTAAGCAATAATATACAAGGGACTAATAAAAATAAATGTTGTCTGTAAATTATTTTCATTATACTAATTTATATATATTTAGTGCTTTTACATCATTCACCATAGCTGAAGGAGAAATAACTGATTATATTTATGATATTATGAATGGACTCATAGATAAATATAACATTAGAAATACAACCTCTTTGGTGGAGTGTAGTTCAATTTTAGGTTGTATTTTGGAACAGTAATATCAGAATTGTTGAGGGCTAGACTCAAATATAAGCAAAGCTTTCTAACTAGATCCAGGATTAAGTCAAGACTGAGGACAGAGAATTACCTGGAAGTGATCTTCTGGAACTTATCACAAAATTCATGCTGTCATATCTAATGCCAAATCAATGTTAAAAACAAAGATTCCTAAAATTTACTAAGAGATTTTGATTCCTTGTTTGTGGACTATATAATCAAATGATAATTAAGTTAGGTTATTCTAACATAGATTATATGTATGTCAGGTTTATGAGACATTGACTCTCAGGTGTGACACAAAGTTTGTACTGGTTTGCATTATAAATATTATATATAAGTTTTGCAGAATAGAATTTCTTGGAGTGTGTGGATCAATGCTTAACTCCAGAAAACCCAAATCAACTGAAGCTACAAAGTCCATAACTCCTTAGGAGGGTAGTTAATAAGTATCTCTTCACTGAGTTCATTCGGGAAAGAAAGGCAGCTCTCTCATGACAATTTCTAAACATCAGGTCACAGTGGTTGCCTCTAAATTATTTATATCAGCAATAACAATAGTATTAAGACACCAGATTGTAAATCAAGCAACCTGGATCTTAAGAATTATCTTGTAGTTTGCCCTCAGTAGTCTATTTTATTGGTTCTTTAAAGGTTATGGCATGGCCAGTCTAAAAATATATTGTATAGCATATTACCCATATAGACTTATTTTCAGTGACAAGATCCATATTTTCAATCAATGGAAGCCTCCTTCAAAAGAGTAGTATACCAGAGATAAGTAAGTCAAGTTTTATATAAGTACATGCATTTATTGAGGAGATACTGAGAAGTCAGACTAATATGAGTCTGTTATTTCTTCCATGTTTACGGTCTCTGTGTGCTAATACACAGAAATTAAGCCATCATCATATTCTTTCCTAAGTCTATGAATGAAGGAAATGAATAAGGTGGGAATCAAAGATAACAGAAGCTATCTCAGGCTTCCTCTGCTTGGTGTGAGTAACAGTAATTGTATGGTCCTGTACGTTTAGACATAAGGACTAATGTGACAAGCATCAACTAGTCTTCCTTACTCCTGCTACAATAAATGTAGAGAAACCTTTCTCCTCATGGTGCCTCTCCATTTTTGTTTACTAATGATTTGAAAGCTATTCAAAAGAACTGACTCTTCTAATGTTTTGAGACTGGGCTTTCTGGTTTACAAATGAGATTTTAGCTTTCACACTCTGAGGCTTAGTATAAGGCGCACCTTCTGTCAATAAAACATCTACCCAGACAAAAACACACAACCCAAGAACTCATAATGAGTCCCTGTGTCTCTAAACTATTCAGTAAGGTTAATTACTCTTGCATGCTACTTTGCACTTTTTGATTCAAGATTTTTTTGCAAATCAGATTCATTAATCTTTTGAATAAAATATTTGTTCTGTGTTTAGAATTTGTTGAGCCTTGATTTCATCTAGACTTAACAACCATTCATGGAGTGGTCACTTTGACTCTCTTAATGATGCTAGTTTGTTATTAGATATGGCACCACAAATTATGTAATGAGTGCTTTCCAGAAGGACGTTTACTTCCAGTAAATTCTGTCTCCTCACCTTTGACTCGATTCTGGAACTAGAATGGTTTGATTGTCATTCTCAGAGATTTTGACATCACTGTTCTAAAACAGAGCCTGAAGATCAGAACCACTTGCAGGTAAAGCTGCTATATTCCAAATGTGATCAATTATTTATGTGACTACTATAATGTCAGGCTTCTAATAACCTATCTGTCCCCTAGCAATAATGAGCAATGTAAAAGCTCCCGGATGATGGAGTAGATTTATATGATTAATGGAATTTTACAGCCAACACTTATTTTGTTAGTACCAAATATACTATTATTTAATATAATCAATTGTGATAAGTGATCATTATTTTCATGCTGGGAATGTCATATCAAAGATACTTGGATACAGAAAATCCCTGGGCAGTGTCTAAAGTCATGTCTTCAGAAAAGATTAGACAAAGAAAAGATCTAGTGTGTCTTCTGACAGTTTTAAAATGGTTTAAAGGTTAAGCTTTTTTATACCAAGATGCTTTTCATTTCTTTACAATTCCAACAAATTTTCACTAAAAAGATTTCCGAATAATTTGAATATTATATGAGGAATATGACTAATAAATTTGTATTTTAAACATCTATCTGCAAATACTATTTACATTCAAAATTTAGCATGCCTCCAACCAGCATTATTATCCTTGCCATCAATATGAATTTTTTTTTCTTGATTTTCCTAACAGTCATGATCCCTCCACCTTAAGTGAAGTGTCAGCTTCTCTCTGGGTTTTAATCTGACTACCTCCTACCTATTCTACCCATGCCCACAGTGTACTTTCTCAAATATGGTCATGATAGTAACCCTGTTCACACCTAAGACATATTATGAGACATCTATAGTCCAGGATTCTGATATCTCTTGTATAGTCTCTCTGCGATGTGGTCTCACCCTCACATACATAAAGTCACCAATATGCTTATATCTCAAAAGCATTTGCTAGTGACATGCCTTGTGTCAAGATTATTGTCAGTAAAATAGATGAGGACTCAATGTCTCATCTCTTTCTGTCTTCACTCACCTGGTGTAAAGGTGAGGAAACACATCATCATGTGTTCCTAACCAAGCTTCCATCTCCATCTTCACTACTGTGGATATCAATTTAGCACTGACCTTGCAACTCATTTTAAGTTCTACTATGAGATTTTTGCTAATTATCCATCTCCGACTTTCTATCAATAAACTTTTAAAGGCAGAGTTTTCTTTTAGTGATTTCTTTCATGGTTAACTCTAGTCCCTGAAAATCAGCAAGCAATTCATCCAGTGAATGATTTCCTATGTATAGACATTAGCTTGCTAATGAACTGAATCCTTCAGCATTTCTTGCATCAATCTTATCCATCACAAATGCTAGTGTTTGGAAAGTTATTATGTTTTTGCTTGAGTTATTGCCCCCACATTGTTTATCATTTATAAATTGCATCCTATAACCTGCTTTCAGAATAATCTTTCTATTCTACTTGGTTCATTGTTTCATAAGTAAAGGCTATGCACTACAACATGTCATTCGGCATTCTGTTTGCATGATCCCTGGGTGCCACATTCAATCCAATGTCTCATCTGTGAATGTCTCATCTCTCACCTCTGTGCCTTTGCATACATGCAGTGTCTTCCACCTGTACCAATTCTCATTCTAGCCAATGCTTATTATGCCCTGTCCTTCCGTCAAGCAGCAACTCAGTTATTACATTCTTAGTAAATTATACTTCCAGCCAAAAATAATTTTCTCCTCTCAACAGATTCGGCCACAACATAATTAGATATGCTTGTCATAGTTTTCTTATTAGTTTACAAGCTCACTACCTAGAATGTCAAGGAAATCATCCTCTTAGGCAGTCATTATGCTCACTTTATTGAATTTTATGTTCTTTATTTGCATTCTACTTGATTTTTAACAAAATATATTGTATATCTTTATTAACTTTATTGATAAAATTTAAACATGATGCTTCTATAAGTCTATTGCATACATTAGATAAATCCAAAAGAGGAGCCATCATTCCACTTTTTGACAATTCTGGAACTTCGATTACCAGTGGCATCATTGGAAATGGCTGTTCTGTGGGCACTGATACCCAAAGTATTGTCTTGACATTCCGTTGGAAGGGAAATGATAGCATTTAAACATGTCAACAATTGTTATTCTTTCTTTCATGCTGACTTTATGAAAACACAATGTGTTGTTTTAATAATCTACATAGTACTTTAACTAGGGTATTCTACTCTTATTTTAATTTTTAATATAAAAAGTTTAATTTTTTAAATAATGTTGTCAAAGGTTTCCTGTCTCTAACTTTAGGTCTATGGTACGAGCTACAAATTCTTCGAGTCAGAATGTAATAGTGGTTTGACATATGTGCTATTTACTTATATGTTACAGAATTTATATACTGCTTAAATTAATAGCATTTATATTTTATAGATTTTTTGATATATATTGTTTAAGAAATCCACATTACTCCTATTGTAATATCATGTAACTTAAAATCTACATTATTTTAAATCTAATATAAAAATTGAATTTGAGAACATTTTTAAAAGATTATATCTATATTGTAGGGTATATATATATATATATTGAGAGCCAATTAAATTAGGAATGAGGGCACTGATAAGGATATACTGTCTGAGTCAGCTAAAATACACCTGGTCCTGGCATTTAACACACAAATCAGTCAACGAAACATAGTTGGCAAATGACATATGGGGAATTACAAGCAATCTGTGATATAATTATTATACCACTATTTTTGGAAAAATGCTACTTTCATTGGTATTATATAAATGTGTCCTGGGGTCAGAGTTCAGGGCCTTTGCCAGCCAACTGGTATAATTGTATGTGCGTACTTATGGCCTGTTTTTTGTATGCATGCCTGTTGCCCACCATGTGTGACGAGTATATGCCTGTGTGTTTTCCAGCATTTGCTTGTATATCATCCTATGTGACTCTAAAAGTTGTATGGCTTATTTGCTATGACTACTTGTAATACCTTCAACTTCCTGAATTCTTGCATGCCTCCTGGCTTTGTTGCCCAGACATCATAGAGTATGTATGAATTTCCTAAGCAATACGGATAAAGAAAACATTTTGGGAGAATTTCAAACTAAAGTACTCAAACAGACTAATTGTATCTGACTTTATGAGGATCACTGATTTTCATCAATACATTTTGAGTAGTAACATTACTATCTAAAAAAAAAAAGTAGTTTATTTAAGTTGGCCTTCAGGATTCAGTTGGAGAAGATGCATCTAACTCTCGAGAAAGAAACTTGGAGCCCCAGGGAGCGGGGAGGTCTCGTGGTGTAGGAGGGTAGGGGACATCTTGGAGACAAGATTTTGGGAAAGTCTGGGATATGGAGCAGTCAGATGAAGAACCAGGACAGGGATAAAGTCTGGACTGTAAAAGAAGATTAACGAATAAATTTAAAAATAATGTTTTATTCTAAAAAAAAATGTATCATGATTATTTCTGAAAAAATACTTGAAGTCTTTGGATTTTTTTAAATTAGAGGCAATGTTCTAGTGTCATTATTTTAATGATTTATTTATTTATTTTATGTAAACATGTGCTCTGTCTGTATGTACCCTTGTCTGCTAGACAAGAGCAACAGATGCCATTATAGATGTTTGTGAGCTACCATGCAGTTGTTGGGAAATGAATTCAGGGCCTCTGGAAGAGCAGCCAGTACTCTTAATGGCTAAGCCATCTTTTCACCCAGGATGACAGATTCTATACTCTTGGCCTAGGGCATGGCACCCTTAGGAGGTGTGGCCTTGATGGAGTAGGTGTGTCACTGTGGACATGGACTTAATACCCTTGTTCTAGTTGCCTGGAAGCCAGTTTTCTCTTAGTGTCCTTCAGATGAAGATGTAGGATTCTCAGCTCTTCCTGCCCCATGTCTACCTGGATGTTGTCATGCTCCTCTATTGATGATAATGGACTGAACCTCTGAACATGTAAGCCAGCCCCAATCAATGCCCTTGTAAAAGTTGCCTTGGTCATGGTACTTGTTCACTGCAGTAAAACCCTAAGATACCCATTAGTCTCATTTTTGTTGTTGTTACAAATATTCCTACCTAAAACAGCTTGAGGGGCAATGGTTTATTTGGCTTAGCACTTCAGAGTTGCAGCCAATCATGTTATGGAAATCAAGGCAAGAACTAGAGTGTCACATGCTAACTCAAGAACAAAGGACAGCTTCCAAAATTCTTGCTTGCCTGCTCTCCTAATATAAGTCCGAATATAAGCCTCTATTCTCAGGTGACTCTGTGTTTGTCAAGTTGACTGTTACAACTAACCAACATAACTAGTACACTATTTTACAATGCAAAGTTAACCTTACTTTCACTGATAAGTTTTACTCCCATTCGGTTGGAAGACAGAAATACTATTGGCTTTTGCAAATTGATTGTGTGCAAAGATAAATATGAGAGCACCTATCGATTTGTGTAGCTTAATGCTCAATGATCTTGCATTTTCTACATAGATAATAATATGTCTGAATAATGGAATTTATATTTAATTTCTCTTCTTTCATTTTAGTCCTTCTTTAGACTATGGAAATTGATCAAAAAGCAGAATAAAATGGTGATACCAAGCAATTTGTCACACCGACAGTTCATCTAGACTTCTACCATGAGGTAGAGCTTCAAATTATTTCCTTATTTCCTCCTTTTAGAACACCAAGTCCAATTTCAATTCTGCCAACCGTTCATATCATAAAATAAAGGTGTCGAAAATCTGAAAGGACTCTTCTGCATCTGTGTGGATAATCAAATTTCTCACTTAAACTGATAAACGGATGAATCCCATTACAAGATCTCCCATTAAAATAGTATGAAATTCCTGTGACAAAACAAACTATGTCAACTCAGTTGTTTTATATTCCTTGCATTTTGTGTGATGCTTTACATCAGTAAGATTTTGTTTAACTATGGAAATGACTTCTGTTTATTCATATTACTCTTATTCCTATTTAGTATTAATTTGGATTTGTTTTAGAAGTGAGGTAGAGTCCCCATTTTTATATAGATTCAAAAATGAAGCCATAGTGAAAAATTCCATAAATTTGCAATTTTCTGATATGCTATGAGGGTATTGCCATTTCTCAGATATAGCATCTATTCCTAATTGTGTTGTTCCCAGAATTCTAGATGTGTGATTTTTACCTAAGCTGTCTGTTCAAGTCTTAATGTTTCTTTCTCTCATCACTGTCTTATTTTCCTTGCTTCCCCTTGGTTTGCAATGATGGAATCAACCCAAGGAGGCTGTTTCTAGTAGTGGAGGAAGTAGCACATGAGGAGTACACAGGCTTTTAAAGATCCCAAACATTCCAAAAGTGTTTACACAAAGCAAGTCATGTGTATGCCCACATTTTTCTCTGCGTTTTACGAATTTCTAACGCTCATCTATTCCTGTAAAGTAAGAAAATCACAAAGTTGTTTTAGTATTTTATTAGTTTTTGTCACTTATGACACTAATCTTTTTCAGCATCTGGATGAATTTTTTCAATAGGAAAATTATCAAAGAAAAATGAAATGAAATGCCAGCCACCAGGCACAGTGTTCCTCCAGACTGTGAGGAAGAAAAACGGATCTCAGAGAAAAGTTTAAGCCCAAGACCATCCAGCAGAGAGATGGAGTAGTCATTTTGGTGCTCAGAGCTATGTTGCTCACAATAGCCAGGAAATGGAAGCGATCTAAGTATCCATCAGTAAATGAATGAATAAGAAAATATGAAACCCAGCTACATACATGTGCTTCTTCCACTGTTAATAAAAGAAACCCCATCATTTGTAACAGATGGATGCATATTGAAGGTTTTATGTTGGGAAAACTTAAATACACAATGAGAAAAGTAATTGCCACCATTTCTCAAATAACAACAACGACAACAATATTAACAAAACAATAAAAAACTTATAGTAGTGGTATCCAGGGCAGTGAAGTGGGAACAGAGTCAGACGCTAAGATGAAAAAAAAGTCAATGAGTGATGACTAATGATATTCTCTTATACACATGGATTGGTGTCAATTGTCATCTGAGAGGCTTCAGCTAACAATTGCTAAAAACAGATACAGAGATCCACAGGCAAATATTTGGGGGACCTTTAGGAATCCCATGAAAGAGAGAAAGGAAGGATTGTAGGAGCCAGAGGGGTCAAGAATATCACATGAAATCCTACAGAATCAACTAACCTGGACTGGTAGAGACTCATAGAGACTGAACCGAAAACCAGAAAGCCTACATGGGTCTGACCTAGGCCCTCTGCACATATGTTACTGTTGTGTAACTTGGTCTTGTAGACTTCTAAGAGTGGCAACAGGGGCTGTGTCTGACTCTTTGCCCATCTTTGGAACCCTTTCCCTCCTACTGAGTTGCCTCCTCTAACTTTAATAGGAAAGGAGGTACCTAGTTTTATTGTAATTTGATATACTGTGTCTGATATCTTTGTGAATCCTTCCCTTTTCTGAAGAGAAAATGGAGGAGGAGCTCATGGTAGAGATGAAGCAGGGAGACGGTGGTGGGTGACTGGGAGGAAAAGAAAGAAGGGAAACTAATCGGGATATAAAAATAGTTTTAAAAATCTATAGAGAGCATACATATACAACAGAAACAGAGTGTGTAGTACTATATTACATACTTGTAAGTGTGAAGGATCTATTTCACAACAACAGAAAACTATTTGAAGAGCTGTAACCTAGCTTTATTGCATTGTGTACATACAACAGAACATTATCTCATACAACGTAAATATGTGCGAAGGTTTTTGTCAATCATACCCTAATAAAACTTGATAACATACAGGAAAATATATAAACTCAAGTACAAAAATTGATAAAGCATCTGAGTGGTTAGCATTACTAATTAACAGACCATGTCAGATAAATGTTGACTTTACGAGGTTTTTATGTCTCTGCTCTTTATGATAATTTATCATTTTGTGACACTTCAATTCTTCTTAACCATATTGTAATTAGATTTGTGCATAGCCATCTGTTGGAAAAAAATCTTGATTAAACTGCACAATGTATAAAGTACAAGTGCATGCTGTTTTTTTAAATGTGATATTTCAGAAGAATAATTTTCATTTTTAACTGTCCATGACTGAAGCTCATCTTCAGTGTGGGCTTTACAGATTTAGGTAAATGATTTATTTTTTGTAGTTTGTCTTTTACTCTATCAACTTTATTGACTGTATTGTAATCACAATAAAGTCTAACAATCATTTGAATTTCAGAACACAGTAAACTTTATATAATATGAATAAGTTGAGAAACTTCTCTAGCATATAGTTTATTTGGTTGAATGTCTTATTCATTTCTATCCTTCTCCTCTCCCTCTTTCTTCCTTCCTTCTTTTCTTATTTTTCTCATCTCTTTTATTCATAGAATGTGTGAAATATGTGTATGTTGGCATTGGAGTGCAATCGTAACCCTTAGAAGTAATGGAAGAACAGGGAAGGGTTTGAATCCAGCCTAAATTATGTGAGAACTTGTTTAAAGTAAACCCAAAACAACAACAAAAATAAAAACAACAACAACATCATCATCATCAACAACAACAACAGCAACAACAACACATTGTCATGGGAATCTTTTGAATTTTAATGAAATCTTACTAGTTAGAAGAACTTGGTCAATGAAGATTGTAAACATCTATAGAATACTACCACTTTTTACAATCAATATTACTTCATCTTCAATTAAAAAGAATTTAAATATTAGTTTCATGCAAGGATAATTTTGAGACTGCTTTACAAAACACAGAACATTAAATACATTCTTGCATGTAAAAGCAAAAACTACCATATTTGGTATGTATATACTACTTCATCAAAAGTTAATTTCATATTTTTGCTCAGAGGTTTGATTAAAGAGAAAGTAATTATATTCATTGCTGAACAGCTTTAAATTGTGACAAGAAAAATGCTCAAGAAATATACAGGAGATCTTGAACACTTTTCAGCTGAGATAGATCAAGAATATTGAGTCTTATAGAATCAATAGAATCTCACAAGATGAAGAAACGCAAGGAAGTATCCCAGGAGTAGAGATATTTCATGCACACGTTTAAAAGACGAGGCATAATATACGAAAACATGTTGCTGGAAGCTATGGTGCACTGAAGAAGTAGAAAGACATGACAGAGGAAATCAGACTGCAAGAATCAATGAGTCGTCTCCTAAGAAGCCTAGGATTGCAACCCAGTTGGAATGCTGAGCCTAATCATCAAGTCTTTGGGGCACTTCAGTGGTCTGTTATGTTCAGTAACAGATAGGTGTATTGATGTCTTTGTGTCGAAAGACAAAAATCTGTATAATAGAACTTAGAACAAGAAAGTTTGGTTTTAAATTTAGTGCATTTTAGATATTTATTTTGAAAATATATTGGACAAAAATAATAATTATAATGGAGTTATCTAAGTAGAAGTCTCCTACCTGGGAAGTGTACAGCTAACCCAGAACAGGAGGATAGACTTGTAACAATCCCACTGTAGAGTGTACCTTAAAAGGCACATTGTGCTGTAGTTACGCAGCTTGACAAAAGATCTTTAAGTAAGTGTTCTCTTGGTAATTGCTAGAGTGTTAGTACATAACTCCATCTGTTCTTGGAAAGCTCCTTCAGAGTTCCAAATATATAAAGTTACCCACTTATATTTTACAAGTGTCTATTCCACTGATGCTCTGGCTCTTAAGGTTTAACTAAGTCCCTAAAGTGGAGAACAGGCAGCACTAGTTGTAGTAAACACAGCTAGATGGTTGTCCCTGGCAACATAGAGCTGTTTGGAATTAGAGATAATGTATGACACCATCCCTCTGGTCCTACATTAGGACTAAATTCTGTCTTTAGTTCCTGCATTTCAGAAGGTGAAACCATTGTATAAATTCCATATACTCCTGAAGTTCAAAAAGAAAGACCTTTAATGATAAAAATAAGAAGCAGGACTGAACAGAAAGAGGATGAAATACAATATCATAGCAGGAATCATGTGAACAACTGGTTAGGACAAGGGAAGTTGCTTCACGCCCTCACTGTGCTATTACATTTACCTTTCTGCTACCTACAGTCTGCTCCAAGGACTTACCTGCTGAGATCAGGCTGGTGAGTTACTATGCAGAGAGGCAAGTCATCACACCAGGTTCCTGGCTGCCTGCTGCCAAGCAAGTGAATGGTAAATGGGCTCTCAAGATTTCAGTTTGATCTGATCATACACAGGGTGCTGTCTGATCTGATTACTACAATTCAGACCGGGCTACATTTTTACTTTCTTCCCACAGCCCACCCTGAGACTGAAAAGCCCTGAACCCCTCCCACTGAACAATTGCCCCTGCTTAAAAGCAGGGGAGTTTGCTCAGAGCCAGAACAAAGAACAGTTTTTCAAGGGGGAACTGCTTGCACAGGGGTTTTTTAGTTCTGTAAAGTTTTGAGGACAGAGGTGTGTAACAGCCATGAATGACAGAAACGTTCCTCTTCGGGCTAAGGCTCAGACAATGAGGAATTTTAAGAACAAAAAGAAACTGATGGTTTACTGTTTATGATTTATTTTTATAGCTATGTGTGTGAGTGTTTGTATGTAGATATGTACGTGCCCTGTGTGTTTGTGCATAGAGACCAGAAAAGAGTGCTAAATCTCCTAAAACCACAGTAACACACAGTTGTGAGTCTCTGTGTAAGTTCTAGGGTCCAAACTTGAAAGCCTTGCAAGAGCAGTGGGTACTTTTAACCATTGAATCATACCTCCAGCTTATATAAGCTAGAATTTATAATGGCAAATCGTTCTACATGATTCGATCCATAATTGATTAGTTCTAACAGTTTGGATCTGTAGGGAAATAGCATATTATATCACTTGAGTGTAATAGAGAAAAACTACTCCTTTCACAGGTAGGGATCAAAGGAGAGCAAGAAGGTCCTGATCCCAAAATCCTCTCAATGGTGAACTAACAATGGTGTAAAGACATTTCACCAGGCTCTACATTTTTGGCCCTTCTTAAATCTTAATGGTACAACTACTAGTACCAGGTCTTTATCATGTGAATCTTTGAGGATCTTCAAAGTTAAAGCTACAGTATGTACTTATTCTAAAAGGAGCTTTGAGCTCTTATATTAAAAACCTTGTAGTAACAAGATTGTTCTGCAAAGTCTCTTGTATTTCTATCCTGTGTGATGTTCATAGGTGTTAGAGCTTGGGAAAGTGGGACTTAATGGCACTGACTTCAGTGGGAAGGTGTCCTTGAAAGAGATTGTTAGGCCAGAATCCCTTCCTATGAAAAGTTGAAAAGTATAAAAAATTGAAAATGTAGAAAATTCTTTAAAAGGTATGGAAAGTTTTCTTTATGTCTCCTAGAGATGAGCCAAGAATGTAGGCCAGCTGGTTCCAGGAACTAGCTGATCACAAAGAAAGAAAGATGCAAGTCATCTGGGTGGTTCTGGGAACTAGCTGACCACAAGGTGAATGATTGAGAAAGATTGCATTCTTGAGAAAAATGTTTGTACAGGATGTTTTCCACATGACCGACTGAATTATGGGCTGGGACTTTCCACTATTTTTATGATTTGTTTTCTTGGTTAACCCCTTCACCCCCCTGGTTTGTGGTTATACCCTTTAAAAGTCCTCCTTTCTTAGGGCCAAGGGGTCAATTCCATCAGACAGGTGATTCCCAGATTAAAGCCTCTTGCTATTTGCATCTAGATTGGTGTCTTGTGAGTTACAGGGTGGCCATGACATCCTGAGACTTGAGTGAGGGTCTTTCACAATCACCTCTTGATAAAACAGGTATCCTTTCTACAGGTTCCCATTCATATACTACCATATTTATGTCAGACTGTTTTAGTACTGATACAAACCTTTTTACTTTACAAAACAAACTGAGTATGTTTTATACCTTAGATAGCATCATCATTTGACAAGATCTGTCCCTCCATGACTTTCTGATTCATTCCAGGGCTAAATGTCCAGGACAAGCAGCCACAGACTAACTGAACCATGAGCCAAAGTAAATCTTCCCACCTTTGAAACCTCTGATTTTCTCAGCACATTTTCCTAGTAATAGATGTCTGAATACTACTGTCTGGATGCTTAGACTGATCTTCACATTAAGAACTATGAAATTCTGTCTCACATTTAAGGTTTCACCCAAGAGAATAAAATATAAAATATTTTATATATATTTATATTTATTTATATAGCTGCCTGTTATATCTATCTATCTATCTATCTATCTATCTATCTATCTATCTATCTATCTATATATATATATATAACTATGAGCACAGGCAGCTATAGAAAGGGCACTCTTTCCCCGCAGGTATTTGTTTGATTTCCAAAGAGATAAATTCTTTCAAATGGCAAAATACTCATTGTACCAGTAAAGCATGAACCACTTCAAGAGAATTATCAAGCTTTCTCTTACAAGGTACAAACCTTGGGTATCAAAAATGTGAACAAACAAGGTTCAGAATGCATCAGCCTTGATATTCCTTTCATGGAGTCAAAGATCAAATTGATTCTAATATAAATCATGGGCTATATTATTGGAAAAGAAGTGCATGTGATCAATGTCAAAACATACAGGAGCGATGAGAATGTTAGCCCAGAACCAAACCAGTTTGTATGCTTTTGCTTGGGACTCTTGGTGAAAAGGAAAGAGACAGAAAATATCGCTTCAGTTTATCTTGACTTCATGTAAAGAAGCAAACACTGGACTTAGAGGAAGAGAAAAACAAAATTAGAAAACTGTAAGAAAGAAAGTTGTACATTTTCAGCTCAAACACCTTGTAAGGTTTTATCGAAGTACCAGCATTAAATTCTAATTAACAATATTTACTAATAATGTGTCAAACTTACAATTCATGGGCAAGGATAAATCACAAGCAAGACTGTGAGTGAATGAATAGGTAATTCAGTTCTCCTGCTCCACAGTAAACAACTGCAACATTTCATTGGTGTTACTGATTATAAAATAAATTATCACTGAAAGATTTGACATAGCCAAAGAACGAACTTACTTTCTTTCAGAGATTATCTCCAGGGATAATATGAATTTTTGAATCATTATAGCTATGCTAAAATCAATTTAGATTGATCACAGAAATGAGAGCTTATATAATAACACAGAAAACACTCCAAGGAGTTCAGGTTCCCAGAACATGAAGAACTTATAATAAGCTGTTCTATCCATAAGAGCAAAGGCCAGGATAAATTTAAAAATAGCTTTCATGTCTTATCATCTTGTGTTTGTTGTTTACTTGAGGAACTTATTTTGATAAAAGTCACAGATTGAACAAGATAGTTTTACATTATGTGATCTATATTGAAGACATTAATTTGACATTTACATTAAAATTCATATTGTATAAAATTCTTATTTATATAATGAGTAGGTTAATTTCTGTACTTACTGTGGTGGCTATTCCTGGTTATCAACTTGACTGTATCTGGAATGAACTACAATCCAGATTCAGAAGGCTCACATGTGATCCTGGTCTTAAGGTATAGTAGCTATGAAAAGCTTAGGCCCAGACAAGGCCTTTAATCCCAGGAGAGTAAGGCAAGTCCCAGATCCAATCATATTGGTATACACTTTTAATCTGAACCACACCTTCTGCTGGAGACATAAGGACATTGGAAGAAGGAAGGCTCACTCTTCTTCACCTGCCTGCCTTGTGGGATTGCTAGA
This sequence comes from Rhabdomys pumilio, assembly GCA_030674055.1. Lineage (NCBI taxonomy): Eukaryota > Metazoa > Chordata > Mammalia > Rodentia > Muridae > Rhabdomys > Rhabdomys pumilio. The sequence goes on from JANHMN010000011.1 coordinate 42,644,675, forward strand.
TCCTTGGATTTCCACTCGCAGCTGCTGCTGACCATTGTTGGGGAGTTGGATTACAGGCTGTAAGTCATCAACAAATTCCCTTACTATATAGAGACTACCCATAAGTTCTGTGACTCTAGAGAACCCTGACTAATACACTTACCTTATAGATTTTGAAATTTATTTACAGTTACAATGAATTTGGAACAACTAAATGCACCATTTCAAGGGAATATTTAGACTTAACCCTTGCTCAATTTATATACTAATATTTACTTATACCAGTATTATCATTATTCAAATCAGCAAGAATCTTAGTGTAGTCTACAGCACGTCCGACACACAGATGAGCAGGTAAAGTTTTATTCTTCTGATTCCCTTTTTCTTTTTGGACTGTTGTTATCTATCAATTGTTTTTCACAATTTTATTGAACATGGCAGTATAAAGGTTATATACAGTTTGCTCAGTGTCCATTTACATACAATGGTTTAGCCCCTAACAACTTACTTTAAAGTGTACCTGAGGTATAGTAAACAATCTAAATCAAAAGTCATAAACTCGTAACACATAGCCACCACTCTCTTCTTTTTTTTGGTAACCTTTTACTTTTCCACCTGTTACATGTAAATTTTATACATTACCCATCTCTTTAAAAGCAGTATACTTTGTTCAGGATATTTTAAAGCAAAAAAAAAAAAAAAAAAAAAAAGAAAAGAAAAAACAAGGAAAAAAAGGAAAATTATGAGGAAATATTCAAAGTGAAATGCAAATACAATATCCCTTTAGTATATTGCTATTTCTCATTTATTAAAATATTTATATGAGTCTCAGAGCCCTGTCTAGCTATTCTTCTCACTTTCCCTCTGGATATGGTCACTAGCCATTTCTCTACTTTCTTCTTCCTAAATAGGCATGTGTCATCAACTTAAACATTAGGTCCTAGATCATCTTCTCATACTTCATACTTACATCTCCCTATATATGTATATTGCATCTCAATTTAAAATATGATGTCTTTTGTTCAGTAATAGATAATTATTCACCATCCACCTTGACTGGGCATGCTACGCATTTAAATGTTTCACTACGATTCCCATTTTTCATGCAAAGAGCCAAACCTCTGAACTCAGTTCTACCTATTTCTACCACTTATCTCTGCCTTCATGTAAGAGCCAAAGTCAACCTGTAAGCCCTACTTGCCCAAGGCCTAGGTAACTTCCTGGAATGTTGGGAGTTGTAGTTCTTGTGGAAATAGCATGCCACATGTTGGTTGATTTGTTTGTTTGTTTGTTTGTTTTGATTGTTTGATATTTTGTTTTGTTTTATTTTGTTCTGATTTGTTTTCTCCCCTAAACAAGTTTGTTTGACCCACATGCACCAGATGTGCTTGACCACATGTGGGCAGGAGGTACATCAGGATGTATGCTTGCTGTGAAATGCAATGAATTGTAGGTTTTGCCTTTTTAAACCCCAGAAAATGTGAATAGAGCCACTCCCTGGATCCCAGAGTAGAACTGGCCAGAGTCCATCCTGGTCAGTATACTTAACATTTGCTTCAATTTTAGTTCAAAATTCTGCAGCAGATTTTTCTCTCATGAACCTCCAGATTAACACTCACACACTTTTCCCTCTTGCCTCTATGTTCACTGAACCAACACAACCTGCTTTCTATCCCTTGACATACCACACTTACTAGTCTTCAAATACTATTTCAACCCCTCTCTGTAATGCCACTCTTCTCATTCTGTCTAACACAATCACTGACCCAGCCATTGACAACAGTGTCTGATTTTCTGCTTTCTCTCTTGCTTTTCATGATTGATTTGCTGTCATTTTGTCAAATTCCATTACCCCTCATTCCTTCACGTTATAAACCTTTAGTGGTTTCTTATTGCATATAGAGCAAAGTCCAAACTCCCCTGCGTGGCATAAAATCAATGCTGTGTGTGATCTTACTCTTTGTTATTTTTTGAATTATCTTACCACTTACTATATATATATTTTTAATGCTGGTATTTTCTTGCAAAACATCATACGTTCCCTAAAGTCCTTCTGGAAATGAGAATGTTTTCTCTGTTGATGCACCATAACTCCTATATATTCGTCATGTTTCAGACAGACTGGCATTCACTTAGTAAAGTCTCTTTTGGTCACCTTTAATTTAAACCTTTACTTACCTTTTTTACCTTTTTAAATGTTTTTATTCTAAACAGAAATTTCAAAGACTGATAGTGATTTTTATATATGGCATTTTTATGTGTGAATGTATGTAACTTTTTCCTTAGTGGCTCATGCTTCAATGTTATATAAACATTGTTTCCCAGTTATTACCTGATTGGTCAATAAAGAAGCTGTTCAGCCAATGACTGAGCAAGGTATAGAATAGGGATGAACTTCCTCTCTGCCAGAGGAGAGGAAAGAAGAGAAAGGCAGAGAGAGGGAGTCCAGGAGACACCATGAGCAAACACTTAGAGCCCAGAGAGCCAGATCAGTACTAGAATGCTATTAACACTGGGATTTTAACTGGGAGGTAGCCAAATAAGAGTAGAGGAAGAAAATAGAGTAATATTACTCAGTTATTATGCCCTTAAAACTTTTAAAATAAATACAGTAGTCCAATCTCAAGTATTTGGGAGCAAGCTGGGTTAAAAGGAAAACAGAAACAGATGCTTATTTAAAAAGTACTAACAGGGAGAAGACAAGTTTGCATTTTCAGTCATTTTATTCAGATCAATTAGTGCATACTCGCCATATATTACTTTAACTAGTTGGTCAAGAAATTCATCACCTAGTTTTTAATGGTAATTTCACCACCATTATTGTCTTTAAAGTTATTGAGTGCATAAAATATTTTCCAATGTAATAGAAAATACTTAAAGTAGATTGTAAATACCATATAAAATAATTATTCCAGTCATATCTTTGCTTTTAATTGGCTTACTTTAGACATTTTGAGGCAAGCAAGCATAGGGAATAGTTTAGAAATCTGTGATTCCACTTGGTTTAGGCTATGTGCAAACCCATCTTCTAACAATGTATTAGGCAGACTGATGGCCTTCCCAGCATATACTGTGATTACATACCCCTTTCCAATGAAAGTAGTTAACATCCTAGTACTCAGAACCCTGCCTCCAACATCAAGCTATATATACCTGCTGTCAACAATGATATAAGTTATTCCCCTTAGTAATTCCATTTCCATTCAGACTATAAGGCAATGGGCTGATCTATCCTAAACTAGCTTTGGGTGATTTGCACAGTAATGAAAACATTGTCCTCTATGTGAGCCCATTTATCACCTTATGGTTAAGCATAACTTGGCATGCATATGCATAAAATAAGATGCATCTGGGAAGACACATGCTCAACAAAAAAATGGCTATATAAATTAAATCTATAAATAAAGAAAAACAGAGAATCACCCAAATTAGACCCAAAATAACCTGATTCCTTTTTCCATGAAGGGAATATTCAAGCAATTATCTGGGTTCTTGAGTTCCTTCATTTATGTGACCCACTGTCTCTCTCGACAGCATATTTCTTTATAGTCTGTCCTATCTTAACTCTTCACTTTCAATAAAGTTCCCTTGCTACTTTGAAATTCGGTGTGACATTTATTACAACTTCTTGAGTAATTTCAATTCCAAGATCATAAAATGTCCTGGCTCAGAATTTAACTGCTTACAATATTTATGCAATTGAAAAGATCATGTTCGTAATATATATATATATGTGTGTGTGTGTGTGTGTGTGTGTGTGTGTGTGTGTGTGTGTGTGT
>JANHMN010000011.1:42652616-42663989 GCA_030674055.1 Rhabdomys pumilio
ATCTATCTATCTATCTATCTATCTATCTATCTATCTATCTATCTATCTATCTTCTATTTTTTTTAATAATCTTCTAAGCCAAGTGTAGTAGTTCACAGACTTCCAATTCTGAGGCAGTAATAACCCAAATTCAAGGCCAGCCTGGTATACATGTGGATTTTGGTTGGCTTGGTCCACAGGGACTGACAAAACCAAATAAAACAAAAGTGTCATTCGAATAGTACAATGATGAAGAGAGTTTTCAAACCAAGACACTTTAAGTGCTCTGAGATTGCAGAAAAAGAGCAAAGTATGAAAGAGAAAAAACACTCTATGCTAATGAGTTGCCTATTTTAATTCCATAAGCAATTCAAATGGAAACCTAAATTCGTATCTGTCTGCGTTTATGTGTGGTTGTTTCTCTTATACTCAAGTGCTTTAAAAACAAACAATAAAAACAATCCATTAAAAATAAAAGATACATTTAAAAACAATTTTAAACAATCAGGCATAGAAAAAATATTATTTGTTCAAATCCAACTGAGTTCTAAACACTTTGAACAATATTTTATATCCAGAGGAGAGTTCAGGTGGAAGAAAATATCCTTTGAAAGTTGACTCAGAAGTTTAAAGAAATTCTAGAAATAAAAATCTCACTTTAGCAAATTCTCTATAAAATTGATGCCATTTTATTATGTAGTGTATTTTTGGACAATAAGTACCTTTACGTTTTGTCTATAAATATGACTATGCTGATGCTGAGAGCGTGCACAGCGCTGGAATTGCTCATTACGAAGACTGTACGGTGATGAAGAGAAGTAGACACTCAGCCCATTCACATCTGCTCACATTCACAGCTAATGATCTCAGCAGGAACAAAGGATCAGCAAGAATACATAACTTTTTACAAAAAGTTATGTGTTTTAAACAAAATATACTTTCATTTTGACAACTGAAACAATTTTATTATAATGGTTTAGAAAATAATGATGAAGTTAAAACTCGTCAATAAGACATTTTTTTCCTAAAATGATGTAACAGAGAAATTAAGAGTACTGATTCAGAATATAATCTCGTTAATGTAGAAGGGCAGATTATGGACAAAATCACATGTGAAAATGAATCAGAAAACGAAAGTGTAGTTTTTAAACTCCATTGTCTAAATTCTGATTTAAAATTTTAGTAATGATTTATAATTCTTTTAAAAGGTTATTTGGCTCATGAAAACATAGCAGTTATATTTTATATTGAGATTTGGGATGACTGGACATAAGAATATTATTTGGCATTTGAAGAATTATGAAATTTTAATGTGAGGCCCATTTCTAAAGCATGGCCTCAGGAAGTCCAATGCTACTACCATAATCATAAACATGTATGATATTTTATTTGTCTTCTATTATTGGCTATAAGTAGAAATTTTCTACTCAATTAGATATTCTTACTATCTGTACAAACATTTTTGAGTGATACCATAGTTGTATGAAGTTGTTGGGTAGTCTGTGATAATTTCATACTTGTAGACAATAAAAATCATTATTACTTAGCTTTTCCATTTTCTCAAACACGAATCATTTTATATGTGTTGAGGATCTTTATTATTCTACTGATATTGAAATACAATGTTACTTTACGTTTCCACATTCTATTCTTGTTATTATGTTAAAATATGGGCAATGTTTTGTAGAACATAATTTTCTTTGTTACATTATTAATTAGTCTAGAGGCATTCAACTGCTACCACATTTTATAGTTGAAACAAGAATATTTTCTCCATTCATGATCCTTAAATAATTTGTTCTGGTAATCTATTCCACAAAATTTAAAAATGAGTTCTAGATGAGATAATAAATTTAGGAAGCTATGGTGTTTACTTTTTGTTAGAGATTGATTACCTCATTTACATCACAAAATGTTATATTGCGAATTTTTCTAGATTAAACTTAGTCTATACAATTATGTATACATTTATTCAATTTAGAATAGTTTACTTCAGTGAACATTTAAACCACTTGCTCTGGGGTTGAAAAATTGGCACAGGTTCAGAGTACTGGCTGCTTAGTCCCTGGGAGCTCTGGGTGGCCCATTTAGCTGATATTGTTCTTCTTATGGGTTTGCAATGCCCTTCAGCTCCTTCACTTCTTCCCCTTGCTCTTCCATTGGGGTCCCCAGGGTCAGTCTGATGGTTGGCTGTGAGTATTTGAATCTGTATTGGTCAAGTGTGTGTAGAACCTCTCAGGGAAAAGCCATATTAGACTCCTGCCAGCAAGCACTTCTTGGCATCAGCAATAGTGTAGGTGTTTTTTGTCTGCAGATAAGATGGATCATTAGGTGAGGTGGTCTCTGGATGGCCTTTCCTTAAGTCTCTGTTCCATTTTTTGCCTCTGTCTTTCCTTTGGACAGGAACATTTCTGGTTAAAAATTTTGGGTGAATTGTTTCTTGGCTAAGATCAAGTGTAGTATCTGTTCTTATCAGTTTAATAACTGATACGTCCTCTATCCAAGGACAATATATTAAATGGATTTTTGGAATTAGGAGTTGCAATAGGAGCTTGCTCTGTCCACTCCACGTATCGGCCTCGTATTGCAGTACCTCAGGAAATGTACACCCCTTCCGCGGAATAATGTTTAAACAAAAGACTTTAAAAAGAATTTGGGTGAGTAGGTGAAAGAGAACCCTCACAGAGACAAAGGGGAGGGATGAGATGGGGGGCTTTGTGGTTGGGGATATCCAGGAATGGGGATATCTTTCAAAATGTTAACAAATAAAGTTAATAATAATAATAATAATAATAATAATAATAATAATAATGAAAATTCCTGGCTGCTATTTTAGAGGACCTGGGTTTAGTTCTCAGCACCTAACTGGCTGCTTAGAACTTCTCTAACTATGGTCCCATGGTAGCTGATACTCTTTTCTGATAGCTTTGTCTATAAATATATATGCAAATGAACATGAATGCACAAAATAAAATAAATATAGTTTAGAACACTTGTCCTATAATCAATGTAATTAAAACTGCAACTTTAATAATACATAGTCAAGGTTATAATCATCTTCAAGGCCAGTATTAATTTTCAGAAGCTCCATCAGACATTGGCTTGCTCAAAATTCTCCTTGTTCCTGAGATGGGACTACATTCCTAAGAACGATTTAACTTTTCTTTTACACTTTTCCAACTCCTGCTGCTCTGAATAACTTTTATAGTAGGTATGATCATATAATTATAGTCATTCATTCAATAGTTCTTTGGATTTAAATTTGGCCATGGCATATCTTTTTATGCTAAATAATTCCAATGTTGCCTTTTATGTAGGATGTAGATTCAATTGTATAGTTGAAAAGTAATGACAATCTACCTGCAATTCTCATAGCAAAGGAAATAAATGTAATTCTTCTGCTATAAAAGTCATAGTTTATACATGTATGTTTTATGCTTCCATTTCTTAAATTTTTGCACAATGGTATTTCATCTAGTGGTATTTTTCTACTTTATTCCTTGTACTTTGATTTCAGAAATACACTTAGCAAGTAACTTACAAAAATAATAGTGACAAGATATTTCTATAGACAAGGTTATGCAAATTCATTGAAAAGATTAGCTACAGTATTTTGAAGGGAATGGTGGTTAGGAGAAATTTTGGAATTATCTTTCATCCATTTTGTATACGGTCCAGTCATTATCTTCCTCCAGGTCTGCCCACTGGATAGTTCCTCATCCCATTCATTCTCACTCATCTCCAAGAGGATGTTACCTCTCCACCTTCAGCCCACCAGGCCTCCCCATTCCCTGGGGTTTCAAGACTGTAAAGGGTTAGGTGCATCTTCTCTTACTGGGGCCAGACCAGGCAGTCCTTTACTGTATATGTGTCAGGGACCTCGTATCAGCTAGTGTATGCTGCCTGGTTGGTGACCCAGTGTTTGAGAGATCTCCAGGGTCCAGGTTAGTTGAGACTTCTGGTCTTCCTATGGGGTCGCCCTCATCCTCAGCTTCTTCCAGCCTTCCAAGCTTTCTACCGCAGGGGTCCTTGGCCTCTGAGCATTGGTTGTGTGTAAGTATCTGCCTTTGACATCTTCAGCTGCTTGTTGGGACTCTCAGAGGGCAGCCATGCTAGGCTCCTGTTTGTAAGCACACTATAGCATCAATAATACTGTCAGGCCTTGGTTTCCTTTTGAGCTGGATCCCAATTTGGGCTGGTCACTGGACCTCCTTTCAGTCTCTTCTTCCTTTTCATCTCCGCAGCTCTTTTAGATGGGACCAATTCTAGGTTAGAGATTTTGACTGTGGAATGGTAACCACATTCCTCCACTTGATGTCCTGTCTTTCTCCTGGAGGTTGACTCTACAAGTTCCCTCTCTCCCACTGTTGGACATTTTTGTCTAAGATCCTTCCCTTTGAATCCTGAGCATCATTCCAGGTCTCTGGTACATTTTAGCAGAACCCCTACCTGGTTAGGAGGAATTTTAATGGGAATGTATAGAGGAGTATATGATGTTATAATACCTTAAAAGTAGTTATAAAAATAATAGGCTGATATGCTCCACAGTGATAAATAGATAAAGTGGATATCAAAGGAAGGGCTAGTTAACAAACTAGCTACTTTCTAGGCACAGGCTGCCTTATCTTCTCCACAGTGGAACTTAGAACAGGAGACAAACTAAGAGTAGCACAGGGAGCAGGGAGGTTCAGTGCTGACTAGATAACTGACATGAAAGATTTCAAATAGCTACGTTTTACCACAGAGACACCTGATCATCCATGCTTACTGCTGCTCTATTCATAACAGTCAGAAATTTGAAAGGGCTTAGATATCTATCAAATAATGAATGGATAATAAAAATGTGGCAAATTTGATAAATATTATTTAGCTGTTAAGAAGAATGAAATTATGAAATTTGTAGGTAACTGGATGGAGCTAAGCTAGAAACAGTGATCCCGATGCAGGTTTGGTAGCTTTTAAGGGCTGGGGGAAGTTGAGAGTAAATTCCATGGAAATTGAAATAGAATATAGTGTTACAAAAGGATAAAGGGGAAACAAGAATAAAAAGATTAGATAAAGAGAGAGATGGAAGGGCAAGGTAAAGGAGGGACTATGGCAAGGGACAACTAACAGTTAAAGGCTTTTGAAAAATCTATACAGAAACTTACTATTCTAGTAGCTTCCTCAAGTTTCTAAAAGGAAATTAAATGAAGGCATCCTATAAGGAGTAACTGTCTTAATTAAACTCCTTCCTCATGGCCTAGGAATCTATGCAGAAGAGAAGGTGAAAAGACTATAGCAGCAGAAATAACAAATGATCCCAAGGAAATGGCATTTTGCAGACACAAGGTTGATGTAATATGAAGTCACAGAGATCAAGACAACACGCACAGGACCTGCATAAATGCAAGTCTGACAAAATCCCAGTATAAAGAAGAAGAAGGAAACAAAATTACACACCCTAATCAAGTTACTTGCAACTTTACCTACTGGGAAGGGGAAAATAACTTTTCCCTGTAAAGGTAACCTTTATTCACCTGATACAAAGGTCTTCTCAAAGGCTTACTGCCTCCTTCTGATAGCCTAGGTTTAGCCCTGGAAGCTTTCAGCCCCTCAGATAATCAAACCTAAGCCTAGAATGTTTTCAGCCTCTGAGACTTGCTGCTAAATAAGTTCACTTTTTCTTGTTCTATCTGAGCTCTGGCTGGCTGGTTTAACTTTACTGTTCTGGCTCAAACTCCTCTCTAGGCAAACTGAATCAGCCTGGCTTCTCTGTTTCTTCTTGAACTGTTCTGCTTTGCCCCATAGTAACTTTACAATATGTTGTAATCTTCAGGCTCCTTCTGATTCTCTGACTCTTTATGTCTTCAGATGAGTCTAGCTGGTTCTTTCTGTAACTTGTCTATTACTTCCCTAATAAAACTGTTTCCTTCCTTTCTGCACTGCCACTTACATGGCTTCCTGCTCCTCTCTCTTCTCATGAGGGTTGGTCATATCCTATTCTTTCAAATCTTTCTCTGATTAGTTACTTTTTCTGCCACTCAATTAGATATAACTTTTAAAAACGAGTGTTTCCTTCCCCGAACTAACTTTACCTTATTTATCTGGGATTTAGAGGTGTGCACTGTGTGCCTATATTCCATTCAGAGGAACTAAAGGTCTGTGCTAAGTAATAAGCTACACCACAACTAGAAATATACATTCTCAGTAAATAACACAATCTAGTGGTTCACAATATAATCAAATATCCTGCAACATTTCTCCAAAAGTGTCACCTGGAGTGAATCTGGATATATCTCCTATAATCTAGGGCAGGCTTCATATTCAGGAGGAGTTGACTAATATGAAAGAGACCTCATGTTTTATTGTTTGGGTTTTTTTTTTTTTTTGTCTTTTTTGTTATGGTTTGTTGCTTTTTTTCTCTTTGTTTTATAGAATTGTTTCCAGAGAGAGAGAGATAGAGTGAGAAAAAGAAAAATAGCATTAAATTTGGTGGCTAGCAATGTTGGAGGGAGCTGAGAGGACATGGGGAGTGGAATGGATATGATCAAAATTGAATGTATGAAACAATAACAAATAATGTAAATAAAGTCTGTTGTTTAAAACAAGCATACATCTCTATTTTCTTTTATTTATTTAGCTCAACACCAGGGAGATAAAAAACATTTTGTTCCGTGATATAAATTTTTGTAAAATAAACTTGGGTTGATATGATAACCCAATTTTCTGAACTAGGATGAAACTGTAACCAAAATAGAGCTAATAACATCCACCCTTTCCTCATGCATCTCATAGTTCTCTGGGTTTGCTTTCTTGTAGATTATACTCTATTTAAGTACTCTACTGACTGTTGCCAGGAGAGTTTTACATTACCTAAAATGTATGTTAATCAGCATATATTTTTGTATTTTATTCTTTTTTATCTTCTTTCAAAATAATTATTTTTTCAAAAATTAGTACCAATATTTAATTATTTTCATTGAAGTCAATTTGAAAATTGTTAATACAAGGTATTAGAAATAAATTTTATATATATATATATATATATATATATATATATATCACATAGTATTTACATTTTTCTAATAATATGTTATTCTGTTTTAACATTGCAAGTAAGTCCTAAAAACAATAGGATTTCAAAAATTACTTTGTATCAAATGACTCCATTATATTTATAATTACATAGCTCAATATTTACTAAATAAGTACACTCTTAATCAATAGTTCTGTACAATGTCTTATGGAACGGTGACTAGAATGTTGAAATGCAAATCTATATTTTAATTTATAGTTTCATTTCCAAGTATAAAATGCAGTATTTCATTTGCCTTTTAATCTGTTAGTATTTGCAGTACTTCTACTGGTTTTTATAAGGAAAGGAAATACTGACGGTGGAGATTAGCTCTTATACTTAAAGCAAAGACTTTTATCTAACAAAGTTAAATATGACATTTTTCAGGTCCTGTAACAATGTAATTTTCTAAGTAGTTGGTTAAACTTATCTGAACAATTGTCTTTTCTTCATGTTATTTTTAAATATTATAATGTCACTAGGAATTTATCTATTAACTGGAAAATCTAATCAATTAAAAAAAAATCTTGGTGGTGGTTTGAATAATGCTTGACTTATGGAGTGACACTATTAGGAGGTGTGGCCTTGTTGGATTAGGAATAGCATTATTGGAGGAATTGTTATCACTGTGGGGGTGGGCTTTGAGATCTTCCTGCTAGCTCCCTGGAAGTTAGTCTCCTACTAGCTACCTTCAGAACAAGATTTGGAAGTCTCATTTCTCCAATGCCATGCCTGCTTGGACACTGCCATGCTTTCTGCTATGAAGATGATGGATTGAACCTCTGAACCTGTAAGACAGCCTCAATTAAATGCCCTCCTTTTATAAGAGTTGCCTTGGTCATAGTGTCTCTTTCCAGCAACGGAAACCCTAAGACAATCTTCATTAGTGTTTTATAAATATATTTTCTTCTCTTTTAAACAAGGTAATTATTTCAAATTCAGGCATTCAAGAAATCCTGTGCTTTAAGCTATCTGAGTATTTGGGACTATATATAGATTATACTCTTGTGCTTATATTTAGAAAAAAACATTAGTTGTGAAAACCTTCATAGCTGTTGCATAAAAAAATAATCAATTTCAGAATGGACGAGAAAAGAATATTCCACAGCAATCTTTTGCAAAGCAATCTTTCTGGACATTTTATGGTATAACAATTCCTACTTTGATATTCATGGTAATCATGAGCCTACTAAAGCAGAGAAAAGCACAGGGAAGACATGTCTATTGAACTTATGTTATCTTTGGACACTACTCTGTGTTTAATTTGCATTTGGCATTTAATCATTCAAACAGTCACAAGGAAAAGTACTAACACCGTGTTACAAATAAGGTAACTGTTGTTAAATGAGATAAAAATGGTTCTAAAAATTTATCTTAGAAATAAAAAGCTATACTTTGATAGGGCCTCTGTGCAATTTGTTATTAGTAAGATTGAATTGCAAAATCAGTCAGTTCCTTTAAACATTTCTTGATGGATCAGCTGAGCAGTGATATTCCTACTCTGTGTAATCTTCTTAATTTCTTTATAGTGTTCAGTTTGGGGATATTTTGGGATATCAAAACAAAACCCTTCAAAAATTTTCAATAATGCTGATCATAATGAAAATGCTAGATAGTAACAGAAGGAAATTTGGGCATTTGCAGCTTCAGTGAGACTATTAGACAGGGGTCCAAGGTGTACAAATTAAGAAGAAAGGTGGAGAAAAGATCTGTACAGCACTACAAATATTTCTTGACTAAGACCTATTAGAAATGGGTCATCAGCAAGATATTTTATCCTACACATAATGGTAGTTAAATCCACAAGGAATGTTAATAAAAATAGACTCCTTAAAGGCAGCCTGCCTCTAGCACAGAAGCTGTTTCCTTGTGCTTCTAACGGGAACTGAGACCATAATGAAGCATTAGAAGGTTGTGTTTTGGTACATTAAACAAGCAACAGGATTTTCCTTATTTTCAAACAGGAGTTTCATTAACCTGTTTATGTGTATTCATGTGATATCCTCACAGACTTAAAATAGCTGAGGTCCTATGAAGAGTAGTATTCTCAATATACACTTGTGAGAAAATGAGTAACTTTTCTTTTTCTGTCCAATTTCATTCCTCTAATGTAAGAATTGCTTTTTATAAATAAACTGGTCCATGAATCCTTACTCTTTCTCTCTCTCCCTCAAGATGTCTACCACTCTCATAACCTCCTTATTTTCCCTAGAGTATTTCAAATTTTGTCCGTTTTGAAAATTTATGTAATTTTGTATGACGATAGTGAACATTAACAAGGTCAAAGTGTTATTTTCATTGCTCTGTGTACGCTACCTCACTAAACCCTCACAAAGTCTTCATGATGCCTTCCTGTTGTGTAATAGGTGCAGAATTTAGCTCTGACCTCAGCAGATCTGGCACTGCAGTCGGCCGTGCTCATCACAGAACTACTCTTAGGATTACAGGTGAAGGGAAAGTGTTCTCATTAAGTCAGTGTTGACCCCTTGAGTGCTTTTACTGTTTTACAAATAATTGTCATTCTGCAGTCGATTGCACAGAGCAGAACTTTCATCATTAAAATGGGGTTTGTTTTATTTTTATGTACATACAAAAAGGTAATATTTATAAATACTCTGAAAAACAGTCAGGTCAGAAAGGTAGGGAGGGTGATGTAAAATGACCTCTCTGTGGGCAAAGCTTTTGTCTATGGAATTGCTGTCTCAAAGCAGAATGGAGTGAATTAAATCTTGTAAATATTCTTCTTGACTTCAGTTGTTTAAAATGTTGAACTATTATATTTATTATTAGAATTTCTTTCCTGCGGATCACAGATAAAATAGGTCAGAATATATGTGCTAATTTGAGAACTAAATATCAGGTTATTCATAATGCTTTACATTCAGTCATAAAATTGCAATGTTCTTAACGTGAAACCTAGCAAGCTACAAAAAACACCTGCTAATCATTTCTTATCAACACCCCTGTTAAGTAAAAAATAATATTTTGTTTTAACATTAGTATCTAAATATGAAACAATTTAAAAATATTTTAAATATTTGTGATTTGTTGCTAGAAAGATATTGATATATATTTCAAAAGCAAAGCTGTCTTCTCAAATCTACTGCTTCATTCATATGTAGGTTTCAATAGAGTGGGAAGAGCAGATGGTACTATAGGTTCTGTTTACTCCTCTCTGGACTTTGATATGCAAATTGATGTTCTAAAAGAATGTGAAATGAACTGACCACCAAATCCTAAGAGAATCCCTTTAAAGAAAAAAGGAAAGGGGAGGGGGAGAGGAAGGAGTGGTTGGAGAGAGATTGCAAACAGGGAGAAGAATGTGCCTTGCCACTTAAATTTCTTGTACAATGTACTCAAATACAAGATATTGTTGCCATTGCAATGCACCACAATAAGCTGAGGACATGATGATACAAAAGATTTATTTTGTTAATTTTACATATTGATTCTTTACTCAGGGCAATATTTGCCTTTATGCATAATTGAATTTTATAAGACTTCAGCAAAGAAAATGAGATATTTTCTTATTTGAAATTTTTTATATAAATAATCATAAATGGAAATTTGCTTTAAAAGTAACACCATAAAGGTGGTAAAAATAAACCCAAGGATTTACTTTTTAAGTTTGTGTAATATAAATTTTGGAAATTTATTCTCTGACAATAGTTTTCAGTCTTATTAACCTTCGCAATAGCCAACCTTTTACCAAGTGAATACATCATAGTAAAATCAGAATATGTAGAACACATTAGAAAAGAAAAAGTAGAAACCTGGAGAAAGAATGGATTACTAGCAATATAAATAGAGTTCAGGCTAGTAAAAGTTCTTATATAGAGGAAATTCTTTATAGGAAAATAGGTGTAAAGGCAAGACAAAAATTCAGAATATTTGAAGCATTCAGTGTATAAACTATCAAAAGTTTTTAAAGTATATTTGTTGATCTATTTGACATAATTTTATCTCAAAATGTTTCAATATAGGGATGACTAATTACTAGTGAAATAAAAATAGAAAACATGGAAAATGATTTAATATAAAATACATACTTACAGTGAGATATGTACTATAATTAATATATACTGTAAATGCTCATAGAACTGACTCTTATGGGATTTTTATTCACATTCTAGCATTGTCAACAAAGATGAAAGTTAATCTTTCTATACATTTATACAGTTCTATTACAAATTTTCACAGGAAATGATGAGTCAGGCTCAGAGAACTTGTGAACCTACCTGTTTAAGCATGGAAGGCATGCTCTCTGGGTGAACCGAGGTCTGGTCAAGGAATTTCACAAACATTAGGAGCTCTCTAAAAACTGTCTCCTATCATTC
>JANHMN010000011.1:42683682-42715245 GCA_030674055.1 Rhabdomys pumilio
AGAAGGAGAAGGAGAAGGAGAAGGAGAAGGAGAAGGAGAAGGAGAAGAGAAGGAGAAGGAGAAGGAGAAGGAGAAGGAGAAGGAGAAGGAGAAGAAGGAAGGAAGGAGAAGGAAGGAGGAGGAGGAGAAGGAGAAGGAGAAGGGAGAAGGAGAAGCAGTATCACCACCACTACAGGAAGGAAAAAAGGAAAAGAAAAAGAAAGAATACATTATCTTGACGACACAAGAACCTACAGACCAGAGCTGGCAGAAGACTCATAAATCACAGTTGCTTGCTGAATCACCACTAGGATATTCTGCTTTCTGCATATACTGGGTAGATTTATGCCAGCTAGAATCATCGGAGAGAAGGGAACCTCAGCTGAAAACTTGCCTCTATAAGATCAGGCTTTAAGACATTTTCACTAGCAAGCCAGTAAAAACACCCCTCCATGGGCTTTGTATTAGCCCCTGCCTCCAGGTTGCTGCCCTGCATGAGTTTGTCTATCACAGCTTTTGCTCAAAGTTTCATAAACCCTTTCCTGCCCCAAATGCTTTTGGTCATAGTGTTTCATCACAGCAAGAATGACTCTAAGGCACTGAATGAGAGCTCAGAAAGCAAAACATGTTTTTCTTTCTTCTCCTTTCTATTTCCCATCCTTGGACAACAGACAGACTCCAAACCCTGTTCACCCTTATAAATTCTGGGACGATGCTCCCCCACACTACCCCCACCCATACAATTGCTTAGAGGCTTCCATTGCTGTGACTGTCTCTTTCTTGACATTACCACAAACAATAAGCTAATGTTTCCTCCTCTAGCCCCTTCCTCTTGGCAGTTACTAAGAGTTCAAGCTTGCATGGACTTTTGCTTAGGCTCTCAAACTCCATCTTTGTGTAAAGTTCCCTTCCAAGTCCATTCTTTTTCCTTTTACATTTATTCTTCTCTCATATATTACATCCCCATTGCAGTTCCCCCTCCTCCTCTCCACCAAGTTCCTCCCCTCCACCTCCCATTTCCTCCCCCAGATCCACTCCTCCTTTATCCATGCCCATTCTCAAATTATTCACAAGGACCAAAAATGTGCAAGAGGGACCCTGAGTCTCCTAGTGAGACACACATATGGAAGTACTATAAGTTACCTACTTATATGTTTTCTCTAAGTGAGACCCCAATTTGTTTGTTCAAGCAAAATTTGAAAACAGACTGCCTCTCAAAGTCCAAGAGGAGGCAGAACTGAGCTTCCATTCTCAATGTAATGGTAAATACTCTTCTGTGATCACTGGAAAAGCCTTTTTCCCCCTGATAATTTCACCCTCTCAATGGTAAAACGAAGGATACCAGTATTTTCCATATACATTCAGATCTAGAGCACCGAGATATAATGAGAAGGAACATTTGCATATATGGATAGTCTTTGGTCTTAGTGAAATCCTTTCTCACAGCCTAAGGATCACTCACAGAAATCCCTTTCTTACACTTTTATTTCACAGGCGATTTTTCAATACAGGTCTTTTATCTAAAGCCCAGCTGAAGCATACACATGTATAACACTTATAAACTATAGCACAAAAGAAAGAAAGGAGGGTAATTTTGTGAAAACCAGCATATACAAACAATTATGTTTGATCAGGAAAGATTAATGAGATTTCATGATTGAAAAAAACAACCATAAAGGAACCCAGTTGTTAGGTATAGCATGGAAAACATTGAGAGACAGGGGAACACTCACATTGTTCAAAAACAATGAGCCAGAACAGCAGGTAGAGTTTGTCAAGGTTTAAAAGGAAAAGAAGGCCAGATTGTGAGGTCTTTTGAATGCTGGAGTGAATTGTCTCTTTCAACCTACAGACTAAAACATTTAGAAAATATAAGGGGCTGCCATGACGTCAAGCAAAAACTGTAATAACATTTTCTTTGTGTACCAGTTTGCTTTTTTGTTGCTTTGATAAAACATTTTTATAAAAGTCAACTGAAAGGAGGGAGGGGATTATTTGGCTTTTACTTCCAAGGCCCAGTACATGGCTAAGAGAAGTCATGGTAGAAACTCAACCAGAAACTGTGAAAGGACAGTGATTGCAGACTTGGTCAGCAGCGAGCTTCTTTATACACATTATACACTCTCTGCTAAGGGATGGTGCCTCTACAGTGTGATGAAACCTCATATATACATCAACAATAATTGCAGTGTGCTACAGCAGTGGACCCAAGTTAATTGCTGGACCCAAAGTTAATCTAAGTTAGATTAAGTTGACAATAAACAATAACCAGGTTACTTTGTAATTCAATGGATTGTGGACACAGGATGGGGTAAGAAGGAGATGTAGCAAGAAAATTGGTGTTGGTCCCAAGAAAATTCAATTCATGAAACAAACTGAAGTTTGGTTGGTGAGGATAGTCTTTACTGATTTGATGGAGAGAAGCATTTCTTATTGTTGATCATATCAGGAAAGCTGTAAAAATGGCTGATCATATAGGAGATTGACTCAAAGTCTGGAGCTTTGGGTGTTAGTGGCAGGATCCAATAAGCTGACACAGAGCTGAAGTTTACTGAGAATACCATCAGTCTTTATTCAGTGGCATGTTGACATATAGATGAATTTATCATCATGATAGACTAATGTTCACTTTCTACCTTTTAAAATATCAAAGACTTTTAAGTATTCAAGTTCATGTGTTTTGCATGTGAAAAACAAAATCTGAAAATACATATAATTTTCAAATTGAGGGAACTTTAAATATGGTCACTTTCATCTCTAATAGGTTTGGATAAAACTATGTTGGATGTCAGCATGATGCCATAAAATGGGAGCATGGGCTTGTGTATGAAAGAAGGGCATTAGTCAAGAAGGCAACAGTGCACAGTAGTAGCCCTTTTGTGATACAGTACCATCCCCTTCTTGCAATACAGTACCATCCATTTACTCTCTCTCATGTCCTCTCTGCAGTTTAAAACCAATGAAACATGAAAACCTTTTAACCTTTTACCTTCTTTCTTTTTTTGTTTGCTTTTCCTAAACTGTAGGAAAATGTAAGCTAATTCCTGAAGTCTTTGGAGGCGATCTAGAGAGTAGTACTGAGAAGGAAAGACTGACTTAAACTGCAACTCTGGTCAAGCACCCATATGGTTACTTAGGAACTCTGGTTTTTCTATCTGACGTGTATATGTTATAGCAATAAACTAAGTCAATGATGTGTCCAGCTAATGTGTTTTGTGTTGCTTTGTCTCAAAGTAGAGTGACTAAGAGAATACATATTCAAAAATAACAAATAACATTTTCAAATAATTATTTTATCAAAGTAAATTAGAGACCTAAAAAGTAAGTGAACACATCTAGGAAAAGCATTTCTATTTCCCTCCCTAGATGTATATAGCCAAGCTATAATTTGAGGTATACATTTTATTAATATGAGTTTGTGAACAAGTTTATTCATTCACATGTGAAAAGTAGCTGCTTACTATGAAAAGTTCAGAGGTATGGCTGTGATATATACTGTGGTTAGACAATAGAAACAATAATATAACTTCTTACAGCAGGAAGGAAAGGAACAATAAGAAAGTTCCCAGCAAATGAAAGCGTAAAAAGAAAAGCATATTGTTATATATTTCTTTACACCTACCATGTTTCACACTTGTTTGAAAATAACTATTATCTATAATGGGAACCATATATATATATATATATATTTAGAAATTTTACATGGACTTGGTATTGATTATGACTACTACTCTATGCATATTTCAAGTGATTTTTGAAGTTAGTGATGTGTGGCTATAAAATCCAAGGTTAATTCTTCTGACTTTTCAATCCATTACTAGAACTGATGAATATTTGTACAGTACATAGCCCCTCTTGTGTCTACAACCAGTTGAAGTATACTGTAGCTTTCAACACTAAACACAAATACGTAATCTCAAAAATAAATTGATGCTATTTATCATTTATTGAAAACCAGCACTGCATGAAGTGTTTGTCATCTATAAAAATGAAATGTCACATAAAAAGCATGTTAAGTTAAAAATATATAGAATCCTAGATGTAAAATATTTATCCACAGCTCTTTTGCATCCCTCAAATTTTGAATAGCTATTTACATGAATTAATGTTCATGTACATTATTATCTAAGGGGAAATAAAAAGAAATTTATAGCACCCTAACTCCAGAATCATTTATAAAATTTGATATAAGTGAAATAACATCATGAGGATAATCCTGTTTTATTAATTTTAATAAAATATCCTTATGATTAAATTGTAGAGGCTCTTTCATGCTTCATGCAAAAGATACAAGACTTCTCAGGTCACCACTAATGTTTTCCAAAAATATACATGACTAATACTTAATGCTCTAGTGAACTTTGCTAATACTTAATGCTCTAGTGAACTTTGCAATAATCAACAAGCAACAACCCTTGTGTCTCACAGATTAAACCTGTGAACATTCATATATATATATATATATATATATATATATATATATATTCACATAGCTATGAATATACATATGTATATATACATATGTACATGTACATATACATATATAAGAGAAACTTTTTCCTTTCAATCTTTCATCTTTTTAAACAAATATGAATGTAATATAAGTATAGATGTCAATAGAAAAAAATTCTTATGAATAACTTATCATGAAGATTAGAACATATGTAGCACACCACTAAATATAAGATCCCTTTATTTCTGTATTGTATTATATGAAATTTCAATTCAAGTGTAATTAAAGAGTTGTTCTTTATGAAAGCTAAGTAAAATGTTAAATGCATATTTTTATTTGATCAATAGATCTCCATAGACTGGGTATTAGTGGTGTATGCATTTAATCCCAGTACTTGGAAGGCAGAGGCAGGTGAATGTCTATGAGTGTGAAGCCAGCCTTGTCTACAGAGTGAGTTCCAGGGCAGCCAGAGCTATACAGAGAAACCCTGTCTCAAGATCCCTCTAAAAATACACTCCATAAGATAATTCATATGAAAGAAAAAAAATCATTCTTACAGTTATTTCATATTATCATAAGAAAGTAAACATTTTAAATTTAAATTGCATTTTGCAATGTTATTACTTCTTAACAATTACAATTTACAAAAATCCTTACTGAAACTAGAAATCTGACTTAGGTGAAAATTTTACTTAGTACTAGCAAAGGTCAATAATCCACAGAGCTTGGAGTTGTTTTCCTCTATAAAATGATATAAATCCAAGAACTCATAGCTTTCAATAGAAAAGAATATACGGTTTCCATATTAAAGAAAAACCAACATATGAAACGTTTTCTTATGGTTAATAGAGATAATTGTTTTCAACACCACACAGTGAGGAAGCACAGTCAGTGTTCTCGATTTTTTTAAGAAGCAATTTAAATTACAAGATAAATTATTTGAATTTTGCATCTTACCGTGGCAAGAACCCTCGATTTCTTCATAGCCTGTACTGCAAATACACCTTCCAAGAGGAACAAGCCAATCTCCATCAGCTCCACAGTAGAGTTTAGGTGTATCTCGCTCCTCGGCACTCTTCACACATGAACCCCGCACTTCAACCAAAGAGGAAGAATCCACCCTTGGAATGGTATCAGGAAACATAGCCAAGTTCCGCACAGTGAAGGGACATTTTTTGTAGAACACACGGACTGACACCAGAGCAATGCATGCTCCAATATCTTGAAAAGCCAAATAAAATCCTTTCCTTTCTATAGGCCCCACCTCACGGATTTCAGTGTTTAGCTTAAGGATGCGATCACCCAAATCCATCTGAGTAAAACTCTCATCAGCAGCAATTGTGTCGATCTTTATATATTGGCTTGGCTTGAATTTATTTCCATGGGATTCATCAGATTCTATATAATACAGATTAAACGTTTCTTTACAAGTTCCCAAGACCCACGGAATGCTGTTACAATCCCTCAGTGTGAACTTCATTTCCACATAAATTTTCTGTGCAGCGTCACGAGAGATCCAGTTAGTCCGAAGCCAGTTGTTCTGGTTTGGTTCCATGACATTGCATACCTGGTATGTATGTATGGGCCTGTTGTGTTCATCCATTTCAGTAATGGCATCCCACTACAAAAGGAAAAAAATGAAATGGTCATAAAAGCACAGCAGTTAAAAGACATAATTGCTTTAAGAGTGTTTTAGCAAAAGAAAAATGAGTTGAATCAATATGACTCAACTGTCCAAAAGCAACAAAGCAGCATTTTAACCATGAGCCTTTGGTTGAGAGTATGGAACCTACTCTTCTGGGATCTTTCCTTTTTCATTAATCAGATGAACAAAGTAGTTTTAACATCCTCAGTTTTCTCAAGTGTAAAATAGAATAGGAATATAACCTGCTTATAGGATTGTTTTAAGGCATATATATTTTTAAAGTTATCTAAAGGAGTTGTCACTGTTCTGGGGAGAGAATATGAAGAGATAACATAGCAAGAACATCCACTGCTCTTGGAAGACCCACAATTAGTTCCCATCATCCACATCAGACAGCTCCCAACCACCTCTAACTCTATATCTAAGTGACCTGACTCCCTTTTCGGCCTTCCATGAGCATCTGAATTCTAGTGCATACATGTATACAGAGACAAAATCATATAAACTGAATAAAAATTAAAAAAATATTTTTTGACTGACTAAAAGAATTTAAAGTAGCATACATTATCTGATCAAAATCATCAGATCCATTAAAAGTGCTCAGTGGTTTCTATATCATAATTTGTCACAAAGTGAGATGTATTAATCAGTATGAAATTAAATCTTGCTTTGGTCATTCTGAGATAGAGAGGGCTATCCTCTGACTGGCTAGTTATCTGTCAACTTTATACAAGCTGTAGTCATTGGAAGGGAAGGAATCTTAATTTGGAAAATGGCTCCAAAAGATCAGGATGTAGAGTGCTCTCTTAATTAGTGATTGACAGGAGAGAGCCCATTCAATTGTGTGCTGATAGTACTTTTTTCTACACAAAAGCAGGTCGAACCAGTGGAGGAGGGTACAGTTTGACTCTATAAGCAACAGCTATTGATCAAAAAGGCCACCAGTCAAATACCCAACCCAACTATCATTACGCCAGCACCAACATTTTGAATAATCTACATATGCCCTGAGGAGTGGGGAATAAAAGAGAAAAGATGGCCACTGATAATTTCTCTGCCTTCTTGAGGGCAAGTTAGTTTGTACTGAACTTGGTGATATCTTTTAGGGTTACTATTGCTGTGATGAAACACCATGACCATAAACTACTTTGGGAGGAAAGGGTTCACTTCTGTCACATTTCCATACAAGAATTCATTATCCAAGGCAGTGAGGATAGGAATTCAAGCAAGGTAGAAACCTAGAGACAGGATATGATGTAGATGCCATGAAAGAGTGATGTTTAATGGCTTGCTCAGCCTTATAGAACCCAAGACCACAAGCCTAGGGATAAAGCCACCCACAACAGGCTGTGCGCTCTCTGATCAATCACTAATTATGAAAATGTCTTATAGTCTTTCATCAGCCTAATCTTATGAAAGCAATTTCTTAATTGAGATTCCCTCCTCTTTGATGATTTAACCTTGTGTCAACTTGATATGAAACTATAAAGCATGATTGACCCTTGATTAACTTGACACACAAACACATCACTGTTAATCCACAATGTTTTCCTTCTTGTTAATACCTACGATTACACATTAATATTGATTTCACAATATAAAATATTTTCAAACTTCAAAGTCCTACAGTGTATTAATAACTTTAAAATTTCAATCTCTTTTTATATATATATAAAAAAATCTTTTAAAATCCAAAGTCTCTCAACTGTATGTTCTCAGCTGTAGGCTTCTATAAAACTAAATACTTTGTTATTTCAAGAGGGAAGAACCAGGGCATAGTCACACTCTAAAGAAAACAAAATCAAACTCCAACATTGTTAATATTAAATATCCAATGTCTGGGATCCACTCATGATCTTCTGGGTCTCTTGAAAGGATTTTGGTCACTTCTCTGACTCATGCCTCTGCAGTAAATACAGCTTAGCTTCACTCCACCACTTCTGCTGCTCTTTGTGGTCAACCCATAGCACCGACCTCTCCACAGTGCTGGAATGTCTTGTTTCAACTTGTCTTCACCATCTTCAATAGCCTCTCCTGGACTCTCTTCAGGGACTTCAGCTGTGCAACACAGGTCTAAGCTTCACGTGTTCTCCATGACCCCTTCATATCTTTGAAAGTAGTACCATCCACACTTTGGAGTATTTCACTTCCAAGTTCAGCTGTTAGGAAGAAGTACAATCTTGGCTACTTCTTCAACACAGCTTCTATATGTTGATCCTGAGAAAACACTTCTTAGAAGATTTCAACTCAGTGATGCCTGTCTCCTCTCAATCACTACTAATTTCTTAGCTCTAGCTGACTAGCATCAATAATCCCAGCAAAGCCAAGATTTTACTTCAATGATTCTGGTCTCTTTTTATTGACAGCTGATTCTTCAGCTCCAGGTAAGCAGAACCACAGTTTCTCAACTTAAAACATGTAAAGCCCCAATAATGTATTTGTGTGATTTTCAAACTTTCCTCAGGAAGATAAAACAGGGTTCCATCCTCTGCATTCTTATTATCCATTATCCCACAAAGTTCTCACAAGCTTTAAACACACAATGGCTTTGATAGCCCACAGATCCAAAGCTTCACATTGAGGCTGGGATAAGCTTATGTGGGAAGTCCTTTGTGGCACTCAGTAGAGAAATTGGGAGTAGGTGATTTGAAACATGACTGGCAACCTGGAGACTGCCTCATTCTTCCTCATAGTAATAAGGAGTTGAACTGCTTTGAATATGTGCCTAGACATGCAGGTTAGTATGAAGTTACCTTCATGTAGTAATAAAATGACGTGTTTGAAAATTTATTTAAATAATGACTTTTTATTGAAAACTATTCAGAAACAAGATGTATGTGCTCTGCACACTCACATGTTAGCTAACTTTAGGTCTACAGTTTTCAGAGGCCACAGTTATTTTAGTACTTGAAAACTCTAGGTCATCTAACTATACAATAATCATAATTCAATCTTTTCAAAAGAGATATACCGAAAATATGAAACAAAATTTGCATCTACTGACATTGAATACTAAAGGTATTTTGCATATCGAGACTATCTATTGTTGAAGATAAAATTTAGCAGTAGACTTCTTTGGTGTGTTCTGGCACCTAAGTCAATTCCAATTTCACATTTTTAATAAAGATAGAAAAAGCACTTTTTTATAAGGTTTCTTAAATTCAATATGGAAAATCATGTGCTAACTTATACATATTGATGCACTGTGTTTGAAAAATTCACATTTATTTTTTTCCATTGAATCAGATAATGCTTTTATCTCTAATATTAGTAATTTGAGAATTTTATGTAAGGTACTTTGATCATATTTATTCCCTCCTCAACATGTGTCCAGTCTCCCTCCACCATTTCCTACTCTTCTAAATCTCTGTATTTTTATTTTACCCATCACTTCCAATCTGTCCTGTCTATATATTCTTGGATGTGTGGCCTTTGACTGCAGCATGGTCAACTTACCAAAGGCAATTTTTTCTTTCTATCTATCTATCTATCTATCTATCTATCTATCTATCTATCTATATTCCACACTTTCAAGAATATTTGTAAAAAAATTTTAATCCAGCAACACTCTGGCAAAGGTACCACATACCTTTAATTACTCTGGCTAGAATACAGTCCACCCATAATATATACCCTTATGGTAAAATTAATTTGTAGAAGGAAGCAGTCATATTTGAAAATACAATCTAATATAGGGCAGACAGAGTACAGAGAAATGTTTGATAGAATGAGTCAGAGATGGAATACATCCAACTTCACAAGAATAGCACAGGAATCTATCGAGAGCAGTGCAGGGAGAGGGAGTCAATTCAGTTGAGTGGAGTTGAGTTATGAGAGTTAGTGGGGAGTCAGGAGAACCAGTGCCATGTAGTGGAGCTGAGTTTATGCAGTTCATTTTCAGTCAGCAGAGGTAGTTCAAGCCAGAAAATAAGACAGAGCTAGAAGATTAGAACACATTGCCAGAGTTAGTTTAAGGCCAAGTTGAGCAATTCAGTAAGAAGCTGAGTGAAGCCAGATTGGATCAGTCAGCATGGCGAGGAGTTTGTGCCAGAACAGCTGACTTGAACCAGTCAGCCAGAGTTCAGAAAGAACTAGAAATGATGAACTTATTCAGTCTTATGTTTCAGAGACAACATTTACATCAGGCAAAGAAAACACTTTTAAAAATATTTGGGTAACACAATTTGACTTCATGGGTTAAAAACAGAGAGGCACAAAATTAGGAGTGTGGGGAAGAGGTGACTATGTAGGAAGAGTTGGGTTTTGAAAATAACCAAAACATATTGCATGAAATTGTTATAGAAATCTTAAAAATGTTAGGAGTTTGGAAAGGCGGTATGTTGAACTCTTAAAGGTTGGATAATTCTTACAGAGAAAAAAGGACTGGGTTTTGGTCCTATATTTTACACATCTAGGCACTAATACTAAATTCACATACCTGAACATTTCCCAACCCTACCTATCATCATATGGTATGATGATTATTCTTGTTAACATGAATGGATTAAAGAACACCTAAGGAGTTAATAAAACACATTGTTAGTGTGCCCTGGAAGGTACAACTCAAGTGTTTTAGACCATGAGGACTCTGCCTAGTAAGTAGTTAATTTCTTGATAAAAGCACAGTGTCACAGCATGATTGGGAGAATGTAAATTATAGGAGGTCAGACCTGTTTGAAGTAAGGGATTCTTCTAAGTTGTACAGATTTTGGTTGTCTGTTACTGTGTTGTTTTACTTCCTGATTGTTTTGACTTGAACAGTCTCGATCCAACAGACCTTAAATTAAATCTCTGAAGCTGGTTCAATAAATATGTTTTTCTCTACATTTTTCTATGGTGAGCTATTTGCTCACAGAAACACAATGTTTGATACATGGATTCAAGAAAACAATTTCCCTCACTATAAAATATCTTAGCCTGGCGATCAAGCATTAGAGACAGCATGAAAACAAATCCCACAATGATTATTTATTAATACATCTTTTGTTTTGTTTTACAAAAAAGGTAGTATTTTCCATTGTTTGCTTGGTTTGGGGTTTTAGAAGTTTTGCCTTTCCCTAAGATACCTCATTATAAGATTCTGACACAGACTGCTCTGTATTGCGGCCTAAACAAAGGTTCTATGTTGGTTTTGCTCTTCTCTTCTCTTCTCTTCTCTTCTCTTCTCTTCTCTTCTCTTCTCTTCTCTTCTCTTCTCTTCTCTCCTCTCTCCTCTCTCCTCTCTCCCTCCTCTCTCCTCTCTCCTCTCTCCTCTCTCCTCTCTCCTCTCTCCTCTCCTCTCTCTTCTTTTTTCTTTTTTTTCCCCCAGTGGTAGATGACATCTCTGAGATCCATGAATTTGGTAAGTTTTCTTCCATATATTCTCATTTGTTTTCCTGTGAACACACCAACTGCATCTTATTATATCTAACATGGCCTTCTCAAAACAGTTTCATGGATCTTTACATGTTCTTTCTGAAACAACTTATCAAGACAACTAAATTTTTTCAACCAACATTTTCATTGGCAAAGTTGGGGCAAGAAACTTTCATTCATCATACATCATTTACGTAGCTATTTCTCAATCCAAACAATAAACACCCAATGACGAAATTGTCGTTTTCCTATTCATTTAGGATATAAGAAAACATGCAGCTTGAGGACATTCTCCTCTGCAAAGAATTCAAGGCTTGCATTATGCTTTGCTGAGATACTAGTTATATTTTGTTTAAGTAAACTCTTGCTTTTACATTGTCAGTCCTTTGTAAAAATGGGGGGCGGTAAATATGGTCAAAACATTTTAATGACATTGTTAAAGATTTAATAAAATACTAAGTTTACACAATTAGAACAAATATGCAAGCACAGCATGAGAGAATAAAAGTATATTATTTCAGTACTGATTACATAAAAGCAAGCACGTGACAGGATTGACCAGCTTAACTGCAGAATTAATAAAAGCTTTCATTATTTCATCCAATGGTTTTCTACTATTACCTAGTTTGTGGATTTGTAAATGTTTCAGTGAAGAAAAACCAGTATTTCTTTTAATTAAGTAGAGATAACCCATTTTATCTACTACATGCATACAGCACAGGGTTAAATTTATCCAGAATATGCATGTTAATATTAAAGCCTTCATTCATGTAGTAATATTTCTCCACTAATCATGTCTCCACAGTGCCATTTGAAGTCTGGATTTGCTAAAAGCGATGGAAATTATACAGAACGTTGAACAATCCTTAGTCCACTTATACCTGGAGGTGCCTTTAAAAAATCCGCACCCACAAGTGATGTTTTCTTTCCATACCAAGCTGAATAAAGTAGGCCAAAAAAGCTGAATTCTTTTTTAGGCATAGAAGCCTAGAACAAGAAAAAATAATTCCCCAAGCAACTGGGAGTCGCTAAGGATTCAAATTGCTTTCTTTCCTCAGAGAATAGAATAAGGCAATCAAGTGGCCTTTCTAGGCAAAGACTGTTCTGAAAATATACAGGGAAGTTGACCTACACATTCAAAGTACTAACATGAATTACTCAAATCTATGCTTTTTCACTTTGAAATCTTTAGAGCCGAACAGATATATAAATGTTAATAAAGATATAAAATTTAATGTTAAGACAAAAGCAGATAGTCTATTTTGAAGATGGAATTTACTGGTGGAATGCTAGCTAGAAAAATTAATACTTTCTAAGGGAAGTCATAAATACCAGTGTCTATAAAGCATACTGCCAATTAGTATATCAACTGGAAGGAAATCACTCCACAGATTCATCAAGACCCAAAACAGCTACAATGATGACTAGATTAAAGAGAGTGAGCAATCAATAAAAATTGCTGCTAAGCCCAAAGTATGCTATGCACATGCATGAAAATGGCTCCTTGGATAACTATAAATAATAATTTTAAAATACCATTAAATGGAAAGCACAAAAAATCATATATCATATATATATATATATATATATATATATATATATATATATGATTACATATGCAAATATAGGGAACAGAAGAGAAAGAAGTTTAATGGCACTGAAGAATGAAGTTGCTAGAAATAAAAGTTTTGGTTGTACCTTTGTCTCCTAAGTGAATAGTACTTATAGTGCATGTTATATTCACCATCAAATTTTCTTACTTTCTTCTGCTTTCTATGTTCATTGAAAATAATTGGCTGTGCTCTGAGGATGTGAGTGTTGGAGAGCTGGCTCCAAGGTCATGAGAGCAGGGGAGCTGACTCCACCCCTTGTCAGTTGCAGAACTTGAGAGAATTGGCCTGCACTTCTTTTGAGCAGTAAAGTGGAGCAGCCTTTGGTGGTGTGGGTGCATGTGAGCCAGCCCAGAGGGCAGGAGAGATGGCCCCATGTTGGCAGAGGCATTGGGTGAGCTAGCTGGCAGTGTTGGACAGCTCCCCCTGGTGGTGGTGGTGGTGGTGGTGGTGGTGTGTGTGTGTGTGTGTGTGTGTGTGTGTGTGTGTGTGTGTGTGTGAAAGCTGGTATGCAGACCAACTCAGCAGCTACCCAGACCCAGATATCTAGGGCTTTGAGTTGGCCCACTGTGTGAGGGTGCCAGTTCTGCAGATGCAAACTTTCAGGATCTCCATGACACAGGGCAGCATATAGGATATCTGAGAGGAATCTCAGTGAGGATCCAGTATTGATAGTGCAGCAGAAATCAAAGGCTACAAAATAGGTCAACAATTATAATGAACATTTAAAAGTGTGGACAAAAGTATATACTTTGGGACACACTAAGATACATCACAGCTTTTGTGATTATATTTTTATTTGCTTGTTATTCTTTATTTTCTTTTGGGGAGAGATTGCAAAGGCAGAGGGTGACTATGAAGGAACAGGAAGATTAGCATAATTAGGGTACATGATATGAAATTCACTGGAAATCAATAAAAAGTAAAAAAGAAATAAGTGGCTACTCTTTTATTTACCTTAATATTAAGATTATTAAACTCTTGATTTATTTCTTCTTTTTTACTAACAAACCACAATATATGTTAATACGAAGTGTAATACATTCAGACATTTCTTTTCTTTTCAATATTTGGTTGTGATGAAGGAGTAAAAATCGGAGAGACAGACTATAACAAATCATAATTGAAATGATACAACTCCCCAAAAACAAAATATTTCTTTAAATTGTTGAGAACGGATTGTCAGATAAATGATTAATATACAAATGAGACAGTGAATTATATTTTCATTACAGATTGGTAGAAAGATACGACAAAGAAACAAAAACAGATGATAAATCTATGATTTCTCATTAAGTTCTCTACAAAATTTATTCCCTAATGTTTTATAGCATGTGATCATATTTAATTTTGTTCAAGTAGCTACCTTAAGTAGGAAAGGAACTTCATTCTAAGGAAAAGAATGCCTGACAATGAAGAGAAGTGAGAGAAACTTTATTTATCTCAAATATTCTTCTTTGTTTGCAGAACCTAAAAAATTACAGTCACTGCTAGTACACGGGCATGTTTTTCCATGGATCTGTACTGGCTTAATTTGTAAACTGTGTGCATCTAATATTCTCTATCAAAGAAATGCTTCTTAAAAGTTCTTCATATTCAAATATAATATTTTCCCCAGAACCACTTAAATATTCACTTTGAGTCAATATACTGATATAAACTTAGAAAATTAGTGCCCTGAGTTCTGCTGCTAGGCATGGAGTTAATAACATAAATCTGTTTTTGCAGCAAAAATGAAGACTCTGCATTTAAATGATAGCGAGTTTCAGAGAATAAAACAAGAAGCAAAATGTAGCCACTGAAGATGCCTTTCTATTTCACTTCAGGCAAACATAAACCTTTTTTATTACAACTACAAAGATATTTAATAAAAAAGATACAAATTCCATGGTGTATGTAGAAGACTACAGCTGAAACCAAGCTCTATGAATATATTTATTACTTTCGTGGATTTTTGGTGTCAGTAGGCCTAACTATTATAGCAATGACGATACTGTCCATTACTAGTGAATGATTATCTCATTTAAAGTATGTCAAATATTAATATGGATTAAAAATTCTCTATAGAGTCCATCTTCTCTATGTCAAAATGACTAAAATCTAAAGTTGAAGGTTTTATTTAACCAGCTACTAAATAAGATGCTACAAGTACTATTGTATTTTATTGATAGGATTAATACTTTGAGAAAATAGAAAATATTGATGTAAATTAATCTAACTCACATTAAATATACAAATACCTGAACATGTTTGCAAATGTTTCTTTTATTCACCTGTGTATTTGTTGTCTTTAAGGCTTACTGCCTAAATTCATTTTCAGCCTGTGAGACTTGGTGCTGAATAACCTCTTCCTTTCTTTGTTCCTTCTGAACTTTAGCTGGTTAGTCAACTCAGCTGTTCTGGCTCAAACTCCTCTGATAGCTGAGTGATTCAATCTGGCTTCTCTCTAGGTCTCTGACATTTTTCTATGCTTGGCCTCTGAGTGATTCTAGCAGTCTGCTCTAATCTTTTGTCTTCTTCTCATTCTCTGGGTTATTCTGTAGTACCTGTGTATAGTCTGTCTTCTTTTTAAACTCGTATCTATGAAACTGCCCCAGTAAAACTGCCTCTAACTTCTTTTGCTCTCTGTACTGCTCTGTGTTAAGTAACTTCTGTTTCTTTCCTTTCTTGTGAGAGTTGGCCATATTCTATTTTGTTAAGTCTTTCTCTGATTCATTACTTTTTCTGCCACTCAATTAGACATTACTTTCAAACATGGGCGCTTCTTTCTGAAAACTAACTTCTCCTGCACTGTTTGGGATTAAAGGTCTGTATTTTTATTGTGGGGTCTATATTCCAGCCAGAGAATTAAAGGTATGTCCTATGTTCAGAGAACTCGACATAACACAATTTCGTGGTTTACAGTGTGATCAGATATCCTGCTACATGTTTCACAAGAGTTCCCAAACAGAGAAAGCACAGAAAAATCATATTTATATCGATTCATTTGTCAGATATAACAAAACATATTTTTCTTGCATTATGAATGAGAGAACTGACCTAAAAATGTGATTGACTTGAATTCATAAAACCAAAATAAGACACCCCAGAAGTACATGCACACAATGAAACAATGTTGTTAAAAGTACTTGGATTCTTTCCTTCTTATTTGGCGGTTCTTAAGTCCAATTAAATTGCTGCTGGTTACTATTAAGAGTGCCACTATTGAACTCTTAGGATTATTGTGTCATGACTTTCATTGTTGAGGGTCATTGATGTCACAGCTAGATAGGATGTTTGTTTGATTTCCTCCCTTAGAAGTCTGCATGGCATCTTCTGCAACCCTGAATGTTATTCATTATAGAGGAAACATGCTTTGTACTAGAAACCTAGCCAACTACTCCAGACAAGCGACATCATGGATCCTGGAGAAGATTCTATAACTACCATTTTCCTAAAGAAGTATAATATATAAATATATTCTAATTATCCATTGATAAGTATAATCCTTAATTCTAATATAGGAATCTTCTCTTTGAAACAGACAGGGACCAATAAAGAAAATCACAACCAATCAAAATGCTGAGTTCTGGGACCCATTCCTGTGGATGCAACTTCAAAACAACTCCTATACCCAAGGCTCAGAGAACACTGCAGAAGACAAGCAAAGATTTTTTAAGAATAAGAGAAACAGTTTGCTGTGAAACTGTATTTCCTAGTAATGCCAGAAACTACAACCATTAATTTGAACTGATATGAGTGCCTTAACATGGCCTGAATAAGAACAACAGTCAACATACTAACGTAGGTGCTGGAGAAAGCACACAAATCCTCAAACATACAGAAAGAACTACAGTAAGGAATACTGAAATTGAAAAATAGTCTTATCCAAGAAAGAGAATCCTACTAGCTATCCATTATGGTCAGCCCTCACAATAAACATGCAGGTAACATTATAAAAACTATTTTAGTTAGGATTTTTATTGCTATGATGAAACATCATGACCAAAATGGAAGTTGGGGAAAAAAAGAGTTTATTTGGTTTACATTTTAATACCACTGTTCATCATCGAAAGAAGTCAAAACAAGAACTCAAACAGGACAGGAAAACGAAGACAGGAATGGATGCAGGGACCATTGAGGGATGCTGCTTATTAGTCTGTTCCTCTTGGCTTGCTGAGCCTACTTTATTATCAAACCCAGGACCACTATTGCAGGAATGTTACAACCCACTCACAATGGGCTGGACCATTCACTAATTAAGAAAATGCCTTAGAGCAGATCGTATGGAAGCATTTTGTCAATTAAGATTTTTCTTTATTCCAATAGATTTAGTTTGTATGTCAAGTTGACATCAGAATAGCTTACACAGAATGAGTAAGTTACACCTGTGGATATTTATATGTTAAGTACAGTACTTGATTAAAAAAGAGGCCATGAATTTAAACAAGATTATATTATAAGTAAAAGAGGTAATTGAACATATATGAAAAATGATTTTTGTTATTATGAAGGCTTTAAATCAATATATATATATATATATATATATATATATAAGTAGAAAGTATGCTCTATAAGAACAGAAACTGAATTATATTGGTCATTGTGTCTCCATTCAGAGAAAATTGTTCTTATTATTATCAAATGGAAAATGAGTCATTAAATACCTACCTTATAAATTAATAACTTCTGAATTTTCTAATAATCAGACTCTGATGGTGTATTTGGTCAAGATTCTAACTGCAACACATGACTGAGAAATATGCAAGCTTAATCCCTCTCATAAGGTACTAATATTATTTTGAAGATTATAGAAAGACAGTTGATCACAGATAGCTAAAAGGACTTAGCTCAAGCCTGGACTTGCCAGATGACACAGTGGGGAATCACACAAGAACATAAAAGACCATTTGTATGTAAATCCAGATATAGAATTCTGCCTTGACATTTGAGTTTGTATACCATATGACTGTGTGTTCAAGTTAGGGTAAAGAGGATAAATGGTATTCAGAATGCATTTCTTCATCAGATGAGTGATCTGAGAAAGTGTTCTAATATCTAGGAAGCTAAGCAGCTATTCTTTTTTGGAGAATTACTTTAATTTAGAAGAACTATTACGCATGCAGCAGGATCATCTGTCTTAGTGGTAAAGACTTATGAAGTTCATATCTCAGGCTGATTAACTTTCTATTTTAACTCAAAAATCTTATGGCTTAAGTATAGCAGATTATAAAATTTTAATTCTTGCAAACATCAAATGTTAAGTAAAAGAATATTCAAACTGTTCATGTTAATGCAAGTATGGATATAAAGCCTTTTGAGCATGCGTTATTCTCTACCCACTGTAGAGAAAAAAAAACACTAATAAAAAGGAAAGAATTTAAGAGTATTAAATACTGTTGATGGCAGAAAATATAGGCCAATGGTGTAGCACTTTGCTAGAGTGCTTAAGGTACTGGACCAATCCTTAGCATCTACCCAATTTAAAAAGTTAAAATGCTAGTTATCTCTATTCTATATTGCAAACTAAAGAGCTTTGATAAAAGACCATCTGAATCATACTACTAAAGAAGCTTTCTAAATTATAAACATATACACATAGAGAAAGAGTTGAAACAGAGCTACTCTATAACAGGTGTTCAATCTCTCCAAATCTAGATAATGGGCTAGGAAATAAAAGATCAATAACCAGAAATCAATTTCCTCTATTGTCACTGTTGACCAATAGGATCCCATAGATCCCCCACATTACAGGCTATTGTCATTGTTCTTGGTTTATCTCCAGAATTTGATGGTAAGATTTGATTACTGAAGACTCCAGATACTTAAGAATTAAAACATGAAGCTGGTACTGAAGTACAAACTCTTCAGCATTGGCTAGGTTTCATAGTGCTGGACGGTATTATGCATGCTACTAGAAGAAAAAAAAGTAACCATGAATTTTACCTAGCTGTGAAACTGAGAACTACAATAAAGGCCAGCCTTATAAACTATATCACCTGATTAAATAGTGGCACAAATATTTGGGGATTAACCAAACATTTTCTAATTAGTTCCACATGATAAAGACCATATTTGTCATTGCTATATGGTTTAAGGGCTAGATAATTGAATGAGAAAATCCATTAATATAGTAAACTGACTCTCAATGCCTTACTCCTTACACAGACTAGTACATTTCTCAACCCATCATCCACAAAATAGTGTACCTCTTAACCATCATCTGAGATCTTCTTGCAGTAGATGGGAACTGAACCAGAGACTCACTGTTGATCACTACTGAGAATGAGAGACTGCAGAGACTACAGAGAACTACAGCCCTAAATCAGACACATCATTCTCTACAAGGTTCAGAAATTTATAACCTAAAAGAAGGGTTGAAAAGACTGTAAGCATTAGGAACCATAAATGACTACCAAGAAATATTATTTTCTGGATACAACAAGACAGTTGAACATACGAATTCATAGCAGTTGTGGTGACATGCAGAAGACTTGTGCAAGCTCAAGCCAGAAAACAATTCCAATGTGGAAGGGAGAGGTAGTCCACTGGAGAGATACTGCCAACTTATTGCTTTTGAGAGGAGTACATTTCTTTAAATGTATGATTCCTAATAGGTTGACTTTATTACAGGGTCAGCCAAACAACCAAAAGTATTTGGCAAGCAAAAACTATATGATATAAAAAACATATAACAGACAAGTTTGGATGGGCAGGGAGATGCTACAGTAGGTGAAATGTTCAACATCCTTAGTCATCAGGGAAATGCAAATCAAAACAACCCTGAGATTCCACCTCACATCAGTCAGAATGGCTAAGATCAAAAACTCAGGCGATAGCAGATGTTGGCACGGATGTGGAGAAAAAGAAACACTGCTCCATTATTGGTGGGATTGCAAGTTGATACAACCACTCTAGAACTCAGTCTGGCAGTTCCTTAGAAAACTGGACATAACACTACCTGAGGACCCAGCTATACCACTCCTGGGCATATACCCAGAAGATGCTCCAACATATAACAAAAACACATGCTCTACTATGTTCATAACAGCCTTAGTTATAATAGCCAGAAGCTGTAAAGAACCCAGATGCCCTTCAACAGAGGAATGGATACAGAAAATGTGGTACATTTAAACAATGGAGTATTACTCAACTATTAAAAATAATGAATTTAAGAAATTCTTAGGCAAATAGATGGAACTTGAAAATTTTATCCTGAGTGAGGTAACCCAATCACAAAAGAACACACATTGTATTTACTCACTGATAAGTGGATATTAGCCCCAAAGCTCGCAATTTCCAAGATTCAACTCACAGACCACATGAAGCCCAAGAAAGACCAAAGTGTGGGCACTTCGGTCTTTCTTACAGGGAGCAACAAATTACTCATGGGAGCACATATGGAGACAAAGTGTGGGATAGAACTGATGGAAGGGCCATCTGGAGACTGCTCCACCTGGGTATTCATCCCATGTGCAGTAACCAAAGGCAGATGCTGATGAGGATGCCAGGAAGTGCATGCTGACAGAAGCCTGATATAGCTGTCTCCTTAGAGGTCTGCCAGAGCCTGACATATACAGAGGCAGATGCTCACAGCTAACCACTGAACTGATCATGGGTTTCCCAATGGAGGAGTTAGAAGACTAAAGAAGCTGAAGGTGTTTGCGGCTCCATGGAGAGAGAGTGACAATACCAACCAACCAGAGCTCCCAGGGTCTAAACCACCAGACTAGGAGCACATAGAGAGGGACTCATAGCCCCAGCTGTATATGTAGGGGAGGATGTCCTTGTTGGGCATAGTGGAAGAGGAGGTCCTTGGTCCTGTGAAGGCTAAATGACCCAGTGTGGGGAAAATCGAGGGCAGGGAGGTGGGAGTGGGTGGGTGGGTGTGGCACATCCTCATAGAAGCAGAAGGAGGGGGGATGGAGTAGGGGGTTTCTGGTTGGGGGGAAATTGGGAAGGGGGATAATATCTTAAATATAAGTAAAATATCCAATAAAAATTAATTTAGAAAATGGAGAAAAAAGTGGGTCATATGAGTATATTATATAAAATTCTCAAAGAATAAAAAATATATTTAAAAAGAGAAAAGTATCATGACTGTTGGGATTCTTGGTAAAATACAGATCAATATGTGTGAAGATGTATGTTCTACTGATATGTGTGTACAACTCAGAAGACTGCTTGCTGGAGTTTGTACTTTCTTCCAAATTTTATGTCCAAGGGTTAAATCTTAAGTCATCAATCTTGCTCACTGAGCCATCTTACAAGTACTAGATCAATACATCTTGATTTGTTAACAGTGAAGTTATTGTGTCCTATAACATGTGATGGTTGCTGAGATATCAGTGATATCATATATCACTCTTAAAAAGTTTTGCTTCATTTTTACAGACCTGTAATATATAAAATAAAATTGCTTTATGTCAAGATAATGATTTTCATTCTACAATTCTAATGTCTACATTCTAGTTCATAATTATTGCCTTAATACCTCAAAATAAGTTGATTTTGACCTTTTTGCAAATTCTTTTGGAACTTATTCCAACTAAACTTACTAATTTATTTAGGATCACTGTTTCAACAGAATTTTTCTTGTTGGACACTATCTTATTTCATGTCAGAATCCTTCAATGAATATCTCTCCTTCAGTGATTTCAAATAGATTTAATGTGTACTTTATTTGTAACTGGGATGTTTGAAATTTTAAAACACTTAGAGACTTCATGTGTTTCTTGTTTGAGAAATACCTGTTAGCTTAACTAGCCTGTTGGATAATTGGCAGTGTTTCTTTTTATATGTTTAAATTTTATGGTTCATTGTAAAATTTGGATATTATCCCAGTGTATAAAGTACAGAAAAGTAAGGAAAGACTTGTGCATCCAGTTTTATTGCTATCCTCCTCACAATAACAAGCAATCAGAGTTACCCTAGATGTCTATCAACAGGTTAATAGATAAAGAAATTGTGGTATGTATATATAATAAAATTTTTATTGCTG
Source organism: Rhabdomys pumilio (assembly GCA_030674055.1). Lineage (NCBI taxonomy): Eukaryota > Metazoa > Chordata > Mammalia > Rodentia > Muridae > Rhabdomys > Rhabdomys pumilio. The sequence goes on from JANHMN010000011.1 coordinate 42,705,705, forward strand.
AAAAAAATAAAATAATGAATTTGCCAGTAATGACAGGATCATAGAAGTAGGGAGGTGACCCAAACTCAGAAAGAAAGGAAACCATGTGTTTTGTTTTTCATATATACACCCTAGCTTGGACGTACACATGTAAAAATAGAAAGGAGACCAAGAAAAAGTAAAATGAGATGCTGAAGAAGGGTGGTGGTGACAAAGATGCTATGTGACACAGAAGAAGAAAGCATACTAGAGAAGGTTACTAAGAAAATGCAGGAGAGAAGTATAATACAGAAAAATGTGGAGGAAAAACCACTAAAATAAGATTGCTCAAGAAAAGCTATGATGTTCTGTAATGCCTTGAATACCCCTTTAAATACAGATCAACTATTTTTTATTCAGAAAATTGAGGTACAAAGTTACGCTATTTTTTGAAATATGACTGTAATTTTAATTTATCCAAAGTGAGTATTCATATGCACCTACTTATCAAAGATTATATATATATTTTATATAAACATATACAGAAACAATTACATGTAAAGCATATTAAGTTATATTTGATATTGTACATATGTTCCATTTATGAGTCCTGTATTTGTTACATAAGTCTTTTCGATATATTTTGATATGGTAAAATCAATTTTTTAAGAGGATTTTGTTTTAAACTAAAGAGGCAAGCCTAGGGAGAGTTTGGGCTCATAAATCTCTGAAGTCGGTGGTGATGTATTTGTAGGAGACTGAAGTTTCTGTAAGAGTGGATGGAGACCTGATTCAGCTTACTGTGAAATTTGCCTGTTGGTGTTCTGGGTTGGGATGCTGAATTAAAGATTTGCTAGAATGCTGCATACCGTGGTCAGATTTTCTTTTCTTGGTTTTACTTTTTCTATAATAGTTATTGGTTAGCAAAGTGCTCAGTCATGCATCCTCCTCATCCTCCTCCTGTTTTATGTCTTTCTCTCATATTAAGTAATTCCTGTTTCTTTTTTATTGGCAAGCCATTACCATGAGTGGTTAATTGCTAAATGGTGTTATGGGATACATAGTGGTCAGCCAACAGTACAACAGATTAGAAATTAGAGGCATGGACACTTCTTCTTTAGATAAATAACTTTTTTTCTTGAAATGACACTCGGCTTTAACTGAAACAAGATATTCAAGTCTAATGGAGATAATGGAAGTTTTTTTTTTTTTTTTTTTGTTGTTGTTGTTGTTGTTGTTTTTGACTCCTTACAATGACTAGTGTTGGCTACAGAGGCCAAAGCTCCAGATCTCCTGGAGCTGTTGTTACATTTGTATATATGTGACCTGGGAACCAAACTCAGGACCTCTGGAGAAAGAGCAGCATCTACCTGTAATCCTAAAGTGCACGCACTCTCTCTTTTTCTCTGGCCTCATCTTTTAAGATTATTAAAATTAATTAATTTATTTATTGTAATATATTTTATCATACTGCCAGAAACTTAGTGCAAAAAGCAAAGTCTTAAAATCACATTTTAAATATATTTTTGGTAGAAGTATGAGATGCGATGCATAGCCTCAGAGAACATTTCCTATAGATCTGTGATTTTATAGGTTGTATTTCCTGACTTGGAGGTTGGTGGGTGCTAATGACCTGTTAATAGACTCAAAGTAGTTTCAGGTTATATGCTGATGGATGTTAGATTCGACTCAGAGAAGGGCAATGAATGAAAATTAAGGGACTAAAGATATGCCAAGAAAACTTGTAGTTTGGCTCTGGACATGCCACATTCCCACAATTACAGAAGTTCTGACCATTTTAGTCTGAAGTTCTGACCAGTTTATTCTCCTCTGTTAATAGCTAATAGTTATTATAGGTAGGGTATCTTTCTGGGAACTTTAGCTCATAAAAGAAAGCCAAGTCTGCATTTCATCATAATATGACTTTTGGAACTGTTCATTTTCCTAGTTCCTCCAACCTTTCATGATACTCTAATACCAGCTTTGTATGTGAAGATTATCTTTAAAGCTGTTAAAGATGGCCTTATCTGTGAATGAGATAGGTCATAAGTAGTAAGGAATTGAGATGCCACAAAAGCCATGGAGTTTCATGCACAAGACATGCTTCAAGCTATTTCTTTGACTGTTCCAGTAGGATTAGCTCCAATTTATTTATGGAATTAATTAGCTTAATAAAGCAAGCTTCACTATTGCCATCCTCTTTTTCAGAAATGTCTCTTAAACACCCTAATAGCTCGCTTTACTCAAACACATCTCTCAGAACAGATCTTTGAGTGAAGACAGTAATTGTAACAGTTATCATTGCAAGGAGTGTTGAACTAGTCATTGTGCAAAAACTGTGAAAACTTCATTGCCTATGGTAAATAAGTGTGAAACCCTCTAGTGTTTCAAGTGCCTCAAATTGAATTGCTTTGTTGTAGAGAGAGGATGCTGACATGCATAGCTATATCTTTTTTCCTATTACTTTTATTATTTTTACAGTTCAGTCGTTACCTCCTTTCCTGTCTGCCACCCCACAGTTCCTCCCCCAACATCTTCAAGAGGATGTGCTCTCCATGGCAGGCCTCCCACTGAGGTCAGACCAGAGTCTGCTGTATATATTTTGGAAGAAGAGACTGAGGGAAAGTTGGTCCGGTGACACACTCAACTAGGGATCTATCTCAAGTGTAGGCTCTAAGACCTGACACTATTACTGATGCACACAATTAGGTATGTTTACAGACAGGAGCATAACATAGACTTATTGTGTATTACAGAAAGTTATAGAGCAATAGCCGTGGTGAGTACATGGTGGCAGATACACTACAGCACAGTCAACACACGAGCAGAAGAGAAATAGGACAGTTGACTCAGTAACCTTCTGCTCACAGCATTGCTTCAAATACAATTTTTTAAAAATAGATTTTATAAAGATACTAATTTTGAGTTTCCAAAAAGTAGGTCAGCATAGAAAATGAAATCAAAACCTGATTGTGCAGTGAGTCATTCTAAAGGGATGGTTGGATCATAACAGTATATCCTCTACATTTAAGTCAGGGATGGGCAAGTAACAATTTACGTATGAGAATGAAGGTTTATGGATGGAGATACTTGAGATTTAATTCTCCATCTTTCTCTATATCATTGGGGTCTACAAAAGTAGTTCCCCTTTTCTTGCTTTGGCAGTATAGAACCCTTTAAGATATTAGGAGGCACTGTTTCAATCAGATATTTGGTAAAATGAAACCTGTCTCCTTTAAGAATTCAATGTCAATGGCTGCAGTAACTTTCAGCATAACCCAATCATAGAAGTTACTCTTCTTCACTGAGAGGAAATAGGTTATTTATCAAAAGAAATGTAAAACATGATAAGATATGTTGAAGAAAGAACTATGAAACTTGGACCAGGATGGGTTCTTTATATTGAGAACAACAGAGGAAAAATATTGGTCACACCAGAGCAAGTTGACTGGCATCAGGGCATTTACTAATGACTGAAATTTAATGGCAGGTGGAAGAGTCATGGTATGCTGTTCGTATGCTCTTTTGAGGCACACAGCTAAAAGGATGATCAAAAATCAAAGGGCAGACGTCTTTGAATTGAATTTAGATGAAAAAAAATCCAAAGCATAAAAGAGGTAAGTATGACATTGGAGAATTTATCACCTATGTTCTTATGGTTAACTAAAGAGAAAACCTTCTATAAATAAAAAAGTAACAACAACAACATACATACAATGACACCCAATTAATATTATTTATCTGCTTTACTGAGAGTACAAACAAAAGCTTCACACACAATATTATGTTGTGTATGCACAAAAGTTCCATGAGATAATACTCATTCTATATTTTAAAAAATTGAGTCATATTCAAGTTGACTCATACTTCTCAAAATTAGAGAATAGGTAGATAAAATGGTATTCAGAAATCACAGAGGGAACACTGCAGAAGCACTCAAGGAAAGAATCTCATTAACTACCAAGGAACTGAATCAGATTGCCTGGAAACACCAGGAACAAACAAGAAATGAAACTGCTAAAACTTGAAATTCCTTTGATATTATCATATGAGGCATAATTTTAGTACATATCGGCTAGATTTTTATGGTCAAACAGCTTAGTTTTAGAAGGAGTATTAATTTGTATGTCATTAGGATACATCTCTGTACTTAACAAAACTAAATGATTTTATAATCTCCTTATTTTATTAACTAAGAAGTAAACTAAGACTGTCATTTTCTAGAAGCGTTGCTATTAATTTCACATTTTTACCAGAAATGAAATAGAGGAGTTTGTAGGCTACTTAAATTTATGTTCATTGTATGTGTTTGTCAGAAGGGCCTCTTAGTTTCTAGGATATTTCAAGTGTAAATTCTGTCTATTGAAAAATGGTACATTATTCAAAGAGAGTAAAGCATGTTTATCATATGTGAAAAATATTTTTAGTTATTAAAGCTCATGTTTTATATTTTTATATTTATATTTTTAGTTTAAAATTTCAAAGTTAACTTGGAAAGCTCCACATTTGTTACTGTAATGTGTTTAAGTATTCGATATGACCAACATATAACTTCCTCCATCTTATATAAATTCTTTGCAACATTACAGATTTCTTTCTGCACTCAATCCTGCTTTCATCCACAGGCATCACTGGGTTATTGTTATCTAAACTCTCTTCAGTTCTTGTGAATGTTCAGTCAAGTTTAACAGTACCCAAATTAATCTTTACACTATTTCTCCTGTATTAAATGTAGTTTAGTTAAATTTGTATTTCACTTCTTTCTACTTGTATTTGTCATATGAAATGTGTTTCAGTTATTCTACACTTGTCTTCATTAGGGTTTCTACTGATGTGATGGTCATGGCCTTTAACAATTTGGTGAGGGAAGAATTTATTTCAGCTTACAGTTAAAATTTAAGGAAAGTTGACACATAAATGGGCAAGGACCTAGAGGCAAGAAATGATGCAGAGACCGTGTAGAAATGCTATGGTTTGGATTACTCCAATGGTTTTCTCAGCTGGTTTACTCCTTGTACCCTGGATAGTCTGCTCAGTGGTGTCACCACCCATTGTGAGATGGGCCTCATACATCAACCATCAAATAAGGCAATACCCATTCTTACTGGAGCATTTTCTCAAATTGGATTCCTTTTTCTTAGATAACTCTAGTTTGTATCGAGTTGATATAAAACTAGCCCTCATACATGTTATTTTCTCTCCTGTGCAATGATCTGTGTATTTGGACAACATTTCTCAATGTTTAGCAAAATTTTATGTTAAGGCTTTCCTAAAAGAGAAGAGACCAGTAGCCACTCTTCCAAGAATTCTCAAGGCTATAATATACTGTTGACATTCATATATTACTTATATTTCAAAATCCTAACACTTAATAACAGAGTGAACATATACACAGCATCTATTAATTTTTCCCTCAGAATGTAACACATCTGATAGCTGGGCTCCAGCTTTGGGTAAACATATCATTTGTTTCCAATTGAAACACATATTTTAGACCTTGTTTAGTGAATTAGCTGGGTCATGACTGCCAGCGTGTTCTGAAAGTTTTTTAATTGACTAGTCAGATGTAGTTAATGTGACCTATGCACCCCTTCTCTGCAGACTCTGAATAACCTTGAAGAGAAGAGGACATGAAAGGAAGAATGCTTCTAATGACCATACTCAGTTCACTTTTCTGTGTATCCGGATCATTATTTCTTCATAAGCCTTGGGAAGATACTTGTGAAAAGATTCATAGTTGACTGAATAGTTCTAGGATTTCTTTTGATGTTTCTTTTACACTGTGGAATGCCTTTATATTTATCAACCTTTGACACTGCCCTGATGAGACATTAGCTGTGGAATGTGGAAGAGAGCATATGCTCATGTATCTCTTTCCTACTGAATACTGATTCATATCACTGAAAGGGGCTCTACTTTACACAGTTTATCCCTTACAGTTATAAGAAAATGATTTCTCTGCTGACTTCTTCAAAGCATTTTAAATATCACGTAAACAGTACTTTGTATCTGGGCCTCCTTGTGAGTAACGCTCTTCAATTGACAACTGTTTTTTAATTAAAATGCAAGTCATCTGAAAAGCCATTACCATAATGCATGAGGAAGTGGAAAATATTGGACTTACTGACATGGATAATAAAAATAATACTTCCTTCAGCATATGAAGATATATGAGTATTTTTTTTAAATCATTGAGTATCATTTTGAGGGCAAAATAAATAAATAAATAAATACTTTCTAATGCATGAGTATAAGCTTCAAATTTTATTTTTAAAATCGTGTTTGTTTCTACACATGTCTGTACCCTATTGCATTTTTGCCAGTAAAGGAAGACTTTTAGAAAGCATTTGAAAACACACACTTACTGCAAGCATACAAAGAGAAAGATTCTCCACAAAGCAGTATATATAGGTGTGTGGGGTAGGGGGTGGCAGCATGGATGATGGAAGGAAGGCCAAGCCTAACCATATGATTTTAAAGATCATATATATTCCTCTTTGTAATCTTGAAATTTAATGAAAATAAAGCAGTTTCTATAGGGACAGGTACAATGGAACACAATCATAATTTCTACAATTTTAGTGAAAATTCTTCAAATACTGATAACTTATGCTTCTTTGAACTATATGAATGACTAAATATCATATACAACCCTTGCATAGAAGTCAAAAATACCATAAACAATATGAATAAATGTGGAACCCATTCATATATGCAAATAAAACTGAAGTTGGCACAGACACACAAATCTGAGTAAATGTAAGAGCCGAGGATAAAAATACCAAGTACTATAAAGATTCATTTGATCCATTGTATTTAGAGAAGAGCCTGTCAAATTACATCAAAATAACAACTTGCATACTCTTAGATACAGTATTTCTAGTCATAAAAAAATTGTTCCACAAAATGCGTAGCAATAATTCACTTAATAATGTTTTCAATAGTGAAGAAATTGAGACAAATGTACTATCAGCAAGAGGGGATTAGGAAGTTATGGTTTATTTATATTTATGAATATATCATAGATGTTAATATAGCTCATTATTCTTAGATTATATAATAATTCATTCAATAAATATTTATTTTCCACCTGTTTTCCACCAAACTATGTTCTTGGAATAAAGTGTATGTCAGTGGAAATATTAATACAAGGCAAATTTTCTGATTTCGTGATGTTTTAAAACTTCAGGTCATGTGTTAAAAAAGAATATAAAAAGAAAAAAATCAGCAGTAAAAGTGTTACAGTGAGAAATGAACTGATGTAAGACAGGGGGAGTGAGCAAGTGAACAGGGAGGGGTCCCCTTGTTAGGTAATAGAGAGCACCTCTCTGATGCAGTGATATTTGAAATATGACTGAAGGGACAGCCAGAGAGAAATGTGGGGGAACTTGAAAGGAAGAGAAAACGGTGTGATCAAAGGACACAAGTTATGAACTAGCAGAGTGTATGTGAGAAACCATAAGAGGCCAGAGTGAGGAGAGCTCAGCTGAAAGGGTGGGAGTGGTGAACAGGAATTCAAAGGCATGCAGGGAGAAGTAGGATCACTGGGATGCTGGTAGACTAGAAAGGGGACCCTGGTTTTCATTACTAAGAAGATAAGCACAGCAGGGGTTTGTCATAAAAAAAAAATCACAAGATCCTGCTAACATTTAAATGGATCATTCTAGCAGCTGTCTGGGTTACAGGCCAAAGGAAGCAAATGAGCAAGCAATGCCAGCGAAAATATTCCTGAAAGGTGAAAAGATTAGAGTAGCTACAGAAGGGTAAGGGCTATATACACACTTAAACAGGGGTCGCAAAACGTTTGCTAATGGTTGGGATATGGAGGATAACAGACAAAGGGGAAAGTTCAAACGTGAGATAAGTCAGCATATGCTGACATAGGAGGTTGCTGGTGAGCTGTTTCCATGTGAGAATAGATGCCTACAGAAAATTTTCTTTACTTAAAAGGTTAAAAGAAGATAGATTATCAAATTGTTATTTTAAGAAAACATGAAGTCATTCTGGGTTTCTGACGGGGTTGAAAACTTATAGTCTCATAGCCAATCCTGGCTATTTACTTTGAGAGAAAAGATTTGAGTGGATGGTTTTCAGCTGACATTCATTCTAAAGCCAAGAAAAAAGCCAGGTTCAGAACTAAGTGTTTTAGTTAGGAGAGATGACAGAGGTTCTGGTTAGTCAACAAAATGATGGACTGGTTATAAGGACTATCTTGTACCTCACTGGTACAAATTGGTATAATTATGCTCTCAAAATTTGTATTTTGAGAGAAAAGTGTTATTTTAACAGGAAGGGTGATATGTAGGATGAGCTAAGGTGGGAGGAGTACCAAGAGGAAGAGAAGGAGTAAGGAGAGGAGGAGAAGAAGGAGAAGAGAAGCTAGGTGATGAGAGAGAGAAAGAGAGAGAAAGAGAAGGGTGGGGGACATGGAGGCAGTTGTTCACGTGTCTCCACCAGTCAAAGATAGTTGATATATCTAGGTTGGGTATTGGGTTACACTTCTGATTGAGCATTACCAAACTTATAAAGCCTTTGATTAACATTTTTAAAAAAATTGTATAAAAGCAAAAAGGAAAGGGGGGCATGGGATAGGGGTTTTCTAGGGAGGGGAAATGGGGAAAGGAGATGGCATCTGAAATGTAAATAAAATATCCAATTTAAAAAAATAAAAAACAATAAAACAAGAAGTCATATATATCATGATATCAGTATACATGAGATAAACTTTCAAAGTTATTAAAATGTACTATCATGTAATATTTATGTGATTTTTTTTAAAGAAAAGTTCTCATAATGTTGGATATGGTATCTTAGATCATATATATCTTAAAGTGGTCATATCCTCATGTATACAACAAAGGCAACTTCAAAGGTTTACCTCAACAGAAGAAGGAGAAGATTATAATACGTATGTAGAGATTTAAAATTACTAATAGTGTATAGTATTCAGTATCAAAAATACTAAATGATCATATAAAATGAACTCCATTGAACAAGATTCAATTACTATTGATATTAATCATATTATCTTTGCTTTATAATGATACAAATATGAAGCTTAATATTAAAATGTAAATTCTCACAGTTAGAAATACTGTATGTGATTAGTGTAACAAACACCACACCATTAGACATGTGGTAGTATATATGCTTCAGCAAAAAGAGAGAAATAGTAGAAATTAATTGATTTTTCCCCACAAAATAACATTAATTCTAAGAGAAGTCTCAGGCCTTCATTCCTATTAACTACAATCTCATAAAGTAGAGAAACACAATTCAGAGATCTCAGAATGGTGGGGCAACGCAGATTATATAGTCCTGTACTAAAGGTGTTAGCCTTTTATGCCTTCAGTGACTCAGCACCAATGGCCATGTCATCACCAGCAACCAAATGTGACACATGTATCTTTTAAAAGATACCCACCCACCATCAGAGTCCACTCAGCCCATACTTTATTTTTCTCAGTCAGTCTGCCTGACTTTCTTTCTTTCTCTTTCTTTCTTCCTTTCTTCCTTTTTCCTTTCTTCCTTTCTTTCTTTCTTTCTTTCTTTCTTTCTTTCTTTCTTTCTTTCTTTCTTTCTT
>JANHMN010000011.1:42715255-42726417 GCA_030674055.1 Rhabdomys pumilio
CTTTCTTTCTTTCTTTCTTTCTTTCTTTCTTTCTTTCTTTCTTTCTTCCTTCCTTCCTTCCCTTCCCTTCTTCCTCTTCCTCTTCCTCTTCCTCTTCCTCTTCCTCCTCCTCCTCTTCCTCCTCCTCCTCCTCCTCCTCCCCCTCCTCCTCCTTCTTCTCTCTCTCTCTCTCTCTCTCTCTCTCTCTCTCTCTCTCTCACTCTCTCTCTTATTCTTACTCTAAGGCAGATTCTTACCCCCACACCCCCAGTAAATCTCTTTTGTGATATCTCTTGCTTTTGATCTTTGTGGAATCCTTGGCTGAATTGATCTGGAAGGTATATCAGCTACATAAACCCTAATATAGATGCCAAGACGGGTAGAATATTCTGGTGCTGTACCCTACACGCTTGGGGATGTCTAAGCAACACGGGGACGCTATCCCTTATCCTCCTTATCCACCTGCAACTTGAACATCCAGCAGAAACCCTGGTATTATTGAAGGTGGAGGTATCTGCTCCCACAGTCCTTAAGGCTATATTGACCCACTTTGGTGGCCCTACCCTGACAGTTTTCTTAGGATGAGGCTTCATTTTTGAGCTCTATTCCTGTCTTTTTCATTCAAAAATCCTGCTGCTTTCATCTGGCTTTTCAGTCTTGGCATTTGTCCAATACAGGATGACCCACTAAATGACTTGTGCCTTCTTCCTTCAGTCTTCTTGAGTCCTAGGGATGCCTTAGACCACCCTGCCATTTTCCCACACATTGGACCTGCATTGTCTGTATCTTCTGGCTCACCTTTGAAATGCCTCTTGGAGAGACTCCAACTTCTCCACTTGAGACCTGACTTAAGGGCCTCAAAACTTATCTAACTTTGCAGCCAAATATAGTCTCAAAAACCTTTATATAAGCAATCAAAGTGGCTGCCCAGCAGCACCTTAGATCCTAAAATTATTGGGTACCTCCTTAACTACTACCAGAGATCAAAGAAATGGAAAGAAATTACCCACTAGCTGTTTAATTTTTCTTAGCTCCAAGTCTTGTTCTTGTCTAGTCTCCTTCCTACCACACTGTATGAATATCCTGTCTTTAAGTTATGCTTCATGAAATTGTAGGCTCATTGCAAAGTGAGAGCCAAAGCTAGACCTAGCCAAAGTATGTTCATGGGTCTCTTAAAGGAGCAGACCAACTGCAGCATGTATACAACCTATACACACCTGTTATCCCCTGCAGCATGTACTCTAAACCAAGTCTCCTAAGGTATATATAGATCATTTGTTCATGAATTTGATTCCAAATTCTAGAGTACCTTTCTTCAGCTGCTGCTTCCCTGTAGCCTGCTGTGCCCTCCACAGAAGGATTCCTCATTCTTCCTTGTCTCTTAACCGTTTCTTTCCTTCTCCTATGTCATACTCTACTTCCTGGAGTCAGCTGCTACATCTTTCCTTCTATGCTTTAGCCTCTACAATGCTGAGTCTTTCTACTTACTGGTTCCCCTTCTCTGCATATTTCTGGGTATTTCTGGCTTTAGTCTGCAATCCCACAGATTCAGCTTTCAGCTCCCTCTTAGATTTGAAACTTGTGGAACACATCCCCATTGCATTCTGTTTTGTGACCCTTTCTCTTTTCTTCTATAGAATCAGATTTTATTACAACATCTTGGCATCAGTACAAATCAATACTCCAAAACTGGCAAACCTGATTTCCACATTCCCTCAAATCATTAACAACTGCTATTTCATAGAATATCTTGTATCTAAACTTGCTCTGCCTTACACTTTCTATCCTTTCCACTCTTAAAAATATTTTATCTCTACAATTTCTTTGTACTTTTCTCTTTAAAAATTTCTTTTAAGATTAGGCTATGTAAAAGGTGATAAATATGGATCAATTTCCATTCTTCAACATGCAGACCACCAGTTAAACCAGTATCATTTGTTGAAGATGCCACCCACCCCCCTCACTGTATGTCTGGCTTTTTTGTCAAAGATCAAGTGTCTATAGGTGTGTGGATTTATTTCAATGTCTTCAATTCTATTCAATTGATGGATCTGTCTGTCTCTGTACCAATGACTTATGGATTTTATTTTTTTTATCACTATTGCTCTGTAGTACAGCTTGAGGTCAGGAATGGTGATTCCTCCAGAAGTTCTGTTATTGCTCAGATTTTTTGGGGGTATCCTGGGTTTTTAATTTTTCTATATGTAGTTGATAATTACTCTTTTGATGTCTGATGTCTCTCCTGAGAGGTTCTACCAGCAGCCTCTGACTAAGATAGATGTGAATATTTATAGCCAACCATTGGACTGAGGTCAGAACCTTATGGAATAGTTAGGGGAAGGTGGAAGAAGCTGATGGTGATGGCAAACCCATAGAAAGACCAACAGTGTTAACTAACCCTGACCTGTGGAAGTTCCCAGACTAAGCCATACAGGGGGCTGGTCAGAGGCCTCTGGCACATAGGTAGCAGAGGACTGCCTTGTCTGGCTTCAGTGGGAGAGGGTATACCTAATCCTGTAGAGACTTGATGTCTCAAGGAAGGAGGGTACCTAGGGGTGAGGAGCACCCTGTCAGAGTATCAGAGTTCAAGGGATGGGGTGAAGAACTCCGTGAGGGGGGTTGGGAGTGGGGGCAACATTTGGGATATAAATTAATAAAATATTTTTTAAAAGATTATGCTGTAAGTTCTTATCTCAGAATTTTTAAGTTGGCTATGGTTTAAAATCTATAAAATCTGTAAAAATGGCTTTAAACTTCTAAGAAAATACTTATCGTTAAATTGTGTGTATGTGTGTGTATTAAACTCTTTAGCATATATATGTATGGGTATAAGTTACCTGAGTTCTGTATATTTGAATATATATGGAAATATATATTTTATTGAGAATTCAAGCCAAGTTTCATTCATATATATATGAATGAAAAGTAGCTTTAAGTAGCAACCATGATGTTTGCATATATCTTTTTAAATGACCTCAAGACATAAGCAGCTGCATGTCTGACATCCATCATTACTAAGATTAAAGAGTATATCTCATGTGACTTAAACACCATCTACAGATCACCACATGGTATAGAACAACAACCAGAAAACTTCTTAGTATAAATGGGTTCTTTGTGTTTCATTTTGTCTCCTTTTAGACTTAGAAAGCAATAATATGTCTCTCATATTTTGGACTAGTATGGATCTTTGTTTGGTGATAAGAATTCAAGGTTACATTTGCTAAATCATACTATATATGTGGTTCAACTCTAGTTTAGAATATACTATGTATGCTGATAAACATTAAGATTGTAAAATTCTCTACAGACTAACAACAGCTGAGTTAGGATTTATGTCTACTGACATATGTCTTTGCTAATAGTTGAATACCAACATACTAAAACATTTAGATAAGTAACAACATATCTTTTGACAATTAATTTGATAATTAAAATTTATAAATTCCTAAGGTCCATTCAAGTTCACAGTAATATTATTCCAGCTTCTTTGTCTTTTTTCACTCTAAGCTTTAGCTATTTATATAAACTAAGCCTTACAAAAACCTGCAATATTCTATAATGGTGTACTATGAAAGGATCAATAACGTTGCCAGTCTCTCTATTGACTTTATAATTATAAGTTTTATTTGATACTAAAAGGGCTTCAACTCAAAAATTGCTATTTTTCAAGGCTAAACCTAACAAGGATAGAAGGCAAAGTCTTAATCTTATAAAAGCTAATAACATATTGTAAACTGTTAAGGATATTTAAGATTTCCAAGTTACTGCATAGTCACCTTATAAATGGTCAAATTCTTCAATGTGTTCTACTAATGCAATTAATTACAAGAATAACTTTCATTTTGCCTCTTGTGTATGTTTTTAAAATTAAGACTAAAACAGGTAACTAGAGATAATCATAGTTGTCTAGATATATTTAGTAGCTAATGGTCCTCAAACTCTTCAGAGATCTACTGAATATGGCATTGAATGTTTAATAGTAGTAATAACAATGACAATGATAATGATAATATTAAAGCTTACTGTGATGAAGAGAAATGCCAGCTCCTGGCAGCACACCTTAGATGTACTCCAATGAAATGATAGGCACAAAAGATCTCAATTGTGAGCTTGCTTTAAAGTGTAGCAAAGCTGGCTATAAGGAGAAAAACTCTCCTTTGCCCAGATGGCCACCAGAAGCCTATAAACTTTGACAGAGCAGGACACTGGGGAGCTGATGACTTGGCTTTGCCTAGACAAGGTAGGCTGGTTTCTAAGTGCCTAATCCACAGGGGAAAAAAAGGCATAAGTCTACTTCAGTTTCTATAATGTCCAGTACAAATTACAAACAAAGGTAATAAATCATAGCATATCTAAAACATCTCTTTTTGTAAATTTAAATTCATGTAAGCTTCAGAGAATTGGCTTAAATCCACTTTGAATTGGACTCCAGATAAATATTGCCACTCAACAGCCTGCTTTCCTATTTGCTTATTCTACCTATTCCTGAGGGTGGGATCTCTCTCTCTCCGTCTTTCACCTGGTCTTGGGATACCACTTACCTAATTACTAACAATATGGGCCTAAGAGTGTCAAATGTATACCCTGGATACAATTTTTTCTTAAAGTCCCTAGCTTTACCATCTTCCCCTAATATACATCTGTTTCAGCAGTCCAATAGCTCCAAATGTTCCCTTAAAATCAGCATCCAAGACAACTTCAAAGTGGCTGGCTCCAGCTGGTCCAGCCTCACAAACTGCTCCAACTGCTGCCTGCATGTCCTTAGCCCCAGATGGTCCAACAGAGCCTGAACAGTAAGTCAACTAGAATGTTCTCCCAGGACCTGCCCAGAACCTCAGGTTTCTGGGTCCCCAAAGATGGTAATGCCAACGAAGTACAGGAGGCAGTCTAAAGAGTAAGCTCCCCCGTCCCTGCTTCACCATCACCCCTTCAAATACATTAGTTTATAATAAAAAAAAAAGGAAAGAAGTTTAGCCCCATTAGTTTAATGACTTAGCCACCAGTCACATCATCACCAGCTGTTAAATGCAATATATTCATCCTTAAAGAGGTTCCCACATTACACTTCTATTTTATGGAATAGTTAGAAGAATGCTGGTATTAGGTCTTCTTTGAAGGTCTGGTAGAATTCTGTACTGAATCCATCTGGCCCTGGGCTTTTTTTTTAATGAATTCTTCTATTTCTTTGTGGGATATGGGCCACTTTAGATAGTTTACCTGCTCTTGATTTAACTTTAGTATGTGATATCTGTCTAGAAAACCATCCACTTTATCTAGATTTTCCAATTTTGTTGAGTATAAGATTTTATAGTAGGATCTGATGATTTCTTTGAATTTCCTCTGTTTCTGTTCTTATGTCTCTCTTTTCATTTCTGATTTTGTTAATTTGGATACTGCCTCTGGAACCTTTAGCCAGTTAGGCTAGGAATTTATCTATCTTGTTGATTCTCTCAAAGAACCAGCTTTTGGTTTTGTTGATTCTTTTTATAGTTCTCTTTGTTTCTATTTGGTTGATTTCAGCCCTGAATTTGACTATTTCATGCCTACTACTCTGTTGATGTATGTGTGATACCAATATTCCCCAAACTATTCCATAAATTAGAAACAGAAGGAACACTACCTAATGGATTCTATGAAGTCAAAATTACTCTGATACCTAAGTCACACAAGGACCCAACCAAAAAAGAGAACTTCAGACCAGTCTCACTTATGAATATCAATGCAAAAATACTCAATAAAATTCCTGCAAACCGAATCCAAGAACACATTAAAACCATCATTCACCACAATCAAGTAAGCTTCATGCCAAGGATATAAGGTTGGTTAAATATACAAAAAACCATCAATATAATCCACTATATAAACAAACTCAAAAGAAAAAAAATCACATGATCATCTCCTTAGATGCTGAAATAAGCATTTGACAAAATACAACACTCCATCATGGTAAAAGTAGTGGAAAGATCAGGAATTCAAGGCCCATAAATTTAATAAAAGCAATATACAGCAAACCAACAGCCAATATCAAATTAAATGGAGAGATAATTGAAGCAATCCCACTAATATCAGGGACAAGACAAGAATGCCCACTCTCTCCGTATCTATTCAATGTAGTACTTGAACTGCTAGCTAGAAAAATAAGACAACAAAAAGATATCAAGAGGATACAAATTGGCAAAGAAGAAATAAAGGTATCACTATTTGCAGATGATATGATAATATACATAAGTGACCCCCAAAATTCTACCAGAGAACTTCTCCAGCTGATAAAGAACTTCAGCAATGTGGCCAGATATAAAATTAACTCAAATAAATCAGTAGTCTTCCTTTATACACATGCTAAACATGCTGAGAAAGAAATTAGGGAAACAACTCCCTTCACGATATCCACAAACAATATAAAAATATCTTGGGATAAATCTAACCAAACAAGTGAAAGATCTATACGACAATAACTTCAAGTCTCTCAAAAAAGAAATAGAAGAAGATCTCAGAAATGGAGGGACCTCCCATGCTCATGGATTGGCAGAATTAACATAGTAAAAATGGCTGCCCTACCAAAGGCAATCTATAGATTCAATGCAATCCCATCAAAATCCCAATACAATTCTTCAAAGATATGGAAAGCTCAATTCTTAAATTTATCTGGAAAGCCAAAAAACCCAAAATACCAAAAACAATACTTAACAATAAAAGAATGGCTGGGGAAATCACCATCCTTGACCTCAAGCTTTACTACAGAGCAATAGTGATAAAAACTGCAAGGTATTGGTACAGAGACAAGCAGGTAGACCAATGGAATAGAATTGAAGATGGCGAAATAAAACCACACACAGGCACCTGATCTTTGACAAAGAAGGCAAACATATAAAATGGAAAAAGGAAATCATCTTCAACAAATAACACTGGTCTAACTGGCAGTTCTTATGTAGAAAAATGAAAATAGACTCATATTTGTCACCTTGTACATGGTCCAAGTAGATCAACGACCTCAGCATAAAACCAGATACACTGAATCTTATAGAAGAAAAAGTGGAAAAGGGCCTTGAACTCATTGGCACGGGGGAAATTTTATAAACAGACCTCAAATGGCTCATGTTCTATGATCAAGAATTGATAAATGGGACCGCATGAAACTGGAAAGCTTCTGTAAGGCAAAAGATAGCCAATAAGACAAGTCAGCAACCTACAGATTGGAAAAATTTTTCACTAACCCCACATTTGATAGAGGGCTAATATCCAAAATATATAAAGAACTCAAGAAGCTAAGCACCAAAACCCAAACAAACCAATCAAAAAATCAAATATAGAACTAAACCACAAATTCACATCAGAGGAGTCTCGAATGGCTGAGAAACACCTAAAGCAACGTTTAAAGTCCTTAGTGATCAGAGAAATACAAATCTAAATGGCCCTCAGATTCTACCTTACACCAATCAGAATGACTAAGATCAAAACCTCAGGTGACAGCACATGTTGGGAAGAATGTGGAGAAAGAGGAACACTCCTTCATTGCTCGTAGGATTGCAAGCTTGTTTATCCACTCTGGAAATCAATTTGGAGGTTCCTCAGAAAATCGGAAATAGATCTATCTGAAGTCCCAGCAATACCACTCTTGAGAACATATCCAAAAGATGCTCCACCATGCCACAGGGGCACATGTTCCACAATTTTCATAGTGGCCTTGTTTGTGATAGCCAGAAGCTGGAAACAAGCCAGATGACCCAGGACAGAATAATGGATACAGAAAATGTGGTTCATCTACACAGTGGAATACTACTCAGCTATTAAGAATGAGGACATCCTGAGTTTTTCAGGCAAATGGATAGAATTAGAAAATATTATTGTGAGTGAGGTAACTCAGACTCAAAATGACACGCATGATATGTACTCACTAATAAGTGGATATTAGCCAATAAAAAAGTACAGAATAGTGAAGATATGGTCCACAGAACTCAAAAAGGTCAATAAGCTGAAGGGCCCAAGTGAGGACACCTCAGTCCCACTGGGGAGGGAGAAGAAAGCAATCACATGTAGGGATGGAGAGAGGGACCAGGGAGGAAAAGTGAACTGGAGGGGACAGGAAGAGGGGAACCTGATCTGGTATTGGGTGAGGGAAAAGGACTGAAGCCCTGAGGGCCAGCAGAAAAAATGGAATCAGGCAACCTCAGGAGGTAGGAGGTTTAGGGGGATCCCTCAGAATGCACCAGAGACCTGGGAGGTGAGAAACTCTCAAAACTCAAAGGGAGGGACTCTAGATGAAGTGCCACAGTAGGGAGAGTGAAGTTATAGAGCCCACCTTCAAAGGGAGAACAGAGCATCAAGTGAGGGAGGTGGTTGCCATAGCACAGTCAAAGCTCTGACCCATAATTGTTCCTGTCTGAAAGAACTGCAGGGATGCAAGTGGAGAGGAGCCTGAAGAAAAGAAGGTTCAGTGACAGGTCCAAAGTGGGATCCAGCTCAAAGGGAGGTCCCAAGGCCAGACACTTTTATTGAGGGTCCAGAGCACTCACAAAAAGGAATCTATCATGACTGCACTCTGAAAGACCTAACAAGTAGCTGAAAGAGTCAGATGCAGATATTTGAACCCAACCAACGAAAATAAGCTGCTGAACCCTGTGGATGAATTAGGGAAAAGCTAGAAGCTGAGGAGGAGGGTGACCCAGTAGGAAGACTGGCAGTCTCAACTAACCTGGACCCCCAAGATCTCTCAGACACTGGACCACCAACCAGGCAGCATACACTACCTGATATGAAGCCCCCAACACATATACAGCAGAGGACTGCTGGATCTGTGTTTAGTCAGAGAAGATGCAAGAGATTGGAGGCCCCAGGGAGTTTAGAGTTTTGGTGGGGTGTGGGGTAAGGGGTGGGAATAGGGATGGGGATATTGTTGTGAAGACAGGGGGAACAGAGAGGAGGTATGGGATGTGGAACAGTCAGAGGGTGGGCAGGGAGGGGCATACATTTTGGAGTTTAAAATAAATAAATCAATTAATTAAAAAAATAAAAAATAAAGGTCCCACCATCACAGCCTACTCTCTTTCTATCTTGCTCCATTTCTCTCACTCTGTTTCTCTGTTTCTGTCCTTTTCTCTCTTGTCCCTTCTCTGAGGTGCCCTCTCAATAGCAAATCAAGTTCTTGAGTGAGTTCTGTAGCCTGGTGGCATGATCTTCGTTGCATTTTTTGGCCCATCAGCAATTCACCAAAATACTTCTGCTGCATAAATCCTAAGACAAAGTATTCAGGCACCTGGGCAAATTGTCTTTCTCTAAATGCTAAGAGCCTTTTTAGCTGAAGATGAGATGGACATATGTGAAGGAACGTTTGAGCACTTGGGGTAGATCCAAATGCTAGAGAATGAGAGATTCCCTAAAAGTCATATTGTCCTAAGGACACCGGGATTGTAAATGTGTTTAGAACACAAATATGGGTAATGAGGAAAGGAGTATAAACTTAGAAATTAGAAATATTCCGATTTTTTGAACATGTAGAAGCTAGGTGATGAGAGAGAAAAAGAGAGAAAAAGAGGGGGGGGGCATGGAGGCAGGTGTTCACATGTCTCCACCAGTCAAAGATAGTTTATATATCTAGGTTGGGTATTGGGTCACACTTCTGAGTGAACATTACCATACTTATAAAGCCTTTGATTAACATTTAAAAAATTTATTTAAAAAAATTGTATAAAAGCAAAAAGGAAAAGGGGGCACGGGATAGGGGTTTTCTAGGGAGGGGAAATGGGGAAAGGGGATAGCATCTGAAATATAAATATAATATCCAATAAAAAATATTAACAAAAAAAAAAGAAAAAAACTTGTAGGGCTATAGTGTACATAAACTTATACAGGCACACATATACACATAAGTTAAGTAAGTAAGTGTCTTACTTAGGATTTTTATTGCAGTGAAGAGACACCATAACTGTGACAACTCTTATAAAGAACTTGGGGATGGCTTATAGTTTCAGAGGTTTAGTCTGTTATCATCATGGCTGGGGGTGAGTAGGAAGCATGGCAGCATTGAGGCAGACATGGTGCTGGAAAGGGAGCTGGGAGTTCTACACCCAGATTAACAGGCAGACACTAGACAAGGGTTGAGCATCTAAAACTTTAAACCCTATCTCCAGTGACATGCTTCCTCCAACAAGGCCATGCCTGCTCCATCCCTCAATGGCTTGCCTGTTTGACCACTTGATTCCCAGCTGGTTTGTGATCATTTATTACAATAGATATATTGTACACAAATGTATTCCTACACAGGGTAGGAGTAACATCTATTTTTTCTGTATCTCTCAGATATGTCATTAATTTTGGGAAATTTCAGCCATTAGTTTATACTATATTCAAGTATTTCTCTGCATTGTTTTTATTTTTTTATTCATGGAATTTAATTAATTTTGTAATTAGTTAAATTTGTTAAACCAAAAAAGAAGAACACAAATATGGGTAATGAGAAAAGGAGTATAAACTTAGAAATTAGAAATATTCCAATTTTTTGAACATGTAGAATCAGCTCCCTATAGTAAATTGAGATAGAGACAGGTGACTAAAATGCTTTATAGTTGAATTGTTACTAAATGGAAATTAAGTATTTGTAATAGATTGTATTAGGTAGATAAAGAAAACTGAGAGATACAAGCGTCTTCTTTGCAGCATTGATTGTGAAGCTGGGTATCATTTTTAATTCCATTGACCATTTGTACAACAGAAAGTAGACAAGACGGACTTTCAATATATTATTAAGTTGACCCAATTTAGCAAAAGTGATTTTTTCTTGTTCTGGTAGGTTTTTTGTGACCTGATTTTTTCCCCTTTTCTTAAAGCTGTTAGGTTTCAGGAAGTCCATATGTCTAGAAATAAGGCTAAAGCCACACTATAGAAGGATTTATGGCAGTTAAATAAAAGCCTGTGATATATACCTGTGGTGATATATCAAAAAACCACTCTGGCCTTCAGGCTTCCTCAGTCCCCACTCAAGTACTTGCTTTCCATCTTAAAGTGTCCATGCTAGAATCCTGGCTCTTCATACCTTTACACCTCCACAGGCTTTCCTTCTCCCAGATTCCCCATTGTTCTCTCTATAGTAGCAAGGGATTTTGTCCCTCCCTTACCTATCTCTTGCTAGTTCTATATTCTCTCTCTCTCTCTCTCTCTCTCTCTCTCTCTCTCTCTCTCTCTCT
>JANHMN010000011.1:42726427-42758613 GCA_030674055.1 Rhabdomys pumilio
TCTCTCTCTCTCTCTCTCTCTCTCTCTCTCTCTCTCTCTCTCTCTCTCTCTCTCTCTCTCTCTCTCTTTCTCTCTCCCTTGCCAGAGCCCTGGCCATGTCTACCTTACTTTTTTCTTTCTCTTCTCCAACTCTTTCAGATACCTTACCTCTGGATATTTTCTCTCTTATTCATAACAAAAATATCCATTCTAATAATATAGTTACTACACTGCCAGTTTATTTTTAACTATGCCCCCTCATATAAAAACTGTATCAATTCTTTCTATTATAGTGTTATTTATATCCAAAGTATATTTCCATATATAAGATGAAGTATGATTTTAGAAATAGAATAAAGCTAAGGGCTTGATGCAAAATATTTTGGATTTGTGGAAATAAAATATTTAATATAAAAGCTTGTACATCTGAAATGTAAATAAAATATCTAATAAAATATTTTAAAAGAAAAAATATATAAAAGCTTATATTTTTACAACAAATAAGACTACTTTGCTGATCTTCAGATTAACATTTTAAATTTAGAAAATGTTTTCATTAACATTTAAGCTTCTATGATCATTACAACCATGATCAGAGAAGAATAGATATCCCAGAAATATGGAGTTTCAATTTAAGAAAAGCAGACATGAATAGTATTCGAGACAAAGATTGACATTTTAATAACATTTATTAAAAAGAAATAACAAACTGAAAATTGTGCCTTCAATTAGTCAAATATCTTGTGAATAAAATAGCATTGCTGCAACTTATTCCCTTTGTAATATTTCTGTCATTAAAATTATTACTTATGTTACTCACCCATAAATGTCCTTTAACTCAATTAATTATAGTAGTTTCAGGTGCTAATAAACTTATGTAGCAGTAGTTCTTTACTTTTGTAATGCCACAAACCTTAGTTCTTCATATTGTGTTGACCCCCTAATCATAAAATCATTTTCTTTGCTATTTTCTAACTGTATTTTTTTACTGTTATGAATAGTAATATAAATACCTGATATGAAAAATTTCTGATATGTGACCACAATGAAAGGGTCGTTTAGCCTCCAAAAGGTTATGGCCCACATATTGAGAACCACTGTTACATAGCATTCTTGTATGTACATATTATTTTAATTCTCAATTCAATCTTGTGATGTCATTGTAAATAATCAATATAAATAATAGTGATTAAAAATAAGCATATTGATCATATAGAACAATTTTTTAAAACTTTTTCCAACTAATAGTATTCTTTATAATAAATAATTTGAATTGTAATCCATAGCCCATCATCCCAATACTCCATATACAAACTAAAATACTTTTACTACTAATACTTCATGTTACTGGTTTAAGTTATATTATAGATTTATAGGGTTATAATTGAATTACAGACAAAGAAAGTAGAAACCACTTCTCTATCAATCAGTACTATGGCTGGCACTTACCTATCTTATATTTAATAGACAATTATAAATCAACAGCATCTTCCCATGCTTAATTTAACAATCAGATATATGTCCATGTTCTATTGGACAGCTCCAGTCCAGTGCAAAAACTGTCAGGCTGGATTAAACTGTCACGAAACTAAATCAAAAGTCTTGAAGGTACAGTGGAAGAGGGTTGACAAGAATACAGAGAATAAATAAGTGGACTAACACGCGTACATATATGAAATTTCAAATTTTAAATTAACAAAACAAAGCTAAATGCAGCGACTTGTGGAGGCAGATGGTAAGAGGAGACAATGCTTTCATGGAGAGGCTAACACAGAAATAGAATTGTAAAGGAAATTAAAAAAGAAATATGCAAATCTGGAGAGGAATCAATGTATTACAGCTTGTTTATACACTGATAGACAATATGGTGGTCTATCGTAAAAACAGTGTTGGGGTGAGACAATATATGCCATAACTTACACAATTGTATTTACCATAGAGCTTAATAATTTTCAAAATCTTCAACCTACTTTCTCTGTTATTGTCTTTACTTTATAATTAATTTAAAATTCTCTTGTACTCCTAGATAGGCTATTAGTCTGCCTTTTACCTACAGTTTTCATAGCATTATGCTGCATCTATATTATTGGGAGCAACCTTGCTTATACACTGAAGGCCTAAAATCAGCCATAGATCTGAGTCAGCCATACATGCCTGTTGACACAAAGTCTTGGTCTCTGTGGAAAAACGCTAACCCTAGAACAGATAGCTATAGATCTTGCAGACAGGCATCCTTGGTAGAAAACTACCAACCTGGATAAGAACAAGTAGTCATAGACTTTATGGATAGATAGACCTGGTGGAAAGTACCAGCTTAGATAAGAACAAATGAATCATAGACAAAGTCATGGTGACTTTGTTCCTGCTTCTTCACCCAGTCAAAACTCTATTCTGGAAGATATCTGTACTCCCCCCTGAGAACAGCTATGCTCCTGCATCATCCCCCTCCCCACATCCTGCCTCTATGTGTATATAACCCCTGTTTAAAAAAAAATTAAAATATCGGTTTGATTAGACTCTAGCCAAGCTGCCGTTGTTTGCATTCCCTTGTACTCCAGTCCTCTCTTCCAGGTCCTCCAGAACCCAGTAGAATGCACCATGGGACTGGGGCATTCATGAACACATGTTCATGCAGTTATTAACATTTATGTGATATTCATGCAGATGCATATTCACAGATAGAGAGAGCCTACTATGAAACAATACAAATAAGCTGAACAAAATATTTTCTTAATATACAGGCCCATTAATGTATCTATTAGTATCTACCTATCTATGTATCTATGTATCTATCTATGTATCTATGTCTGTCTGTCTATCTATCTTTCTTTCTTTTTTCTATCTATCTATCTATCTATCTATCTATCTATCATCTATCTATCTTTCTATCTATCTTTCTATCTATCTATCTAATGTAATCTCTCTACCTACCTATTTATCTATTAGTTTGTTTTTACACAGGGTACTCCTGGCTGTCAAGGAACTCACTCTGTAGACCAGTTTAACCTCAAACTCATAGATATATGCCTACCTCTACCTCCTGAGTAGTAGGATTAAAAACATGTGCCACCACTGCCTAACAACCTTCAGGATTTTAAAAAATCTTCCTTATATCCTGTCTGAAGATTTACTTTAATCATGGGGAATAAGGTTAGGGAATACTATTATTTATCTGTACATGTCACTATCCA
Organism: Rhabdomys pumilio; assembly: GCA_030674055.1. Lineage (NCBI taxonomy): Eukaryota > Metazoa > Chordata > Mammalia > Rodentia > Muridae > Rhabdomys > Rhabdomys pumilio. The sequence continues at coordinate 42,729,598 of JANHMN010000011.1, forward strand.
CAATGCTTATTTCTTTATGACCAGTCTTTTTTTTTAAACTAAAAATGGTATTTTGAACAAAAATAATATTTATTGACTAATACGTTAATAGGGTTAGTCTTATATTTCAGCAAATTAGAAATTTTTGCTTATTGGATCGCTTTCTCTTTATTAACTGATTCCTTGATTCTTTTCAATTTTGGTAGTCCACATGAAAATGAGACAAACTACATTTGTCAGCCATGCTTCAGGATAAAAAGTACAGAATCTTCACCCTTTCCTTCATGCTCAAATGAATCTAACAAATGGGCTTTGTTAGTTGTCAGGAGCCATAATGGGACAAGCTAGTAGCTAGCACGTGATCATCCTGAAATGGCCTGCCTTGGATTATTATATAATGTGCGACAGGTGCACTCTTATTTTGCAAGGTTATAAGGAATTCATTTTAGGAAAGATTCCTAATTATTATTATTTGCTATTATTATTAAGCATACATAATAATCACTAAGTTATAGCACCTCCTTTTGGAGCAGATCTCTGCAGATCCATGAACACATACTGTCTAGTAGTGATGCTATGTAGACATATAGGTGACTTCTTAAGTCTTAATGATGATCCTGTAAGAATTCCTACAATTATGCCAATGATTATTAAGCTCTTTTATAGTGGGACTGCTATTAGGTGCTTTTCTGATAGTCAAAACTGCAATGAGAACTCTGCAAGTCTCCCAATTTTCACCAGTTACTTGCTCTTAGTAACCAAACTTGCTTCTACTCAGAGCACATTCTAAAAGGTTGTAAAATGATTAAGCAAAAGTCATAGAAAGGGTACCAAAGATTTATTATAGGTGCAAGGACAGAAGAAAAAAATTACTAAGTTTATCTATACAAAACTTCACTAATAACTTAGTTATGGTTTTAAACCTTCAGTGAACCTGTAGAAGTGAGATATTTACTTCTAATGGATATGCATGTAAACATTCTCTGTTGTAAACTTCTACTTCAATTTATGATTTGCTTTTTTGTGTGAACTTGTGATGAACTTTGTAACATGTGATCATGTATTCTGAAAGATGTAAAAATGTAAGTACTGAGGACAAAGAGATGAGAGGCAGATAGAATACAGATAAAATGGAATGTTTTCCATTTCCCCAGATGGAATAGAATTTTTCCCTTTCCCTGTGCTTAGGATCCTTCTGCGTTTCCTCTTAGATAGCTTCCATAGGAAACATTTTATGACTTAGTAATAAACTGGGATGCTATGACCACTTTTCTCTAAATCTCCTTTTATTCTATTATTTCCAGTGACTTCAGACTAGCAGGCAAGAGTTAGAGCCCAGCAGTTCCTGCTGAGATAGAACAAAGGCTGCTGGGCTTAATCCTCTCCTGTTAGGCTACAGGTGTTAATCAACTAACCCAGCAGCAGTCTTTTACTCTAAGAGAGAGCAAGAAAGTTTTTAGGACTTCTTAGAAGTTACCATTAGCATTCCAGTAGAGTTAGAGAGCTAGAAAACCCCCCTTAAAGCCATTACCAGAGTCATACTCTGTGCCCCCACCACTACCCTCTCTAGGCCGGGAGGCTCCTAGCAGTTAGTCAATTATTAGTCACATGTTTTTTTCAGTCACATTAATACTTACAGAACTACACATAATGTTGTTTGTAATTTAAATATAAATTACACATCTCTTCTATGTCTGGACATGCCAGCCCTGTATTAGGGTATGTTAGAATAGGGCTGTTAACTAAACTGATTTGTGTACTCAAAGAAGAGCAAAGGCTGCTGGGCTTAATGTTATAAATGTTTCTGTATTAAGAAATACGGGAACCAAATGCAACTGAGAACATTGGATATGTGTATAGAAAATTAGCTGTGAATCATATTTCTAAACACATTTAACACAATGAAATTTAAAAGAATTAAGGATATCCTTAGGAGTCCTGTTTTATAATTTTAGTCTTCTTCTTCCTTTGTTTTATTTTAAAGATGGAAACAGAGGAGGAATTGATTTGGGGCAGAGGGGAAGTGAGATAAATGCTGGAAGGAATGAAGGGAGGGTAAACTACAGTCAGGAGGTAAGGATGTAATGCATGAGAGAAGAAGAAGAATTTGTTAAAAAATAATGGTAAGTAGTAATTATTAGTAGTTAATAACAGAAATGCAATGGTTGTAGTTAAAAGTTATTTAACTTAAAGAAGAATTGAGAATTGATAAATTCTGCTAGGATAATGAAGCCATTATCAAAGAAGTTAATGCAGTGCATGTATTTGTGTAATGAATTTTTAAATACTTGATTTTGTATATTCAGTTCTATCAACTAAGCCTATATGTAATTAATGCTTAAATTTAATTTATTCATACTGCTGGGAGACAGAAATATAAATGATATAGTGAGATCTGATTATTTCCTAAGGACATCAACAATAGTAATATGTGGTAATGAATAACAAAATATCCCTTTAAAGAAATGATTACAATACAAAGTAAATGCAAAAAGGCTATAAAACATATGTGGACTATTGTATGCATTTTCACCTAAAAATCTCCTAAAATTGTTAGTAATATCATAATTTATATAAGTAGATAGAAATAAATATATTCTTTTAAAATTAGCTTTTATAAATATAATGTTTAATTTCTACTTTTGTATTTATTATCTTAGATTTAAAGTATCTGAGGTATGATTTACTGCTTTCTAGATCCTTTATTTAAAATTTATTATATCTTTAATTATTCAAATAATTTTTACTTATTTTTATATTCATAAAGTAATTAGCATTAGGTAAAAATACTTTAGATATCAATTGTATATCTCCTGGGTACAGTATTTATACTCATAGTTATTATATGTAGTCTCTGTGCATTAAGAGTTTCATTCTTCTTTACTATAATGCACTGCATTTTGACACTATGAATGATGATTCTTTCTACTTTCAAAATTCATCAGTCCTACAATTTAAATTTATATTAGTCTTAGATAAAATGCTCTTTTAAGTATTTTGGGTTTTTTTTTTTTTTTTGCTTATCTATGAAGATTCCTCATAGACATGGATTTGAACAGCATATGCAGGATTACTACTTTTAATTTTCCAATGATGCCAAGATGGATTTTTAAATCCCCCAGAATAGAAAAATAGAGATTTACAAAATAAAATATGGTCATTTATATAGTTTATATGAGAAAGCTTTGAAAATTTTTAAAAAAATATTAAATTTAAAATTGAACTTCATACTCTATAATCTTAAAGGAATCAGAAGAGATTGAGGTTTCTTTTAAAACAGCCAAACTATGTTCTCAATAATCTCACTTTGCATCCTTTAAAACCATTTACATTTCAATATTTAAAAAATCTAAACATTCATATTTGATATTTTTAAAACTTTGGAGAACAAATGTTAATTTCAAAGTAATATGTGAAATTTAATGTACTTATGGGGCCTAAAAGACAAATTTACATGAAAAAACCCTTTGTACTTAAAATATATGCTATACATGAATAATCTGTTTTCCTAGAAACTTTTCCAACCTGGCTCCTAGGGAGCTGCAGCCTGTGAATCCAGAGCAGAGGTAACAGCGGGGTCTGGAGAGGTGGTCTCTTCAGTGCCTTCTGGAATTTTCCCCCCTTTTAGCAGTGTTGAAAATAGGTCTGGAAAAGCATAGGAAAGCTATATCAAATTTTTCTTAGGAGGATTTGTTTTTTCATATTGTTTTGGCGATTTTGCATGGTGAAGGTGCTTTATGGTATGACATTAAATATTCAGTTTTTAACTAATGAGTCCTCCATGTTAAATTGGCAATATCTTCAAGATAAAAAGATTTCATACTACTCATTTAAATTAAGGTAAAATTTGAAAATTAAATTAATAAGCATCCTTAGAACTATAAATACACAGATGCAAAATTCAAAGGGAAGCTGAACTAGTTACGGTCATGGACTTGATAGAAAATGAACTACGGCTTAAAAAAAAAAAGGACTTGGATATTTTCTACTTAAAATTGGAGAATCCAAGAATGTTTAACCATTTATTGTCTTTTGAAACCTAGAATATATGAAATGAATTGATAAAATTATTTCTAAATGTATTATAGATATAAAATCATAATAAATGACGGTTAAATATATTTGTGTGTTAGCTCAAAATCAAAATATCAATAATTTTATTTTAACAATGAGTTTCAAAGTTTTAAATACCATCCATAATTTATTAAAATAATCAATATAATTAATTATATCATAAAATGTTTTAATTTTATTTTCCTTAATATCTATTATAAATCAAGTAATCAAACTACAGATGATTGAGTTACATTTTCTAAAACTGCATAAGAATGTTGCTGGTATAGTAATATAGGATACCTAATATTAATTATGTATTTAAGGAGCAGAGCTTACTAAAACAGAGACCACTGGGAGGTTAAATCCTTTGTTATCTATACATTTCAATGTTTAGAAAACCTATATGAACTTTAGAGATCAAACACTGTTCAGATTTCCATAACCTGAATGAAAGCTGGTATAAGTTGAAATAATGTATTTATTATTTCCTTTTTGGTATTAACATAATAAAATTAAATAACAATGAAGACTTACTATCACAACACTGGGAGCAAAAATAATACATAAAGCTATTACACTTTAAAAATGTGTTCTCCTATTGGAGATATACATCCTTTGGGGTGTATATCCTTTACAAAAATGTTATTTTTAATATTAGTTTTTGATAACTGTCAATGTCCATTTTAATTAGGGGTTCCTTCTCTTCTAGCTACCCTCTCTTAATATATGACTCTTAACAAATTCTATTAATACTTAACAACATTAGAGCTATTAAAACAATATTAGAAATATTTAAAATATATCCATTCTCATTTTTGGTATTATGAAGATAGTAAAGTTATGTTTATTCAATACTTAGTGTAAAACAGTAAAGTATAAAACCAATTGGAAAATCTTTTGTCAACTAAAAATTCTAAAACTCTAGATTTGATTATTTCAAAATCATGACTAACAAAACAGACTAATAGACTGGAAAATGATTTCTGAAAAACAAATTATATGATATGGTAAAATATTGATATGATAATTTCAAATTAAAATAAAAATTTAATGTGTTAGTAGAAGTTTTATAACATGGAATAATCAGATTTAATCAAAAAATTTTTTGTTAAAAACTAAACTATCTAAAAGAGCTTGACATCAACCTCTAAGTGATTATGACTTCAAAAACAGCCACACATCTATTCCAATTAAAGTATAATATTGCATTTAGTTAACACCCTTGCCTTTATCAATTCATTTTGTATAATGTATTCCTTCATGTAACTAAAATCATTACAGGGAAAGATAATTTACACATTATATTAGAGAAAATCTGTCATTAACATTTTTATTTAGTATGGACAAGACATCACTGTGGTGATGAAATAGTGATTCAGTGATACAAACACATATAGTGAAGAACTTTGCAAACACATTAAACACATTACAGAAACTTAAGTAAGAGGATTTGGCACCGATCATTAGGAAGCCTGTGGCTCTGAGAAGGGAGTGAGATGGGTAGGTGTGAAAACGGTGCTTCCAGTTCTGAAAGGGAAGTTTTCACATATCTGTTGAAATAAAAAAAAAAACCACAAAGCCTAGAATGTTAATTATCTTTAAAATCTGAATGTATTAATATTAGAAAAGAAAAATGCCACAGCAGTGTCATCTTTACTGGCATCTTGTAAAAGTCTGATCAGTGTCAATTTGCAGAAGGAAGTAAAATCCAATAGATTGAAAGTTCAGATAATGGGAAATTAAACAAACTAAGAAAATAGTTTGTTGCTGTAAAGTCAAGAACAACAACAACAGAAACCAGTCTATGAGAAACCATTTTGAAAACTAAAGCAAGTATGTGTGTGTGTGTGTGTGTGTGTATACTTATATATTCAAATCTAATGTATTTTGCTGAGGATATCAATGAAACTTTATCCTCTATGATTTATCATCTAATAGAGCTTCTACAGGCTGTAAGTCATTCAATACTTCGAAGCATTTTTTATTACACCCATGGGTTGTATTTAGATCCAGTCAGTACTGTGATTTATGGAGGCTTGGGAGGCATTAGGTCATGGGTATATGTCTTCTTATTATGTGGGCATGGAGTCTCCCTTCCTTCCATAGGGTGATACTCAGCTGTGGTGTATGGACTGGTTAGTGGATTGTGAGGGAGCCATCTTCATCAGCAACTTAATCCATTGATGAGTTCACAGAGAACTAAGAGGTGAGGTTTTGTCTTCTCCCCTTTCTTTCCCTCCTTTCCTCCTCCAATTCAGCCATGTTTCTGATTCCACAGGACCGAAAGCCATGCATCAAGCTGACCATGAATGAAAGTTCTAAAACCATGACAAAAAACAGCACTTTTCCCTCCCTGAGTTGTTTTTCTTAGGTATTCTATTATGGTGATATATAAGAGAAGTGACTACACATGAAAACATTTAAAACCATATAAAGCAGACTTCAGAGACTCCCTTGCCCCCTTCTACCATGTAAAAACAGAGCAAAATGCAGGTTCAAGTATGAGGAGCAGAATCTGACCTGCTACGAAATCTATTAGGTCTGAGGAACCAAGAAAATAATGTGTTTACATATTAATCTACCTAATCTGTGGAAATTTTCTATAACATTCTGGATGGAAGAGTACAGCTATTACAACAAGAGAATAGTGATTCATCACTCATTGCTTGCTCTTTTTCTTTTAGTGGCAGCATCTTAGAGACATCACACACAGGTAGAGTGTGCTATGTTTCAACAACATACATACACATAACTGATATAAACAACTATTTAATACTATACTAAAACTGTAATTAATTTAAGAGCATCATTTTATATTACTTTATTGTCTGGAAATTTCAAACGATCATATTTTGATCAAATTACCTTCATTATCACCCCTCCGTAAAGTTCCCTATTTTCCCACTGTAGCTGTCTACCTTCCAACTCAATTCTCTCTTTCTAAACCCACTGAATCCATTTGATGCTATCAGTCATATCCTCCTACGAGTATGATTATAGGATCATCCATTGTATATGGGCAGTCAAAAAGGGAACAGAATTCCTTAAGAAAACTTCTCCCTTCCTTGCCCAAATGACCATCCTTTGCCAGTAGCTCATTATCTGGGTCCTTAGGCTCCACCACCCACTCCACTTCCATGCTGATTTAGCTGGATTGCTCTTGAGCTGGTCCTTGCATGTAGTCACAGCCGCTTTGAATTCATGTATTGCTTTGATATGTCCAGAAATCACTGTTCCGCAGCAGTTACTTACTGCTCTGGCTCTCCTGCAGTTTCTTCCCTGATGATCCCTGAGTAAAGGCATCTCTTACATAGAGCATGAACTGATGTTAGAAGGTTGGACAGAGAAAATAAAGAAGCAGAACAAATGCGATAAGTTCATAAACAGTGCTACCAACAGACATCCTCACAGAGTAAATTTGGACTCACAGTTGGTTCACTTCATAGTTTTAAAATTACCAAAATGATGGGCAACTGATAATCAACACAAACTACCAATAAGTTTACAGGAAGCGTTGAAATCACAATGGGGGTGTAACCTTTGCCTCGGAATTAAATCATGAATGTGGAGTTTCCATAAAAGAGGATTGGTGCCCTCAAAAAAGGCCTGTAGAGAATCCATATTATGGTTGAAAGGTAAAGCTTGTGAAATAAAAATTCATGCACTAAACACTCACTATGAATGAGAAAAAGGAAGCAAAGGACGTTTGTTACTGGTTTCGGTTTTGGGACCACATGTATGAAAAAAGACACAAAAAGGAAATAACCATGAGTGGTTCTAGATATGATGGAGGGAAAGGTTTATTGTAGATGTGTTGGAGAGCATAGCCAGAGAAAGAGACATCTGAGAGAGTCCAGAGTGGACATGACACTGAGCCATGTGAGGAAAGGAGGAGAGGAAGGGAGGGTGAGAACAGGGAAACAGGTGCAGCAGCAGTCAAGATGCCCCAAAGTACAAACAAGGGGTAACCACAAATAATTGGATCATATGGGGGAGAGTATCCTGCTCCTCTAGGGCTTCTACCCTAAGAAGTTTAGGGTAGGGGTGTGGTCTGAACAGCCAGGAGTGTTTTGTAACAGGGAGATCCTGAGAGATGCAGGAAGAACCTGGCTGCCAGATCCACTTTGACATTTTGAATAGGCATGTTTTTTGACATATGTCCCAGGTGTGAAACCTAATACACTCTACCTTTTCAGAAACCTCTAAAGTGTCTAGTGTGTAAGACAGTGGGGGCTGGAGGACAAGTCAGCTATCAGTAAGAACCATAAGACTAACTGAATGTTGCAATGTCTTTGACTACTTTTAAGAGAATCTTCAGTTGGATTTACTGGCTTTCCAGCACCTAGAAGTTAGAGTTGGGATATTTAAGAAAAGTCTATTGGAGAAGAGTGGCTGTTAAGGAACCGTGTTCCCACAGACAGTCCCTACTGAACTCGAATTGTTCATGTAACAAGTGATGGCAGTAACAAATGAATTCCCAGGAACTTCATGAGGATTTCAGCCCCCAGCTCAAAGGGGAATACATTTGTGGTATACATTCCAGCAATTTCAAGATCCTTAACAAATTCTATGCTTTCAACTGATATTCATGGGAGCTAGGTTTTAGAATAAAATCATGTTCACATATAAAAGCTTTGTCTCTAGTAAACTTCTCAAAGTGCAGCTATCTGGAATTAATTAAAATGACAAAATCTAGACTGAAATATAGTAACCATATTCCATTATATTATAACAATTGTTATTGAAAAAGAAGAAAGATGTAGCCCAGTATAAAGAGGAAAATATACATAACTCCTGATATAAATAAAGAAAAAAGGTGTTGAGGCTATTCTAATAGACTTAAAATGGTAAAGATAAATCTGTTACAGAACCCACAAAGATGAACCAAACTCTGGAAAAGAAAATATCTATTATGAATATCATTCATTAATTATGGAGTAATAAAAACCAGAAAACATAAAAGAAAAAAAACAGAGTGAATAAACCTGAAACACAATTAATGAAGCTCATTATCTCTAAAATACTCAGAGGAAGAAGAAAAAATGATTAAATACTAAAACAACAGTGATCTGGCTTGTAATAACATATAGCTACTTGTAATAACAACTGGAAAGGTGACAAAACTAAGACCTAAACACTGTTTTCAGCAACAGTGATCCAAGTTCATGAATTTCATCACAGATAAATCCATAACCAGGAAGATAAGCAAGTCTGAATTGAGGAATCACATAACATTTTTTTTTCGAAATCATAGACTAGAGTGTATTCAATTTCAAATGGCATTTGCTGGCCATAAAAGCAAATTAGAGTAGTGATTTTTATTTTGAATGATAATAGAGTTACTGGAAGAGTTGCTGCTGCCACCGGAGGATGTCAGAGTCTACAGAACTAGATACATATATCGTAATGTATGCATATACAGAAAAAAAATATATATATATATATATATATGCTACTAACTAAACCTTGTTATTCTAAATCAGGAAATTGAATTCATGATTCATTTTTCCTTATTTTACACAGATTTTAAAGCATCATTGTTGGCAAGGTTAATCACTTTTGGATCGCTTAGATACTGAACTATCCTTTTTACTGGGTGTAAAAGACAGACCATATCAATCAGTAGGAAAGGCAATGATGTTAAAATTATGTGGAGGATAAACATTCAGAAACAGTTATGAGTGATATCTACAGTGGTGGATATTGGAGAAGTTTCTTTTATTACAAATTATTAGAGTAAAGGCTTGCTATCATATTCAAGTCAGCATAAGTTGCTCTCTCTCTTTCTTTATCACTAGTACACATCACACACAGCACATTTGTAAACTTTAAAGTATATAGAAATTTACAGAAAATTTAAAGTATTATTCTGTATAATATTTAAGTTGCACTAATCTTGGTAAGAATACTATCAAACTAAGAACAATTATATTATTCCAAATATAGATGAAAGTTATTTATTTAGTGTTTTACAGTTATTCTAAGTGCAAAATTTCATGGAGTAATAAAGTGTTTAGTTGTTTCCAATCCATGACAGTCTCAATTTTATACACTTTAGGACAAGAGAAGTCATTATTAAAGTATATGATTTAAAGCTTAATATTGTTTTTTATTTTATCTTATTTTATTATTATTCTTTAGTTTTCTGTTTGTTTTTTAACAGTAAACAGGAAAGGTGTAGATTTGGATGGCATAGGAGGTGGAGAGGATTTCAGGGGAAATGGAGATGGGAAATCATAACCAGAATGTATTATATAAGAAAGATAGTTTTTGATAGAAGAAAAAAATAAAAACCGTGTATTTAATTTTACTATTTTTTTCAAATTTACAATAACCAGACATACATTTTTATGGAAAATTAATGTTAGGCTGAATACAGAAATTAATCTTGTAAAAGTGTTTATGAGGTAGATTAATTTGTTTTTCCATCACCATTTTATATGATTTAAAAAAGAAACAAAACAGTTGTTTATCTATTTGCTAATGCAACATGAATTTGACTATTTTTATAAGCTGGGTATATATTGCTTAACATTAAGAAAAATTAGTTACCAGTAAGTTTCACATATATTTTTCTAGATAAAGTTATATCTGTGATATCTCTTCTTAAAACATAGGAGGATATATACATTTTATTTCATTTTAATTCTTTAATATTTAATTAATGACCTTAAATAATTGTGGGCCAAGATAACTAATACATAGTGTCTGTTTCAATTCATAGTATTTTGAGCTAAACATAATATTGTTCTTCCTTAAGGCTACATAAAACAAATGACCTATTTTCTACAACGTCTGAAAATTTTAAATTATTTAAATGTTTCAAGTAGTCATACATTTGACTCATTCTAAGTCCAAACAAATAATAGACACACACACACACACACAGACAGACACACACACACACACACACACACACACACAGACACACACACACACACACACAGACACACAGACACACACACAGACACACACACACACAGACACACACACACACACAGACACACACACACACAGACACACACACACACACACACACAGACACACACACACACACACACACACACACACACACACACACACACACACCACTCACCAGTCTTGTTTTTTGTTTTTTGAGACAGGGTTTCTCTGTTTAGCCCTGGCTGTCCTGGAACTCACTCTGTAGACCAGGCTGGCCTCAAACTCAGAAATCCGCCTGCCTGGGCCTCCCAAGTGCTGGGATTAAAGGCGTGCATCACCACCACTGCTCCACTCACCACTCTTAATGTTTCTAATTGCACTAAAACATACGGTGTTATCAGTTTCTATTAATGTGTTGAAACACCAGGCACAAGAGCAACTGAAGGTGAGTATTTCAGCTACATTTAAAAATCACAGTCCATCACTGTGAGAAGTCTGGTCAGAAACCTGGAGGCAAGAACTGAAGTGGCCACTCTGAAGTGCTGCTCACTGGTTTGCTTCTTATGACTTGCTCTGGCTACTTTTTTACGTATTTCAGGACCATCTGTCCAGGGATAACAATAGCTACCATGATCTAGCCCTCCCACATCAATCATAAATTAAGACAAGGCTTCACAGACTTGCCAATAAGCCAGTCTTATGGTAGCATTTTCTCAATTGAGAGTTCCTGTTTCCAAATTGCTTTAACTTTTATCAAGAAGACCAGACAAAAAAAGCTATTATATTCATTGACACATAAATGATGATCAATAGCTTTAAGATTCTAAAATAACTATAGTACAAATTGATATCTGTTTAGTAACACAAGTGTTCTTAACCTAAATCAACAGTTCTCAATATGTGGGTCATAATTGCTTTGGCAAAACTCTATCGCCAAAAACCACTTATGTTACAATTTATAACAGTAGCAAAGTTATACTTATGAAGCAGCAATGAAAATAGTTTTATGCTTTGTGCATCATAACTACCAATGTGGATGAGTCAACCAATGTCTGATTTAATTTGAGGCCTAAGCATCAAGAGGGGGGCAATGTGAAAGCATGGATGAGTAGGAACTGGAGCCTGGGAAATACAGAGGGGATGATCACACTCAACCATTGGACTGAGCACTGGGTCCCCAATGAAGTCCCCAATGAAGGAGTTAGAGAAAAAACCTGAAGGAGCTGAAAGGGTTTTCAATTCCAAAGGAAGAACAACAATATCTACCAGACCTCTCCAGAGCTCCCAGGGACTAAACCACCAACCAAGGAGCACACATGGAATGACCCATGGCTTCAGCCACATATGTAGCATAGGATGGCCTTGTTGGTATCAATGTGAGGAGAGGCCCTTGGTCCTATGTAGGGTTGATGCCCCAATGTAGGGGAATTTCAGGGAGTGAAGGCAGGAGTGTGTAGGTGGGAGAACATCCTAATAGAAGCAGAAAAGGGGAGGAATGAGATAGGGGGTTTCCTGGAGGAACTGGGAAAGGGGATAACATTTGAATTGTAGATAAAAACATTAGCCAATAAAAAAAGAACAAAGAAAAAAAAGAAAGAAAGAAAAACTAGAGACCTAGCAGAGAAAAGAAATTAATGAAATAATTTCTAATCATATTTTGTAATACTCATAGATTAGGTCTAGCCTAATTAGACCTAATTAGATCATTAGATTGAGCCAAGGTCAATAATCACCAGAGAAGCTTTCTCTGGGAAGTGATGGGAACATATGTAGTGACACATAGCCAAACATTAGGCAGAGAGAGAGAGAGAGAGAGAGAGAGAGAGAGAGAGAGAGAGAGAGAGAGAGGAAGGGAGGCCACAAATTAGAAATTTCTATTGAAATTTCCTTAGAATTCCACAAAACAGGATAAGAAAGGATTATGGAGCCAGAAGACTCAAGAACACCAGAACACAGTTTACAGAACCAACTAAGCAGGGCTCATGGAGGCTCACAGAGACTGAAGTGGTAATCACAGAGCCTGCAATGGTGTGGACTAGGTATTCTGCACATATGTGTGGACAAGGTATTGTGCACATATGTTATGGTTGTTTGGTGTTTTTGTGGGGCTTCTAACAGTGGGATTGAGTGTATCTCTAACTCTTTTATCTGTTCTTGGGACCTGTCTCCTCCTACTGGAATACCTCACCCAGCCTTGATTTGAAGGGTTTTTTGCCTAGTCTTATTGCATCTTGTTATGCTTTGTTCAATTTATATCACAGGGAGACCTGCCCTTTTGTGAAGGCAAATGGAGGAAGAATAGATCTGAGGGAGAGAAGAGGTGGACAGGGCCTCGGAAGAGTGGAGGGAGCAGAAACTGTGGTTGGGACATATTATATGCAAGAAGATTTAAAGCATAAATAAAACATAACAACCTCATTTGTCATGAGATATTAGAAAACCCACAGAAGCAATTCTGTAACATTAAGTAGACTTACAAAACATAGATCATGAATTAGTGAATGAATAATAAAATCATTAGTATTGTTCACATATGCTTTTGCTACTTAATCTTTACAAGTGTAATATAAGAGTTCTACAATTTTTTTTTTCTGAATTATTCTTAACTTAAAAGTAACTGGAGAATTGATCCCTTGGTAAATAAAGTATGCTATGAACACATTGTGTAACTTGGTGTGAGAGAGGCACAGCTAAAAAGGACAAATTTAATTAATTTATTAATCTATGTTCATGAGATGGAGCCTCTGGAAGTTGATCATCATTAAAGAAATCTTTGAAGGGGTGGAAAGCAATTTTGCCATCAGATTCTTTGCATTTTGGTCAACTCATATATATCAATTAGCTAATTTGTTTAAAAATTAAATCTATTTTGTTATAGGATGAGATGACAAACATACCATAAGTATAGTTTTGCTAAATATTTTGACTAGTTTCTTTGGAAAATCATTTGTCTTGATTAAAACAAATGTCATTTCTAGCTTTGTTGTTTACTTGGATAACTAAGTATTGAGGTCAATACTAGAAAAATTATTAACCACTTAAATGTCTTATTATTTTTGTGTCCTCAGTAGTGCTATAGGCTTATTTAACTCTGTGAATGAAATAGTTTTGAAGAATTATTTGGGTAAAATCACTGGATAACTTGTAAAGATTTTGCCAATGTTTCACAGTTTTTCTTTTTTGTAATTTTAATCACACTGTCAGATATATACTATGCTTTATGCATTCTTTCTCTTTTATACTTAACACAAAAGGGGAAAGGATTCACATTATACTTACTAGCACAAAAACTTAAAGCAAAGTAATTTGTCAAAGGAAAGAAACATCAGGGAGCATATCATAAGAGATGGATGCTCAGCTCTACTTTAGCCAAAGGCATCCATTTTTACAGCTAGGAAGTTTTAAATAGTATTTAATACCTAAAATTATTATAGTCAGCTATAATTGCTTTTTCAATAGGCTTAAGAGGATGGTTTCTCTTATTGAAATAGACATAAATATATATTTAAAAATTCCCTAAAGCTAAATTAAATGAAGTGACTAAAGAAGTCATTTTTAAGCAAGAGACAACAGTCCTCTGTAGAGAGAATTAATGTAGTTATGAATTTCCATGGAACTTATTATCTTGTCACAAACTTTAATTGAATTCTCCCTAAAACTTTTTATTAGATATATGATTTTCAGACATGTAAGTGTAATTCTTGCTCTTCAGCTGGATTTTATGAACTTTAATTATATGCAAAAGGGTTCTTAGTTTTAAAATTCAGGACACTTTATATTTCTTATAGAGTAACATTCTGACATTTGTTCTTATTTACTGGAAGTATCAGTTTAAAAAAACTGTATGCCATATCCTTTAACACAGGTATTTAATTATTGAAAAGTGAGCATACTCTATTGTTATCGTAAAGACATACATAATGTATATAAAAGCATGAATGATACAGCAGAGTGAACTTTATATTTGGTTTCATGTAAACTATAATATCTGCCTTATTTTAGCAATCATTATGTGGTCAATCTATGAATGTACTACTGCTCTGTTTATATATTTGAATTTACCACAAAGTTCCATTATTAAACATATTAAATTCTCATTGTGCAATATTTTAACATAAAAGTTCTCCATTTTAAAATAAACACCTATCTGTTATTAGAAAAAGAATCAAATAAGATTGTGGAGTAAAATTCTGAATCAAATGTCAGATATGATGTTTATTAATCAGTAGAGTTGCTTTGGTAATCTTTAATATCCACACTAGAATCTATACCTTTCAATGAGCAAGAATGGGTCTAAGAACTGAATATATACATGAAACTTCTTAAAGCAAAATGAGTTAATATACTTTTGAAAATGCTGTATAATTTTGAAAGTGTGATCTTAGGAATTCAAGTTATGCTTTACATTTTTAAAAGATTCAATTTTTATGATATTGATATAAGATTTTAAAATAGTAAACATTTTATTTCTATCAGAAACTATATTATGCAGAAGATACTATGTGTGAGATACAATTCTGATACAAAAAGATACATGTTGAGACGACTGAAGTGATTCAAAAATAGTTTTCTTCCACTTTTGAAGATTGCTATGTACTTTTTTACATGCTTCATACATAGTTTAGGACATGGTCTTTCCTGATTTTTCCTAATTAAAATGACAGTCTTCAGTGTTTTCCAACCTATTAGATCTCATGTCAGTGTCTTTTACAATGGTTTTTTCACTTCTCTTCCTCCATCTCTACTCTCCTTCTTGTGGTTGACTGTGGGTCATTTTGATACTGTTGCACAAATCTTTTTCAGGCATTCAGTTACTAAAACAAGAACTTTGTATCCTTAGGTACTAAAGTCAAGAATATCAGCCTGTTTGTATTAGCAAAAGTAAAAACTTTTTAAAAGGGTAGTATATGAAAACATGTTCAGTTGCTCCCAACTGCCAAGTATCTTATGACTCCTCTCTCCTTCCCACAGATAATATTTTGCTTTATTCTATCTCTGTTCAGACACCTGTTCTTAACATTGATCACTTCCCAAATGCTCTGTCATCTCAAGATCATAAATCAATAGGTCAATGTAATTTCTCTTTCTAGGTGTTTCTGGCACCAAATAATTCAAATGTGTTAGCAGCATTCTTTAGCAATTCATGAAGCTAATTTTCTCAATTTTCTTTTAGAGACAAAAATACTTTATAAACCTTTTAGGACATGATTTATTGTTTTTAAATAATATATTCTTATAGGATGGTATGTATTTGAAACCTTATGGAATAGAAAGCATCTTTAAAATGTTGATATTGCCGGGCAGTGGTGGTGCACGCCTTTAATCTCAGCACTTGGGAGGCAGAGGCAGGCAGATTTCTGAGTTCGAAGCCAGCCTGGTATAGAGAGTGAGTTCCAGGGCAGCCAGGGCTACACAGAGAAACCCTGTCTCAAAAAAACCAAAAAAATTAAAAAATAAAAAAATAAAATGTTGATATTAATGGTGTGTATTATACCACTTTATATCTCTAGAACCATAAATATATATATATATATATATATATATATATATATATATATATATATGCTGTCTAATTCTATCTCCAGAGCTATTCATTATCTGTAAAAACAGGTCCAAATTAAATAGAATTAATTCATATAATTATATTATGTATTATATGCATATAAATATGTTAATAATATAATGTGCATGAAAGCAGTATTTGGAACACAATATGTACATGGTATAAGTTAGTTCTGTAATCATTATTTTAATATTGCAATCATTTTTGCCATCTACATTAAGTCATAAATCTAGCATGAACTCCAGAAAGAAACACATAGAATAACATATATTATAATTTTTTTATCATGCCCTAAATAGAGTCATAAGTTATATTTTATATATTTTATCTTTGTTTCTTTATAAAATGAGAACAATAACAGATAGTTTTGGAAAAATAAAGGATATAATTGGTGTGACAGTTGGATAAAATTTGTTTACTGAATTTATACAGCACATCACTTCCAATTCATAACAATTAATAGCAATTTGAAATTATTTCTATGTCTTACCTTAGTAATTCCATAGATTCCATGAGGGAATAAAAATTTTCTTTAATGAATATCTTAAATTCCTAAATGTACAACATACAAAATACACTAACCTGTTGCAGGATAGTGAAGATCAATATTAAAATATAAATACCTAATAATATGCATAATATAGTTTGAAATCTGGGAGAACGTCAAGTCAAATAATCAAACGATAGATTATATATAAAATGCTTCCCTCGTTACTTTTACTCACATTATTTTCTCTTATTTTTATTTAAATGTAGTCTATTAATTCTTCACAATGTTTCTTTTTTTTACTTTCACAATAGGGATGGGATGGACATTGTGGTACATGCCTGTAACAGCAGAATTTAAGAGGCAGAAGGAGAGGATCTCCTTATGGTATAGGCCAGCATTATGTATTGTGAGTTCTTGGCCAGCTAGGGCTAAAACCTGAGATCTTCTCAAAAAAAAAAAAAAAAAAAAAAAAAGGAAAAGAAAAAAGTGGGTCACTCAGACATGTCCATAATTTAGTCATAATAATGGTAAACAATGGTACCTTCCTTTCATATCCAAGTACTACTAGCCAAAGGTGAACAAAATTGCTTGTCAAGAATTAATATTTTTCTCCATCCTTTGATATAACACCTGAATACATAATTTTGCTAAACAAAAATTTGGTTTTTGATTTGCCCATCTTGTTTATTCCTCACTACATCACAGAAGAATTTAGATGGTCTTCAACACCCTGTTGGAAACTATGCCATTAACAGGAGTGGCTGTGGGGGTGGGGTAAGATAACTACTGTAGCATGTTTACCAATCTCTGAATATAGCTGATAAACAAGAAGATTCTTCAACCTGTCTTCTTAGAAATTAATATGTCATTTCCTTTGACAGGAAACTTCCTACTGAACTGTGACTTGTCATTTAGTTCTGCCAAATCAGTGATGTAGTGTATAAACACACAGAGGATAATTTAATTAGAAGGACTCTCATGCTACTTTAAAAAACTTAAACTTAATTTCAATAGAAGACACAATGTAGTAATATTTTAAGTGCTACACTTGATTTTAAAGTTAAATTTTGAAACATTTCATTTGAATGAAGACTTCTTTTTGGTTACTCTATAGCTGACTTCAATGTCTAGAATATGACTTTTAAAAATGTAATAGTAATATTTTTCTATAATCATATTCCTTTTTATTTACATGGCTTCATAGAAAAGCATTCATCATTATCAAGAAAATGAAATACAGGGGTTTGGAGAGATAGCTCAGAAGAGAATGGCTCAATTCTCAGAATATATATGGTAGATAAAACAGGTGACCCTGTAGGATGACCAGCTGTCTCAACTAACCTGGACCCCCGAGATCTCTCAGACACTGGGCCACCAACCAGGCAGCATACACCAGCTGATATGAGGCCCCCAACACATATACAGCAGAGGACTGCCGGGTCTGGCTTTATTCAAAGAACATATACCTAACCTTCAAGAGACTGGAGGCTCCAAGGACTGGGGAGGTTTGATGGGGAAGTAGTTGGGGGTTGGGGAGACAACCAACTTGTAGAGACAGTGGGGAGGAGGAGGTATGGGATGTAGAACAGTCATAGGGTGGACCAGGAGGGGGATAAAATCTAGAGGGTAAAAAACAAAAAAAATTAAATAAATTTTTATAAAAGCAAAAAATAAGCACCTATAACTCTAAATGCTCAGCACCAGATGATTACCTGGGAGTCTGACCCCTCCTCTGACCTTTGCAGATAATACATGCACGTGGTGAACAACTAGGTAAAATATTCATACACATAAAATAAAAATAAGTAAATATGGTAAAAGAAAGAAAATTAAGCGGATACATAACAATAGCAAAGAAAGAGCTATCATAAATTCATTAAGATGTATAAATCTTTTGGATAACTTAATTAACAGATTAAAGTAACTCCATGCAATTCCTTTTGAACTTCAATTACAGACAACTATGGAAATGCCAAGGATTTATAAAACACAAGAGCTGCTTTGTACATCTACAAAGCAAATACATTAAAATGCATTTAAAATTGTATTATCTTTACCAAGATATTTACTCATTATGTATACTTTGAAGCCATTCATTATTGTTATATAGCCTTGTTATATATTAGTTTAAGTGACATAAAAGTATGTTTTTTAATGCACAGAGCCAAACAGCTGAAAAAATAACCAAACAATCAAATTAATGTAAATAATGAATCTGAATGATTGTTTCCTATACTTATCCACTGAGCTTAACGCAATTATCATCAGAAAGGTTTCCTCCAGTAAACAATGGGAGCAGATGCAGAGGCCTACATCCAAACATTAGGCAGAACTCTGGAAACTCCACAGAAGAGTAGGAAGCTAGACATCTCAAAGACACCAGGAACAACAAAGCAGTGCTCACAGGGTCTCACAGAGACTGAGGCAGCAATCATGGAGTCTACATGGGTCTGTGTTATGGTCTCTGCATATATGTTATGGTTGTGTAGCTTGGTGTTCTTGTGGGACTCCTAACAATGGGAGTGGGGGTTGTTTCTGACTCTTTTGCCTGTTCTTGGATCATTTTACCTCCTACTTAGATGCCTCTTCCAGGCCTGATGTGGCTTGATAGGGTTTGTACCTAGTCTTTCTGCATCTTGTTATGTTGTTTTTCAGTTGATATCACTGGGAGTCCTGCTCTTTTCTTAAAGGAAATAGAGAAGCAGTGGGTCCAGGGGAAGGAAGAGATAGGGAAGAGGGTAGGGTGGGAAGAGCAGAGGGAAGGAAGATGAAGACAGCAACAATATCCCTGCTGCATAAGAGAAGGATAAAAAGAAAAAAGAAAGAATTCTTTCAAACATAAGTGACTTGAAATAATAAGAATCAAATAATTATCTTATTTAAATATATATTGATTTTTATTAATTCCACATTTCATATTTTTTTTAACCAATATAACCTTTGCTGATCATGTCAATACTGAATCTATGGGCATGAATAGAGAACAAACCTTAAGTTGGTATGAGCTATTTAATGTAACTATATGTGTCTATCTTTTTAAATGGATGTGTTCATAAGAATAAATTCTTAAGCCTTCTACATTAAAAAGACAATACTTTAATTAATGTGAAATGACCCTAAAAAGATTAAAGCTTAATGTATTTGAATAAAATAAATTATGAATAATTACAAATGACATTAAATTTCTGACCTATAATCCCAGCAGATGAGTTTTCAATAATATATTCAAGTCATTCTTATAATTTAATTTTTATGATTACAATGTTTACCCATTCATATTAACACAAATCTTGTAAAATTATAGCGAAATATCTCCAATTAACTGTGCTGAACTTATACTAGGCTAACATTTTAAATGACATCTGTCAGCATTTCTTCCTAAGTACAGATTGTTTTGTACATTGAAAGTCAATGTTTCATCATTATACTTCAAGTAAATATACAGTTTTGGATTTTATTGATTGTCAATTTGGTTTATGGTGATTGTCAGTCCCACTATTAACTGGAGAGAAGGGTCTTGTTCCAATGTTCCATAGAGATCATGATTCCAGAGATATTTGAGGTTCACATTTGGCATTACCAAAAAAAAAAAAAAAAAAAAAAAGAAAGAAAGAAAGAAAAAAGGAAAAAGAAAAGAAAATGAGAATGATTTGTTGACATGTTTATTTTAAATGGATGGTGTATAATCATTTCTGAGAAGGTGATGTTTGAGTAAGGAGTTGGACAAACTGGAAGTAGGCAAGGAGTACTATGGTAAGAAAGGACAAGAGGAGGTATAAACACAGATATACTTTGGTGGATGAAGACAGAGTCTTAGAAGATGTGATATTTTTGAGTAATATTGAGATGAAATCTAATTTTGAAGGAATATTGTGGCTACTGTAGAGACTGGGAAGAAAGATCAAGAAATAAGAATTTCAAGCTACGGGAACAGGGCTAAGATGGAAATGGTTAAATTATTAGAAACTGTTTAGACAAAAATATCTATTTTTTGTTGTTAGTCATTAGGAAAGAATGAGGGATAGTTGTATAGCTATAGCATCTATGGGCAATACTGCTATTGTTTAAAAAAAAAGAAACAAAACAGTGTAACTATGGCACAGTTTTCTGCCTATGCCTGGGTTCTCTGGCCATCAATGATTTCTATGAATTTGTGGAGGGCATGTGAAGCCCATTTCTGAGACACAAAAATAGAAAAAGCTTTTATATCAATATAAGAAGACTTATAGGTAAATAGAGATAGATGGATTTGCCTTTCTTGTTAATTAATAAAGTACTTATGTGACTATGAAGCACAAAAGCTATCAGATGGAAATAAGGAAATTAGACTGCATCTGAGTAAACTTCCACATCTTAAAATTGCAGGAAAATGTGTTTAGAAACACATGGGGCAAAGCTCAAATATCAACTCAGCAGCAGAATAACGTGCACTGGGCTCAGAAGGTTTATGTCTTAAGTCAAAATATTTTAGTTTTTCATTTAATATAGCACTTGAATATCTTAACTTGTGAAATCTATGCCTTTCCTCCCCTCATACTTTCTCATCTATACAAATAATATAAACTGTGTACTTTCAGCACAGAGACATGTGAATGGTATTTTATATTTTATGATGAGGATAGTTTGTAAATTTTGCAGATAGTTTTTAATCCACATCAAAAATGTTTCTTTATGAAGTAAATAGGGGTTACTAAGGAGAGCTACAGCTGGTCAAAATACAGAGAACAAATAATAATTGGTATATTCAGCTCCAATTATTACATCTATAATATAAATTCTAAATTTATGTCTCAGTGAATCCTGAGAAAGAGGGGGTGAAAATATTTTATGAGCCAGAATAAAAGGATGTCTTTTAGACTTGACAGGAGAAGTGCAGAAATGAAATTTCAACAATCTGCTTTTCTAAACTAGACCTGTAAAATGACATGAGTTGACATGCTACTGTATATTATATATATATACAATATAGCCCCATCTTTGCAAGAGCTATAGGCAATAAACTGCTGCTGAGAATGGAATAATTAGTTTCTCCAGCAGTGAGCATCCCAATAGTTTATTCTAATACCCAGCAGTCAGCCATAAACTATGTGAACAGAGATTATATGGATTCAGTAGGATATATTTATGAAATTCTGAAAAAAGATAAGGATAACATAATGATAATGAGTTATATATTCACAAAAATTATGTCTGCCATCAAAATACACATCACTCAATGGTAGATCTCTACTGCTGAAGGCTTAAAGACTGTTCCTCACTAATTGAATCAATACAACCAAATCCAACTTCACAAAATCTTCAATTACTTTACAAAGCTCTGAACACTATATTTCTGGTACCTAGCAAATTAATTCCATCAAAGTCATTCCCTTAAGCCAGATTAGGATGATCCTTTCATCTCCTAGGGCCTCTCAATAAAGCCAAATAGCTTATCTTTCAAACCCATCAACCATTTAGAAGAATAAGAACACAGATAAAATAGTTTCCTTTGTTGAAAAACTTGGGGAAAAAGAGTCTAATAATTTGCCTTGTGTGCAACAATCCTCTCACTCACTGACTCCTGCTCTCTGTTGCTCTACATCCCACTGAGTCCCAATCTGCAGTTACCCATGATTTTCACTGTTCTCTTCATGATGGACACCATCGAATGTGAAAATGGAAACTAATAAAAGTTGAGTAGAAGAATTTACATATACACTTTTACTCTCCTGACATCACAGGAGAACTCATTTAAAAATGTCCTTGAAGTATGCATTATAAAAGCATACAATACAAAATTTAGGCTTATTAAAAATTTACTCATGGCAAAATGAGATGACTCAATGGATCAGGGAACTTGTCAGGAAGTCTCATTACCTGACTTAAATCTCAGGGTCCCAGACTGTGGGAGGAGAGAAAGGGGTCCTGCGAGTTTTCCTCCTCCTTAAACTGTACGCTACGACCCATTCACTCATGCATAAGAAAGAAAGAAAGAAAGAAAGAAAGAAAGAAAGAAAGAAAGAAAGAAAGAAAGAGAGAGAAAGAAAGAGAGAGAAAGAAAGGAAGAAGCAAGGAAAGAAAGAAAATAAGAAAGAAAGAAAGAAACAAAGAAAGAAAGAAAGAAAGAAATAAAGAAAGAAAAAAAAAGAAAGAAAGAAAAAAGAAAGAAAGAAAGACTGTGACAATGTAGAATTCAGTCTATTACAGAATATCACCTGTTGAGGAAGAAAACTCATGATAAAAAACATACAACATATTTTAAATAATTATTAAATTTTATTACTTGTTATTTTTATTATGTGTCATTTTATGACAAATATGAATCAATTAGAGATATACAAGTGAATTTGCCTTCGATTAAATTATGCTTAAACATATCTGCTCACAATATAGAAAGTAGAGAAAAATGGGATGGTTTATGTTTTCAGTCCTACTGCGAACTAAGAATTTCCAAATAACGTAGAATTCAAGATATATCCTAAATTATTTTGCTAAATTATCTAAGTATATTTAAATTTATGAAAGATTTAATAGACTATTTTTAATCATTAACAAAATAATTACTAATTAATGACAGCCTAGCTAAACCATGAAAAAACTCTAACATATTTATGGAGCTTCACATCTTTAACCTAATTTGCCAATGTAAATATAAGGCAGATCCAAAGAGTGCAGTAAGAATGGAACCAAAGATGAGAAATACAAAGTGACTGGTCAATGGTATCATGAGAGCATTATCATTTTATGCTTTCGCTCTAGAAGTTGAATATAGGTAAAATCTACAGTGAGCAGACAGATAACGGGTATTAAAAAAATCCTCACTTATAATTTCTCCATCATGATATTCATCAATAGGATATGTAATAAATAAAATACATGATAGGCTTTCGAAAATAGTCAGTACTCAGAAAACAATAGTAAATAATGGTAGGAGTGGATTAATTTCCACTTGTGATCTTTTCAGCATTATATCTGTCAATAGAATATGTAATAAATACCATACATGGCAGACTCTTTAAAATGAAAAATATACAGAAAATATTAGTAAATAAATATAGCAATAAGGTTAGTATTTTATATATTTGATTTTAAGTAAATCTTTGACTTGTGTTCAATAAAATTAACAAGAACGAGTAAAATGCACCACACCAAATGTTATAATAATAAAAACCAAAGATAGGTTCATTGTTAATAAGACTATATTAATTACATTTTTGTGGATTTATCATAATGGCCTTCTATAACCTTCTACAATATTTCATAAAGATTGTAGAACAGGTTGTAGGAAATCATCTTTTTCACATTATTAGCTTAGGGACATAAATTTATCCATTATTATTTCATTAATACTTATTCCTTTCTGAACCACGATTCTAAGAATCAGTTACCTGGAAATTTCTATTTTGTAAATCTAAAGTCTATAATCTCATTCTTGTAGAATCTTATTGATTTTCTTATATTTCCTTCCTTCCTTGTATTCTATCTCTTATTTACATTAAAACAGTGAACCACTTTCTATACTGCCTTTCATGTGATAGTCTTAACTATCTATGGAAATGTGAACATAAATATTATATCTAAACTAGTTGTTCCAAACTATCCTATTATTTTCCTACTATGCAGTATAAGACAGGATACTATGATAACAAAGATTATAGGCAAAGTTCAAAAGACACAGAGAAAACCTATATTAAATATGACAAGGTACAAGGACACATGGATTGTCAACATGGCTGAACTAGAATAGCTCTGATATGCTAAATGCTCATATTGGAAGAGTGTTTCAGAGACTCTGAGGCTAATAGGTAAGACAAAGAAGACTTGATTCATTCTGAGTAGGTGCCAGAGCAGGAGGACATGAGTGAAGATTAGGAACTAAAATAAAATTCCTGACTCATTGAAACAACATTACTGAACCTGCATATAGTCCATGTACTTATAGACTCTGAACGTCATCCAAATCTGACTTTTAAAAGAAAAGTACAAAGAGATGATAGACATATAGATAGATGGATAGATAGATAGATAGATAGATAGATTGATAGATAGATAGACAGATGAGACATGATAAAATAAGAGGGCGTTAATCTCCTAATTCTCTCCTAAAATTAGACTTATTGATAAATAAATCTTGAGAATTTATTCCTTTTTAAAAAGGAATAAAATAGCACATTAATTCTAATGAGTTTCCCCGTAGTTTTCATATTATCTGTATTTAGACGATCAGTTACATTCCAATTTAAAAAGATAGTAAACTAGTTTTGAAGAACAAAAGTTTTGTTAATTTTGAGTATTGTGTTAGGACATATGTATGATTCCACGTGTGTTTTTACATGCATATCTCTATTGTAGTTACATATGTACTGAAAATCTATCCTAATTACTAAGATATATTATTAGATTATACAATATGCAAGTGAATTATAACTGTGTTTTTCAAGCAGCCTATGATTCAATCTATTTTAAATATTAGAATATAGTAAGTAAATGCAAATTTATCTGTAGTTTTACAGCTCTACATAATAACAATATGAAATTTTTTCTCAAGACAATAATTATTAGTGTTCTTAAGTGATTATATTTCAGTGAGTCAGACTTTTCTGACACAAAACAGACAAGACATTTTAGTCCAGAATTATTAACCACTCAAGAACTGAACTGAAGTCTACAAAATTGTAAAACAATCTGCTTTAGAAAACATTTATAACTTAATATTTACTTTTGTATTTATTCTCTTTGTAGAAACCTATAATTTATAAATGACTAAACACTTTTTTGAGTTTCAGACATAATTAGAAAAATTGAGGATGCTATGCTATTGATTCACTTGCATGAATGTGGAATATGTTTAGAGCAACAATTCTGAACATTATATTACAACATAAATGTCAAAGGAATAAAATCCTACCTTATATTTAAAATTCTATTCAATGAATTTTAAAACAAAATGCTTTTATTAATGTAAACTTAGAAACATAAAGGAAAAATATCTTTTAAAACTTGAAATTTGTAAAATATCAAAGCCAGAATAAATTACAAATAATTAAATGATTCTATGTACAGTACCTCAGATATGGTTAATAAAATATATACTTTGAATTTTGAAGCCAAGTTTCTTTTATTATTTTAGAAGTTTTAAATAACAAAACAATTAACACTGTTTACATTGTAAAGCATATTTTTAGAACTTTTTTGTTAGGTTATCATAAATAGTTGTAACAGGTAAGGGATATGGAATGTATTCAATTTAAATACACACAATGATTATATGACAAAACAAAGACACTAGGTGTTCTAGTTTCCTTTCTGTTGCTGTAATAAATAGCATGGCCAAAAGCAATTTGACAAAGAAAGGATATTCATTCATTCATTCATTCATTCATTTTTGGCTTATTCATTTAGGTCACAATCCATTATTGCAAGAAGTCAGAGAAGGAGATCAAGATAAATTTGACGGAAAAACCCATAGAAGAATACTTCTTGTTACCTCAGGCATGCTCAGCTACCTTGTATTTTTTTTTTTTTTACAATCCTAGCTAACCTGCATAAAATGCCTCCACCCCCTGCACCCCCTGTGTGGTTGTCTCACTCATATCAATTAGCAACCAAATGCCCCACAGGCATGATATCCATAGGCCAAGTCAATTCTCCAGCTGCAGTCTCCTCTTCACTGACAATTCTAGTCTGTATCAAGCTGACAGTAAAAAACTAACTGGTACACTGATTTAATGTATTGTGCTGTCTGCTTACAATTTAAACTTGACAAGTAAAATATAGTTTTGTACTTGCTGGAAGGTAAATGCATATCACTATCCCACTTATCATGAAGCATTGTCGCTGCTGGCCCAATGGGAAAAACAATGTCTTCAGTTTTCCATTATGCTTTTTTTCTCTCTCTTTTGAAGAAAGAGTTTCATGCAGTCTAGGCTATCCTTGAACTCTCAAACTCATCATGTACACATAGCTGATATTTACTTCTGGCCCATTTGTTTATATCTCCCAGGTACTAAATTACAGATCGATGTTACACTCAGCTCTTCACTAATTTGAACAGTATTTTTCAAAAAGGATTCCATAGGAGAGCACAATCAAGAAAATAAATGCATATCTTGGCCAGCTGTGGTTTTCTTCTATAGTAACCATCTGCTTCAAAAATTTTCCTGATGCAATATGAGAGCTTTGTTTTTAATGTTTCATTATGAGGATGATTATTTAGACAAACATATTACTAAAGTACTGGGTTTTCTTCTATAGGTTAGGGCCTCTCCACTTATTGGGTTTGGGATAGGATTATAGTCCTAGGTATGAGTTCTCTTCAACTGAGCAGGGTTTAGGTCTTACTAGAAAACTGTTGTTTGTCCATAAGATTTAAGTGCTACTATCATAGCATATGGATGGATCTATGATTGCAGTCCTGTCATTATTGTAGTTCTTGGGCTTAAAGGTGTGTAGGGCTGTCTCTACAACTAAGACTTGGAAGCACTAGAGAAGAAGAATCTGAACTGAGAAGGCTGATATGTGGTAGTATCTTTTAGACAGGACATGGATGTTGTTCTTATGAACTTTCAACAAGACCATGAAGGACCAATCTAGTCCATATGACAGAATAAATGGAGCAAAATTCAAAAGGCTTCACTTCTAGATGAAGAGCACTACAGGCAGGATGCTGAGGGAGAAGAACCATTTGGGATGATGTTGGGGGCTATTGTTTGTGTATTTGTTTGGTTTCTGCTTTCAGGTATGAACAATAATTCTCTAATCCTATGTAATCAGTTCTAAATACATACTAATAAAGACAAATTGGATTCAATAAGTGTGTGTGTGTATGTGTGTGTGTGTGTGTGTGTGTGTGTGTGTGTGTGTGTGTGTGTTTGTAAATGATTATAGAAAAATAGGTCATGAATTTGAGAGAGGGGACATTTAAAGATTATATTTGGGAAGGGGCAATGATAGAAATCATGAAATATAGTATCTTTTTATATGAAACCTTTAAGTAAAATCATAGAGGGTGAACTGTTATCAATCTGGCAGTTTTAATGTAGATCTTCTGGTACCTTGTGATAAGCATGTTTGATTTTTTTCTTACTACTGTCTTTATTCTCCCCCCCCACACACACACTGAAAATATCAGTCTGGATTTAATTTTCTGTGGCACATGGAATACAACAATGTATATCGTTTTTCCTCATCTTCTACTTTACAGTTTTATTTGGTTATAAATCTGAATTTAATTTAGTTTATATGTTTTTTGGCTTGTGCCAAGTATATTGATAGTTATTTATTTTCAAAAGTGCATACTACAAATATTTAGCCAAATGGTATGAGTAGTTTCTCATGTTTGTATATCAAGTTAAGATGAGTTCTGCTTATTAAATTCAACTATTCTTATCTAAACATAGATAAACATATAATTGCAAAAGTCCTTCCCCTTACCTATAAGACAACACTCCTCAAATTCCTCTCTGCACTCAAGGATTTGGTGGTTCCATTAGTAACTATATCAATGCTACTTAAAGTTAATAAATTAAATTATGAGAATAAAAAATTCAGACCTTCTGTATAATGTTGTTACAAGGAAAATCATAAAAGTTTCTCTAAATTTATGCAAAGATTAGAATTTTGTGAAGTGTTGATTTTTTTTAAAAACCTACTTAACGAGCATTTTCACATCCTTAAGTGCAAATCACATCTTATCAAAATCAAAGCAGTTTTTGAATATATAAATAGTCATAGCCTAATAACACCTTTAAGTCTTAAAATTAAAAATATACACATTAAAGGCGATTTTTCTGTGAAAGAAAAATGACATCTCAATATGATCTGTAAGCAATGTCAAATATAACAAATGAACCCTTCTATGCTCAGTGTTACTACCTTTACCCAGTCTTCCCACCATGTGGGCTTCCTGATTTTACTCTACCCCTGCTGACTATGAAGTTTAATGGGCTTTATGCTAGGTTGTACTAGCACTCTGCAAATACTTACATGCCTACCTACAACTTTCTTTCTTTCTTTCTTTCTTTCTTTCTTTCTTTCTTTCTTTCTT
>JANHMN010000011.1:42758623-42789286 GCA_030674055.1 Rhabdomys pumilio
CTTTCTTTCTTTCTTTCTTTCTTTCTTTCTTTCTTTCTTTCTTTCTTTCTTTCTTTCCTATGCTCATATTTCAGTGGAATTTCCTCCAGGTCAAGCCTCATTTCCCCATCAGTCTACCACTCTTTTATTACTAATGGTTTTCCTTCTCCTCTAATATAAGTATTCAAAGCCCAGGCTTACCTGCTTTACATTCCTTTGAGCCATTAATGCTAGGGCACCTGTATTGCAAGACCAGGGGGTCCTAGAAGTGCTAGTAGCTCTGGGGGAAACCTGCTTATGTAATAGAAATTTTATTTTTGTGTCATTTACGATATAATTCTGGACTAAGTTTGTAACGCTGACTTATTAATTCAGCCACTTTTTACCACAAGTGAGGGATACACTCTTCCTTTCCAGCTGATGCATAAACTGGGAGAGTTTTGTGGTCCCGCTCAGGCAGAAGCTATACTGCACGACCAGCAGGAAATAGGTAAAAGAAAATGGATTGTCCTCTTCATCTCTCCCATAATATTCTGAAACTACTCTCAGATGGGGGTTGAGGCAGAAGGATAGGATAGGGAGTGAGGTCTGGAAGGCCTTACAGAGGCTGCAAAATAGTGTACTACAACAACTCCCAGCCAGAGAGGAAGGCTGGAAATCCCCAAATTGAGGCTTATTATAACTGGTCAGAGCCAGTGGTGCTGTGACTTCAGAATATCTTCAGATGTTTAAGATGCACACCTCTTGAGTACAGATTTAAGATGCTTACATAAAGTTGTATAAAGAACTATATGTACTGTATACAACATGAATTGATAGTCTGTACTGTGCAAATGACTCCCAAACGTTACCCAATGTGACATAAAAGCTCCAGTTGTTTGTTTGAGCCTTCTGTTTGAGTCACCACCCTCCTTTTTTTTTCACTCCAGCCTCCTTTTGATGATACAGAATCTCTTGATAAATGGCGTTTCCTATAGCTTCTAAAGCAAGATGAAGAAAGCAACATAAAGTTGGAAGTAAAAGTGGTAGGAGAAGAACTGGAGGGTATAGAGTAGGGTATGAATTAGGTCAAAACATATGAAATGTTCAATAAAAATTAGCAAAAACTGTTTTATCTCACCAAAGGCCATGTTCTCCACCAAGATGAACATCTTGCTTCTTGGCTACAATCCTAAAATACCATATCTTAGGCAAGAGAAATGATATTTCTTTGTTTTCAGTTCTGGCTAAGTATGTATAAAAACCAATTCTGATTACTATTTCTTATGCAGCCAGTGCTTCACATTTATCATTGGCCTCTTACGTTTATGCATTTTAGATCAATGATTCAGAATGAGGCAATCCATGGACTTGCAAGTTACTTCCAGATTTTCTGCACAAATGTCTTGGGTTTTGCATAATAGTCACAGGACTCTGTAATGATGTCATTAATCACCTGTTCTTTCAAATGTTTCCTCTTGTCCTCCCTCTTATAAAAAGTAATTCTTTGAATTCAGTCTTTGAAGGGCTGTGACTGACAGAGATGAATAGGATGCTTAATCGTACTGGCACATGCCAGAATCTATTCTTCTGGTAAAATCACTTCATGTGAAACTTCTTATTCAGTGGCATTCTGTGGATAATAAGGAGCATCCAAAAATCTCACAATGCCTCCTATGCCTACCGTCACAACCATGCTCTCTGCTCCCTAAAAGGCTGTCTTGTCTGAATCGTTCTCACTCCCTGTATATGTACATATTTACAGTATTTACAAATGTACTCCTTCCCCTCTGCTTTCATTTATTCTTTCGTTTAACTTAAGAATCAAAAACAAATCATAGTTCTAAAGGATACTCAACAAGATAATATTATCCGAGTTTGAAGTAATCTCAACTGAAGCCTATTAAAAAGGAAAAATAATTGATACTTTTCCTATAAAGTGTTGTCACTTCAGATAAAGGAAATAAATAATAAAATAGAAAAACCATCAGAATACTTTTGATACATTCTTATAGTATTAGGCATTATATGAATAATTACATTGACATCAGATAAGTAACTGAAATAAATAATGGGTATAAAAGAATGACACTTAATCATATATTGATTTTAAAGTAAGGAGGTAGTAGCATTTTTACATTTTCTACCAAATATCATATGCAATTTCTACCTTCAGTAATATTTTGCAGCCCAGACTACTCTAATTTGCATAGTAATCCCATTAAATCAGAAGCTTCCTTTTCATTAGACTAATGACTTCAAAATATTAACCACAGCTAAGAGAAATTACATCTTACCATTTTCTGCTTATGTTGAGGCATATGAGAAAAATAATTATCTCAATTATGAATAAAATATAAATGGGTTATTAAATCAGTAGCAAAACTGAATATTTTGTTTACACTTATTGTACCCAAGTAATTAGTAAAGGGTCCACATTATTCTCAGAAGGAGCCAGTTTGAAAAATAACTGATTTTATTTTACCATCATATTAGAAGAGATTAGTGTAAACATCACAGAAAACACCTGCAAGGTCACTTTGTTTTGAAGGGAAACCATTAGACATTTTCATCAATTCATAAACTTTTTATGAACTGTGTAAAAACACATGAAGCATATATCTAAATTGTGAGAAAAGATTGCTCCATCAGCTTAAAAGTAAATGTGAAAATATCTAAAATCCCTCTTCCTCCCATTCTTTTTGTGCTCTATTGTGTTACTACAGAGTATATGAAGGCTGAATCATTTATGACAGCAGGTCTACTGCTTATGATGAAAAATTGAAGGATAGAAGACAGCAAAACACTATCTTACAAACTCATAAGCACATAAGTATGTCATATTTCCATATAATGTTACTATGGTTAACTCTCTGCAGCTTTCCAAATACTCCTTTGTGAAGGTTTACTTACCATATCACACATTAACCTTGAAGAGACAGATACTGAGAAAACATTATCAATCTCATATTGAACAACTTGTATCCCTCTGTAATAGATTACTCTCATAAAATATGAATGTAATTTATAAACAGATGTTTCTGAGAAGATTAACATGTTGACACGTAAAAGGATTCAGTGTCCCAGAAAACTTCATGTCCATCTAACATCTGTAAATACAGCCTTATTTTTAAAAGCAGACTATATAAGTGTAGACTAATTAATGTCCTACCAACTTAGAGTATGAGCTGAGTCCTCTCACTAAGTCCTATCATTGCCTTGTAAAGACAGAGAAACAGTCAGAAGGAAAATGACCATGTGAAGAGTCAAGGAAAAAATCCAGTGGTGTCTGTCAATTGGGAGATGAGTATTACCCAGAACCAAACGTCTAAAAATGACAAGCAAGGACTTTTTACAGTCTTGAGTGGAAGATTGGCCTTAGTCATATTGCAGTTTCAGAGATTGGGGCTGTAGAACCTTGAGACAATTAATTCCTGTTTTAAGGAATTAAATTAA
Organism: Rhabdomys pumilio; assembly: GCA_030674055.1. Lineage (NCBI taxonomy): Eukaryota > Metazoa > Chordata > Mammalia > Rodentia > Muridae > Rhabdomys > Rhabdomys pumilio. Next base: position 42,762,038 of record JANHMN010000011.1, read on the forward strand.
GTATCTATAATTTGACATATTAACCCAAGGAATCTAGGTAGATTATGGTAATTCCTGGTTAGTAATCACTAATAATCACAAGTAATTGAAAATATATATTAATTATATTTATGTCTATACACAAAAATATTCATTGATCATCCATAATGCTTATGATATTTATGGATTTCATGAATAGAATACAATGAGAATACAGAAATCCTTTCTATTTTGAGTGGTAACACTGACATTGTAAATGAGGACAGAGATCGTTAGGTTGAAGAATGTGGAAAAGTGTGAGAGTAATTTTGAGTACCTCTCTCAAAGGCCTCTGTGTGTTTAAAACTTGGTTCACATCCTATAGTATTGAAAAAAAATGGGACTTTTAGGAAGTGAATATAAATAGTTTGATTCATTTATAGAATAGTTTCTCCTATAATATAGACTCTCCAAAAAATAGTTTTGATGATCCTATTAGTATCACAAAGAACCAATAAAGAGAGAGAGTTGGAGAAGGAGGAAGTACAGAAGGAAGGAAGGATGGATGGATGGATTGAAAGAATACAGAAGGGCAAGTAGAGAAGGAGAGAGAGAATAGTCGTTGAACCTTGGACTGGAACTTCCAGAATTGTGAAGAAAATAAAGCTTTTCTCTATTTTCTGAATTTTCTTATACAACTTGGTATAGTAATATAAAGCTAACTAAGACAATTTGTAAAAAATGGCCTTTCACTCCCAAATAGTCTTCCATTTAATAACTCAATTTCAAATGTGTTTATTAATTTCAATAGGCATTTTGTGTCCTTAACAATATTTACTACAATGTAAATTAACTTTAGTTAATAATATCAATTATTAACAATTAATTGTTATTAATTAATAATTAGTAATTATTATTAATTATGCTATTGATATGTTAAAATCCAAATATTGCAACACCGACATTTCTACTTTTAAGGTTGTAATTATTAATATATTAGGACTTTAAAATTATACTTTCAGGAAAAATATTTTCTACCTTGAGAACAATTTTGCCCACTAAAGAACGGTATCAGGGTAGTTCATCACAAGGAATAGTGAATCATCTCATACTCAACTTTAATGGTCAATGGGAAAATGATCCACCAGCATTTATTCTGAATATATCTATTAAATAACCCATAATATATCTGTACATTCAGAGATAAGTAACACTGAAAGTCATTTGGGAAAAAGAATAGAAGTCATTAGTCTTCAGCAGAATTGTATAAAAGTGGTGGGCCCACAGGAGGCTATTAAATACATGTATACAAAAAAGGATACTGAATTATTCATATTAGGTATTAGATTTTCACACAGCATTTTTTATCCTATTTATTCTCTCCTCAGATTCCTGTCTTATCCACCACCCTTCCTTCCTCATACAACTCTGTGTCCTCTTTAATCAAACCCATTCAGGCCAATTTGTGAGTCCATGTGGATATATCATCAACCACTGCAATGTGGTCAGCTTACCTGGGATTATGCTCTTAGAGAAAACTGCCTTTGTCCTTTCCTGTCAGGCCTTGGATGAGGCAACTCCATTTAACCTGCCCTTCAACCACATAGGACACAGGTAGAGGTCTCCACCTCCAGAGATTTAAATATTAATGAGTTATCTAAAGGCGGGGAGGAGGGGCATAGCTAATTAAGTTATTCCCGCCCCTTTTCCTCTCCTTATAAAAAAGCCAGACCCCCTGACTTTTGGGGGAAAGCGCATACCATCTACACGTATTCACCACGCAATGAACAATAAAAGCTTTGGAAAATCAGACTCCACATTTCGCCTGGGCCTGCACTGCCGCCAGATTACTAGTTTTTGGAACTTTGGAACCTTGAACTGCAGACACCAACCTGCAGGGGCAGCATGCACATGGGTGTGGGAAGTGCAGCAGAACCCAACCGCAGGCCCTCGTGGGACCCTGCCACCAGACTCTCTCCCGCCCCGCATGAGTTTTATTTTTTTTTCCCCCACACTTTCCCAGAAAGCTATAAATGGCCTAGTTTATGAGTGAGAGTTCATACATACCCTGCTTCTCTATGTCAAGATATAATCTAGACTGAGCATTCAAAGTTGCATTCCAAGCAAACGTAACTAAGAAACAAGCAAGAGTAGGGATTCCAATATCTTGAGAGAAAAACTGAACTATATTTTAACTGGTTTTCTCTTTCTACTTTACTATTTATCTATATTTGTAGCCTTATTAGAGATCCTGTTAGTTTTTGTTAATATCAGGTCAAAATAGGATAATATATTTACCTTAACACGCAAAAACAAAATGACAGAAAAATGTGTGACACTGAGTACAAGTTGTGTGCATGTCTAAATGAGAGTAAGTGCCTGAGCAGAAGGAGTTGCCTAGGATTAAGATGTGTAAAGATGAATTTATAATTAATTAGCATCTTTTTTGCTTCTGAATTGAAATTCTTTATTCTGAAGCAAAGTAGAGATATTATTCTGTTTTTTTTTTAAATAATATCTTAAGGTTCTAATACCTAACAGGTCTACTTGGTAAAATGAGAGACTGAGTAAAAATAACTGTCATGCATTGGATATAAAATATCCCCACAAAGACTCACCAGTTGAAGAACTTAAGATGGACTGCACACTAGCTTCACCAATGGATTAATCCAATTACAAATTTACACAGGAATGAGTTATTAGAAATTGGGGCTCATTCAAACAGGTGATTTATTGGAGCATGCCTTTAAAGAGTTCATCTTTTTTTTTACCTGACCCTTTTTGTCATCTATTCTGCCTTTTTCTTATTCCCGAGTGTCTGAAGGTGAACAGCTCTACTCCTCCATGGCCTTCTGCCATGAGATTTCTATCTTCTCATAAATTCAGAGACAATAGGTCAGGTGACCACAAAAAGAACATATGAAACTGGACCAAAAGAAAACTTTTCATGGCCTTTCTCTCAGATATTTTTAATTATTACAGCAGTCTAGCCAAGAAATATAATCATAATTTTCTTTTTAGACCATAGAAATGAAGATAATTATTCAGCTTCCAGATCGATGACAAATGGTATACATGTTTCTTAAGATTCACATAAAGTAGGATACTCGTATCTGAAAACAACCAATATTTACATATAAAAATTTTTGATATCAATATGAGGGCATTTGGAGAAATCTTAGCAGAAAATAATTAATACAGTTCTAAAATCATAATACATATTGATTATAATATAAATGAAACATATTTTCATATCATAATATTGTTTTTCTAAAAAGCTGTGATATTTGGAGAATATAGTCATTCTAATCTTGTTGTAGTTATTTGATAACTGAAGGTAGGACTATTGGCAAAATTAACAATCATTATGGCACACCAGAAATAATCCAGTGATGCTCTAAGAAAGTTATTATAAATAATCATTTAATTAGTAGAATGTATCAATAAAATACATAAAAATAACTGAAGTCTGATGATTATACTTACATTTAATGTAAGAAGTTTAAGTAAATTCATCACTTAAATTTGACAGCCAAAATAAAAACATAAAAATTAATATGACTTTTTTAAGACATTATGCTCATTATGTAGAAATATTCAAAGGAAATACTTGTGTGTGTGTGTGTATGTGTGGCTGTGTATGCAGAATTTGTTTATGTATATACTTGAAAAGCTTCTTTAATTTTATTTTTGCATTTGTGCTTTTTAATTATGGGAGCAATAAAAATAATTAAAGCATTACATTTATTAGTGAGCAAGTTTTGCTTTGCTGAATGAAAAGAAAATAAATCATTTTGAGACCCTACTTTGCTTACTATGTTAAATTATCTCAAAATACTAATTTCATGGGGTGCATATTATTTTAAAAATCCTGTTCAACATTTAATGCTGACCTATGCTTTAAAAACCGTAGTGCATTTTTCTCTAAAACCACACTAAATCTACAAGCCATTAAAGATCCATATTTTCTTATTTTATTATCTCTGTACCATTGTACAGGATTAATAACCTACTGGGGTTAATATTTCCCAGATGGGATTCAGCATATCAACTACTCTAAACCAGTCATTATTTCTTTGAAAGTATATTATGTCTTCATGCATTTTGTTTAAAAAATTTTCAAGTTTTTTTATAGTCCTTGTATTTCATAGGTAAATATCTTTTTCTATCTCTGAACTTGATTTTTATGAGAAAAATTGATCATAAGAATATGAATCAGACTAGATAAAACACAAAATTAGAAGGAAATATTTAAACCTTCTTACCTGTACTTAAAATGTTATGAAAAAGAACACACTTAAAAATTTACTACAGTTTTGTCTCTTTCTCCATAGATGATTTCTGTACAGTTAATGCTAGAGCTTCCATCTTTAGATTTGAAAAATATAGTCTTCAACCAGTATATTATTAAAATATTTTCAGGTGTGCATCTATTTCTCTGTTGAAACAACTTGCATTCCAGAGACAAAAGTAAGCAAGCCACAGAAAATGATGACTATTTCAGAAAAGCTGAAAACTGGAGCTTACTAAAGCTCAGAAAATGTCAGTTCATGAATGGAGAGTGGCAGGTAATGGCCACCCTACATATCCACAGATGATGCAGGTTAATAAGAGGAGAAAAAACTTAATAGAATAGAGACATGGTTATGATAAAACACCCATTGAAGCACTACTTGATTGACTGAGAGTAGTAGCTGGAGAGAGGCTCAAAGCTCATAAATATACCATGGTGAATCATGAGACAAATAACAAGGAGTTAAATGAACCCGTGGAGTGATAGATGAAACTGTGGAAGAATACTGGTTGAAAGACTTCAAGGAAATAGTCTGCAGGGATATTACTTGCCCATGGGGTAGAAGGGTGAGTTGATTATAGATAGTAACCAATTAACTGTATTAAAAATACCTCTTAGAATGTGTTAACTCTCTTGTCAGGCTTTACTATGAATTTCCTAAAGTATTTTTGTGACCTTGTATGAGATTTACATGTAGTCAGTGGTATAAATGAAATCACGTTCATTTATTTAAACAATTCTGGTTAAAATAGATTTTAAGTTGCTGAAACAAACAAACAAACAGCAACAATAACAACAACAACAACAACAACAACAATAATCCAGCATCTTAGGTGACCCATACAACACAATAATTAATTTTTAAAATAATCCAGAAGTCCATATACCAAAACTTAGAAGTATTAATGTTAAAAAAACAAAGAAAATACTATATTATGCAATCAATGACTTGGTTTAAATATGCTAGTACTTTCCAAAAGCAGAAGTGATTACAATGAGACATTATTAAGTCCCTCTTTTAAAAACAGCAGAGCCACTGAAAAATATAAATTCAATTCATACTAACTTTTAAGTGCTCCAGGAATATGAAAGCAATCACTTATTCACAGATAGTAAACATTTCACATCTGATTTTCTAAATTTCCATTACTTCTTGTCCTTAGTTCAAAATTAAATGTACCTTGTTTAATAGATGCTCTTTCAGCTAATGAAAATATAAGACAACAATCAATTTTTGTTGTTGTTCAGATGCTATTCAGAGTGGCTGTTGTAAGAGGGTAGAGAGAGAAAAGTTACAGGGATTGCAGTTGTATATCTATTAAATATTTGCATTTTATGGCCTCTAATAGACGATGCAAATTCATTCATGTTTTCCGAGCTGCCTGTATGCAGGAAGGTCATTTTCCTAATTCACTACAAGAGTAGATGAAAGAAAGCCAGCAGTTTGGCTCAATTTATGGCCCTATATTTTCCTAAAGGAAATTTTAGTGTCCGAGCTTTTTTCCCTTTGCTGGTCTGCCTCAAAGTAGCCGCAATTCCCCACTTACCATTGCTATAATTATTTCTATTATTCTTACAAACTACTTTTATTCTTACAATATGGATTTACAGTTTGGCCATCTAAGGTAAAGGAAGTCAGCTTCTTAAAATTGACATATATGTGTACATATATTGACTGCAACATGATATTTCAATATACATGTATATGAATAGGACAGTAATAAAATTAGGGAATTTACTTCAACATTTGAGTTTGTTCACTAGTTCATATGGTAGACAAAGAGAACAGATTCCTGTAAATTAACCTTGGACTTCTGCACAGGCACTATGAAATATTTTGGCACACACACACACAGTAGATAAACATAAAAAACAATAAAGGTATTTTCATTTAAATAAAAATTAAAGTAATTTGTGGTTATTTATCTTACAAAAAAGCTTTAAAATTAGTAAGAAGGAAGAAAATTCATGTCAGAATCCTTTGAAATATATACGAAAGAAAACTTTAGAAAACAAGTACCTTAAACATCACCTTTTGGAATGGTCAGAGGAGATCTATCTACCTTATATTGCTGTCCTGCTTTTTCCTTGATCACAGGGACCACAGAGGGATATTTAGGCAATGATATCCCAGCTAGAGCTGTTATATATTTTTGTAGAATAAGCTCTTGAAAGCAGTGAGCAAAGGATTAAAGATTGGTTTCAAATTTGGTACTTCCAGTTCTCAAAAAAATAAAAGAGAAGCTTGGATGTTTGTCATGGTCCTCAAAAGTTCAAAGACTCAGTTGTCACATTGCTGAAGTCTTTCCTCTGTAGAGTGTTTTTTCATGTCACTAAAAGGGCTCCCAGGACTCAGCAAGGATGGCATTAGCTGAAATGCCCAACAAAGGGGAGGGAGGACCTATAGACACCATATCCAGATGTTAATAATGGTCCTCAGTTGAGGAATTGGACCACCCACTCACCTCCAAATTTTAACTAAAAAAATGTTTGTGTGTAAAGGAAATACAGGGACAAAGAGTGGAGAAGAGACTGAAGGAAAGGCCATCCAGAGACCATCCTACCTAGTGATCCATCTCATATGCAGACAGCAAATCCAGACACTATTACAGATGCTGAAAAGTGTTTGTTAACAGGAGCCTGATGTAACTGTCTCCAGAGAGGCTCTGCCAGAGCCGGACCAATACAGAGGTGGATGCTCACAGCCAGCCAACTGTTGGACTGAGCACAGAGATCCCAGTGGAGGAGGAAGAACTGAAGAAGCTGAAGGGGTTTGCAACCCCATAGGAAGAACAACAATGTCGACCAAGCAGACCCCCCAAAGCTCCCAGGGATTAAACCTCCAACTAAAGAGTACACATGGAGAGACCCATGGCTCCAGCTGCATATGTAGCAGAGGATGGTCTTACCTGGTATCAAAGAGAGGGGAGGTCCTTGGTCCTGTGGAGGCTCAGTGCCCCAGTGTAGGGGAATGCTGAGGAGATGAGGTGGGAGAAGGTAGGTGGATGGGGGAGCACCCTCAATAGAAGCAGTGGGAGGGGGATGGGATAGGGGTTTGCAGCAGGGAAACAGGAGAAAGAGGATAACATTTGAAATGTAAATGAATAAAATATTGAATAAAAATATAAAGAAGAAAATCTAGGTCTGGGCAAGGGGAAACTGAAAGGGGAAGAAGAAGGAATGTTAGATGTCCACGCATAGCTTAGGACAGACCACACCAGACCAAACGGTTCCAAGGAATGGGAGTTTATTCAGGAGATAGGGCAAAGGTGGGGGGAGGAAGAAGAGAAGAAGATGGAAGAAGAGAGGAAAAAGAGAGAGAAAGAAAAGTAGAGGCCGGCCATGACCACATGGAAAGAGCGGGAAGGGAAGGGGGAGGGGGGAGGGAAGAGAAAGGAGCTAGAGGCAGAAGATCAAGAGATCAAGAGAGAAAGGAGGGGGCAAGCAGCTCCTTTTATAGTGGGCCAGGCCTACCTGGCTGTTTTCAGGTAACTGTGTAGGTGGAGTTTAGACAGAACACTAACATTTATTTATTTAGTTAGAAATTATAACTAAAGTAGGGAAATGGCCATACTGTCTAAAACTTACATATCACAGATTTCTAGCATAATTGTCTATCACACGAAGAGCCAGAAATTGGATGTATTGCAAGAAAACATAGAATAACTATTAATAGTTGTGTTTATATAGTGTGACACCTTCAGTAGTTTAAAAACTTATCAAAAGTCCTAGACCTAAGTTTTTCATTTTGAATCATGTTATAATGCAGTTAATATTTTATATACACTATATAAATAAATAACTGTTATTTATATAGTGTATATAAAAAGAATAATATAAGAGGTAGATATTTAAATAAAGAAAGTCACCAAAAGGAAAAACAAACATAATCATATTTTTCCTGTTTTTTCCTTATAAATATCTTAATGTTCCTTATTTCTTTCCTTCAGAAATTGCTTTTAGGATACAATAAATGGAATAATTGACCTCCAGAATTATGTTGTAGGTAACTGCAATCCATCAAGTTTTAAGGCACTATTATCATAGTAGAACCTCATATATAATTTAGCATTAATACACACATATTCATATATATATATATATATATATATATATATAGAGAGAGAGAGAGAGAGAGAGAGAGATTTTAAACATGTGTTATAAAGCAAATAATGCTGAATTGACCACTCACAATTTAAAGACCATAGCTACTATGAGATTTGAGGTGACAAGAACCAGTACATACATACACCTTCATGACAAATAGAGCCAGAATTTCTTGTACTCATCAAACTATTTTCAAATAGTTCTTGTGGAGGGATGTACACATGAATTTTCATTTCACTTAGATTTATGTGAATACTCCTTTTTACTTACAGTTATTTATTTAAAATAGCATTGTAATGATAAAATATTTTTGTAGGGCTAGAGGAAAAATTACATATATTTGAAAGGTAATTTCAGATAAAGAAAACAAGCAATTTGTACAACATTGTGTTCACTCATTCAAAAAATCTAGAGTTATCGCAATGATAATTATAATAATATTTTTTGTTTGTTACATCTATAAAATTTTATCCCCATAATAATCTAAGAAAATGTATACTATTAATGCTTTCTTCTCTTTGTCTGTATGGACAGTAAACTTCTCATAGCTATAAAATAATGTATAATGGCCAATGTGATGGCTCAACTAGTATAGCTGCTAATTGCCAAGCCTTGGAATCTTGAAATCTTGCTCAGTTTCATCCTTGGGATCCATAAAATGGAGTGAGATCACAATAAATGCATGTTGCTCTTTACTGTCCATATGTCAGCCGATATGTACATACATACATACATATCACACACACACATGCATACACAGTAAAGTGCGATAAAATTATCACTGAAGCATGAAAATTAAGGAAATATATTTGTATAATTAATCTATCCATTCATTAAACTGAATGCACTTATTTGAAATATGAAATATCAGAAATGAATCTAACATAGTGAACATTTAGAACACCGCTACATATGTTGTAGATTTTCTTGGAAGAAAACTTATTTAAATAGGAACATGGAAAGCAATGAAACTTAACATTCATTTTTAGAGAAGTTATCATTATAGTTCTTACCTTCTGATTTCAAACAAATGTATATATATTTTAAAAGATTTAGCTGCATTATAACATGATTCAAAATGAAAAACTTAGGTCTAGGTCTTTTGATAAGTTTTTAAACTACTGAAGGTGTCGCACTATATAAACACAACTATTAATAGTTATTCTATGTTTTCTTGCAATACATCCAATTTCTGGCTCTTCGTGTGATAGACAATTATGCTAGAAATCTGTGATATGTAAGTTTTAGACAGTATGGCCATTTCCCTACTTTAGTTATAATTTCTAACTAGAAAAATCTTGTAAACAGCATTAGGTACTAGGCTCACCTGCAGCTGTTATTTAGATAGGAGAGCAATGCCCATAATTGTTCTAACTGACTTGGTTAAATTGGAGTCAGTTTGACTGGAATAAGAAGCACCTAGAAAACTGAGAAAACATTTCTGCCAATGATTCTTAGGATGTTTTTTGAGACTAATTAATGTTTGAATGAACAGAATGAGTAGAACCACACCCCCTTATGAAAGTAGTGTACCCTACAAAGCACAAAACTGGAAGGGTGAATTCATCGTGCAGGATGAGCTCAGATGGTTCTCTTTCTAGTCATCAATTACTGTGGCCATCATCTTGGAACCTTTTGATTTGACAGGGTAAACTGATGAAAGTTTTCTTACATGTTGTATTTAGACATTATAATTGACAGAGAAACAGTTGCTTTCAATGAATCTCAGGATTTTAGATTTAACTGAATTCTACCACTGCCTTTCTTGCAAATTAAGTTTTAGATAATTTTGAAAACTTTAGTACAATAGCTTTTGCAATTTCAAATATAAATTAGAATTTTATGGAAGTTATACATGATATAGTTATCAGTATATGCAGTGAATTCTAGAAATTTTGATGATTATTGAGAAGCCTAAAATAAAAAGGAACCTAACCTAAAATAATGACATTTATTAAAAAACTTTATTCATATAAAATTGTATAGAAAAATTATGATACCTAAAACTACATTATTACAAAATTACTCAGAAATTTTGATGACAATTCTATCAGAATAAAATAAAAACTCTAACTTTTTATTATAGATTGTTTATGAAACAAATGACATAATTGGTCAACTGAAAAAAAAGGAAGATTCTACTCCATATGAATTTTTTTTTTGTTCCAGGAGCAATTGTTGAATAAATAACATTTGCTGTAAAATGTACATTGCAGTGAAAGATTCTAAAACATAAATACATGGCAATGTAATTTTTCCAATCAGATTTATATTTGAAGTTTTAATAAAGGAAGCAAAGTCAAACAAGTCAGTAAAGAACTGATGAATGAGAACATTTGCAGAAAAAATAATTAAATTGTTGACAATATATATTTGTATTGATTGCTGGATTTTTGTTTGGTAGAAAAAGAATAAGAGTAAAAATCTCCACAAACAATTATTAACTTAAAAGACAACAAGATTATTTATATAGCGTTCACATTCATTATCCATTCAGTCGGACTTTAATCTTTTCCATGGGACTTAAGTGATATGCAAAAATGTACAATTTCCTTTGCCTTTCATAGAAGATCTTACAAACCCAAGATAGATGGTAACTTGAAAACTTTCATGGCATTCAAACTTACCCCATTTAATGGATATGTTTTCCATCCTAGTTCTCCCAGCACCGTGGTTGTATCAAGCAACACAACTAGAATTAAATAAATAAAGCTCACATAAGTATTTTCACAGATGCAAACATCAACATTAGGCACAACCTTAATATCAAATGGGCCTACTATTTCTTCATCACAGTAGCTTTAAGGGAAGGGTTACTTTCAACTTACTTATATTTCTTATTGTAATACTTAAAGACAAAAAAACATAAAATGGTTAGAATTAATGCAAAACTTCTGTACATGTGTTTGGTTTAATAAGGTCAAATGACACTGATAGTCAAATAACAATTACAAGGTCATATTTAATACAACAGATTTTTCAATTTAATTGAATAGCACACATTTTTTATTTTCTAAATTTTATGAATAGTCTATTAAAATAAAAACTACTAACAGGTCCCTGTGTTTTGTTGTTTCTATGAAATTTTCATGTAAACATTAGCAAAAAATGAAGATGGCACTTTTTGGATGAATCATAGCTTCCAAAGCATGGAATACTTAAGTATTAGCTAGTATATTAACTTCTAGCTGAAGAAAAGAACAAAATTTAAAACTATGAATCTTTTTTTTTTTTTTTTTTTTTGCCTGTACCTTCTCCCTGGGAAGATCATCAGTGTGTTCCTGGCGATACCCCAGAAGACCTAAAGGCCAGGAGATTTGTTGTACCCATGGCAATAGGTAAGGGACCCATCCAAATAACTGGAGCAAATGACACCCCCAAAGAGCCCAGCTGACTCATGACCCCTTCCGACTGCTCAAACAGCACCTCCCTTTCTGCCTATGCCTTCCACCAGGGCAGATCATCAGCTTGTATTTTCCTATGAAGACCCCACAGTCTAAATGCATCCCAGGAGATCTGCTGCAGCCAGGGCAATAGACTTCACAGTCTAAATGCATCCCAGGAAATCTACTGCAGCCAGGGCAACAGATTATTAGTGTGCATGCCCTTTTGAAGACCCCCACAGTCTAAGGGCCTCCCAGGAGACCCGCTATAGCCAGGACCACAGGTCTCTCAGGAGACTTGCAGCAACCCAGTGACATAGGAGATAGGCTCCAGACAGAGAAACTTATGTCAGTTAACACCAGAGATAAACAGATGGCAAGAGGCAAACTCAAGACCATAAGCAACAGAAGCCAATATACTACGGAACCATAAGACCCAAGTTCTCCCACCATATCAAGCCCTAGATACTCCTGACACACCTGAGAACCATGATACTGACCTAAAATCCTATGTTATAATATAGTCCTTGAAGGGGGACATAAATAACTGAAAAAATACAGGAAAACACAGGTAAACAAGTAGAACCCCTTAAAGAGAAAACAAATAAACTCTCTAAAGAAATACAGGAAAACACAATTAAACAGGTGAAGGAATTGAACAATGTGGTCCAAGAGCTAAAAATGGAAGTAGAAACAAAGAAATCACAAATGTAGGCAACCTTGGAAATGAAAAACTTAGGAAAGAGTTCAAGAGATACAGATGCAAGCATCACCAATAGAATACAAGAGATAGAAGCGAGAATCTGAGGCATAGAAGATAACTTAGAAGATATTGCCACAATGGTCAAAGAAATAAAAAATATTAAAAAACTCCTAACCCCAAAATATCATCCAGGACACAATGAAAAGACCAAACCTAAGAATAATAGGAATAGAAGAGAATGAAGATTATCAACTCAGAGGACTACAAAACATCTTCCACAAAATCATAGAAGAAAACGTCCCCAACCTAAAGAAAGAGATGGGCACAAATGTATAAGAAGCCTATAGAACACCAATTAGATTGCATCAAAAAAGAAAGCCCCCTGTCACATAATAAATAAAACATCAAATGCACAGAACAAAGAAAGAATATCAAAAGCTATAAGGGGAAAGGGCAAAGTAAAATCCAAAAGAGGCTGTATAGAAGTCAAGCATACCCTAAGAGAACACAAATGCCAGCCCAGACTACTATACCTTGCGGAAGAACTCTCCATCATCATAGATGGAGAAACCAAAATAGTCTATGACAAAACCAAATTTAAACAATATCTACCTATCAATACAGCCCTACAGAGGATTCTACTAGAATACCTCCAATACAAAGAGAGTACCTACACCAAAAAAAAAAAAAAAACCAAAAAAACCAAGAAATTAATCATCTCACAACAAAACCAAAGGAGAGAATCATATACACGTAATGCTACCTACAACAACAAATATAACAGGAACTAACAATCATCTGTCTTTAATATCTTTCCATATCAATAGACTTGGTTACCCAATGAAAAGATATAAGCTAACAAATTGGATACACAAGTGGAATCCAGCATTTTGCTGCATGTGAGAAACACAAACAGGCACTACATCAGAGTAAAAGGCTTGAAAAAATACTTCCAATAAAATGGTCCCAAGAAACAAGCTGGATTTGCCATTCTAATACCAATAAAATAGTCTTTCAACCAAAATTTACCAAGCAAGATGGGTTAGGACACCTCATATACATCAAATGAAATCCAATAAAAAGTCTCAATTCTGAGTATCTATGCCCCAAATGCAAAGGCACCCACATTCATAAAAGAAACTACCAAATCTCAAAACGCATATTGAGCACCACACAATAATAGTGTGAGACTTCAACACCATACTCACACCAATAGACAGGCTATTGAAACAGAAACTAAACAGAGACACAGTGAAAGTTATAGAAGTTATGAACCAAATCGATTAATAGATATATACAAAACATTTCACCCTAAAACAAAAGAATGGACTGTCTTCTCACACCTCATGGTACCTTCTCCAAAACTGACCATATAATTGGTCACAAAACAAGCCTCAACAGATACAAGAAGATTGAAATAATCCCATGCATCTTATATCAGATCACCATGGAATAAGGCTAGGTTTCAATACAAAAAAACAAAATACAAACAAGAAAACCAGAAAATCCACATACCCATGGAAACTGAAATATTCTCTACTCAGAGATAACTTGGTCAGGAAAGAAATGAAGAAAAAAATTAAAGAATTCCTGGGATTCAATGAGAATGACGACACAGCATACCCAAACTAATGGGACACAATGAAAGTAGTGCTAAGAGAAAAATTCATAGCACTAATTACCCTCATAAAGAAACTGGAGAAATCCTACACTAGCAACTTAACAGCAAATCTGAAAGCACTAGAAAAGAAAGAAGTAAATATACCCAAGAGTAGTGGATGACAGGAAATAATAAAACTCTTTTAAAATCAATCAAATACAAGCAAAGAGAATAATACAAAGAATCAAGCAAACCAAAACTGGTTCTTTGAGAAAATCAACAACATAGATAAACCTCTAGCTAAACTAAGTAAAGGGTACAAAGATAGTATTCAAATTAACAAAATCAGAAATGAAAAGGAGGACATAACAATAGAGACTACGGAAATACAAAAATCATCAGATTCTACTACAAAGACCTATACTCAAGAAAACTGGAAAATCTAGAAGAAATAGATGATTTTCTAGACAGATACCACATACCAAAGTTAAATAAAAAGCAAATGGATCAAGGACCTCCACATAAAACCAGATACACTGAGTTTAATAAAAGAGAATGTGGGTAAGAGCCTCAAACACATGGGCTCAGGGGAAATTTTCCTGAACAGAACACTAATGGCTTATGCTCTAAGATCAACAATCAATGGAACATCATAAAATTGAAAAGCTTCTTTAAGGCAAAAGACAACTGTCAATAGGACAAAATGGCAACCAGCAGATTAGGAAAAGATCTTTACCAATCCTACATCCGATAGAGGGCTTATACCTAATACATACAAAGAACTCAAAAAGTAAATCTCCAGAGAACCAAATAACCTTATTAAAATGGGGTACAGAGATAAACAAAGAATTCTCAAGTGAGGAATATTGAGTGGCCAAGAAGTACCTAAGGAAATGTCCAATATCCTTAGTCATCAGAAAAATGCAAATCAAAACTACCCAAAGATTCCACCTCATACCAGTCAGAATGGCTAAGGTCAAAAACTTAGGTGACAATAGATGCTGGTGAGGAGGTGGAGAAAGAGGAACACTCCTCTATTGTTGGTGTGATTTCAGGCTGGTACAACCACTCTGGAAATCAGTCTGGCAGTTCCTTAGAAAATTGGAAATAGTATTGCCTGAGGACCCATGTATACCACTCCTGGGCATATACCCAAAAGATTTTCCAACATATAACAAGGACACATGCTCCACTATGTTCATAGCAGCCTTATTATAATAGTCAGAAGCTGAAAAGAACCCAGATGTCCCTCAACAGAGGAATAGATACAGAAAATGTGGTATATTTACACAATGGAGTACTATTCAACTATTAAAATCAATGACCCCATGAAATTCTTAGGCAAATGGATGGAACTAGAAAATATCATCCTAAGTGAGGTAACTCAATTACCAAAAAAAGAAACCAGAACAACAACAACAACAACAAAAACTACATATGGTATACAGTCACTGATAAGTGGATGTATTAGGCAAAAACCTTGAAATATCCACAATACAATTCACAGACAATATTAAGCTCAAGAAGAAGAAAGCACAAAGTGTGGATTCTTCAGTCCTTCTTAGAAGGGGGAACAAAATATTCAGAGGAAGTAGAGGTTGGGTGGGACTTTGGAGGAAGGGAGGAGGGGGTGTAAAAAGGGGGCAGGATTAGGTAAGGGAGAAGACTGGGATGAAATACTGAGGGTCAGAAAATTGAAGATAGGCATGTAGCAATGGAGAATGGGAGACTGGCAGTAGCCACCAATAAGTCCCAGATGCCAGGAAAGAGGCTTCCAGGACGCAACAGAGATGAGATTAGCTGAAATGCCCAACAAAGGGGAGGGAGGACCTGTAGAGACCATATCCAGAGGTTAGGCAAGAGTCTTGGTTGGTGGATGGAACCACCCACTCATCTCCAAATTTTTAACCCAGAAGTGGTCCTGTCTAAAGGAAATAAAGGGACAAAGTGTGGAGCAGAGACTGAAGGAAAGGCCATTCTGAGACTGTCACACATGGAGATTCATCCCATATATGGACACCAAACCCAGACAATATTGCGGATTACCAGAAGTGCTTTCAGACAGGAACCTGATACAGCTGTCTCCCGAAAGGCTCTCCCAGAGCCTGACAAATACAGATGTGGATGCTCACAGCCAACCATTGGATTGAGCATGGGAACCCCAATGAAGGAGTTGGGGAGAGGAAGGAACGAGCTGAAGGAGTTTGCAAGCCCATAGGAAGAACAACAATATCAACCAAGCAGACCTCCTAGAGCTTCTAACCACATGGAGGGACCCATGACTCCAGCTGCATACGTAGCAGAGGATGGCCTTGTTGGGCATCATTGGAAAGAGAGGCCCTTAGTCCTGTGAAGGCTTGATGTCCCAGTGTAGGGGAATGCCAGGGGAAACCTGGAACAGGAATAACATTTGAAATGTAAATAAATAAAATATCCAATTAAAAAAAAAAAAAACCTCAGGTGACAGCACATGTTGGCAAGGACACTCCATTACTGGTCGGATTGCAAACTGGCAGAACCACTCTGGAAATCAATCTGGAGGTTCCTCAGAAAAATAGAAACAGATCAACCTGAAGTCCCAGCTATACCACTCTTGGACATATATCTGAAAGATTCCCAAATATAACATTGGAGCTCATGCACCATTATGTTCATAGCTGCCTTATCTGTCATAACTCGAATTTGTAAACAACCCAGATGTCCCTTAACTGAAGAATGGATACTGTAAATGTGGTTGGTTTACACAGTGGAACACTATGCAGCTATTAGGAATGAGGACATCATGAGTTTTGCAGGCAAATGGATAGAACTAGAAAATATAATCCTGAGCAAAAAACTCAGACCCTCAAATACATGCATAGTAAATACTCACTAATAAATGGATATTAGCCAAACAAAATACATAATATCTAGGACACAAGATAGTTAACAAGCAGAAGGGCCCAAGTGAGGTTGCTTTAGTCTTACTTGGGAGGTAGAAGATAATAATTGTAACAGACATAATAGGATAGAAGGACCTGGGTAGGAGAGGAGAAGGGGAGATCGAGAGGAGGAAAAGGGCA
The DNA here is from genome assembly GCA_030674055.1 of Rhabdomys pumilio. Classification (NCBI taxonomy): domain Eukaryota; kingdom Metazoa; phylum Chordata; class Mammalia; order Rodentia; family Muridae; genus Rhabdomys; species Rhabdomys pumilio. The sequence continues at coordinate 42,779,145 of JANHMN010000011.1, forward strand.
ACATGATCAGGTATAGGTGGGGAGACAGGAGAGGACTATCACAATGAATAGAGATACTCAACCTCAGGGTGTGGAAGGTGGGGGGACCCTCAAGAATGTAGCAGAGACCTCAGAACTCAAAGGACGGGACCTTAGATGAAATGCCCTATAGTTGGAGTCGGAACTTGTAGAATCCACCTCAAGTAGAAAGACCCCATCAAAGAGAAGGATGAGGTTGCCATCTTACAGTCAAAAATTCTGACCCTGTATTGTTCCCTTCTAAGAGAACTGCAGTCAAACATGGAGAAGAGACTAAGCGAAGGGAGATCCCAACTTGGGATCCATCTCAAGGGGAGGCTCCAAGACCTGACACTAATATGCTATGGTGTGGTTACAGTCAAGAGCCTAGCATGGCTGTCCTCCAAGAGGCCATAGAAACAACGAACACAACCCAGGCATAAAACATGCCACATGGGACCTTTCTGCCCCCTCTTAGCCAACTTTACTCTGGTACTGGCAGTACTCCTGTGGTATTTGTAGGCTTTGAGCATCACAATCTATATTTTTTCAGTTTGTAATTTTTGTAGCACTTTCAGAAATGTTTTAAGTTAGTGTTGGGTTTAATTAAATATTTTTGTTTCTAATATTCTCATGTTTAAGCCAACCTATTAATTTTTCATATATAAAAATGTAAGCATTTTTGTTCAAGTTCAGTTCTAAGCTTTTCTGTAAAATTATATATCATTCTGAGAAAAAGCATACACAATAGACAATATTTATTAAAGTAACTGAATTTACAGTTGAATATGTATCAATAAACTAATTTTGAAAATCAATATTCTAACTGTATTATGTTTCTAGATTTCTAGAAGCTAAGATGACAATACTTATATGTACATGAGTATCTGAATTTACAGTTAAATATGTCAATAAATGAATTTTGAAAATCAATATTCTAACAATGTATTGTTTCTAGATTTCTAGAAGCCAAAATGATGATAATATTCATATGTACATAAGTAACTGAATTTACAGTTAAATATGTGTCAACAAACTAATTTTAAAAATCAATATTCTAACAATGTATTGTTTCTAGATTTCTAGAAACCAAAATGATGATAATATTCATATGTACATAAGTAACTGAATTTACAGTTAAATATGTGTCAACAAACTAATTTTAAAAATCAATATTCTAACAATGTATTAAGTTTCTAGATTTCTAGAAGCCAAGATGATGACATGTACATATGAATACTAGCTAATTTTTTTAAACTGGTTGTGTGCAGGGGACCTTGGCTGCTGAGTGTTCATGGTTGCAAATGTTGTATAATATAGAGCGTCACTGAGCCTGTGAGAGTTGCCTAGCATTACAGTCTTCTGAGGGACTTTGCCCAGAAACCAATGGAAAGTGAAGCTAAGACTCACAGCCAAGTATTATATGGAGCTCGGGAAGTCCTGTGGAAGAGTTGGAGAATAGATGGAGGAACATGGAGGGGATAAAGGCAGTACAAGAAGACCAACAGAGTAAACCAAAATGGACCCTTGGGTGCTCCCAAGGACTGAACCACCAACCAAAGAGCATATAAGGGCTGAACCTAGGCCCCCAAACACATGTAGCAGATATTCAATTGGTCTTGATGCAGGTCCCCAGCAACTGGAAAGGGGGCTTAGCCTAACTCTCCTATCTGGAGATTTTGCTTCCCTAACCATTCTATTATGTCAGGTCTCAGTGGCCACATGGGGGGTTGGAATTGGGTTATAAAGTGAATAAATAAATGAATGAAGAAAGAAAGAAAGAAAGGAAGGAAGGAAGGAAGGAAGGAAGAGAGAAAGAGAGAAAGAGAGAAAGAGAGAAAGAGAGAAAGGGAGAAAGAGAGAAAGAGAGAAAGAGAGAAAGAGTGAGCAAGCCGGGCAGTGGTGACGCACGCCTTTAATCCCAGCATTTAGGAGGCAGACGCAGGTGGATTTCTGAGTTTGAGGCCAGCCTGGTCTACAGAGTGAGTTCCAGGACAGCCAGGGCTACACAGAGAAACCCTGTTTCGAAAAACAAAAAACAAAACAAAACAAAAAAAAAAAAAAAGAAGGAAGGAAGGAAGGAAAAAGAAAAGAAAAAACTGAAAATTTCTTTTAATTAAAGGTAACTCACTATCTGGTAAAGAAAATAAGCCTCCCCTCCCCCAAATCAATCCTTCCCAAAACAAACCTCTACTGAATGATGAAGCAAGAAACTGATGTGGGAGCTCTCTAAACAGGAAGTGTAAAGACATAATAGGTGTTCCATAGATTTAGCAAGCAGTTTAACGGAGATAAAAAACAACCACAGTTGCTAGTTGGAAGTGGTAAAGCTGAGATCTGATACACTGTTGGTGGGTACAAGTGGTCTGATTGGGTAAAGAGGAAAGGAATGTTCTAAAGAGATGAGGGAGGGAGGTAAATACAGAAGTGGGGAAGCTAAGGGGAAGAGCCGGGTACAAGTGATCCCATGGAGAGATGAGCAAAGGAGGCTCTTTGGAGATGGAAAAGGAGGTAAATATAGAAGGAGAGAGAAAGGGAAAACAGTACTAAGGATGTCTGGAAAAAATCATAAAGAATCCTACTATTAGGGATCAGATGAAACTTACTGTGCACATAATTCTGTGTGCAAATATACCTATATTGTTTGCAAAATCTTTACTCATCTGGGCTGAGATACCACCCAAATCAAAAGACCATTATCTCTCAATACTCTTTGTGACCTCATGTAATGAATCTCATTTCCATTGTCTCCTGTCACCCATTATATGGTTTCTGTCCCTATAGTTTTACTCTCTCTAGTATATAAATTAGAGATCACATGACATGAACACTTTTGAGCCCATGTTTCTTTCTTGGCATTATGGAGTTGGCCTTTATATTTGATGCTTCATAAGTCAATAATCTGTTTCTTTTTATGGCTAGTAATTAATGCTTCCACTATATGAAATACCTACCTTATTGAAAAAATGGACTTCTTACCACTAAGGATATTAAATTAAAACCATTTTAATATTCATCTAATATCACTTTGAGGAAAATAATTAGAATTTTGGTTACAAATAAAACCGTACATCTCAAGTGGCAGCTCTTATTGATTTCTAATTGGTTCACATGCCAAATATTGAGATTGTCTTGCCTCTCTGAGTCATCCTGACCTCTGTGCTGTTGCATTCCTTTTTAGTTCTAAAGTTCATTCTCAATAGTGAAGAAAAATTATATTTTATACTACTTGAGAGTGATACTCTAAGAAGGAAAACATTATTGATTTCTACATGCTAAATTTTCCTAGTTTAGATGTATCTACTGATGGGTGTATATCACCATATATATTTTCATTTAGCTTTAGTTTTAATCTTGGGACATGGTTTCTATAGGTTGCTCAGACTGCATTTGAACTCATTATATAGGACAGAAAGACACAAAACTAGCCTCTCTTCTGCTTTATCATCACAGGCATCTGGCATGGCAGTCTCAGTCATAAGGCTTAGCTTCATTTGATTGTTTGTTTTTGCCCTCATTCATTCATTCATTTATTTATCCATTTATTCATTCTTTTTTATCCTCCAGACCTACTGCTTAGTTTTTCATAGCACCAATGCTAGCTATATCATAGAGAAATACCATATTCTACTAGAGAATAACAAAGAGATCTAGCAAATCATTTCCATAGTTTTCTATTGGCCAAATAACTAATATGACCATACATAAGGGTAAGTGAAATACTCCAGGTGTGATAAATCTATGCCTCTGTAATAACGTACTTAGTGAGCACTTTTGCAGAACTGTAGAAAAGCATATTTTTAAAAGAGGATGCATAAACTGAATATAATAAAACATGTATTTTGCATTTTCTGTATAAACCACTTATGCTGAACAAAATAGCTTCTGAAAGGAAATTTCTCTTGTTGAAATACTCTAGTTAATAAATTGAGAAGGAATGACCAGATTAGGATGCACTATTTTCTATTGCTAATGAATTAATATATTTAGCTAATGGTTTTCCGTGGCTGCTAGCATCAGAAAAAGAAATAAAACGGGACATAAAAAGCGAGAGCTTCTAAAACACTTTCTTTATAGTTTAATTTACTCTATCTTAGTATACCAGTCTAACAAGCTTGGAAGCAACAAAAACCAAAATTTGGTATGTAGAATAACACACACACACACACACACACACACACACACACACACACACCATGGCTTGCTTCATTAAATGCAAGGTAACTCACAGTTATAGAAAAAAAATAACAACAGTATGATAGCTAAAATTGTAATTTAATCTATGTATTAAATAGAAGTTATTTGGCAGACATATTAAGGATACCGAAGTATGTAAGTCCAGTGTCTACATTAGGTCACTGAACATCATACTGTTACTTGTCTAGAACATTTATACCTTGGAAATAATATTTATTTCACTAATAGGTGGCAGGATTCACAATCAATTCACATTAATTGAAGTGAGGACACAGTAATCTCTTTTTTCCAGTCATCTCTGAAATGCCTTGAGAATCTTATGAAATCGTCACATCAAAGAAATATCTGCATTCCCATTTCTAGTGTAGCAACATTTATAGTTGCCAAGAAATGAAAAGATAACACACACACACGCGCGCGCACACACACACACACACGCACATGCACACAGGGAAGCTAGAGGAAGGGGAGGGGAGGGGAGAGGTTGAAAGAGAGAGATACTATGTATGAACAAAAATATAAAAACCTTTTCTTTATACCACATGGGAAATTATTATCTCAAATGAAGTAAACCACAATGAAAGGTATATAGAGCATGATATCTTTCATCTTTGCAGTCTAAGAATATTGATACCTCAGAAGATGGCAGTATAGCAGCCATTATGAAGGGCTGAAGAAATAGGGCAGACAAAGATGAGAAAAGTCTGATCAATGCATACTAAGTTCTTGTATGATGCTGTGCAGCAGAGCAATTGCTGATGGCAATTGTAGGGTTCATTTAGAAAACCTATAGGAACAAATCATGAGAATTTTCACCATAAAGAAATGACAAATGTTTTTTTGTCAGATGTATAGCTGACAGAAATATTTTTTTCTCATTCTGTAGACTGGCTGCTAAGTGGACTATAAAACTGAACAGAGATGTCTCAGGAGTAGAAATGTAAATTCCTAAGAAATTTCTTTAAATGTGTTTGTATCCCTACCAAAATAAATGAAACTTAAAAGCACTTTGAAATTACATCTCACTCTAGTAATAATGACTAAAATTAAGAAAATAAAACAGTAAATACTGACAGAAAGTGGAGAATGGCAAAATATCTTGCCCTGTTGCTGGAAGTGCAATTTGGTCCAGCCACTATGGAAATTAGTGAGACAAGTTCTCAAAAAAGAAATAGATCTACCATACGCAATACCACTTCTAGGCATATACCCAAAAAGACTCTATTTGCTACTACAGAGACACATGCTCATCCATGTTCATAACTACTCTATTCATAATATCTAGGACATAGAAACAGCTTTGATGTCAATCACCTGATGAATGGATAGTGAACATATGGTTCCTATATATAATAAAATTTTATTCAGATATGAGCATAAAAGAAATTATGAAATTCACAGGTAGAAGGATAGAGCTGGAATCAGACATTTCATGTAAGTTAACCTAGTCTCACAAAGATAGATATTATCACATGTTCTCACTCATGGTGGATCTTTGTGTCAAATCTTTAGAGTTATGCTTTAATATGTAGTAAGTATAAAATCCAGGAAACTAGAAAGGGGAAATTCACAGATGGGGAGAGGAAAGAAATCTTAGGAGAAGGGAAGTAGCAAAAAATGATTATATAAAATAGAAAAAATAATGACAAGACAGTTAAAATATGTAAGAGCTGACAGTATAGGGCAGAGAGAACATGGGCGTGTGTAGAAATGACAGACAGGAAATGTTCAGAAAAGTTATATGGAAATCTACTATTTTACTATATGAAATTTGTTTTTTTTTCATATTAATGGACTTAATTGGAGTTAACCTATACATATGAGAATGTTCCTTAAGGAAGACAAATCATGCCCAATAGAGACCCTGTGTTAAAGATGGGCTATATTTTCTGGGGTTATTTCTCAGAATTGTCCAGGAAGACATCCAAAACAATATAGGCTATTTCTATTGCTCCAGGATACACATCAAAGCTTGATAGTAACAACCTGTTTTTCAAGACATCACACACTTCAGTCATGGCATGTAGAAAAATCAGGTTAATGCTGACCAAGAAGCCATCTCGTTTGCTGATTGGTTTTCATAAAACTTTAAGTGACTTTAGGCTGTTGTGAGAAAAAAAAAACATCCTATAGTAACTATACTAATGACCTGTATGGCAAGTATGCATTCCATGTATGACATGTATGCAATATATGTGTGATAATGCAATACATGTTACAAAGGGAACCAACCACATTGTTAATGGATTTAAGGTCTGCTCTTCTGGGAGGAATTTATGCCTGGTTCTTTTAATTTTGCCAAGAACCCATGTTTGGGCAGTTCACAGGCCCAAGGGTAAATCTAGTAGAACTGTTCTACTAACTGGGCACAATAATAAGCTGTCATCTATGTTTGTTTGTCTATAACCATTGACTAGTGCAAGAGACATTTCCTTGTCTAGAGATTGGTGGCTACTCATAACTGATCACAGGGCAGTAAATGTGTAAGTAACTAATGAGACTCTTCCCATACCAGGGTCTTGGGAATTATAGAGGAAGAGGATTAGAAACATTGTAAGAGCCAGATATCAGAAGAACAGAAGCTTAACAGTGTCTTCTGGACATAACACAATAGTTACATTCTTGAGTTTATAGCATGTAGATGCACAAGGCCTGCTGAACAAGATAAAGACAATCATCATTCTTTTATAAATATGAGAGAGCCTCATGAGTTTCAACAATAACTGGTAAGCTTTTAACAGTTGACGGCTTCGTAGGTAGGAAGACAGAGTTTATTTTTTATTTATTTTTTTGTGGGTGGTATTTAGAAGCTCAACCATGCTCCAGTGGATGGCCTCAGAACTAAGAGTATAAGTCAGCACAAATTGGATTTCCTGAATTATTAATTAAAGAAAAGAGGATATGAAGGGGAGGCGGTAGGCAGATCTTAAAAGAGCCAGGTAAATGATTAGAGGGTAAATGTGGTCATTATGCATTATATGACATTCTCTAGTTAATAATATTATAATGGGGCCAGGCAGTGGTGGTGTATGCCTTTAACTCCAGCACTTGGGAGGCAGAGGCAGGTGGATTTCTGAGTTAGTAGTCAGCCTGGTCTACAGAGTAAGATCCAGGACAGCCAGGGCTACACAGAGAAACCCTGTCTCGAAAAACCAAAACCAAAACAAAACAAAACAAAATAATAATAATATTATAATGGACTAATAATGATACTTTTGTCATATGTAAATTTATTTTAAATGACTAGTGCTTATAAAGTGTGTTTGGTATTTTTAATTTTTGATTGTCCAGCTTTCAATTATATCTCTTTCTTGAGATCTATTGATATACAAAGAATTGTGTATACTTAATATGTAAAATTTAATAAGATTAGATATAAACATACGCCCTCACATCTATTAATTCAGCAAAAAATCATAAACAAATCCAGTACCTTCAAAGATTTTCTCTTGCTACTCTCTGCTTCCTTTTGTTGTTTTTTTCTATTGTCTATAAGTACTTTTTAGTTGTACATACAATGCTGCCTAGAACAACCATTATGCTCCAGAGTAGTCACTAGATCTCTCTAATCTGAAATAATATCTAAAAATGTATTGAATGATTGAATACATATTACTCTGAGTAAAATGCTTTTTGAATAAAATTTATTAGTCTTTTGAAATATATATTATTGAATGAATGAATATATTCATTGAACAGTAATGTGCTATTTCTTTCCTCAGGCCCACTCAACCATGCCTGCCACATTTACTGAAAGTCTAAATGAAGTAATGCAGTATTTGTCTCCAACAATTGACTCACTCCATTCTGCTTAAGGTTTTTGAAGCCTACCCACGTCATGACAATAAGGAGACTTAGTTGTTCCTTAAGACAGAATACAACACAATAGCATATAACTTCCATGATTTATTCAATTTTTCTTTCTAATAGACACTGAAGTTGTCTATACATCTTTTCTATTTTGTTTCCTAATAAATGTGAAAGTGCAAGTTTCAATATCCTTACTTAGACGTTTTTAATAAATACCCCATAAGTGGAAAACCTCATTTATATGTTCTCTTTTAAACTTTGGTGAATCAGAAAAAAAACAAAAAACAAAAAACAAAACAATGCTCTTTTTTTTGCCATTTTATATAATGAAAATTTACAGGTATTATTAATAAGTAAATATATTCAAATATGACAACTAGAGAAAAAACAATGAAAACCTACCAATACTTAAATTTATCAACACATTTTATAAAGTTTCCAAAAATTACTGTTATGGCTGGTGAAATAATTGGTTAATTGATATAATTACAATTCTGTCTAGACACTTTGGTGGCTTAGGTTTAGTAGTAATAATAGTAAATTTATTTTAAAACAAAAAAAGTTGACAACAGAGGTTGTCTATTAGTGCAGAGGATTTTTTGGTGGGAGGGAAAGCATTAATTCATAGTGCAGTTTCTTATCTTTTACTAGATGTCAGAAACAAGATTTTCCTAACTGGTGTATTTTCTACATAAAATCATGCCTTCAAAAAATTCCTAATAGCATTTTTAAGATTGCATCATAGACAAGTAAATGATGCATTGATAGTAAAATAAATCTGAAAATTGTTGATAGCTTAATACCATTACAGTGTATGCATGTTTTAATTGCACAGTTTGTTTCATATACAAATCCCCACAATGCAGATTTCCCAAACTAATTAAAGTGAACCCACTAAGGTGAGAGCTCCTCCTGCTGGCTTTAAACAAAAGGCATCCACTGCCTGCCAGAGTGTGAACTCACTGTAAACCCAGCAGGAGAAACACAAAGTACAGCATCAAAGTCAATAGATTTTCATTAGAAATAGACTATAGCAATGGTTTAAACTGTAATTAGTTATGTATCATAACTCAAAATGTAAATTTTACGTAGTGAAACTCAAAATGTAATTATTTTTTAAATAATGAAAAATAAGATAAACAAAAAGATACAATATTGATGTTAACACAATATTGTTTTAAAACTTGTGTTCATTTTGTGAAGCAACATAAGCCATAAAATATGCTTGGTTTTTATATATATGCATTTTTATATATAAGCATTATATGGTTTTCACATTAACTTCTGAAAATATCCCAGATAATATACTTATCTCTAAAAATATACTAAATATGTAGTGTTATGTTTACTTATGTATTTGGCAGACTAAAAGTATTTTATGTGTTAGAAGAAAATATTAAATAATAAAATGAACTTTAATAGTAGTAGAATAAGTACAAGTATGAACATAAGATTCAATACTTAGTATAAATGTCATGTCTTTAATTTACCTACTTTTGAACTCCTTATGAAACTTAAATGATACTACATTAAAATCAAATAATATATTTATTTACAATGTATAATATGTGGAATAATAAAAGAATAAATCATTTAATAAAATAAGAATAAAAATATAAAATTTTATTTGTAAATCATTTTGAAAAAATAATATAAGGAAATAAGATATTTCATGAGAAAGCTCTTTTTTACTGAGAGTTGGAATGGGAATGTAGCTCAGTTGGTAGAATGCTTGCCTAGCATACTGAGAGATCCCGCACCACATAAACTAGAAATGAAAAGAATTTACCTATCTATACAACTATCTATCCATCTATCCATCTATCCATCTATCCATCTATCCATCTACCCATCTACCCATCTACCCATCTACCCATCTACCCATCTACCCATCTATCTATCTATCTATCTATCTATCTATCTATCTATCTATCCATCCATCCAGCTACCACCCATCCACCCATCTATCTATCTATGGATATATTCATATATTGACATATGTAATTACCTAAAATATATACAGTTTTTTAGATAATTTTATTATAGAAATAGAAACTAATATATGAACTGACTATTAAAAATATATACAGTTTTTTAGATAATTTTATTATAGAAATAGAAACTAATATATGAACTGA
>JANHMN010000011.1:42789296-42808867 GCA_030674055.1 Rhabdomys pumilio
TTTTTAGATAATTTTATTATAGAAATAGAAACTAATATATGAACTGACTATTATCTTTAAGTATATATTGTTTAATTCTTTAAAAATTTTATACATATGTATACAATATATTTTGATTATATTAGCTCCCTTCCTTCCCCCAATTTCTCACAGATCCACCCCAAACAAGTACAGTTTTGTTGGTCATATATATATATATATATATATGTATATATATATATATATATATATAATCATATGCTGAAGGTTGATCCATCTATTGGCAGACATACCTTCTTCCTCCATTCCAGAATGCTGACTGTCATAATATCAATAGTATTAAAAGTTTAAATAATCACAAAAATTTGCTTGGGTACTTTTGTTAGTGGATTTTATTTATGGAAGATAAAACATTCATTTTAGATTATTCCACTTTAATTCTTGGTCAGGTAAAAAGAAGAACTTGAGTTATTCAGAATAATTGAGCAGGATATGGTGTGATTTATGTTACACTGGCTTTAGCATTCCGTATTACCCCTGTATCACTAAAAAAGTACGCATGAAGAAAATACATCTATTATAATCTGAGAAGTATCAGTTATACAAACAAACATGTACCTTAATACAGTAAATGTTAGACATTGTCTAGGTGAATAATATACTGTTCAGGTGCTTTAGCTGCTTTTCAAGGTTATCAAATTAATCCAGGTTTGACAAAACTGCTTGCTTTATTCAGTGAAAACTAAAGATTTTTACTTACAGACCTGTATACTATACTGTTGCAATCAATATGTAATCCTTCCCCAAACTAATAGAGATTGCTGGGAATGTACATAGGATTATATACTTACCCCTCAAATGCCTTTCTATGTATTGATATTATTTTCAAGGAAACATTGTGAAAAAGGGATCATTGCTTCTGAAAAATAGTGAAGCCAGCTTAGTCTACTGAGATTGACATGGGTTCATTAGTTGTAGTGAGAACATTTTGTTTGGTTGTGACTATGTTTATTTCTCTCTATCCTTGTTCTCTTGTCATTATGTAAGTGATATTTGTGATTACCTTTATCTAGTCTTTAAGTTCTGAGAACTTAGAAAATCCTGGTTTGAATGATAACATACTAAGTCCACAGTAAGTTTAAATTATTTTCAGAAACTAGAGGAAAATTTAACTGTTGAGCTCTTGAGCTCATAACAGTTTTGTATTTCACTACAATTTTTTTTTTTAGAAAGCATTTCTGTTTCACTGCAAAACAAATCATTTCATTCATTCCAGCTCTAAACCCATTAATTTGGTTATTATTTAAATGGAAAAAGTAACACAATAAAATGACAAACTCTATATATTCTAATGAATGAATTTCCTTGGGAGTTATTGTCAAATGAATGAATTTGTTATTATTTAGAAGCACAGTAAACTATAGAGTCATAACTACCACTAGGAATTCATCAGGAGAAAGTTGCTCGTAGCTGATCAAAGTGCGACTAGAATGTCTGTCCTCACTTTCACAGTTCCCTATTCCTTTTCTCTAGGTATATCTAGATAGTTGTCTTTTCTGATAGTTTTTATTTGCTTCTCTTCATAAACACTCCTTAAATACTTCATTACAAGGACTGACCAGGGAGACCCAGTGAAAGCCCAAGTGGGAGACTTCTTAGCAATTCTTCTCCTACACCAGGAGTCTGAGCAATGTTAGTATATGCACCTGTGTGTCCATGAGGTCGTTATGCACTTCCATCAAATTATTGCTATTAGTCTTCCTAAAAATAGTAATAGAATAAAAAATGACATGTTGCTACTTCACAGTATTATAAAATTGTTCCACTTGCTTTATCTTAGGAACCTGAAGTTATTACATTTGCCTCAACTACACAGGGTCTGATTCGTTTAAAAAAATGCCATTTGTCTTTAGTCTGAGTGTTTCCAGTTTCAAGACATATTTAATAAATGTCCTGAGTCTCTCATGTCTCCCACAAAGGTGTCCCACCTAACTAAGTTTATTGAAGGTTCTCCCATTGCATCAGAGGCATCAGAGTCATGTAACCTCTCTACTCCTGGCCTTGTGTATTCCAACTTTGTTTTTAATGGGTTTTAGACAGCTTACATTTTTAAAGCACATTACAAAACTGAAAGTTTGAAATACTACTAAAATTATTTTTCCTCTAACCCTGGTAAAAGAAATTATAACCATCTCATTTAAAATTTTATTCACAATTCAATGGCTGTTTCAGTGACAAACAATGTATATTTAATTAATCAGTTTTTAAAAGACAGTTTTGCAACCTTTACTTTTAAACAGAAACAATAGAAATTTTGTATTCAAAAAACCTAATTTTACATGAGCTTAAAGACAGCATCTGTGAGTCATGGTCTTTATTTTCATTCTTGAAAATTGAAGGAGCTTTCACTTTGTAATGCTGTTTTCTCTCATTATACATACACAAACTTAATATAAATAATTGTTTATAGTTCTCTGTTGGGTGTTAAAGCATCCAGAAATGCCATTTGATCTTATCTAACATGCTGGTACTACACCAACAAGAGACTATAGAGCTTCTGTCATATATAACTGATAAGTACTAGAGGTTTTTTTTTCTTTATAAACTATCAGATACAATATCTACCTTCATAGGGATATTATCACTTCCACAGTAAAAATTTTTGTATTGATCCCTGCGGCATAGTTTTTCCAGCCATACAAATACCAGAACAGATTAAAATGTCCTGATTTAGAAATCCAGCTAAGACTGTGTGAAGTTGAGTTGCTGTTTGTTGCTGGGGTTTTTTGTTTGTTTGTTTTAAAGGTAGAGCATTCAATATCATAACATCAGCACCAGCATCAGCATCTTCATCAGCACCAGAGCTGTGAGTAATTGGATAACTTACTCCAGTTTCCAAAGAATGTCAAAGGTAGGACAGATTGAAATGTATCTCAGGAGTTAACAAAATGAGAAATAAATATTTTTTGCTTGTAAAATGCTTTCTTAAATAATCTCAAGTACATTTAAAGGTCTACTAAATTTTTCTACAGAGAAACAATAGTGAATTAAACACTAAGAGAAGATATTGATCAAAGGCAGACTTCTATCATTAGGAATGTGTCCAAAGGAAAATCTTAATTATCTTGTCATTATTTTGAAAAAAAAAAATATATATATATATACTTGGAAACAATTTGGTAGGGTACATTTTCAAATTAATTAAAGGACAATGAAATAACTTATTATTATCAATTAAAAATTTAAATCAGTGTTCTTCCTGGGCTGAGTCCAGCTCCTTTCTCCTCCTCCTTCTCCCTCCCCCTTTCCCCTCTCCCCCTCCCTCCCCCTTTCCCTCTTCCTCTCCCCTCCCCCCGCCTCCCCATCTTCCTTTTTCTCCTTCCCATGCAAGGAGGAATGAAAGAATGCAGTTAGTGGAAACAAGTGTGGTCAAACACTGCATATTTGGATAGAAATACATTCCACACTGAGTGCTGAAAGAACACTTCGAAATATGGGGAAAGCGAGGTGCTTGAAATGTTCAGTCGGTGGTAAAGTTGTTCATGTAACATTTACATATGATCTCTCGAACATAGTTAGCAGACAAAGAAGTCACAAAGAAATACGAAATCAAAATAGACATTGTTTTGAGCATAGAATGAACAGAGAGAAAGATACAGCTTTCCTACTTTCTGGAGTCTCTGTTCCTTTTTAGCCAGAAGTGCCCTCAAGTTGTTGGCTTTCACGTAAACCCCTATGTTTCTGCCCTAACGATAATATACATGATATTTAAATGACACCATCTTATCAGCAGCTCTACTGAATGAATGCATCTCATGAAGAAATTATATTACTAAATTAGCTTGTTGATTTGCTTATGAATATTCATTTTTCCATTATTACTTCTGGAATACTTTTTTTTAGCAATCTAAGTTAAATGTGAATTGTGTTAATTATTCTAGTACTGTTTTGGTGATAGCAACTTGTGAAAATTTCAAGGTATTCTCAAAATCACTACACCTATGAACGTGATCCAGATGCAAGGGGAGTGAGGCAGGAGTAGGTGGGTGGGTGTGGGAACACCCTCATAGAAGCAAGAGAGAGGGGATAGGATAGGAAATTTGTAGAGGAAAAACAAGGAAGAGGGACAACATTTGAAATGTAAATAAATAAAATAACCAATAAAAATAAATTCTAAAACTCTTATACTTCATTTGTGTCCAGGGATAAGACTTGTCATTAATATTATGCGTTACATAACTGTGAATACTCAAAATTTGTTAATTGTTGTGAATTGCTTTGTCCTAAAACAAGCAATTCTTTAATTCTCAATACCTATCCTGATCTGGTATCAATGAACTTTGACCTTATTAGCTATTCTACCAGGTGAACAACACTTATTCTATGAAAGAGAGAGAAGAGAAACAATACAAGAGAAACAATAGTTTGCTTTGGTCATGAGTCTCATTTTCTAGCCACACCAAGTTTTTTATATTAATGGATTCATTCAAGAAGTCTTCGAAACAAACATAAGTAAAAGGAATTTCTATCCTTAGATTTCATTCCATAGCTCTGCTAGTCTGTAAAAGAGGTAGATCAAACTGACACTTTAAAGAGCCTTTTCTAAAGCAACCGATGAAGACGGCTCATGAACCTGTGGGTTCCATAGTCAACTGCTCATGAAATACACTTATTTAGTCATGAAAGTGGAAAATCTATTCATACACTCTTACGAATTCTGGGGAGAAGCTACTCAGGAATAATTTAAATAAGAATGTAAATTTCAAATGCTTTTACTATACTCCAACATACTTGACTGCCTGAAGGACAAGAGTTGTCTTCTAAGAAGGTAAATTAAATCATACCAATTACTCTGGTAAGTCACAGTGCCCATGGATCAAGCAGAATTGTCTGTAATAAAAGAAACACAGCCATGATAGGAACTTCCATAAAATATGTAACAAACAGTTGTTGAGGCATTTGTACATTAAGCAGCCTTTGGCATAATTGTTTGATAAAGTCATGAGGAGGATGTGGGATAACTTCCTACTGGAAACGGCGAAGGAAATGTCAGAGTGAATGCAATGACAGATTGAGAGGCACGGGGATTGCAAGGCAACATATCCTTTCCAGCATATTTCTGAAGGGAACAGGAGTCAGAAGGAGGAAAGGTTCATAAATGAAACATTTACAAATGTGACCTGTGCCAGAAGCAGTATGACTTTGGTATACAGAAACGAATGACAGATGGAAGCTTTATTGTTGGCATAAAAAATAAACTTTTAAAATCCTACATTAGTGTCATCATTACCCTGTAGGGGAGGCGCATCATTAAGGAGTATTGTCAAACTGTTTATTACCAGGACTGTTTGCAATAAAGCAAATGCAGTAGAAATGACAAAATCATTTTCACATTTAGGCAAATGAAGAGTATTTTATTCAGTATTAGTTTCTCAAGTATAATTAAGGACAAGAAAGTCTTTCATAAGACACCGAACAGTCTCCTTAATTTACTGATTACCTAAGACACAGATTGTGAAAAAAGATATATAATGTTGACAAACTCTTATGAATTGCTTTCTTTTCTTTTCCTTTCTTTTCTTCTTTCTTTATGTTTAAAGTTTAGACATGGTCACAAATAGCTTATGCTGGCCTCAAGTAGTTCACTAAGTAGCTCAGGCTGGCCTTAAACTCCTGATCTGTTTTTTTTTTTTTTTTCACAATTATGATGATTACATGTGTGCATCAATAAAAACTCTTTGGTGAAGTCAACAGGAATCAAAGTCTGTCTTTGGTGGTAGAGCTTAATATTATTCTCTAAGGAGGCAAAGATATAGTGGAATAGACTGTCTCTTTTTCAAGTATACAGGAAATCACTTTATAATTGAGAAAGATGGTTTATTCACTGGTGGTTTGTCTCAAAACATAATCTCTTTTCCTGTAGTTAAATTTACCACATTATAAATCAAGGATTTATTACAATGTTAAAATACTGCAATACATGCTTCTACTTTACCTGATTAATTTCAATTTAAAAACTAATTTTAAAGCGTCATCACTCAATGATGCTGAAGATACATCAAGAGTGGTTTTTGCATGTTTTTTGAGACAAAGCTGCATGGACCAGGATGACCTTGATCTTGTAATCATCCTGCTTCTGCTACATGGATACTATAATTGCAAGCATGAACCTCTGACCTAGAATAAGAAGTTCTTTTCAGGTTAAGTAAAATGTTTTTCAAATATTGTTGCTTATACTGCTGTAATTTTAAATATTACTTACACACAGTATCCATAGTTGTAGCTTTCTTTTTATTGAATAAATTTTGGAGATTCCAATTTTTGACAATACATTGCTTAATTTTTAAATTAAAATTTTTACATTTCTTTATCCAAAATGTCTTTTTAAAAATTAGTTTTTGTGTGTGTGAGTGTAGGTATACGCATGTGTGCTAAAGTATATGTCCCTGGCAGCATGTGGGGGATACAGAGAAATGTCAGGTATTCTGCTAATATTCTCTAGATCATTTCTTAAAGATAGTGTCTCTCACTAAACCTGTGATTAGGCTAATGAACAGAAAGCCCAATGAGTCTCCTGACTTCAATCGTTACACTCGTGGGGTCCTGTGAGGTTTATTATATGAGTACTGGATATTTTAATGCAGGACTCCACACTTATACATAAAATATTGTTGCATGCTGAAGTACATCTTCATCACCAAGGGCATGCTATATGGGAATGAAAATCCCATTTCTACAGGCTGATTATATGTATGTCTATATGTATATCCACATCTATATCTATCTCTAAAGATCTATATCTATATTGATGTATCTACATGGAATATATATATATATATATATATATATATATATATATATATATATGCTTATATATGGCTTAAAATCAGGACAGAAAACTGTACTTGCTTATCATGAGTTATCATTATCATTTCGGGTGAAATTAAACTTTTAAATAGGTTTACATTTCACTCAAATGTTTATCTCACTAACTAGCGTTCATTGGTTAGAATGCTATTGACATAGGTACCCTTTAAAGAGATAAACACACTATTATTTTTGTTTACTAATAAGAGTAGCTTTAAAACTAAAACTATTCCTGGGTAATTTAATTGTCTTTTACCTAAATTACTGTTCCTTTATTCTATATTCTAAAACTGCTTATAGGTTAAATGTTGTAGATTGTGCCCCTATCGTATTTTCATTTCTGTTTTCTCTGACATCATTCTTTGCAGATGATATTTGTCAGCTTGAAATTTGAATTTTTATTGCAGTATTGTCAGCCTTCCAAACACTGTCATCTACCAATCTATCATGTGTTTACCTTAAGATTCAAATTCAGTTGGAAGTTTCTTCATAAAATGAAACATCTATACCATCACATTTTTTAAATCTTGCTAACAAATCTGCTCAAACATACAAATTATGAACCAGAATGCCATCTCTTTGGACATTTCTACTATTATAACAGAAAGACATTATTTATGGAGAATAAGAATGTGTTTCTCACATTTTTGGAGGGTGGGAAGTCAGTATCATAGCTTTGGTGACTTCTAAGTTGTCATTTTGGGTCCTTACATGGTACAAAGTAGAAGGTCAAGAAAACTATCTCATTTAGTCAAAACATTATAAGATTACCTTACCCATTTATAACAGAGGAGACCTTCTGGTCTCATTCACCTTAAAGACTTCACTTTGAATACTATTATCTTGGTTAAAAAAAAAAGACAAAGGACTTATAGAAGAGACAAATTTAAACCTTGATTATTCTTTATCATACTTAACAAACCCTTCAATTTGAAACCTTGGTGTTATAGATGAACAGTACCTTCCATAAAGTGTTGATTTCTTAATTCACAGAAACCTGTTTATATCCTGTTAACAAGCAAAATAAATGAAATTTGTATATTATCATGATTAACTAGAGATGACATTAAAGATTAAAAACTCAGTTATCATTAACTTTGTGTTTTACCAATTTTGACACTAAAATCTCAATGGTATTTAATGCATATTAATATACATTAATTATTATGTATATTATGTACACTAATATACATTAATATACTATAAATTATATTCAAAAGAACATGGCTTACTCTTTTCTCCGTGGATCCATAGGGACTGCGGCTATCATGAATGACGCAATATCAATGTGGACAGGGAAATTTCATTAACTGTTTTCTTCATAGAAAACAAATGGCTATTCATGCCCTTCACCCTGAGAAGGAAGGGAACAGTACCACAAACAGATATTTGGGAAAGGCTAGCCAAAATGTGAGAATGTCACGTAGAATGTCATGTTTGTATTAATACTTAAAACCCCTCAGAACCAATTGTAGAGGTGGCAAGACAACTTGCTTTGACATGACTTTTTATACTTTGGATTATGCAAAACAAATGATCCTAAACACAAACTTCCAAGGCATGGCCTTTACAAGAAGAAAATGACCTCAGGAAAAAGGTGAAAGGAAGGCAAGAACAGAATGAAGGTCATGGGCACTTTAAGAGCCAAAGTTAGTGCTGTACAAAGTGACCAGGGGACAGGATAACAGCAAAACCAGAAGAGATGTTTTGATGACTTGATCTGCTATGATTGTGTAGATTTTGAAGGCAGATACATATAAACTAAATGCAGCTACATGAAAAAAATAGAGCACATGTCTTAGAAATTGTTTCTTTGTAATGTATATATTTGTCCCTTGTTATGAGGGAATGCTTAGAAGGCCTAACACAGATATCAATATATCCAGATGGTAAAGTCTCATATGGAAAATGAATAGTGTTTACACATAACTTTAAACACACTTTCTATATTCTAATTTACTCTGAAATTAATTTTGATGCTTGGTCCAGTGTACATACTATGGAAATAATTGTAATAATGTATTACTTTTATAATAATGTCAAAAAGAGTTATCGAAGTTTCATGCAGATATGATATTTTTACTCAGATCATTCATTCTGCTACTGACTGATCCATGAGTAGATTTCCCATTGGAACACAGGGGCCTTTGTATTCTGAACTGTTCAACAGTGCGTGTAGGACAGTTCCTACCTCCATGCTGTTTCCCTGCCCCAGGTCTTCCCTCTACTTATCATTACCACCTCCACGATTCTTCAACACTGGTATTTTTCAAACTTATCTTGCTTCTTCACCATCTAACAACTTCATCTATGGCATTCCTTTGGAACACTCCAATTTTAGTAGTTCTACAAACAGAATTCTCATTATCACTTGTGGCCTACCTCATGATTAAATTTTAAAGTCTTGCCTAATTTCCCTGGAACAACAACATAAAAGATGCCTGTAATCTTCTATTTTAGTGAGAATTTTATATATGACTTCTTAAGAAGAATTATCTTGATTGTCTCACAATGGATGGATTTCTTTCTGCAAATGTTCTCCATTAGACCAATTCTATTTGCATGTTGATGACACATTACTCTCTATGTCCAAATGTTGAAAATATGAATGGCATACTGCTTATTTTGCTCTATGTTACAAGCTATTCTTAAAATCAAAGATATTTTAAAATTTTTAAGTTACTCAATGGAGCACAAATAAATAAAAATACATTCTCTATATGGATGTAGTTGTTATAATACATTACTTTATAGTAATGTCAAAAATAGTTGTTGATATCATCACATATATAGAGAACTTAGGAGTTGATAAATGACTCAAAATTTGAATAAAATGGAAATTTAGAAAAAAAATACATATAGTATACTTTCAGTAGCTTCAAATGTAGAGCAGTACATTGGAGAAGGGGTAACTATGGCCATATGATTAAAATCCGTTGGTCCCTTAGCAATAAATAATAAAAGTGCCTTATACTTTTATATCAGATTGTGCCACAGGAAATTAAGGGAGCAGAGAGCTTCCTCACTGACAAAGGTACAGCAATAATCTTAAGATCTTGATCCTAGGACTAGGGAACAAATAGCTATAGAGAGGAAAATATGATTCAGAATCTTCAAAAATTTGAAGCAAATAAATTTTAATGGGTGCTAGGGAAAAATCAAGATGATCATATATATATATATATATATACATATATATATATATGATGGTATATAATATACTCAAATATATGTAATATACTCAAATATATATAAATATATACACACATGTATACACACACATATATACATATATATATATACATGTATATATATTTGAGTATATTATATACAATCATGCTTGTATATGTATATATGTGAATAAAACACTAACATTAGCATAAATTCTACTCTAATTCAAATATAAAGAAGCAAATATATGGATAATCGGGTGTATCTATCCAAAATAAATAAACAAATAGGTAGGGATTTTATCTTTTTTTCCTGTATCCTAGGCTGGTCTGTCAAATGTATTATTCTCCAGGTTCCACTTCTAGAGTGCAGAGACGACAGGCAGATACCAGCACACACAGCTTGTGCAGTGCTTCTATTCACATCCAAGTCTTTGTTCATCTAAGGCAAGGGCTCCATCCTCTGAATTACATCTCCAGCCCAGAGGATGCTCTTAACACATGCACAAAAATAGCCGATGCATTATGGCCACTTAGGTTGAAGAAAAGCTAAGAAAAGAAACATGAAACTGCATTTAAAATTATTTTAAAAGACCTAGGAAGTCAGCAACATCTCTAAAGTTAAATATAGGGATCCTACCAGTTTAACATTTCAGGTTTCATTTAAAGCTGTATAGAGTGATGTTCTTTATAGAGTTTCTTTCTGAGTGAGCTTTTATATGAATCCACACTTTTAGTGGGAACTAAAATATCTCATAAAATAAAATGAAATATTAAATTAGATCTATGATTACTTTTGCTTGGAGACATAACTGAACATCTAAATGGCACAGAATTGTTCCTTAGAAAAGCAGGTTGTTATTATAGAAGTACAAGAAGCCCAATAGAGAAAAGATTTTACATTATACCCAGGAAAGAGTCTGCCTTTTGTTTCTGAACAAGTGAGAAAAAATATAAAAATTGGATATATGTGATTATTGAAAATAGAGTTAGTCTACAGATGGAATTATTATCAAAATTTTCTCTGCCTTGCTTATCATTTCTCTTCATAATGTCCAGAACTCTCTAATGCAGTGAACAAACTGAATGTTTCCTGACATAAGTTGTTCCTATTGTTTGATTATGTTGGTGATCTAACAGCTAATTCTGTGTACTATATATATGCATAATAAACAGTGCACCTGAGACCTTCAGTTAGGAGACTCTGCTAAATTTGAATAGAGAGGAATGAGCCTTTCTGCATTTTTCAGATTCATACTGTGACCAACTCCAAACTATCAAACATTACGATGGAATTCTTCTGCCTGACTACTGTGAATAATAAAACATTAGAACAATTAAACAAAACCACAGTTTATACTCACCACTTTTCTCTGTTCCTTTCTGTGTGATGCTTAAACATATTTTTACAGATAAGGCCTGAAATTAGTCTAATATCCCAGTGACCAGTATGCTATTGAAGCGATCAGTATGCTTTCTTGTCACTCTAGGATCATTGCATTCATCTCTCAAGTCCTGTTGAAAAAATTCCTTAAACTAAATGCCCCAGGTCCTACCAAAATTATGTATCAAAACATTTGTTTCTCAAAGGCTTGGCTATTTGGGCTTTCCCACAAACCAGCATTCTCTTATTCTAATGACTATCTCTTGACTCTCAGTTCCAGCTTACATAACAGTTATTGCTAGAACCGTCTCCCAATATCCTTCATCTAATGGTGTGGAAGTGGCATGCTTAATGGGCCTCCTCAGACTAATGTACTTTCCATGCCAAAGGCATGACTTTATTGTTGCTGGCTATTCAATCACTTATATCTGGGAAATGGACGAAGTTTCTTTCATAAGTTTAGAGATTTTAGTCTCATTAGTCTTTAAATGTTTTCTAGATTCTAGAACAAAAAAATATCAAAGGTTATAAGTCTTCAGATGAGTAATAATAGTTGTCTTTGCATAAAACATATCTTGGGGTGGGAAGAAGCTCAGGTGTTAGAGGTTTTGCTCCGCACTGGTGAAAACCTGAGATCCACTCACACAATTGACTGAAAATTCTGAGTCTGGTTATACATATAGTCGTAATCCTAGTTCTGGGGAAGCAGAGAAAAGTGAATTCTTGTGATGTGCTAGCATGAAGCCTAGCCTAATGGATCATATCCGGGCCACTGGGAACCTGTATTAAAGTAATGCAGATGGTTTTCCTAGGAAATGATATTCACTAAGACATATTCATCCCAAAACACATCTGTATAAATGCACACACACACACACACACACACACACACACACACACACACACTCAAACATATACACTCAAGATTTATCCCAGTGATCAAGATCACAGTGAAATATCATTCCTATAAACATTTGGTATATGAGTCTTTTTGCTTCTTAGGGGAAACTTCAAACAGCTACCTATTTATATTCTTTATATTTCTCCACCATCAATGTTGATATCTTGTATTTATTCATTGGATAATTTACATTCTGTCTGATCTCCTGTGTGTTGCTTTCTGACAAACATAACATACTTTCATGTAACATATTACACATTTGAAATAGGTAGCCAACAAACATCAGACTTGCTAGTCAAGCAGTGCTACCACCACCTTTAAATAGCAGATGCCTCCAGATGTACTGTCTCCTATGTCATATTGTAAAATTTCTATATTGTTAACTGGAAGAAAATTCCATGTCCTAAACTGAATTCATAATTTTATAGGGCAGAACCTCTTATTTAGCACTTAGTTTGACTATGTTTTCAAAAGTGAGGGATATGCACGCACACCTGCAACACATATACACATGTATGTACATATATATATGCATATATGTATTTACATATATGTGCACATACATACATACACATATATATATGTGTGTGTGTACACATATATGCACATATATATGTATATATATGTATGTATGCACATATATGTATGTATGTACATATATATGCATATATATTTTCTATATAATATTATTATAAAGGAATATTAGATCATAGAAAATTATTTTACTTGAATGTACTTGGCTTTAATCTTTTTTAAAGTTTATGTGCTTATTTTATTTCATCCTCAATATTTTAAAGAGTCTCTGTGGGTTAATTTTATATCACACTCCTATAAAACCTCACAGCTTAATTAATTACTGTGAGTTTTAATTATGACTTATTTTTAAAATGTTTTATTCAATAAAATATTCAAAGTTCACACAACTCTGCAGATTTCTCTCCATTAGTTGTGCTTTGCTTGAGATCTGAAAGCTTGCAGTGTAAGAGGGGTAGGGTAGGTGTTATCTGCTAGTTATAACCTGCCATTCAAGGTTGCTATTTCTGACTTACCAAGAATAATCCCAGAAACTGAGTGATTTACCAGGCAGAGGCAATTTTTTTCTGACTTGTTAAGCCTTGAGCTTGCTTTGCATGATTGTAATATGGTAAAGATGACTCTCTTTTGTGGGTATTTAGAAAACTTCTTCCCCTGAGAAACAGATCCTGAATTAAACAAAGAGTTCCTTCTCGAGTTAGTGTCTCCTCGACTTTCTCCATATCTCCATAGATCAGCTTATTCCACCAAGACATCATGAGCATACTTCAGATGTTCTGAAGTAGCGCTCTGTCAGAAGATACCCAGACTGTGTCCCCCTTAATGGCACACTGCTCATGTGTGAGAAAGCATCCCACCCTGCAGTTCTAATACAGCACAGCTTCTGCCCTGTGTTCCATTCTCAGGACATCAATCATGGGCTCTCTGATTACTTGTCTACAACTCAAACAAAAAATATATCTTACTGTTTGAATTATTTCTTAATTGTTTTCTAAAATGTTACACCCACATACATAGACCTATTCACAGAATTCTTCTCAATCTTCCAAAACTTATCCCGTAATAGTAGTTGAAACTGAACATCTTTAATACTAGAAAAATAAGTTAAAAGCTAATATGGTTGGTGTTTTTAATGAGACTCTTCACAACAATAGCTGGTGTGTTTTTGACTCTTGTACCTTTTCTTGAGAGTTTTCTCCTCATTTTGGCTTTTCTTGCCCAGCCTTTAATATGAGTGTTTTGCCTCAACTTATTATATCTTATTTTGTCCTGTTTGGCTGTTGTCTTGTGGAGATCTGCCCTTTTTTGAAAAGAAAACGGAGAGGGAGTAGATATGAGGGAGAGGGGAGGAGTTGAAAATCATGAAGAAAACAGGGGAAAACATGTTGGGATGTATTGTATAAGAGATGAATCTATTTTAAAAGAACTAATATGCTGCAAAATGAGTGGTTTAGTGCCTCAAATTAATATCTGTAGTTATTTATACCTGTATAGTTTCATGGCCTAAGGATTTAAGGTGGATTTGAGTCACAGTTATAGACTCAGTATTGTTATATAATAATTTTAGCTATGACAGTTTCAATGACGTTTGTGTGTGCACTTTACTAAATATATTTTATATGTATTACCTCATTTAACATTTCAAGGGTATTTTTTCCTTTATTGGATATTTTATCTACATTTCAAATGTTATCCCCTCTTCAGGTCTCTCCTCCAGAAACCCCCTATTTCATCTCCCCTCTCCCTGCCTCTATGAGGGTGCTCCCCCACCCACTCACCCATTCCCGTATTCTTGGTGGCTACTAAGTGGTCTTTAAATGTAAGAACACCCAGAATACCTGGCAAGCACGGCTAGTGAGAGACAGAAACATTCGAAGTAAAAGTCAGATAGGCTTGCATTTAAAAACAGCTGGAGTACTGGTGGAAAGCATTGCTCACTGCCACTTGGGCACTGTGAGTAACATCAGGAATATGAGCTGGAGAACAACAGTGCAGTTCAAAGTGCAAGAATAAAAGCCAGAAAGTAATCTCTCAGACATGGGATTGAAGGATACACTTGACTTTCCTGCTTTTCTGACTGAAGGATTCTAGTTAGTTATGATGAAATTGGTACTAAAAGATTTGAGTCTGAGGAAAAGGAGACGCAGCTACAGGTCCAAAGTGGGATTCAGCTCATGGGGAGGCCCCAAGGCCTGACACTATTACTGAGGCTATGGAGTGCTCTCAAAAAGGGACCTATCATGACTGCCCTCCAAAAGACCCAACAAGCAGCTGAAAGAGTCAGATGCAGATATTTACACCCAATCACTGGACAGAAGCCCTGTGGTTGATTTAGAAGAAAGCTGGAAGAAGCTGAGGAGGAGAAGGACAACTCTGTAGGAGGACCAGCCGTCTCAATTAACCTGGTCCTCAGAGATCTCTCTGACACTGAGCCACCAAACAGGCAGCATACACCAGATGATATGAGTCCTCCAACACATACACTGCAGAGGACTGCCAGGTCGGTGTTCAGTCAGAGAACATGCACTTAACCCTCAAGAAACTGGGGGCCCCAGGGAGTGGGGAAGTCTGGTGGAGTGGAGGGTGGAGAGGGTGGGGACATCCTCATGGAGATGGGGGCAGGGAGAGGAGGTATGGAATGTAGACCAGTCAGAGGGTGAACTTGGAGGGGGATAAAAATCTGGAGAGTAAAAAAATAAATAAATAAAATTTTAAAAATGATTTGCAAGTTTATGTGATTTTATATAGATATTCATCTGATATAATGCAAAACAAAACAAAACAAATGAAAAAGATGCTGTACTATTCTGAATGATGTCAGAAATCCTAGGAGTTTACCGAGTCTTCCAAAGCATTAAATGAATAAATACGAGCAAGGATCATTCTTACTTGTACTGAACAATAAAATGCTTAAGAAGACACATTTCAAAGCTCTCACCTTTGTATCTTGCAATACTTTACAC
The DNA here is from genome assembly GCA_030674055.1 of Rhabdomys pumilio. Lineage (NCBI taxonomy): Eukaryota > Metazoa > Chordata > Mammalia > Rodentia > Muridae > Rhabdomys > Rhabdomys pumilio. Next base: position 42,805,095 of record JANHMN010000011.1, read on the forward strand.
CTCGTCTGCTCAAGTGGATGAAGGTAATGAACAAATCTTCTAGCAGAAGGCTGTGAACATTTGTATTCCATCAGCAATTTCTGAATTAAAGCCTGCTGGGAAGCTAAACTTCACGTCTTATTTACTTCAGCTTTGAAGGCTCCTCACGAAGACAGCTCTAACTTTTGCTAAGCACTTATACTCTCTTAGGAAATCAATCTTTCTTCCTTTCTTTGCCTCTTTCTTTCCTTTTTTAAAAAACAGGCTTTTGTGATGAACACACGTATTATGCGTCTCCAAAACTCTAAAGCAAAATTTCAGTTATAAAAATAACATAACATGTTGGACCCAAATATTTCCATGTGTTTAAACTGGGTTGCTAACTTTAGCTGTTTTTTGTTGTTACACACATAACCATGAGCTGGGTGTGAGGAAGCACAGTTGAAGCCCTAACACTCATGACCACGAGGAAGGAGGGCTAGCTTGAGCTATATAGCAATGTCTACTTTTAAAATACTTATTCAAATGATAAATGTCAGAAATGAATCAATCTTGATGGCAGTATAAAATACATTTTATATTTTAAGCTTATATGAATGGCCAATTTACCTATCTCAAGGAAGTCTTCATTTATAAAGAACCTTCATTGTTATATTTCACGGCAGTGGGAAGAGTCAATAAAATTTGAAACAAATAAAATTTGAAGGCTTAAATGTTTTATGAATAATGACAGAGTCACTAATAGTTTTACCATTTTCTCTAAGATAATCTTTAGGAAAATGGTATTCTACTACATTATTAGCAAAAACAAATTAAAGTATTTTTGGTACTTTATTTGGGAGAACTTTTATTCACTTAGAATGCTCTTGCAAGTCTGTATAATTTTATTTTGTGTAGATCATTAAAATTAAGATCACACATGAACTTAAAATAAAACATCTATTCAAAAGTAGAAATGTGTACCAATGGATGTACAAAAAAATAAACTTGTACGAGGTAAATAGCTACATTCACAAATCCAACAAGTTAATATTGTTTTCTATGCTCAAAAAATGTGGGCACATAAAACACCCTAATACAGTTCCCACTCCCAACACAAGCTTCTAGTAAAATGGATATTTATTAAGTGATCAGGAATATGTACTCAGTGAATGAGACTAATTATTCTCACCCTGCTCATCTGCATTATCTGATCAACTCAGACTGCAATGTACTTATAGTAACTCTATTACAAATCTTTTTGAAATGATAGAAGTTTGGCTTTCACAGTTTACACAATTCAATTTCCAGCTGTTCGGAAGCATGCCAGAAATTCACATTTTTCTGTAATGTATAACATACTTGGCAAAATGACTGTTAAATAATAATTTTCCTGATCCTGACATGCAAGAATATATAAATGTTCTTTAATCTTATAAGCTGTAATTCATAAAATTAGGTACAGTTATCTACAAACAGTCTACATGTCCAGTTTTTCAAGACTGTGATTTTTCTCTTCTATTTCTTATCATGATTCTATTTTAACCCACATTAATGAAAAAATCAAAGTTAAAACGTGGCTTGCTTGTCAGGGATTTTTATCATGCCCTGGTGTCTTTTTACTGTCTTGGAAGTGAAAAATATTAATGTTTTATTTATGTATAGGACACACTTTGTCATCATGTCCATTTACAGTCAAAAATTGGACGATTGGTAACTGATGGCTGAGGGCTCAGAGATAATGCCAGACAAACTTTTGCTAACCAGACCACAATAAATTACATGTATAATTTCTATTCATTAATGAGTCTTGCTGAGAACATTCCTTATTGATAGCTAGTTTTAAACCTTATTTCCTTAATATAAGATCAAATCATTAAAAAAATAAAATAATCCTTTAATCTACTGGTTGAGGTTTGGTAGAAAAATGATGAGCAATTACAAAGGACTGTGGTGCACTCTGAGGGAGAGGGACTGGTATCATACAATGAGGAGAAAATACACAGAGTTGGGATGCAGTCCAAAGAGAGGTGCTGGCATATGAAATGATGAGCAAGTGCACAGGACTGTGGTGCACTCCAAGAAAATGGCTCAAGCATAATGGTGACAAGTGTACTTTCAGTGAAGATGAACTCTTCAACTCAAGATGCACCTTGAACACTGCCATAATGATACAAGATACCTAGAAGCACATTGGATATGGTAAGAAAATGCCAGAAGATTGTTTTGCCAAGCCTAGTAGCTCAAGGCTTTATCTAAGCTACCAAAGAGGCTGAGGCAGGTTTGCAAAGTTCATGGATTAGCTGGGCAATTTAGTGAGTCTGTCCCAACAAAGAAAGTGAAAAATAAAAGACCTGGGGAAATTACTTTTTGATATAAGATAGTATTGCACTTTATAGGGTATAGGTGTAAAAGTTACTGCTATAGTCCTACAATCTCTTACAAGTGTTCTAGTGTTGTTTTTATTTCATGTATTGGTTGCTCTAACCATGCAGTCTAGATGGTTTTAGTCCATGTGCTCAGGCTTCCAAAGGTGCTACTGAGTATCATGTTTCACATTTCAAATTTACAAAATTATTTAAGGAGTTCATTCTACTTCACTTTTTCAAATATAATTAGCTGAGTAAAACAAAATATGAAAACACATAATAGAAAGACTAGAAGTTGTAGCCATTTCCCTCCACATTCTCAAGAGCCTTGATTTTTCATGTGTGAGTGCCATTATAGATGATTGCTAATAAAGAGTAATCCCGTATGTCAGCATTTTATAAAGACATGCATCTTTCCTATGCTTTGTCTTTTTTTTAATGATTCATCTTAAATAAGCTGCTTGGGGAATGCTTTTGTATATTTTATCTTAAAATCACCACAAGAGGTGAGCAGTGTACACTGTTTTTGATTTCTCACAATCAAAATTAATTTGAGAACCATTGCGTTGGCTCAGTAGGTATTCTGGTTAGTTTTTATTACCGACTGACAGAACCTAGAGTTATCTGGGAATAATGGACCTCAAGTGAAGAAATTTTATGATCAATTTAGCCTTCAGGCATGTCAGTAGGGTACTGTCTTGATGGTAAACTAATATAGAGGGCCCAGCCCATTGTAGGTGGTATCGTCCCTTGGCAGGTCATTCTGGGCTGGAGAAGAAAGCCTGCTGAGAGCGTAGGCCAGTTAGAAAGTGAGAAAGCAGCTCTGTGCTGTGATTTCCCTCAGTTCCTGCTTGAGTTCATGTTCTGAAACTCTGTTGTAGATTGGTTCTAATGCTACCTAGATTTCCAAAATTACAGGGAATCTGCATTCTGAATGCAAGATGCTGAGGGTCCCCGTCCCCAGTTGGCTTTGATTGTTAATAAAACTGCTGGAGGCCAATGACTGGGAAAGGAGACAGAGATGGGAATTTTAGGATTCCTTAGCAAGGAAAGCAGGAGGGAGATAGAGATTAAAAAAAAATCCTCCATGCTAAGGAAGGAGGTGGTCCAGACCTGAGAAGTGTAGGACAGAAACTGCCAACATTGCCAACATGTAAGAGTCATGGATCCATCATGGCCCAGGAGGGCTGCAGGCCTCGGTTCTGGGTGGCTAGGATGGAATATAGATTTCAGTATGTTATACTTCAGGAATATCAGAGGGGAGAATGTGATAGCAACTTGAAGGATTGAAGTGGCCCAGTCATAGAGCTGATTAAGACATATTAAAATAGGAGGTGCTCTCTCTCTCTCTCTCTCCCTCTCTCTCTCTCCCTCTGTGTGTGTGTGTGTGTGTGTGTATGTGTGTGTGTGTGTGTGTGTGTGTGTGTGTGTGTGTGTGTGTGTGTC
>JANHMN010000011.1:42809267-42826137 GCA_030674055.1 Rhabdomys pumilio
ACACACACACACACACACACACACACACACACACACGTATGTGTGCAAAATATGATATAAATAATTTTATGTAATAAGAAATACTTTAAAAACAACAAAATAATTATAGCTGAGAACCAGCATAATTAACCTTAATTTCAATTTTATACTCCATGTTTCTTTTCAGTGGATTTTAGCCTCATAGAATTCACACAGAGTTTGAAAGTCACTGATACATATATATAAGTGCTATGATTTTGTTTTATACAAATATTCAGATGAATGACTTTTAAATCTCTATAATTTTACTTGCAGTTTTTATGGAGAGTAATGATTCATCACTCAATTTTCAGTCAAAATTTTAATGCATGTCACCATTATTCCTTCCCAGATCTCATAATGCATAGATCTAGTCTGAACCAGAAAAACTGGTTGTCAGAATCTAGTGTGTCCAGTAAAATAGCCTTTCTGCCAATAAGTACCTTAATTTACAAACTATATATGACTTAGAAATGTATCCCTTTTGATTTTCCTACTGAAATCAAGAAAGAACTGATTAAGAAATGATATATGTAGTGTATCAGTTTTTACTGAAAGTATAAATTAGAAAATTATCATTAGATATTATTGATGAATGTTAGAAAGCTAAAGTAAGCAATACATAGAACATAAACTCATTCTTTCTGTCTCTGTGTCTGTCTCTCTGGCTCTCTCTGTGTCATCTATCGGTCTCTGCCTCTGTCTGTCTCTGTTTGAGTCTATCTCTGTCTCCCCTCTTTCTGATGTCTCTTTCCAGCAACATCTATTGAGAATGATTATCAAGCTAGCTAGCTAGACTTTAGTATGGAGGTATTAAGAGAGTTAGAAATAGAAGGGCTTTGTTGAACTTGATGGCTAGTAAGCCTTTGTATTGTAAACTATTCATGGAGATAATTGTGGGCACCATGAGGCTAACCCTAACATTATTGCTCACAAAATTAGTTAGTATCTTTTAAAACCACACTTTGATTTTGAACTATATTGGAAAAATGCAATTTATATTTTTCATATGCAGTCTCCTAATTGTGTAATTTAAATAGCACAAATTAAATCTGAAAATTAATTTTCTCTTTGATCACAAAAGCTACTTTCTTGAAGTCATTTTTATTTATTTAAAATAATCACTGATTAATACAGAAATATTTCTTTTTTTCTACGTGCTAATTTGAGGAGTGGAAAGACAGTAGGGACCTGACAAATCTAACTTCACAGAACATACAGGGCATTTTATTTCTTTTAGCTGTGCATGTTCTAACTTTGCCTTAATTAGTGTGTGATTTGTTTTTATCCTGTCTTTTTGTCCTACAGAGACTAGATGAATTAGGAATTAGTCTTCCTAAGAATCTATTCATGTCAGAATCATCTTGGTTGTCTATGCAGTTCTGTTGTTATCCCTTCTTTCATGCCACAGTTTCCACATCTTCTCTGTGAGCATTCTCTCTTACATTCTTACATTCAAGCATTACCAGAATTACCATCAACTAAACCCCACAATCGACAGTGAAAATGTTTTTATCTTCACCTGATGATCAAAATCACAATACAACTACAACCTGCAGTCACCTAACCAAAATTCAGATATTCTGTATAATTGTCCTTTAAAAAGTTAATAACTCATCAATGGAAAAGTGGTTTTTTTATCATGTAATATAAAATTTATAAAAATTAGTTTAATATCATTCATAATTATTAGATATCTTTAAGATTTATTTAATTAATTAATTATTTTAAACTCTAAATTTTATTCCCCTCATGGTCCACCCTGTGATTGTTTCACATCCCATACCTTCTCCTCACCTCCTTGTCTCCATGAGGATGTCCCCACCTCCTACCCCAGCTGACCTCTAAACTTCCTGTGACCTCCATTCTCTTGTAGGTTAGGTGCATCTTCTCTGAATAAATCCCAGAACTGGCAGTCCTCTGCTGTATATGTGTTGGGTGCCTCATATCAGCTGGTATATGCTGCTTGGTTGGTGGTCCAGTGTTTGAGAGATTCCAGGGGTCCAGGTTAATTGAGATTGCTGGTCCTCCTACAGGGTCACCCTCCTCCTCAGCTTCTTCCATTTTTTCCCCAATTCTACCCTAGGGGTCAGTAGTTTCTGTTCATTGGTTGAGTGCAAATATCTGCATCTGATTCTTTCAGTTGTTTGTTGGGTCTTTTGGAGAGCAGTCATGTTAGGTCCCTTTGTGTGTGTACTCCATAGCCTCAGTAATAGTGTCAGGCCTCGGGGCCTCCCCTTGAGCTGGGAATATACTAGATCATATAGCTGAGCTTTATTTTTAAAATATGATAGTTGTAATCTAGATACATTTTGATTAGGTAATGTCTACTTGTACAATCACAAAAATATGTCATTTATTTAGTATCTCCATATTTTTGTTGGTTGCTCTTATGTCAACAACACATAAGTGAGTTTTCTGAGATGAGGGGACCTCAATTCAGATGAAGTTTAATAAGATCTGGCAACATAAGGCATTTTCTTATTTAGTGATTGAGAGGGGAAGGCCCAGACCACTGTGAATGATCTCTGTGCTGGTAGTACTGAGTTCTATAAGAAAGCAGACTGAACAAGTCAGAGGAAGCAAGCTAGTAGAAGCAAGCCATTAAACTGCATCCCTTGACATCTTCTGTGTCAGCTCCTGCCTGTAAGTCTCGCCCTGTTTGATTTCCTGTCCTGACTTCTATCAGTGATGGTGATGAACAGCAATAGTGGAGTGTAATACAAATAAACCTTTTCCTCTCCAACTTGTTTTTTGATTATGGTGTATTATCACAGGAATAGAAGCCCCAAATAAGACAATATCATATATAAAGTAAGACCTGGATCTGTGGAACAGAAACACTATGATCATCGGAGAGCTGGTCTCATTTGAAACAATGATAACTAAGGAAGGCAAGATGGAAACAAGATGCCTCCATTGTTCTATCCAGTCATGGATCAATCGGAGTAAATTTAAGTGCAGATATGGAAGAAAGTCCGTGAGTTTTAGAGTAGACGAGAACATGCTCATGGTGACTGACTCCGGATCAAGTGTATAGAAACAAGATAAAAATTAAGTCACAAAACTTGAGAAAAGTGATGGGGTTTTTCCTGGTAAATCATCAGAAAGTCCTGAGAGTTAAAGGAACGTACAAGATTAACCTTTCTGGAATAGTATAAAGACTCTGAAACATCTCTATTCTGACAAGGATACTTTTATCCTCTTGCTAGTAACAGCCATTTTTTTAAATAAAGAGTGATTCAGTGGGAAATAGTCTTACTAGTCAAAAATATTTTGAACAATTATATAAATATTCAGAAATAGCACAATCACTAAGTAGTTCTGGTTTATCTACAACAAATTTTGCTTTTAGATATTTTATGAACCCTGACCCTGTTATATGAACAGCCGTATTCCATATACCTTCAACTGAAGCCCAATTCTAATTGTCAGATGATTGCTGCAGATAGCATTCTTTGCACTCTGATTCAACAGCTCTTTCTTCGATATATCACTAGCAGAATGTCTTTTGCTGCAATCTAACACCCTTATGGTTATGGTCCTCTGCCACCACTGTGACAGAATGAAAAAACAAACTGACCAATATCTTCTCTTTCTATGTGAATCTGACCTTTTTAAAGAAAGAGTTCTATAAATATCCTTAATCTACAACTTAAGCATATTTATTTAAATCAATGTGTTTCAAACAAGATATGCCAAATGGATAATGTATCTTCAGTTAGCTATGGGGTTCCAAAATATTTTTGTTAGTTTTCATTTTCAGATGAAATCATATCCCTGCAGCTTTATTGATATGAAATACAAAACAAATTTCTAGTTATTAGATAAAATAATGAAGGTGGCTTGATCAAGGATATTCAATCTAACCTACCTTCTCTATATTATTATACTTTTATAGCAAATATAAAATGTCAGTTTTATCCACTTGCATGCCTGCCTCCCATCATGATGCACTCTCATCCCTGTGGAACAATATACCCAGACAGAGTCTTCCTTCAGCACGTTTCTGGATATGGTGTTTTTCACAGCAACAGAAAATAACTCATGAAGATGACTGGCTTCCATCTCCTACTAGACACCCCTTAAATCATCTGGGAAGAGAGCCTCAATGAGAAACACTCTACAGAAGGTTCATCTGTCTCCTGTCTGTGGTGACAGGATGTTCCAATTAAGTTAGCTGCCATAAGAAACATATCACAGTGTGAGGTCCTCTTTTCCTAGTGAGGGATTCTTTATTTTTTTCCCATTGGATATTTTCTTTATTTACATTTCAGATGTTATCCCCTTTCCAGTCCACTGCCCCCTCAAATCCCTATTCCATACCCCTCCCCCTGCTTTCTGTGATGGTATTCCCCCACCCAACCCACCCACTCCGACTTCCCCACCCTGGTATTCCCCTACACTGGGCAATCAAGCCTTCACAGGACCAAGAGCCACTCCTCCCACTGATGCCCAACAAGGCCATCCTCTGCTACATATGTATCTGGAGCCATGGGTCCCTCATGTGTACTCTTTGGTTGGTGGTTTAGTCCCTGGGAGCTCTGGGAGGTCTGGTTGGTTGATATTGTTGCTCTTCCTATGGGGTTGCAAAGCCCCTTCAAGTCCTTCAGTCCTTTCTCTGACTCCTCTCTATTGGGGACCCCATACTCAGACCAATGGTTGGCTGTGAGCATCCACCTCTGTATTTGTCAGGCTGTGGCAGAGTCTCTCAGGAGTCATATATCAGGCTCCTGTCAGCATGCACTTCTTGGCATCCACAATAGTGTCTGGGTTAGGTGACTGTATAAGGCATGGATCACCAGGTGGGACAGTCTCTTTATGGCCTTTTCCTCAGTCTCTGCTCCACTAGTGAGGGACTCTTGAACTGCTTAAGAGTAGAGAAACTGATCTTAGCACAGTCGAGCAAATGAGAGGATGCCTGCATCTGTTTTCTTCCACTTTAACTAGGGGTATAATGTGAGTAGCAGTTTGAAGTTTCTGCCTTGACTTCTATGCAATTTCTAAGCATTAATAGCTTTCCTTTTGGTAGAAAAACAAAAATAAACAAACCAAAAAAGCCAGATGATGTGTTTGAATACAGCAAGGAAAACCCTTATATGGACTCTCAGAAGTTAATCAAGAGTTATGCTATCAAATTGAGCTTCTAAATTGTTTATTTGAAATGTATGTATAATAGAGTCTCATATTAAAAATGTCTGCATAAAACAAAGTTCAATTTTATATTTCAGAATCAAATATATATATATATATATATATATATATATATATATATATGACAAATTAATGCTCCTGATTTTGTTTTTAGAGAAATCTTCTTTATATTGAAATTGGATTTATTAAGATGACCAAAGATGTTTCTAAAAAAAAAGTAAAGTGATCTGTGCTATGCTGCGACAAACTCTTAAAACTCCTGATGTTCAATATGAGATGTAATAAATTAATCACTAGGGAAAATTAGCACAAAGTTTAAATTTAATATATATTTTAATGGTAGTGTAATTGTTGTAAGACTGTAGTTAAAATGTACTACTAAGGAAAATATGAATGAGAGGTTGGGGAACCTGAACTAATAGATATAATCTTTCAGATAGATATAATGTTTATTTGTTTCTGTCATCAAAAATGTCATCTGTAACTCTTGTCTTCTCACAGTGAATATAAATAAATAATAGGGAAAGATAAGAAAATGCTGACTCTTGGTTTACTAAATGCAATCTTGTTTCTTGCACGTGTAAACTTTGTTAATTCATCCTGAAGCCAGGGATAGAGATCATCATTTTCTGTATGAGACTGATATAGCACCTCTATCTCTGATACACTTTGATTAAAAGTTATTGCAATCTTCCTACTGTGGAAATATACAAGAGAAACAGTTGAAGGTGGAAGAGACCTGTGTATACCCGTGTCCAGAACAGCTGTATTCACCACACCCAAGATATGGAAACCATCAATGTGTCCAACACCAAATAGATGGACTTATGGTGTGAATGCAGAATTGGAAGTTATTCAGCTCTACAAAATCAGGAAATTCCATTGAATTTAGCAACATGAATGAACTTAAGGATGCTACTTCATACGCTATAAACCAGGCAGCTAAAAACAAAATGATCTGACTGATAGAATTTTAAAATGTCATACTCTAGAATGTAAGGAGCAGGAAGGTGATAACAGACTAGATACCGAGAACAGAGAATGAATAAATACTGACCAATGAGTACAAGGTTACCATTAGAAGAAACAAAGAATTGTCTGACATATATACTGTATAACATCTTGATCATCTACTTCACAAAGGCAGTACTGACAGGATGTTGTGAGATATGTATTTTTTTTTAAAGAGAAAGATATGAGGTGGGAGAGCTACAGCATGGGGGACAAGGATTATTTCTGGGAGAAATGGGATCATTATGATTGTAATACATTATACAGACATGAAAATCTCCAGGAATAAATTAAATATACTTTTAAAAATAACAGTATACATTTTGAGTAGCTAAGAGAGATTTCAAAATATATTCACTACAAAAAAAGGCAAATATTTAAGGTAAATTATATGCTAATTTCACTGATTAGATTACTCATGATGTTTACATGTTGGAAAATATTACACATGGTATCTATGTAATTTAAGCCAATAATATATTTTTGGACTAAAAATAAAACATAAAAGACTTTCTGAGTTGACATATTTAAGTACAAGATCTCAGGAATGGAAGGGTGCTTCTTGCCTAAATCCTCTCATCCTTTTCTGGAAAATCTCAGAATAGATGAGAAGCTGCCTCTTACTGGAGAATGGGAACAAGGCAGATATTTCTCTCCTGGCTTCTTGGGAGCTGTAACAAAGGTATACATACTCACTAGAATGTTCTGGCCTAGCACTTTTAACCTGGAGTGAATGACAGTTAAAGCTTTGGACAGAACTAATTTCAGTGGTGGTGTTAAAACTAGAGCTGCAGCCAATGCTTCTAAAGAAGACATGATCCTCTTCGGGTGTCATGGTGGCACTACTTAACAGAACATGCACATCTCTTTTGACTTCAAACTTTGGGACAATGAGTCATAGACTTTTACTAAAACCAAAAGCATCTAGGAAATTCAATCCTGCTCTCATGTGGTGGGGTTTGGATGACAGGTGTCATTCCACACTCTTCTGCATTTGATTTCTTGACTGCTAGTAATTGAAGCTTTTGGGGAAGACATAGAATGCATAGCCTTGCTGGAGGAGGTCTGTCACTGAGAGTTTACAAACTTTAAAACCTCTCATTATAGCAAACACATTCTCTATGCTTCCTGTATCTGGATCAAGATATGAGCTGTCACCTCTCAGCTTCTATGTCAAATAGTCATGTATATTCGTTCCATGCTTCCCAGGTGGTCATGATGGACTGTATCCCTCTGGAATTTTAAGCCCCAAATAGACTCCTCCTTCTTTCCTTCCTTCCTTCCTTCCTTCCTTCCTTCCTTCCTTCCTTCCTTCCTTCCCTCCTTTCTTCCTTCCTTTCTTCCTCCCTTCCTCCCTTCCTTCCTTCCTTCCTTCTTTCCTTCCTTTCTTCCTAACACCTTGCCCATGGTGTTTTGTCATAGCAATTGAAAAGTAACTAAATCATCTATGGTATGTTTACAAATGAGAAAAATGCATGAAAGTATAAATTATTTCATTAGTTTTTGTTTATACTGTAGAAGTTTTATGGTTTCTTTAAATTAAAATGGATATTGAAACCTAAGGCCTTTTGCATGGCAGGCAAATATTTTCTCATTTGTATATATACCAGCTCATGCCTGTTTTCTCCTCAGTTAAGTGAAATCAAGAGCAAAGGCAGTAGAGCTCTGTCTTTTCTCTTTATCATTCACTTGAACATCTTTATCAAATTCATTTCTGTCCTATTTCAGACTCTGCTTAAAACTGAATTTGCATCTGTGCTTGAGTTAATATTTTCTTACCAACCTATATATTTATTGTTCATTCATCCATATAAACAGAGGATGTCAAGTCTACAAGGAGAATATAAACCAAGTTTTAAACCCTTGCACAGAACTTGGATAGAAAGCAATTTAAATTACTGGTATTCTTTCCATCATTTTTCTGTCTTATTTTCAACTCAGTTAACTAAAAGTTTGTTGTTTTACATACAGTGATAAGTCCAATAAAATAATAAATTCAGGCTCCAAAATAACCGAGTCACTTTAAACATCTTGAAAGAATAATTTTGACTCTTGACACATGTTTTCAGCAGGCAAAAGTGAAGGACACTCTGCGATTATGTTAAGTCAAGAGTGGAAAGGGAAGGGAACAATTCTGAACAAGTCACTTAGAGATGCATATGGATCATCAGCAACTGAGTATGTACTTTTTTCTAAGAAAAGACAATTAGGTTAACTTTTTACCAGAGAGACAAACTGAAGAAGTAATCCTTGCCTCTCAAGAATATACCAAAAGGTTTTCACTGTTCAGGATCAGACATGTTGTAATAGTTGATCTTGGTATACTTGGGTTCCAAACATGAGAAATAGTGGAAGCTGATGAGTTAGGTCTCATTGCTTAACTTAAAACCAGATCACTTAAAGTTCGATATAATTTTTTTTAACATTCATCTGCTCTTCCAGTGCTAATTGTTATTGCTCCATTTTAAATCACTATAACCTACTGCCTGAATGATGGAGATCATACCCTACACCAGTGTTCTCAATGTTTGTTCAGGTCCAAGGATCCTTTCACAGGGGTCACCTAAAAATCCTTGGAAAGCACAGATATTTAGATTATGATTAATAACAGTTAAAAATTATACTTATGATATAGTAACAAAAATAATTTTATAGTTGGTGGTCACCAAAACATGAGGAACTTTATTAAGGTTTGCAAGACTAGGAAGGTTGAGATCCACTTCCCTAAGTGGTTATCAGTCCCTGCTTCCATACAAAGACTGTTCCTTAAAGGGACAAAGTAGTTACTATATAAAGCAGCTGAAAAATTTAGTGCCTTATCTCCCTAAAATATGTTAATACACTTATTGCATATGGCCACAAATGTCTAGCAGTGACCACATCAACAACAACATATATATAAGGACAGACCAAAGACACTTTAATCACGGATTCTCAGAAATCTCCGCTTTGTCATTCTTTGTCTATCACTTTCATCCTTAATAACAACCATGGTTTCATCATTTTATTCACCATTAGAGAGACGACTCTAAGATTATAATTACAGCACCTATGTATATATGTATGCATGCATCTATCTATGTATTTGTGTGTTTATCCATTTACTTCCTTATCATCTATTGATCTATCTATAATCAGAAACAGCTTGCTTTCTAACCAACATTAATAGTATTTCAGTAAGACTCCATAGTTTTCTCTCAGAATACCCTAAGCTTTAAATGGACACATGAGACAATTTTACAGTAAGACATTCAATGTGTACTTTTAAAATGAATGGATAAAATATTTTTCCTACAAGGCAAGCCACCGGACTGTGGAGTAATGCTGGTGAACACAAAGTGACTTCTCTAGCACCCTGTCCAAGTGGAAGACCATCAGCTAAGTGAACTTGCATATTCTCAGTCACATAGTATTAAATATCTACCCACAGATAACGCATAATTAAAACAGGAAGCATGGTAAGTGATGCAGTTAAGTTTAAAGGATAAAAATTAGTATCATCTGTATATAAACAAGGATTCATTTAAGAAAACGTCTTCCAAAATCAAAATATATTACTAGCAGATTAGTATCTGAAGTTTTATTTCTTATTGGAGATAAAACAACAACAACAACAAACCAGCATGTATGATTGGCAATCCTATGATCAAATTGCATACATTTCAAATATTAAATTATTAGAATATCTAATACAAAACAGGCAAATATTTTTTAAATTTAATTTAATTTTTATTTTTACTTATTCTCTGTACATCCCCCTCATTGCCCCCTGACCAGTCACTCTCTTCACATAATCCTTCCCCCATTGCCCCTAACTCTTCTCCTCTGATGGGGGCAGGGGACCCTGGATATCCTCCCACCTTGGCATTTCAAGTTTCTATGAAGCTAGGTGTTTCCTCTCCCACTGAGGCCAGACAAGGCAGCCCAGTTAGAAGAATATATCCTACAGTAAGGTAACATTTGGGGATAGCCCCCATTCCTGTTGTTCAGTACCCACTTGAAGACCATTCTGCACATCCTTTACATATGAGTTCGGAGGCCTAGGTCCAGCCTATGTATGCTCTTTCGTTGGTGGTTCAGACTCTGAAAGCCCCAAGGGTCCAGGATAGTTGATTCTGTTGGTCTTCCTGTAGAGTTCCCATCTCATCCAGGGTCCATAATTCTTTCTCCTATTCTTCCATAAGAGTCTACAAGCTCAACCCACTGTTTGGTTGTGGGTGTCTGTATCTGTCTGAGTTAGCTGCTGAGTAGAGCCTCTCTGGGAATAACAGCCTACATGCAAACCTTTTTTGGTAAATATATATTATCTGTCTGTCTGAGTATCTGTCTGAGTCAGCTGCTGAGTGGAGCCTCTCAGGGGATAAGATGCTACAGGCAAACCTTTATTGTTAAATATATATTAAAATTTTAGAGAAATCACACTTATTTCTTACTAGTATTTTAATTAAATATTCTCAAATCAAAGTAAATTATTACTGACTTTTTATTTTGTTTTAATTTAAAGCATTTTATTGTGTTTTCAAAGCACAGTAAACAAAAAGCATTTACCTGAAATTGTTCCATAATCATTTTCAATTAGTAAAAATATTTTATCACAGTATATAGGAATCAAAATAATACTATGGGGGAAACAAAGCCTGTGATGATTTGCTTTTAATTTTCAACTTGACATAATCTAAAATAACATCAGAGAAGGGCCTCAAAGACATCTGTGGGATTATCTTGATTATAGTAACTAAGGAAAACAGATCTGCTCTGACTGAGGGCGTCACCCATATTACTATTTCATTGACTGGGGCCTGGACCAAAGGAACAGAAGAAAGCTAGCTGAGCTACAGTAGGATGCGTAGTTTGCCCCTGCTCTGACTGCAGATGTAATCTGAATGTCTCCCAGTCTGTTACAGCTGACTGCTCTGCCATCATGGAAAGTGACCTAGAACTGGGACATGAGTACATCTTTCCTCCCTCAGGTTGGTTTTGTTAAGGTATTTTATTACAGCCATGGAAAATGATAACTAAGACTTATATTGGTAAGGAGAAGTGGGGTCATTGCTGTAATAAACCCGATCATGTGACCTTTAAGCCTTTGGCCCTGTTCTGCAGAAGAAACATAAAAGAGTTTGTAACTTTGAACTGGAAAAGCTGGTAACTTCATTGTCAGAGCTTAATTGGCCAGCCCTGGGAGACATTGAAAGATGGCAGTGCTGAGAAAAACAGACAGTATGGGTCTGAGATAATGAGGTTTCAGAGGTGGGAATAAGGACGTTCTAGGAAGCTGGGCGATGGTCTATTTATATGACATTTTACCAAGAGTTCCACCACATTCCTCCTGTGTCTAGATTACATAACTGAGGTTAGAATGAATGGTAATGGACCAGTTTATTTGGTAGAATAAGGTAAAGCTTAACCTGCAATGCAGATTCGAGAATATTGAAGACGCCAGCATATTTTTCAGGGAGGGCTATAGACAATCTCCATCTGCAGGAGGTTGAACTGGATGACTGGGCGCAATTCAAACTGTTAAAAGCCTGACTGATTTTGTCATAAGCCCCAGATACCTGACATGAAACTACAGAATTTTGTGTTTCCTATGCCGGAACTGGGTTTAGGTTTGAGCTGATTGCTCCTAACTGTTTCATGATCCTTTAATCCTGGAATATGAATGCTTACTTTGTGCATTTACACCCAACCAATGGACAGAAGCCAGGGACCCCTGTGGTTGAATTAGGGAAAGGCTAGAAGAAGCTGAGGAGGAGGGCAACCCCATAGGAAGACCAGTAGTCTCAACTAACCTGGACCTCTGAGATCTCTCAGCCACTGAGCCACCAACCAGGCAGCATACATGAGATGGTGAGGCCCCACACCACATATACAGCAGAGGACTGACAGAGTTTAGATTCAGTCAGAGAAGAAGCATCTAACCCTCAGAGGCTTGAGGCCCCAGGGAGTGGGAAAGTCTGGGTGGATGGGGGATGGGTGGGGACATCCTCGTTGGGGCTGGAGGAATGGAATGAGGAACAGTCAGAGGGTGCACTGAGAGGGGAATAATGACTGGACTGTAAAAAAAGATTAAAGAATAATAATAAAAATAGAATCAGAATATTTAAAGATTATGAGAACTTTTATAGTCAGACTATATATTACCCTATGATATAAATATGAGACTCTGACGATACAGAGTAGATGGTTATAGCTTAAAGTGATGTACTTGTATGTCAAGATGAGAAGGAATAGAGTTAAGTTGGTAGGTTTTAATTGTCCACTTGATACAATAAAGAATCACCTGAAAAGATAATCTTAATGAGGAACTGTCTGGATTAAGTTTGCATATAGACATCCTATGAGAGGTTTTCTAGTAGAATTAGTTGAAGTGGGAAGGCCCGCCCTGAATAAGACAGCACCATTTTATAGGCTGGGCCGTGGAGTGAATGAAAGGAGAAAGTGAGGTAGCGTTAGGAGGGATCCATTAATCAACTGCTGTGTTCTCTCTACTGTGGATGTCATCTGACATGTTTGTTGGTTCCTTAGGCTTCTCCTAGTCTGACTTCTTTACTCCAATTGATTGTTTCCTAGAACTGTGAATGGAAGAAACATTTTTTTTTCCCATTTAGTTGCTACTGGTAGGATATTTCATCAAAGAAACAAGGAAGAAAGATAAAGATAAAAGTTGAGTAAAAGTTAATCTGGGAAGCCTTGCATCATTTTTACCTCCCTCCAAATCCTTCTGTCCCATCCAGACCCCTCTAGAGGTGAGCTAGACCTTTCCTCCATATGTATTTCTTTAAATTGCCTTTTCTATCTTTTAATGTTACTTTTTATTGTTAGACGGAGTCTCATGTATTCTCATGTTTGCAGTCTACAAACAGTCTGTGCATCCAAGGATGACTTTAAAGGTTTTAAAGGATCTCAATGTCAAAGTTTGACATTGAACTTCTCTTGACTTGGTAAGTGTGTATCACCACACCCAGATTCACTTTTCTCTCTTTTTGAAAAATGCTTCAAGGTTGTCTCTTCTTCATTATAAACCATGTTTCCCAGATACAATCCTCTCCGAATAAATAGACTCTGTATATACTAATCTATAGTCAATTAAAAAATATATGTATATTCATATGATTACTAGTGAGTAATTAACATACTGAATTTCAATTATCAGTTTTTTTTCCTCCTCTGTGTTTGTGAAGCATTCCTTTCAGTTAGAGAAACCTTTTCATTTGTTAGGATACACCTTTAATACTCAGGGAATATCTATATCTTCTGTGAGAGAGCAACTGTGAATAGTCTCATCAACTTCCTGACCAATATATCAATTATTTTCATTTTTTATTCACATCCTTTTGCAAAAATTATATAGCTACGCAATATCTTCTTATATTCTCTTCTCCTATCAGATGATGTAGTGGTTTGATTTAGAATGGTTCTTTTAAGTTCATGTATTTACATGGTCAGTCCCCACTTGATGAATTGTTTAGGAGGTGTGTTCTTATTGAAGGAAGTGTGTCCTTGTTGGAGGAAGTGTGTCCCTGTTGGAGGAAGTGTGACCTTGTTGGAAGAAGTATGTCCTTGATGGAATAAGTGCATCTTTTTTGGAGGAAGTATGTCCTTGTCGGAGGAAGTGTGTTCTTCTTGATGGAAGTGTGTCTGTGTTAGAAGAAGCATGACCTTTTTGAAGAAGTAATGCCTTATTGGAAGAAGTATGTCCCTGGGGGTTGGGTTTAAACTTTCCAAAGCTCATATCAGGCCCAATACAATCTCTCTCTCTCTCTCTCTCTCTCTCTCTCTCTCTCTCTCTCTCTCTCCTCTTCTCTCCTCCCTCCTTCCCTTCCTCCCTCCTTTCCTCCCTCTCTGTTTCCTGCATATCAGGATGTAAAGCTCTTGCTTTCTGCTCTAGTCTGTCTGTCTGTCTTCTGACAAGATAATCATTTACTAGCCCTCTGAAACTTTAAGCAAGCTCCCAGTTAGTTGCTTTCCTTTAAAGCTTGCCTTGTTCATGGTGCTTGCTCACAGCAATGCAACTGTAACTAAGACAGATGGTCTTTAAATCTCTTAACTTTTCTGTGTCTCACTTCCTTCATTTACAAAATGAGATGTGATAATGGCTCTGGCTAAGACTATACTTTCAGAGATTACTCTTACAGTTCAATAATGTTGCTACCACCTCAGGTTGAAAAGGTAATGAGTGTGTGTAATCCAGGTACAACAATTGACTTCCGTGTCTCCTTCCATTTTATCTCATTTACCTTCATAACCAAGACAGTGCATTACCTTGGTAGCACAGAAGGGGGCCCATTGTCAGTGGCTGCAGCTGAGCTAGCCTGAGTACATGTCATAGCAACTCTTCCATTCTGCCTACCCTTCAGTCTTCAGTTCTTTTTTTCCCCTTTTTGTCTGAATGGCTCCCTGTTTAATGCTAACATGAATCACAGTTTCTGGAATTCAATTAATGTTTGTTCAGTAAATGCCGAATGAATGATTAAATGTCTTGATCGACAGTGTGTGAAGATGTTCCAGCACAGCTCTGAAACCAAATGAACTAATACAATTGTGCCGTATTTTGCAATGTTCAAAACATTTTGACAAACAATATTTCATTGCTACTACAACCCTGTAAAATAGAGCCTCCAAGGATTGTCAGTATCTTACCAACTTGCAAACTGTGGCTTGAAGATTTAAAATATTTGCTCAAGGCCACATAGAAAAAAATGTCAGCCAGCTAACTTAATTAATCCTCCTGGTGCCTTCCTAAGAACCACGTATATTACTTCTTTAAGCTTGTTTCCCTCATGATTTCAGTGAATTAGACCATTCTGGTTGAATATTAATGGCCTAAACTATTTGTTCTTAAGCATTATTCACATATTGCTACCATCACTTGAAAAGAGTAATTTCGAGAAATAAAGGAGAGAAAAAAATACACAGTAATAAGATATATGGATAAAATCCCAGAGAAGAAAGCTACACAATAGTAAGAAAATGGTACCAGGACAAGGCAAAAGAGTCATACACACATCTGCTCCCACCACTGGGAGTCTCTCAAAATCACCAAGGTAATAACCACAGTATAGATGTAGAAGAGCCAGAAGAACTGGTACAGAGCTATTAAAAATGAATATTCTAAATCATATCTAATCCACACTAAATCCAATTATTTGAAACCTGTCTTGTAGATCTGTTATTGGAAACCATCCTATAATAATTTATATATATATATATATATAATATATATATTATATATATACATTATATATATATATATTTAAATTAATTATTTATATATTAGTTACTGTGAAATATCTAAATTGAAAGAATTAAAAGAAGTCTACCAAAGTATTTGACATTCAGTGAATACTTCTTACTATTGCTCCTTAATCAAGATGGATTATTCAGTATTTAACAGTTTTAATATATCCAGAAATTGTTATAAATATGACCAATTGAGAAAAATATATATGCTAAATGGCCTTTCCACTATAAAATAAAATGCAATCCACAAATAACATGGTATTAAAGGTACAATATTGCTTAAAATTATAACTACTGACTTTGGCTTTCCTTAAAACCTCAAATTTATATAATTCAGAAAAAAACTAAATTTTGATAAAGATTTTTTCTAAATAATTTGGTTTTTATAAGATAGATCACTAATATTTTTAAGTGTATGAGTTTTAAAATTATTTTTAAATACCAACAGAATTTACAGTAAGACATTAAAGTAATTTAATTTCTTTGTATTTTGTAAATTCTAGCAGTTGTATGAAATTTCCTTTTTCACCTAGTACTTAAAAGTATTTTTCCTTTTATTCCTTTTGGTTACTAATTTGCTTGATTAACTACTATGCAAATCATTGTTGATGAGAACTGCATTAGCAAAATAAGTAGAGAATTTCTGATTTTACTTAAAATAAGATAAAGTGGTGGCATAAAATCAATACATATAGTCAGAAATCATTCGGCTTTTTATTTTCTTTTCCTAGTCATTCAAACCCTCCCTCGTTGATGTGTTTTCACAAGTATAAGGAAAGAGAGGCTGCTGAGCACAAAAGATGCTGGCGGGTTTCAATGAATCTCTCTCTGTAAGTACAAAGAACAGCTACTACCCAGCATCTGTGCCAGCTTACCTTGCAAGTGATTTTCCCTGCATAGCAGACGTAAGCAGTTTATATTTCAAAGTTTTGATATAAAAACATGAAATACATTAGAAAAACACAGTCTTATAGTTATAGTTCTTTTCATGACATTGTTAACGCCAAGTACTTATGTGAATCACTGTGATCTACTAAGGGAAGAAGGTACATTGTAGACAAAGTAACCCAGGCTATGCTGGCCTCTTCCATCTCTCCTCTAACCCTTACCTCTGCAAAGGCATCAAAACCAGTAATAGGAAAGCTAGGAAAACCATGTCAACTACTTTCAAGTTAGAGGTGTAAATCATTAACTTCAACTTAAGTACAAAATTTGCTTGGAAATCGCTCCCACTTCCTGTATACACACTGGATACTCAATAAAGATTTAAGTCCTCAAATCAGAATGTTGTAATAATAAAATGACAAGCATTAGAGATTACTTTTAGTCACATGAGGTTGGAAGCCACTTTGTCTATTGTAATGCTTTGCATGATACATAGATTTTGTGTGTTTTCATGTGTGTGTGTGTGTGTGTGTGTGTGTGTGTGTGTGTGTGTGTGTGT
>JANHMN010000011.1:42826147-42895079 GCA_030674055.1 Rhabdomys pumilio
GTGTGTGTGTGTGTGTGTGTGTGTGTGTGTGTGTGTGTGTGTGTGTGCTTATACACATACATGCATGTAGATGCCAGGACCTATGCTGTGTCTTTTTTTCAGTCACTCTTCCACCTTGTCTTTCTGGTCTCTCAGCTGAACCTGAATCTTGATGATTCTGCTGGGATTGCCTTGCCAACGAGCAACAAGAATTCTCTTCTCTCAATACTCAAGTTATAAAGATGTCTTCACAGCTAGCTTTATACATTGGTGCTGGTGATCCGAACTCATGTGCTCATATTTGTGCTTCAAGCACCAACTGGTTTGTACTCACAGCTCCTATACACACTGTTCTGAGAAGAAAGTCTCTTTGGTTATTGAATGCAAAACGCTTAAAATTATCAATAGTTCCAAAGAGCAGAATAGCTACCAAGGACCATATCTATTCCTGTCTACAAATGGAAGAGGAACACACCCTTCCAGTTATTCAAGGTTAATTGTTCTGCAATGACAGCATCACACAAGGTTGTGAATACACATATTTAATTGGAACTAAACTGTCAGGGGTTCAAATCCTGACTATTTTGGCATTATGTCTCCACATGTTTATGTTTGTTTTGTTTTTTCTGTTTTAATTTATGAGTACACTGTAGTTCTCTTCAGACACACAAGAAGAGGGCATTGGCTCCCATTACAGATGGTTGTGAACCACCATATGGTTACTGGGTATTGAATTCAGGACCTCTGGAAGAGCAGTCAGTACCCTTAACCACTGAGTCATCTCTCCAAACCTGTGTTTATATATTTTTATGCTCCTTTACTTTATATGTTAGACAGCATTACCATATTTAATTGTACCCCCTTTTCTCTATAATATGTGGAGGTTTATATCCTTTGCTGCACATAAAACTAATGTTTCCTAATCCCTAACAGTTAAAAATTCTAAGATCCCATAACTTTTATAAAATTTTCTAAATATTCTTGAGAAATGACATTGTCAATCCTGCAAAAAAAAAAAGTGTGGCCTTGGTCAGCAAGCCACACATGCCCTCTTCTACAACATGACAAACACAAGCTGGGATCATTCCCAACCTCTAGATAGAAATGGTGAGTACAACCAATATGCAGAGCTTGCTAATGAGATCATACAGAGATCTGTTTTCTGACCCAATTTCTTTGACCTCTGTAGATTTCCTGGGAGGTTGTTATCACATTAGGTAGATGCATGCTACTTTCTTTAGAGGAATTAGGAATACTGGACCAGATGAAACCAAAATTCCAGGCCCAGCAGTGGTTCTGAGTTCCCAAGCAGGACAAAACCTACTCCTTATAATGCCCCAGTGTAGAGGCATGCTGGAGTGGTAGGGCAGGAGAGGGTGGGTTTTAGGGGGAGCACCCTCATAGAGGCAAATGAGAGGGAGGACAGGGCAGATATGGGATGAGGGGTTGTGTAGGGGTAACCTGGAAGTGGGAGATCATTTGAGATGTAAATGAATGGAATGATTAATAATAAAAAAAAGAAAAGCAAATAAATAAAAAATTAAAAAATATCACTAAGCTATAGTTGTGATATCCTTGGGGATCTTCCTGGAGGTGGGGGCTACAAGAGTGTAATATAATACTGAGGCTTTGATGATCAAGATGGTGAGGATAGGAGATAAAAGTACAGGGGCCCTACCCAAAAATTCCTGTCTCAAATATGGCAATCCTAACCATCCTTTTAATACAGTCTCCTTGGCTACTCTCCATCAGACTCATGCTGTTACAAGCCTTGTTTCATTATTCTCTCTACTCTCATAATCATTTTAATAACAACACAAATTTCTCCAACTACTCTATGAAGAAAAGCTTGTTCACTTTTATTGAAGTAGAAAACATCATTCAAGAAATTATTTCAGACAAATGAAGTCGTCTCTCTGAATATCCCCCCCTCATTTCAGATTACTTAATTTGATTCCAAATCTTTCATTTTATAAATATGACTGCAACATAAAATGCTTATTTACAAGCAAATAAATCTTCAGTCTTTTTCTTGTTATTTTAAAAAACTAAATTCATAAAAGTGGGAAGTAATAAATTCAACTGTATGGATATTTTTCAACATTCTACTTGATTGTTTTCTAGACTATAACATCAAAATAAATGCTTGCCATCAGGGCAGATGCTGAGGCAAAGTATATTAACCAAAAGCCATAATAGATGGGGAAAAATGAACTAAAATGATAGGCAAAGGTTGCTAATCATTAAACACCAGAAGAGAACACATTACACATCAGAAATGTGCACTGCGGTGTAGCGCATTGGCATAATTATGCAAAAGAGAAGCTTTGGGTCCAATCTCCTGCAAGGGAGACAAAAGCCTTGGAAACTTTACTGAAGAGAAGACCAATACAGATCACTCTGTAAGACTGTAATGTGCCCCAGCATAAAGATTCTTGAGTAATGATGTCTAGCAAATGACACTCACTTTTCTGTGGGAAATTATCTTAAATTCCTATTGAGATTCTCAAAACCTCTTTCAGCTAACTATGTTGGGGCATTTTTCTCTCCCAGACAGCTTACTCAGAGCTGGACAGCATTATGAGGACAAGGAGACACAGAACTCCCAGTTGGCAGGTGTGGGTGAGGAATAGTGAGGTCTGTTATAGTCTGTGTCACCTTTTTTTCTTTTTAAAATGCAGAACATTGGCTTGAGAGCAGTATGTTATTACAGCAGAGAGTCATAAACACCTGCTTTTTTTCAGCCGTATTCTATGTAATTAAGCATTTTAATTGGGCTTAAGTCTACCTTTCTTCTTCTTTCCTACAAATATTAATCAAGCAGGTACCCATTCTTCTTCCTGGGCTGTCAGATAAGAAGATTTGAGTCGATTCAGATTTAAACAGTTAAGATGTAACCTCTCCTAAGACTAAGTTCCATTAGCTGTCCCTGACCTCTCATGAGGAGCTGATATTCACACATAGGCTACTGGTATTTGGAGATTGGCAAATGGGCATTTCCCTTTCTATTACCTCTTGGAAAATGTGTGCATAAATCTTCAGAAGCATATCTCAAAAGAAAAAAAGTGTTGAAGAGGTGAAACACACAGGAGAGTTTAAATCACTGTTGCTGGTCAGAGAATAATTCAAAAATAAAACAATCAACAACCAATTGAAGAGCATGTTGGAATGAATGTGAAGTGTATACCAAGTGTATTAAGAATTGGAACCTAAAGTCAGATATTATTTAATCATTTCAATTTAAGAACAGAGATGTAAAAATAAAATAGCCAAGTTGTATAAACTACACCTTTTTGCTTTGGACTAGAACACATTCAGAGTTTCATGGAACAATTGAGGACTAATGAGGCAAACCTCAAGAAAAAAAAGGAGAGAGTTGGAGAACCAGTCAATCAATGTCAAATATAGAGAGGAGGAAATTGACTGTCCTCTGCTTTGCAGGATCTACTTATGTTTCCTGGATTCGTTTGCTACATCATGAGTAGAACTTCTCACGGAGAAGATTTGTAAAGACTGGATCCTTGTCAGAAGGGAGGGCTGGGTCTGCAGTGGTGTGTGCATAAGAGTATACAGTAAGCATTTAAATTTAAAGTGTCAAAACTCTGAAAATTTTCAACTCAGTAAAGTCTGGTTATGTGAACAAACATAGAGGCATGCATATTCATCTGCCTTATTAAAATGCATATTGTTTTTCAGTTAATTATTTAAATCTATCAGGTATATGAAAATAATTTATAATAAATTTTATTATTTTAGAAAAAACTATAGTTTTATGGAAAAGGGAAAGATAGTATAATATTGGAAATGTTAGGAAATAAGGAGTATTCTTGTAATTTAAAAGCTAGATTAGGAGTTTTCAGTGCTTTTTGACATTCTAAATGTACAAATCTAAATGTCAGAAGCTAATCATGTGTAATCTGCAATTGATTTCTTCTGTTCAAAAATACCAACTTCTGGCAGCAAATTTTACTTCTACATTCTTCTAAAGGATAATTTTTCAAATACAAAATACAAAATCTATCAAATAGTAAGTTAACTTCTAAAAAATATTTAAAAATATATCTGCAAATCTTCTAAAGCACTGCTGAAAACTAAATGCTTAATAAAGTTAGGAAGGAGTAAGTAACCATGAAGCAGGAAAATAAGACATAAAACCAGGTGACAAGATTTTAAAGAAATGTTTGTTTCCTGCTTTGTTTTGAGGGAGAATCTCACTCTGTAACCAAGGCTTGGCAGTAAATTGCCTCCACTCTCAAAAGCCGGTTTACACATTTAAACAACCATCTCTGGTTTGAAGATACATTTTATCTGTGTGTGTGTGTGTGTGTGTGTGTGTGTGTGCATACAGATATCCTGCATGTGTGTTGATATCGAAATGACTTCCTTTATTGCTCTTTATAGTTTCTATTTCTTTCTTTTCTCCCTTAGTTTTCCTCCCTCCTTCCACCTAGACCTCTCTTCCTTCCTTCCTTCTTTCCTTCCTTCCTTCCATCTTTATTTTTTTCCCCCAAGAGACCCCATGGAACCTGGAGCTCTCTGACATGCAAGACTCATGGTCTTCTCATATTTGTTCCTAGCACTGGAGTTACAAATGTGTGCACCACAGACATAGACTACATGGATTCAGGGGACCTTACACATAAAGTGTTCACACTTGCTCAGAAAGCACTTTTTCATGCAGGTAACCCCCAGTGCTAAAGAGACATTTTATTAATACATTTTATATCATGAAAAACCATTCAGATACTGCTAATTTTGCAATCATATAAAGATAAGTAATCAACAGCTGGCTATACATGTAATTTGCTAAAATTTAAGAAACGTGTTTTGTATTCTACAGTCAGTCCTAGAATTAAATATAAAAGCTATGAAAAGTCAGATTTAAAAGTTTAATGAAATGCCAAATCATACTATGCAGTAATCAGCTCCATACTCAGGCTAAGCCATAGTACAATTTACATGGTAATGGCTCTACTTTCAATGTACGGTAAGGTTTAATTTTTAAATGATGACGAGATACTTCAAAGTTACTTAAAAATTGTGATCCTCATGAAAGTTCCAGCTTCATTATCGTATTTCAGGAATTGAAGTTAACATGTTCTGATCAATGAGTCACAGCCACATCCTATGCTTTACCAGAGCACTTTATTTGTGAAATTTATATCATAGCACTTCTTATGGCCTTTGCCGTATCTGTAGGGCACTGATGCCATGGACACCTCTTCGATTTTATGGCAATGATCTTAGAGTGAGGACAGATTGTATTCACATAGTCACAAGCTCATGCCCAATACATGGTCATTCCCAACTTATTAAATGGCTCCTTATTTTCATTGTTCTTGTATATTAACTTATGGATCTTTGAGAAGAGCACTTTTTATTTTTCTAAGGAGTCCTGACCTTCAGCACCACTAAATTCACATGCTTAGTTTTATAAAAGTTGATGCTTGCATGCGTTTATTGGGTAAATAGATTAATTTGATTTTCTGTGTATGAGTGCTTTTTCTCATTTTTGCCTTATGCATGCCTAGTGCCAGCAAAGGACAGGAGAGGATGTTAGATCCCCTGAAACTAAAGAAGAAGGTGATTTGTACCAATAGTGAGTGCAGGGAAGTGACCAGTCGTCCACTGCAAGAGCAGAAAGTTCTCTTAAACACTGAGTAATCTCTCTAGCCAGCATTAGCTGAATCTTAACCTCTCTGAAGTTGTGGACTTGTTTGGACCCAGCATCATGGAGAAGCATATCATCAATAGTGTATTTTAAGTTTGAATACATGCTTAATTTTGAAACTAGCAAAAATCTTACAATATATATGTGTGATTCTTAAAATGCAAGAACTGTTGTAACAAAATTGAGCATATTGCATATTGAAAGATTGTTATTCATTTCAATAAATAATTATTACAGACATCCACTACAAAAATATATGGAGAATTACAATATGCTTTGGTAGCAATTTTAAAGAAATAGTATGAGTTTCCTTTTAATAAGCCTATTAAAACTTGAAAACCCTAGCTCAAATTCTTAAATGTAAATTCACCATTTGAGCTAATAGGATCGTTGAAAATTCCAGAAAAAGTTGTATCCATAAATAGATTTTTAGACTAGTGAATGCTACAAATGTTCTCATATTTTTATCTTTTTTTACTAAACAAACTAGCAAAATGTTATTTTAATAACCTGAATGAACCACATTTTGCCAAATCTATAAAATGAAGTTATTTCAGAGCAATTGTTTAAGACAATAAGTTATCATCCCCTCAGTGCCTGTAGTTCCAGTGGAGTCATAAAAATCACAATAAAATTGGAGCATTCTAAATTTTACCTGTTTTTTAAAGCATAACTGGTAATTTGCTATACTGGTAGTATGCAGTGCCAAATGTTTGGGTTTGTTAAATAAAAATCAAGGTCTTTTTACAACTCGTCCTTCATTAACTGGAGCATATGAACTAGTCAAGGTTAAGTCAATTTTCTTTAGTATGCTGGTGTTCTAACATATTCACAGGTAGCACAGACTTTATTTTATGAGAAAACAAAGGGACTGTGTTGCGTACAGTCATGTTTTCATGTGGAATGTGCTACAATCAGGTTTGATTTTGTGCAATCAGATCTCCCAATTTGCTCAGCCTTACGTCCTTGTGCACAGTGGTGACTAATTATTTCAACGTGCAGATCACAACATAAATACTATATAAGTGCACTTTAATGTCAAAGAAATAGACCACAGAAGGGATTTGCGATAATGACTTTTAACTAAGGTTATTTTTCATTAATAGACAGTTATATTTTCAGAAACGAAGAGCTAAAGATTATAGTATTTTGTTCCACATGTCACATCAAGGAGAATACTTAGCCAGGAGGCTTACTTTCAGAGTCCCATGTGCCACACCAGGTCATACATTACTGTATCTTCAGTATTGAGAGGTTAATTTAGTAGAAATGCCAAGAGTCTAAGGTGTGTCTGAGCTACAAAGAAAGTCTGAGCTACTAGGTCATGCTGTGCTACAAAGAGAGCTATATCCAAACAAACAAATCAAACTAAAAGCTAAAAATATAGTGGCATATTCAGTATTGCTCACATCTCTGTTTTATTTGATATGTTTACTGAAGGGTGTTGTTTCTGCAGTTTTATTTTCATGTCTCTAAAACAATTTCAGTTATGCAAGATGTCAAGTCTTAGACAATTTTTATACTTAAAGTCTCTAATTATAGATCTAATTTACATAGGTTTTAGTTATACTTAAGTATTACAGTAGCATTAAAAAAACCTCATTCTCATCCAGTATAATTCAATATGATTCAACCTGGAAGTATAGATTTAATTTATTCTTGCATACATTTTACTTATTCTCATATAGTTATAATTTAGAACATTCTTAATTCTAACACAAGGTTTTTTTATTCTCTAGATTACAGTGAGCTTTATTAAATGGATAAAACTGCAAAAATCATCACTGGGATGTAATATTTTTATAAATATGAATTGGAAGTATTTTTATTCTAGATGTATATTCTAATTACCGTAGTATAATACATATCTATTTGTTCCTATGTCACAAAGATTATGCTTGATAGTATAGCATAGTCACACTAGAGAACACATAGTCCACATACTGTTATTAGCAAATGGACATATTCAGTTAATTATCCTTATTTAAACGAAGTACTTTTATCACATTCATTGGAAAATGCAAGAGCAAAAAAACAGAATAAGTTTTTTTATATTCTTACGACTGATTTTCCAAGTCCACATTATCTCATATTTCCAAGGATCCTAAAATGTGACATTAACACCTGACATATTTAATGGAATATAAGGAAGGACAATTATTTGCAAGTGTGCTCACCAAGTGCAGCTGAAGATCTCAGTGATGTACTCAGAGAGGAAATGACTATATTTTTTATATAATTCAACCCAGCACATGGACTGAAAGCATGAATCATCAGCCTAATTTTTTCTCCAATACAAAAAAAAAAAAACCACAACAAAACAACGTACCCAAAACCAAACAACAACAAAACATGTCTAATGTTATTTGAAAGTGGAATTTTATCTTTTCAAGATGAATTACAGTTTTAAGTAAATATTCTTTCATTTTGAACACACGAGAGTCAGTTTAATATTCCTTCAAAAAAAATCTCACTTCAATGTCAGTCTATAGAAAGTTATAAACTGGTGATATATTTATCTTTAATTTGAACAAACACTGTAAGTTTTTAAATTAATTTTGTGAGTTTTATAAGATTAAATAAAGCTTTTATACATCTATAAAATTAAGAATAGGAAATCTTAAGAAGGAATTTACAAACTACTGTTAGCATTTGATTATCTCCTTTATCACAGAATCTCTTTGCCATAAAAGAATTTTTGTAATTAAATAAGAACTGACTAAGGAAATATCACACTCCTTGTAATGAGAGTTCAGGAAACTATGCTTCGTGGTGGAGGCAATTCTGGTATCAGCACTTCATAGGCTCCTTGATAATTAAATGCTGAGTTTGTTGAATGATTTTCTCCCTTAATTTTTACACAAATTACACAAGAACAATAGGTTCACTTTTCAACAAAATGATACAGAATGCTGATTTTTATTTTGAGGCTTGAACACAAACCACTATGTGTATACATGTCATAAGATATATACGGCATATTACAAACATGTTTTTAAACTACTTTCCAGATTAGTGATTCTAATATTGAGAAAACAAATTTTTTCCTGCTGGATTTGGAGCCAGACACTTTACATATTAGATGAGACATCTACAACCTAGCATGTATCAAGGCCTTTAAAAATATGGTAAATAGACTATATATGATCATTTTTTGAATATATATATTTTAAAACTAAAATTGTGTATCCTATAAGAAGCCATATTGTTTATTGAACATTCTGTAAAGATTTACTATATGTGGATATATTTAAAAATATTCACAAATGTTCACATGAAAATTGCTCATAGTATGAATTTAAAAATAGACATCAAATTTATGGAAGCGTTGTTTAAGTTAGGCATTTTTATGACACTTTGTTCCTTTTGGGTGGTTCTTAAATTTTATGGGAAATTTTACAATCATGTGTTTTTAATGATTTTTTAAATGTTATTTTTGGGAAGGCAACTCACAGTAGAAGGTGGATAACAGCTCAGGGATGTTTTAAATTTTGTAAAATTTATTGGATGGTCTGCTATTTTCCCCATTTCCACAGATCACCTACATTGAAATTCCATTTTCCAGATCTTAAAAGTTTTCTTAATGTGCATTGTGCTTCATCTACATAAGATGCCTAGAGGCTACTTAGAAATATCTGAAAACAACTTGTCTCTTTTTATGTATGGCATTAGTTAAAATTTTAATTTCAATATACTGTTATCACTAAAACACACCAGATGCAGTTTGATACATTTACAAACAACTCCACGGTTGCTTTTCATTCTCTGATACTTGGACTTTGTGACATTATGATGTGCAGAAGACCATACATACTTGAGTCATCTCTTCTCTGACAAAAACAAAGCAAACAAAAAAAACCAACTATAGAGAGAACACTGTGGTGAAAGAAAAAAATAGCTCATTGCATTTGATGATGCAGCATGAATCAGCATCACGTACAAGTTTTTTGAGACAGCAATTTGTACTGAGACTAGATAATACTTTCAAATGAGTGGCACAGAAGACTTACATAGGGGGGCTCATCACCAGCTCTATTAATGTACACATATTTATATCATTATGTATTTTTATAATTATTCTTTTGGGGATTATTTCTTTTCTATTTCCATTTTACAGTTTGCCACTGAATGAAATCAGGGCAGGAACACAATCAGGGCAGGAACCTGGAGGCAGGAGATGATGCGGAGGCCATTGAGGAGTACAGCTTAATCTCATATGATTATACTCTTATATTAGTCAGTTTGAACTGAAAAAAAAAATGGGAAATAAGCTAAGTATTTTTGTGAAGTACTTTTGTTCAATTCCTCTTAACCTACTGATGATAAATAATCACAAAGCAAGAGCAGTAAATGGGAGATAATGCAACATATAATTCAGATTCTCAAAAAATACAATGGGGATGCTGAATATGCATACTTATTTCTCTGTAGGAATAATGTTCTCCCATTATCTAAGTCTTCCAGTCCTACATGCTGTCTGTTTCCACTACTGCTGCTCTGGGCCAGGCTGTCACAGCCATTCTCTTGACTAGCCAATTTCCACTTGACCTCTTACAGACCTCCAGCCATCTCTTTGCTCTTGAGATAGACTATAGATCCTTTAGGATCCATTTTACCTGAGACAATATTAGACCCTAATTTCTTACTGTGTCTCCTTTTTCGTCCATCAAGTCTATTTATTGTCTTTCAAGCTGCACTTTTGCGATTCCTTTCTTCACTCAGTAAATTCTAGTCACACTGGACTCAGTTCTTCATATATGGAGAATATACTTCTTTATGCCCCTGGCACATATACAGCAGAGGACTACCTAGTCTGGCCTCAGTAAGAGAAGATGCACCTAACCCTCAAGAAACTTGAGGTCCCAGGGAGTGGGGAGGTCTGGAGTGGGATGAGCTGGGGTGGGGGGCGGTACATCTTGTTGAAGACAGAGGGGAGGAGGAATAGGATAAAGAACAGTTCAGAGGGCATACCAGGAGGCGGGCAAAGACTGGACTGTAAAAAAAAAAAAAACAAACAAACAAACAAAAAAAAGTAGTAAAAAAAAAATTAAAAAATAATTCATTTCCCTCTAGCATTAATTTACTCCTTACTCTGAACAAGTTATTTTTCTTCCCTGAGAATGAGGCTTAAATTTCACCTCACAAAACTCACATTTAATGGACCATGATTGTTCCATGACTCTTTATGCTGTTGCGTTCTCCAATTTGTTCTGAGTTTTTGTTTTTAATCAGTCTTTTTAATTGTTTACATTTCTTTTGGCGGGGGTTAGAAACAACATTTTAATTTTTCTAATGATCTCTCCATTCATTTACATCTCAAATGATATCCCACTTCCTTGTTACTCCACCACCACCACTCCCCATCCCACATCTGCCCTCTTGTGCAGAGAAGGGGAGACAAATCCTGTAGAGATCACTTCCAGTAGATAGGCATGCCTTCCTGTTGAGGGATTGGGGCCACCCACCTATCTCCAAATTTTTAACCCAGAAATGTTCCTGTCCAAAGAAAGAATGTGTACAAAAACAAATGGAGCAGAGACTGAAGGGAGGGTCATCAGGGGACTGCCTCACCTGGGGACCCATCCTGTTCTGTGATTTTTAATTATTATTTTCCTAGGTTGTATGGAGGGAACAGAATATGCTCACCAGCCTCTAATTTTTCTTCATCATCTAAAAATTATTTTTTAAGTTTCATTTTATTGTTTCTCCCTTTTAGATAGAGTAATTTACTCTTTTGTTAGAAGTTGGGGATTTTTATTTAGCTTATCATATTTTATTATGTATATGTGTATGAATGTGTACATGTATGTATATGTGGCCTAGGTGGGCTAAAAGCATAAGTGCTGTGAATATGAAATAACAAATTACTCTCATCCTTGAGCACACACTGTCCATCCCTGAGCAGGCTTTTCAACCACTAAACTGTACATTCTAAAAACAATGCTCAAGATATAGCAGTGATAACAGTGATACATTTTTAACTTTTTACAAAAGATAGTGATATATATATATATATATTATATATTCTAAATTTATTTAATTTTTATAGATATTTAATCAATTTTATATTATTATTTAAGTAGGTCAATAACATTATTTAACTACACTATTGATGCCTACAATGTTTAGACTGCCAAGAAATGATAAACCAAAAGAAGGTATCTTCTATGAATGTTGCCATGTTGACTTTTAAGTAGAATCTTTTATTATTTGCAACAAATGGACACATGTGGTGAAAACACTTATGGGGCCCAGAAGAGGGGTGTGGCTGTTGAGGCTGTGAAAGAAAAAAAAATTTGTAGACAGCTACTAAAGATTGTGCAACAGAGAATAATTTTGTAGACAAATGCACGATTTATTGTGTGATTCTTTGGACTTAAAAATCTTATACATCATCTTATTTTACATATTTAAAATAATATTTTTCTCCATTAGAAAATTAACATAAAATACGCAATATACTATGTCAGTTTGTAATACTTTTTATTTATATTACTTTGAGTTGGAGGACATAACTTTAATGAAGAAGTGACTATATTTTTGTGCAATAAGTTTTCAGATATAGTTTATTTGTAACCCAGAGCAAACAATGTAAAGAGTCAGATGATCACTCTGGAATCAGAAAAACAAAAAAAATACAAAACAAAAAAACCCCCAAAAAACAACTTTATCTTTCTATATTGATTGTTGTTCCTAATAGCTCAACAGATTGGACTTCCTCTTTATAACAAAGTCAAATTCTAGGCTGTATATATTCCAAGAGGGCTTGTGACAATCATCACAGACGTCTCTAAGCTTATCCAAAATTTGTCTGTGAAAATAATTTTTATTATCTTGAAGAATCCTTGTCTGTAAATGATCTAATTGCCATAATTCAAGTAACTTTTATAATATCTAATTTCTTCTGTTTTAACAATTTATGAATGATCCTTACTTCAGGGTAACTAATTCTAGACCGTTGATTTTCATGCAGATATTTTCTGCTTTAACATCTTTACTTATACTTACATCCAACTTCCAATCTCTTATCATCATTTCATACAAATTGATAAATTAATAAAATCAACTAGTGATATGCCTACATTATACATGGGTTTGTCTGGGATTGTATGAAAACTCGTCATATCACACATTAAAAATAATAAAATAAATTCACTGTTTCATCTAGCCAAACATGTTGACTTAATGAATTACTTTGTATGAACTGATTAATTTTATAAACATGAGTACCCCAAGAGAGGCATCAACTTACCCAAACTATAAAGGAGAGTAATCTTTGAATAAATAGATCCCTGAAGGCCAGTAACCACTATAATTGATATACTTGCTTAACTTACACGTGAAACAAGCTTGGTTTTATAGTCACAAGTAAGGTGATGCAAGGTTATATATATTCAGAGATTAAAATGTAAGTTTTAAATAAAAATTGCCGATACCTCAAAAATACTGTGATTTTTAAATACAAGAGAAAATAGAGGCATATGAGAGACAGTCCAATACAAATCATGTTTCTGCTTAATCAGATGAAGTGATATGGGAAGGACCATTACTTTTATATTGATTCAAAGAGCAATGGGTAATAGAAAGAAAGATTCAATCTGATTTATTTTGTCTTTACAGCCCAGACCTCTACAGTCAGTTTAAAGGCAGGAAGCCTTCTCTATAGGGAAGTTTCCCTTAGGTTTATCTGAAGAGGGAGGTAGTTCACTTCTTGTCAGCATCATTGTTTGACTCTTCCTTAGTATGGAAGATGGGGTAGGAGGTCAGAGGGTGAATCCAATCTATTCAGCCATGAAGGATTTTATATATAATCATTTGGTAAAAATAGACACACAGCAATGACATTTCATTTTGTGAACGTCCTTAATCAAGAAGGAAGGTTATAGAAAAATGAAAAGTTGCTCTATATAAAACAGTAGGCTTCAAAAATAAAATATTAATAAAATTATGAGCAATGTGAAAAGTATTTGCTAATAACTGAGTATGAATCACATATCTGACATTTATATCTATTACAATTAAAGGCAATTTTTACTTGTATCATTTTGTGATGTTTTTATAATTCTGTACCATTCTACATTCTAGATAATGTTCAATTTAGTTAATTTTCAATTTCCTGTCTCTTTATGACATTTTAAGTTAAGAAACTTACTCTAAAGTACTCGGAAGAGTAGTATAAAGAAGGCTGATAATTTATTGTTGATTTGTATGATTATTTTAATATTTGAATATCCTCTTAAATTTGCCAGGCAAAATCTCTAATCATCACAGTATCACAAATAACCATTATTACTGATAAAAAATGTGATCATAATTTGTAATTCTGCATTGGAGAACAAACTCAGCTTTATTTTTGAGTACCAGTAAGTTTTAATATATTACTACAACTCAAATTAAAAGTTTTATTTGGTGATCTCCAATAGCCCATTTTAGTTGATAGAATAGTTGGGGAATACTCCCAAACACTATTAAGCTAATTGAAACAAACAATAAGTTTCAGATGTTTCCTATTTAATTTAGGTTTAAAAATCATTAAAATTAATTAAGACAAAGAAGAAAATAAAAAATTACTCTAAGAGGTTCAGAAACTCGACAACTAGGCTCTTGCGTTTGATATAAGTATCTGTAACATTACAGTTCAACATGGCATGCTCCAGTATGGTGCTTTAGTTTTGGGGATGTTCCTCTGTGCTTTATTTTTCTGAATCCAGCCAGGGCCTAGAATTGATGCTGACTTACATAAGTTCTACAGGCATTAACTATTAAAGAAAATCCAGACTGGAATCACTTCAAACTTTGTGGTAAACTTGAATCTCAAGCTATATACATTTTTAATTTCAATAGTTAATAGTTTTATTATTGATATATACCTGATATCCTTACAAATTGTTTTCCTTACAAATAAAAGGGCCAGTAAATGATTTCATGTTATTGTTTTAAAAGTCTTTGTATTTTCACAGGAGTAAACCAAACTACTTCTGGATAATTAATACCAATCATGCAAATGAGGAATCCAAGAGTCTGAAGATATACTGCTGTGGACGTGTATGGAAGGATAGCCATCATTTATGTGACATGTCAAACTCACATGTGTTTTCCAAAAAATAAATATGTGTTTTCCAAAAATTAAATATTTGTGATTGCATTTTGTCAGATAAAAAAAGATAAGTAAAACATATCAATAGTATTGTTTATAAACAGGAAAATTTGAATGCAGTTTCTGAATGATTATTTCCTTTCTAGATAAAATAATATGGCCATAGGCAAGTGTAACAAAAGTAAGCCTTCGCTGTTTGGCTTGCCTTCTCTCGACTTCTTACCTATCAAGCAGAAAGCACACTCTAATCTCACCTCTATTTGTACTTTCAGAAAAGGTTCTCTAGACCATTACACACAAACCTTACGTATTAAATGGAAGATGTAATTGATCAAAACTATATTACATTTTGAAGTCTGTGTAGAGTCTCTGCTAACAGGTGACATATTGATGATCCTACCGTATCAGTGAGAGCATCCAGCTAGGTACCTGCTGGAAAACTTTTATGGCTGTTTGATACCTAGTGTAAAAATCAATTTAGAACATGCGGGTGATGTCTTTCTATATCTTTAAACATTGATAGCAGGGATTCAAAGAGATATATCTCATGGAAGATTGAGTGGAAGAAAATATCCAAATATTTTACATGCTTCTCATCATTTTTTCCCACACACAGTATTTGCCTTCCCCTTTCCACTACCCACTGATAAAGTCCTCTAAAAATCGGACAGCAACTAGACTATGAGACAGATAGTCATAACTTAAAATTTCAGATTTAACACTTGTCTGCCCAGTTCTTTCAAGAGAGGGAAACACTAACATCGATGTGTGAGCATTTGTTCTATGGATAATTTGAGAGAGTAAATGGTAGAGTTCAGAAACTAATATTGGGTAAGGTCGATCTATAGTTACTGGAGGAAAACAGGCTGATCATTGGTTACAGGTGTATAGGGTACAGCGAGAGTCATGACCTTTCTTTTAATCTGCTGTGGAGAAGAATCCACACGTTGCCATTTAGTGAAAGATCTCCAAGAAGCAGTTAGGTCTGTGCCATGAAGATTGACCTCCAGTGGAGACTGCGCAAGTGGGAGCAATCAGGCAACTGCCAGGAAGGAACCCAAGTGATGAGAATGTATGAGCTTCGGACAGAATTTAAAAGACAGAAGGGATCAAAGCCCCGGGGACCGCTGGTCCCAGGTGGTCTAATCATGCGCTCTAGAACTCACAGTATCGCAAGTCCAGAGGAGCTGACCCAGGGACAAAGTTATCTACAGTAGTGGACAAGTGTACTCAAGGCACTCCCCCACCCCCAACCCTTCTGCTTGTCCCTTACCTTGGTTGGAGACGTGACTGCAATCGCCGGTCCAAGCTGTCAGCAGGGGCAAGAAGAAACCAAATTGCAAAAGAAATTCCCGGACTTCGCAGCCCCCCATGGCTCTGACTGGTTCTCTTCTCCTCCTTAAAAAGAAGTGGCAGCGGCGCAGCCAGGTGTTCCTGGTAGGGTGCCGGTCCTGAACCAAGCTCTCTTCTTCTTCCTCCTCCTCTTCCTCCTCCACCCGGTCCGCAGGGGAAGTCCCGGGGCGCCCCCCGCGCGAGGCCCCGTGAGCAGGGCACGAGGGTCCAGGCTGCCTAGGTGCAGGAGCAGCTGCTTGGGGGGACGCTGCTGCCTGCGCCGCCCGGGAGCTCCTGGCGGCTGGAGGCGAGGGGAATTGCATCCACCACCGTGTCCCGCTCGAGCGAGGACTATTCACTTGGGCCCCGGAGAGCGCGCGCGCAAGAGCGAGCTCAGGCTGTAGTTTGGGGGAGGGGATGCTGGACGGGGGGAGGGTGACTCTAGGAGGGTACCGGGGGTAGGTAGGGACGTCCGGGCAGGTAGTGAAGGTGCAGTTCTGGGGACCCAAGTGCCTCTCTGGACCCAACTGGGCACTTTCAGAGCCCAGAGCAGAGGAGGCGCAGCAAATTGCAAAGGCAGCCTGGGCATCCAGAACTTTCCTATGTCTGGTGTCTGGGAAACCCAGCGAATGAGGCTCAGCGGGATGTCAAGTGGTCCCAGGGAGGGGCGGAATGAGCACCCAGTCTCTTGACTGAGTAGCCTGGGCCCAGTGTCGCGTCTTGAATACCACCGGCTCAGAGACATCTGCGCCGCCCCCCGGCCGTAGCAGCGGTTTATTGGGTATCACCGAAGCTACCTTAGTCCCCCAAGCACTTGAGTCCCCCCCCTCCCCCATGTATCGATGTGCTGTCGGCTCTGGACGCCACCTTTCCCTTCGAGACGAGACGTTTCTGCTACCAGAAAGGGTGAGGGTTGCAGATCAGCGTTCCTGACCCCGGGGCACAGCTTGGCGATGGTAGTGGTCAGCCCTGAAGTGTCTGAGTGCCAGCCTCCCAAACTTGGCCACCGTGGTTTGTGGCCACCTCTCCTGTTCTGAGTCCTTGGAAAGCATAGGGAGGCAAGAGGCTATATTGAGGAGTCAATGTGAGCTGGAAGTCTACTGGTGCCTGGCGCCTCGGCTCCCCTAGGTCTTAGCATCCACGTAAGGTGGTGACTTCGCCATGGAGGTCATTAGCATTATCGTAGCAGCTTTGATGCCTGACTTCCAAGGGCCTGGATCGTCCACTGACCTGCCGTGGCGTCGGGCTAGAAACTGGGAGCAGCCCGAGGTCTGAGCGGTGCGCAGCCAAGTCCAAGGCAGCGCAGGGCGACCGGTGCGCTCTCCTTGCTCGAGATGCCCCTTCTCAACACCCTCTGTCTCCCAGGTCGGGGCGCTCCTAAGCCGGTTCGCTGGCTACTCACTTGGTGGAACCCCGCCCTGGGCCGAGGCACAAGACTAGTTGATGGGAAGGGGTGTTGCTACCTGCAGTCTCCAGGCTGTCTCCTGCTGCCGGCCGAGAGGGGTGCTTGGAGGGCAGGGCCCTAGAGCGCTGCTGAGCTCGGTGAAGCCAGGCGATCTCCCGTCTGGCAGCAGCTGTGGTTCGGGTGCAGCCAATTCGGCGCTAGAGGGGGTTAGTAGACAACAAAAATTCCTCCACTGCTCGCAGGTGGAAGAGCAGGCTAAACCTGCGGATAAAGCAGAAGGATGTTTTCAGGTTAAACTTATAATGTTTGTTAAGTCGCTTATCCCTGGCGTTGGATTTTCTGTAATGCATTCGTTAACGTTATTATCGTTTTCTATATTGAAGAGGAGCAGATTATCAAGCCTGCGTAAGGTTATTTTGTTTTTGTTTTGTTTTAAATACCTGCAAAGGCACTAGAAGGGGATATTTGAAGGATTTTTGATGACACTGGAGAAAAGCGAAGGGAATTTTTAAAGCATGGAGAGCATATTTTTCAATTGGGTGGAGGGTTCAGATCGGGAATAGTTGTGTCAGGAACCTTAAACAGAGTAGGTCTAGGGTCAACGTTTTACCAGTAATGCTAGAAATGAAAGAAGGGTTTCCTCGGACTTCCTTGCTGTTCAGTGCTGTTTGTGGCTGGCATCCTAGTTAAAGGATTTCAGTCCATGCTTTACAGTCAATCAGAAGGAGAGAAGAGGAAAGAAAGCCCAGAATCCCAAAGAGAAATGTAACATTCAAGAGGGAACCAGAGTGTAATGACGCTTTCTGATTGGTGGCTACTTTCACGCTCATTATGAATTCATACACAGCTTTTTTTTCCCCCAAAGATGTCCATGCCAATTTAAATATATGCAAATCACACCTACAAAGATGGAGTTCCTATATTCTTGTTTACAGTAGGGTAATCTGATTTCACCACTCATTTTTCCAGTGTTGCTGATATTAGCTAACGACATAGGTACTTGTAAATTCAATTTAGTTTACTAACTCAGGTGTAAAATAAAAATCCACACGCAAACACCACACGACATTCTGTCTACCTAATGTTTTCAGAGTGTTTAATGATTACACTGGTGGGTTGATTATAAATAATAATTCTTTTGTACATATGCTCAGTGGAAAAATTAACGTCTTATCAGTATCACATTTATAAATGAACATCTAAACCCGATTTTTCCGGTTTTATTTCATTCTTAAATTTGAAAGAGTTAACTATAAACGATGAAAGAGTAAGAAGCATTACTTAAAACCATATTAGAAGGGAGTGATTTTAATGAAAAGAAAATGAAAGCGCGAACAAAGAAAAACAGAGCTGTGGGTCATTTCCCAAGACTCATGCTCAATTTCACAGCATAATGCAATGTATGAAACAGAAGCTTCAAAGTAACTCTAACTCTTGATATAAGTGAACTTCTTTGTTCCTATAACAACGGTTTATCTCCTCTGCACTGTTTGCTTAAAGAAGCCACGATAGTGCTTCACAGACTACATTTTGCTTATTCAGATGCTGACTGTCTTATTAATTATGGCTTTTTTAAGAAAAAAAATAATGACAGAATTAAGCACCTGTCATATGTTTAGAAATGTTTTGATACTGTCTCTTACATTTTTTTAAGAGATGAAGACATGATAGTTTTTATCATGACCATTGACAATAGGCAGTCTTAAGGACATTCTTCTAATAGGGTTGGATTATGGGTATTAATTTCAACTTTATAGAAACATTATTTAATAAAACAATTTGGCTATTTATGTTCACAAAAAGTATACATTCATGTGTATATATTCTAAAGTTTTTTTTTTCCCCTTCACATGCCCACTTTTCTTCTCTCAGGGAAGAGTTAAAAAGTAAACTATTTTGTATGAGCAAAAATAATTTGCTGCATAAACTTGCCTTGGAGTACTCAGCCCTAAACTAGAAGCGGTGTCTTCATTAAATCTCTTCCCTTAGAGTTCAGTAAGCCCTGTGGAAGAAGAGCCTGAGGGGAAGCAGGACACCATGGTCTTCTCAATCAGCATGAGCAAAGCTCATATGAACTCACAGAGACTAAGGCACCGTGAGTGGGGCCTCTGTGAATAGATTATGGCTTCCAGTTCAGTGTTTTGTATGGGGTTCCTAGTGTGAAAACAAGATGGTCTTGCTTCTTGTGTGTTGTCTTGGGCTCTTTTCCTTCTGTTGCTTTATCCAACTTCGATGTGATGCTTTTTTGCTTTATGTTTTATTTTATTAGCACTTAAAAGCCAGTTTTCTAAAAAGAGACAGAAATAGTGTGGTCCCAAATGGGAGGGGAGGTGGTGAGGAGTAGAGGGAAGGGATACCATAATCATGATGTATTTCTGTGAGAAAAAAAAATCTAGTTTTCAATAAAATAAAAAGAAGTAATAACTTGAAAAATAAGAGTCATGAGTATCGTATATGAACTAGATGAAATTGCAGGAAGCGGAGATCCACTTCTGTTTTGATTTTTTGGCAGTGTTTTATATTTGCTGACATGTGACAGTTTCAAAATTATAAGCCGCTCAAAGAACCAGATGCAATATTCATGTAGATTTATCTGCACTTGTCTATTTGAATCATACCCATATTCATAAAAGCATTCATGTCCCATTTTTCAGAGCTATATTGTTCAGAATTCTTTTGTATTCTTGCAGAACATTGTTCTTCAAGATATATGGGATCGGGTTTCAGGTAAGAAATGATTAAATTTTTATTAAGTGAAAGATATATGACAAAAAATTCCAGCCCAACGATTCACTTATAGTAGAAATAACAGTATTCACAATGCCTATTGGTATTTGCTTTGTAAAATGATGAAAAGAGTAGAGATTTAACCTGCAATTAATTCCTTTGAGGAAAAACAAGAAGGATTATACTGTTTAATCCTCAGCATGTTTCAAGGCTGGGGAAAGTCTCAAGTATGTTATTCTGGGAGAAAAGTAAATTAATCGATTTACACCAGTAATTTGCATTCTCTAAGGTCAAGAAAGAAGAAGCATAAATAAAGAGTTCTGATTCTTAAAGATGTCATGAAATATCTGGTCTTAAAGGATTAAGTTTGCACTGCAGATATATACAATTGAATAATGCTTTTACAGGTACCAAAGTCAGTGACATGCTCTGGACAGTATTTCTATTTTCATGCCATCAAATGTAATATATTAATTAAGGAAATATTGACCTCTATATGGCTTAGCATGCTAAAAGTGTAAGAAAAATTCAACAGCTAATGTAAAAAAAAATCTAAAATTTCAAATATAGCTACTTGAGGTTCCTTGCTTAGAAATCACGTACATATTCTCAATGAGGAAAGAACTTCCTTAATTTTTATACTGTATAAAAACAACACATTAAAGATTAATCCCAAATAGCTTAATTGCTTTTTATATATTTCAAGACCTAATACTAAATAAGTTAGTATTAAATCAATGTCGTATAATTTTTGACAATGAATATGTACTATTATAAATCAACTTAATAGTTGTGATTTCTTGCTTTATTAACCTGAAAATTTTTATGTTTAACTACAGAAGGATATCAAAGCCTAACTTTAAATACTGTGAACTTCATTATGTTTCCAATGCTATGAAGTTGAACCATGAATTAGTATTGGATCTATGAACTTTTGTACTTAGGGTGAATAAAGACAATTCTTACAATGTCTCCAGGTTAAAAAAAATATACAAAATATGTCTTATGTATATATGGTAATTTATAATGTTCTGTTGACAAAATTGTCTATAGTA
This sequence comes from Rhabdomys pumilio, assembly GCA_030674055.1. Classification (NCBI taxonomy): domain Eukaryota; kingdom Metazoa; phylum Chordata; class Mammalia; order Rodentia; family Muridae; genus Rhabdomys; species Rhabdomys pumilio. The sequence goes on from JANHMN010000011.1 coordinate 42,847,414, forward strand.
GGAGCTTTGAATAGTCTTTGAAAACTAAAGCAGTGGCATTCAAATGTTGTTTTTCTAATAGACATGGAGGTAGAAGTGTTGGATTAGTCTAAAAAATTCATACATATGTCAAATTTTATAGGAAAGGTAAATAAAATTGATTTTAAACAGGTATATAATCTGAGTATGATAGGTCACCCCTGTGATTCCATCATTTACTAGGCAGAGGAGGTATAATTGTATATTTAAGGCATAGTCCACGAGTTATGATCTAGCCTGTGCTACAGAGTGAGGCTCTGTCTCAAATACTCAAATAAACATATTACTCAGAAACATTCTTGTGGAAATGCTTTCTAAAATTTCTAATATCCTTGGGTAAATCACATGAGCGCAGAGTTAGACAGCAATAAAATGAATGTGTTTTGTCATATTAGTGATATAGTAATTCTACAAAACTTTTAGTTGTTTTATAGTTATAGTTGGAAACCTATAAATAGTTATATCCTGTGAAAACAAGCACATTATGGTTAGAATAATATGGAGTTCCTCACATAAAGTGCATATATTAGGCACATTAAGATGTCATTGGGATGCTATACCTCATATAGAATATAACACTGTGACTAAAACTTTGTTTTTCAATTTTTCAAACTTAATGTACAAGGAAACATGTAGAGGGTCAGAACTACAAACACGAACCCTGGTGACCAAAATTCTAAATTGTTTTCATACAAGAAATTTGTGACAAAATCTGGCTTATTAGTTACATCTACAAGATTGCTTTTCCTTGTCTAATGTATTGTGTATTTGAATTCATTATAGCAAATATGATTTGTGTTGTTGATGTCAAAATACCTAAAATGTATACTTCATAACCTCTATTGAAATGAAAATATTGTTAATAACCTTACGCTTAAGTATCTGTTCTTGTAAAATCTAGCTTTGTTATTTTCTGGGGTAAGGCACAGAGCTTTTCAATATGGGAAGATCACAAGACAGAGGAAACGTATATTTTTATTACATTTCTATTTGACTACTTGAATATAAACTAAGAACATTATTCCTGCTATATGTCTTACAATGAAAGTAAATCACATGAATTTAACTGTAGAAATATTATTTCAAGTTACTGTTGCTTTTTCGATCAGCGGCTGCCTGTCTGACATTTAGAAAATGCTAGTTAATGATATTTACTTTTGTTCAATGAAAACAAAGTTCTTTTGACACAGACGGTCATTCTGGAGCATGAAAGATAAACTAAGTGACTTGTTACCTATAAAACAGAATACATTTACATCTTATCACTTAAAATTCTCTACATGATTTATGCAAATTATTTTGTGGATAGCATTGTAAGAGCTACTCAGTTGAATCTATTTGAATAAGTTTGCAATTGTGTAGCCATTAATACAATAATTGATGTAGACAAATGGGCCTACATCAGAGGATGAACCTCACTCCATCAAGAGTGTGCTAACTCACCAAAATAAGTAGTTACAGTGATGAGGAAAGTATGAGTCCTTTACTAAGAGGCTAACCATTTTGATCAGTGTTGGATTAATCCATATTCCTGTGTTAGATTTAGAAACTCGGTCACAGTAACTTTTGTATATTTTCTTATGGTTCCAATGCAAGAGAAAGCATTGCTTGAAAAGCAAATGCAAAAGTAGAAAACTATTCTAGAATTCGGGCTTACACTGAAGGACACAAATGTGTTGTGTAATTATTATATGTGAATACATATATTTTTCTTTTCTGAATAGAAAAACAAAATTTCTGAATGACTCGTATTATGCTTCCTTTAATTACATAACACTGTCAGAGTAACGAGACAAGAAGCCAAGACAACAGGTGTTTTCTCTGATGTGTGCCTCTTCCTCCATGTGCATCTTTGGTGATTTTTCTTTTACTCTTTTGTTGTTGTTTGTTTGTTTTGTCATATTCAGATTTGTTTGGTTTTTGTTTATCTTATTGTACTGTATGTTATTATTATTTCTTAGATGCCTGTTTATTTTCGGGGAGAAACAGAAAGGGTGTGGACTCTAATGGGAGGGCAGAGGGCAAGAACAGAGAGGGGAGCTGTTATCAGCTTATATTAAAAAATTATCTATTTCCACTAAAAGGAAAGAACTGGCCAGATATAATGTCCTTTTTGATATTTTATTGGATTAGTGAGATGACATAGAAGTTGATCACTCAAATACGGTCTTAATATCTTAGAAAATTAATTCAATTATATACACATTATTTAACTAATGCACCTTCTTTTGAATGCCATAGTTTGGAAATAATTCAGGAGTCATTATGCCACATACTCTGCCCAATATGCCAACTGTACTGTCAAGGGTCCATTAAAACCACAGTGTCAACAGACTCAGAAACCATAGTAAAGTTCCCCAAAGCAATGTCCCTTGAGAGATTTCAAAGAGGTGGAACACTTTGTATCTGTCTTATTTTATGTTACACTTTGTTCTGGGTTTGCTTTGTCTTTCATTTCTGTGATTTTTGTTTAAACAGATGAAAGAAAAATCACCTTTTGTCATGGCCATAAATATTAATAAAAATTGCTTATGAAAGTTAGTAGATCTGCTTAGTACCTGTCATTTACATCACCCTAAATTAATCCTTTTGGTGGCATGTAAAAGCCTTAATTTGTCCTTAGATTCAAAGTTAGAAAATAGTTAATACTACTTTACAACTTGCCCAGTTTCTCAGGTACGAGATGTGGGCTAGTCACCATGACCTAGGTATTCTGGCTTCCAGCTTTGCTTGCCCTTGCAAAACTGTCTCCTCAGTCCCACAATATTCACCAAAATATGAAAATTCTGCTCATACATAATTTACAATTATTTGCCGATTTACTGATTTATAAACACATAGTAAATCTAGTTTAATTAAATTCCCATTGCAGAATTCTTTCAGTGAATCACCTTTCCAGTTTAAATTCCCAGATGGCCTTGTCCTTATTTGAACTGGCCCATCATTGGCACAATGGTGACTTCCATGGCATTATTTCTATTTTTTCATAAAGGATTTCTTTTAAGTAGAAGCTGTCTTCTAAAGTCATCCTTACTCATCTGTTCTGTTCTCTGCTCCATCTGCAGTCTCCTTTCAAGTCCCAGCATAAATGATAAATAAAGCAGTGCTTGCTCACACAGAACTTACATGCACGAAGTACTTGCTGTGCATCTCATACTGCTGGAATCATGGTGTACATGCTAACTTTTCTACAGCCCTGTCTGTAGCCTCATTTTACTCGTCTGCGAAATAATATTTCTGAAACATATGAGTTATAGTATAATGGCAAGCAAAGCATGAATTTAATTTTTTATTAATGAAATTTACTCTTTGATAGTTTCACTCATTTAATAATTCAATCTGTTGTTATCACTTCTTCACACCCTCTTTCTGTCTCCTGCCCCCCCAGCAATTCTTCCTCATCAATTCTGTATGCCCTTTCCTCATAGTCATGCCTTATTTTTTTGTTTTGTGGCTCACTGAGTTTAACAAGGGCCACCTGTCTGCCCATCTAAATAGGTTGGGGCTCTTTCTTCTGGGCATGGAATAACCATTGCAAATAATAAACTTGTAACAGGTATGGTTGCCTGTGCTGGACCGGCACAAAACTAAGCTTGGTCGCTGGTATGGGAGGGGACCAAAGGAACTGCAGGCTACTGAGGGTTTCTAAGACACGGCGAGTCATTTCCTTTAGTTGATATCTATATTTTGAAGAGTACCCCATCTATTTGTTTTAAATTTAATCAAGGTATGGGATAATCAAGAGAAAAAGTTTCCAGAGTTGATCTGTAGGAAAGTAATACTTAATCAATCTGGTATGTGACAGAAGTGAGAGATGGATAAGTTTCCTATGAATGGTTACTGCAGCAAGGAAAGGACTATCTAATAATCTACCTACTGGTCCATTGTACTTTATCAGTTCCACCAATGAACCAAGTACCTTCTATAAAGGTTACAGTTCACATTTTAAAAGCCTCTGTAAGACATACATTAATGTACACTCAGATGACATAATTATGTTTCTCAGTCTTTTCTGGGGTATCTTTCACAGAGGAAATACGTTTGTTCCAACTCAGAATTCTAGAACCTTGATATTCATTATTTTCATAAAATCAGCATAGATTACTCGAAAATACCCTATATGTAAAAGATATCTACTAGTTGTTTATTCTCAAATAAAGATATGATGTTGGTGACTAATGAAAGTTTAAAATATTGAATATATTTTCCTACAATTGGAAAAATTAGCCACGAACCTTATACATAATATAAATGTATCTTGTCTCATTAAATTGTATAGGCTGATATATATATATATGTGTGTGTTGTGTGCATTGTGCATTATTATATATATTAATTTTAATAAGAGTATCAACACCCTTATTAAAATAATTATTATTTTGAAGGCCAGATTTGACACTGTCAATTGTTTACTGAGCAAGTGTTAACTACTCTGCATCCAGTGTGATTATATCAGTATCGGTATTGAGATACCCAAATTCACAGTGGAAAATTTCTTCGTACTTTCAGCCAGACAGAACAAAATACTTTCATTTGACATGCTACCCATAGATACATGAGTCTAGGTAACCAAGAAAGATTTGAAAGTCAGCAATTAAGTACTTGTGGGTGTGTCAGTCTCTAATGAAAATGAACTTCTTTATCACATTGGCTAAAGACATTTGAGTATCGTGACTTTTGTTATTGTCACAATTTAGGCCATGTCTTTCTCTTTAAGGCTTCTCCATTCTTCTATCAAGAACTATCTATGCACCCTATTCTGGCTTGGAAATTACAATCATCCTGCTCCAGGAATTATATACATAAGAGACATGGACCATCACACACCTGTTTTAAAATTATTTTTCAGTTTTGGAAGTATAAGAATGGCATACCAATACTAAAGAATAGAAGGTCATTGGAAAAAAAAACACCTATCTCTATAAAAATAAATAAAGATAAAATATATATAATATAAATAAAATATTATATAAGATATAAAATAATAGTATCTATTAGAATAAAGATAAGCATCTCTATTTGCTATTATGAAATCATTAGTAAGATTAAAATATTTTTATCTCCCCCACTGAAATATGTATACTCTTGGTATTTACCATAAAATATGTGTCCAAAACTACATTGATTTCAATGTTTTTATAAGTTTTTTGAGGTTATAGGACTTTGGATTTTGGTGTATAGATGTTCTTATGATATATTTTTAAAATAATTTCTGAATGTAACTCAGTAAGAAAATGATGATTTTTAGTGCAATTTTGCAAATAATATAAGTCAAATTAGCATTTTTGAGTCCTCACAATTTCTCAAAAAAATGTTCAGCATTGTCAACATTAGCATATGTACCATTAGTGAAGAATTTCAACGTGATAAAATGAATGTTTGTTGCTATTATTATTTTTTTTAACTTTTACTCATTATTTGATGGAGGGAAAATGACATCATTTTTTTTTTTGAAGAAATGGCTCTAATTTACAACTAGAGTAAGAAAAATGTAAATGAATTCCTGACCGAAATATTGTAGGTAAAATCACAAACTAATTTGAACTTAATTTACTCTAAACATTTACTTTCTGTGCCATATTTTCCTTGAGACACATAATTATATGTTGTTCAATTAGATTAGTATTTTGTTAACAGGCCCAAGGAGGCAGGGGCAAGAAAGAGATGGAGTCACATGGCGTATCCCCAGAAATTCTACTCTGGAGACCAGCATCAGGGCAAAGATCTGAGTTTAACACCCAGCGCATAAATTTACATACAGTGTTTGAGCCAATTCCAAGCCCCTAACTCCTTGGTGAATTGTATCTCCCCACACTACACTCCAATGAAAGCCCAGTCTAATGAGGAAACTCAGAAGGAGTCTGGAGAGTATGGTCACCTGTGCGGACTTCTGTGAAAATGGGTAAACAGCCACCACCTAACCTCGGTTCCTTTTTGCTGTCTCAACGGCATTGTGTGCGGGGAGTCAATTTAGATTGAACGAATGTACAGCAGATCAGGACTCTTGAGGGAATCGCAGGAGCCTGGAGCGCCTCAATCTCCATCCTAGTTTCTCCTCCACAGGGTTGGCTTCTGCATCTTCCACAGAACTTGCCTTTTAAAACAAATAGTTATCTGTTTTTGCATATGTACAATATAAGTAAGTACTCAAACTTCTTTTTACATCATATCATCAACAGCTATATTAGAACATACCAATATTAATAATATACATGCAAACGTATGTATCTTTCAGAGTAAACGGCTCAGATCACATTGAAGAGTTAAGTGCCTCACTGTTTCCTCAGTGACTTGATATTTGGCTGACAACAAATACTTTCTGGAAAAAATCATCTATCATTACTTATTCATGTGGCTTTTAACATTGCCTGTAAAGTAGTGTCTTAGAGCAACCTTTCATTACACACATGGACTCTACCTCAGACAAGTCACAAAAGAGATCAGGGCTTGTCTCTCCTCCAAGGGCAGAGGCCTCAGCTCAGAAAACTTAGTGTCTGTGGGACTCAAGTAACATAAAGGCATTTGGCTGCTGATGTTGGCTAGGACCTCAGCTGGGACCATCAACAGTAATTTCACATTTCTGTGTTGTTTCTTGATCTCTCCCCAGCACTGTTAAATTATAATTCTCTACACTTCCTTTGCCACTAGTTAGAAAAGAATCCATGCATTTTCCCAGGTTTTCAAACTTTCTAATGGTGTGACCCTTGAATACAGTTGAATACCTCATGTTGTGGTAACCCCCATCATAACATTATTTTTGTTGCTACTTCCTAACTAATTTTTGTATTCTTATGAAATATAATGTAAATATTTTCAGAGATAGAGATTTTTCAAAGGGGTCACAACCCACAGGGTGAGAATCACTGTATTAACCACAAAGGCTAAGCTAATGAATACACATTGCATTGATTACAAAGCACCGGATTTGGCAAGAGATTTTTGTGTCAAGTTATTACAATGTGATTGTCTGAAAGTTAAATTTCTGCTGATTATTTTCTCACTAATGCTTTTAGAAACATAAGACCTTATTCTAGGTGGCGACTGCTTAACATGTATTCAATAAAATACTTTGTACCAGAGTTGATGTAGAAAATATTGAATATACCATGATAAGTCTTTGACAATGAAGTTGTGGATACTCTTAGGGCATAAGTCATTGGTGTTCTATTCAGGAAATTTTCCCTTTGCCCATGTGTCCGAGGTTTTCCCTACTTTATCTTCTATTAGATTCAATGTATTTGGTTTTATGTGTCCTTGATCCACTCGGATTTGAGCTTTGTACAAGGAGATAAGAATGGATCAATTTGCATTCTTCTACATGTTGACTGCCAGTTGAATCAGCACCATTTGTTGAAAATGCTGTCTTTTTTCCACTGGATGGTTTTAGCTGCCTTGTCAAAGATCAAGTGACCATAGGTGTGTGGGTTCATTTCTGGGTCTTCAATTCTATTCCATTGATCCTCCTGCTGGTCTCTGTACCAATACCATGCAGTTTTTATCACTATTGCTCTGTGGTACAGCTTGAGGTCAGGGATGATGATTCCCTCAGAAGTCTTTTTATTGTTGAGAATAGTTTTTGCTATCCTGTTTGTTTGTTTGTTTGTTTGTTATTCCAAATGAATTTGAGAATTGCTCTTTCTAACTCTTGAAGAACTGAGTTTGAATTTTGATGGGGATTGCATTGAATTTGTAGATTGCTTTTGGTAAAATGGCCATTTTTACTATATTAACCCTGCGTACCCATGAAAATCCATTTCCAATTTCTGAGATCTTCAGTTTCTTTCTTCAGAGACTTGAAGTTCTTGTCATACAGATCTTTCACTTGCTTGGTTAGAGTCACACCAAGATATTTTATATCATTAGTGACTATTGTGAGGGTGTCATTTCCCTAATTTCTTTATCAGCACATTTATCCTTTGAGTAGAGGATGGTTACTGATTTGTTTGAGTTAATTTTATATCCAGTACTGGGCAAATACCAAAAAGATGCTCCAGCATATAACAAGAACACATGCTTTCCCATGTTTATAGCAGCCATATTTATTTTAGCTAGAAGCTGGAAACAACCCAAACATGTCTCAACGGAAGAATGGATACAGAAAATGTGATACATTTACACAATGTAGTACTATTCAGCTATTAAAAACAGTGACTTCATGAAATTCTCAGGCAAATGAATAGATCTAGAAAATATCATCCTGAGTGATGTAATCGAGATATACTCACTGAAAAGTGGATATTAACTCCAAAACTTACAATGCCGATGATACAACTCACAGACCATATAGAGCTTAGAAGGAAGGAAGACCAGGGTATGGATGCTTCAGTCCTGCATTGAGGGAGAAACAGGATGATTGCAAGGAGTGGTGGGAGGGGGTCCTAGGAGGGAGAGGAGAGGTGGAAATAAGAAAGGCAGTATCAGGTAATGCAGGGGACAGGAGGTTAGTACAGAGGGTCAGGAAATTGAATAAAAATATGTAGCAGGTGGGGATGAGGAAGTAGGAATAGCGACTGGATGGTCCCAGATGCCAGGGAAAAGAGAGGCTACCACCACCCAATTGGGATGATTTTAGCAGAGAAGGGGAGATAGAACCTACAGAGACTACCTCCAGTAGATAGGCATGGCCCCCGGTGGTAGGATAGGACCACACACCAGTCTCAAAGGTTTTAACCCAGAAATGTTTCTGTCCAGAGAAGAACAGGGACAAAAAATGGGGCAGTAACTAAAGGAAGGACCATCTGAGGACTGCCCACCTGGGGAGCCATCCTGTTTACAGACACTAAACCCACCATTGTTGCTGTTGCCAAGAGGCACTGGCTGACAGAAACCTGGTATGACTGTTCCTTGGGAGGTTCAGCCAGCAACTGAACAAAACAGATATGGGTGCTTGGAGCCAACCATCAGACTGAGCTCAGTGATCCTTGAGGAGCTTGGAGGAAGAACTGGAGGAGTGAAAAGGGATTGCTACCTCATAGGAAGAACAATATTAGCTGGCCTGACTACCCAGTGCTTTCAGGAAGTAGACCACCAACCAAGGAATGTACAGGGAGGGGTCCATGGCTCTAGATACATAGGTAGCAGAGAATGGCCTTTTCTGACATCAATGGGAGGAGAGGCCCTTGATCTTGTGGAGGTTTGATGCCCCAGCATAGAGGGATGCTGGAGTGGTGGGGAGAGAGTAGGTAAGAGTGTGGGGGTGCACCCTCATAGAGGCAAAGAGGATGCAGGAGAAGGGAGTTGTGGGATGAGGGGGCTTGTGGAGGAGTAACTGGGAAGTGGGATATCATTTGATGTAAATGAATGGAATGATTAATAAAAATATAAATAAATAAAATTGTGGTTGTTGGAGTATTGCGTTGATGTGCAGAACTGCAGGTGCATTTGTCTTCTATCCCATATTAAAGAACTGATACAATTCCTCAGATGGTGATTTCATGATAGAAGCATGAGATGTGATCCAAAGCAATCTAAAACATCACTTTCTGAAGAGCCACTCAAAATGAAATTTTCTGACTGCTGAAATGAATCGTTTCAGACTTGAGGCAATGCTTTGAGTTTATCAACAAAATTGATATCAATACCATACAAATAAAATCAAATATTAATTAAAATATTCCACAACCAAATTATAATTGCAGTATTAATTTATAATTTAAATTTGTTGACGTTTAAAAGGGGATGATTTTGTCATGTGCAAATAAGAATATTCATAGATACATAGCACTGTATGCATGGTGATAGTATACCCAAAGGAAAGCTCAAATAGGATTGCCTGTGAAATGAGGGAGAACAAAACAGCCAAAAACAGAGGGAAGAAGGCTATAGACCATGAAAAGTGATTAGAAATGTCTTTTAAAAATGTATTATTTTATGTTTACTTAAAATTACTCACCAGGTCAATTATGCAGGACTCACATGAACTTACAGAATGAAACAGCAATCACAGGGACTTCCTGGGTCTGTACTAGGTTTTCTGTGTATAGGCTGCAGCTGTTAGCTTGATGTTTTTGTGGGATCCCTAGCACTGGGAGTGTTACCTGCTCTTTTACCTGCTCTTGAGACTCTCCTCCTATTATGTTTTCATGTCTAGCCTTGATGTGAGGGATTTTCCCTTGTCTTATCCTGCCTTGTTATGACTGTTTTGATGTTATGTCTTGGAGGGCTGACCTTTGATGAATGAAAATGGAGGAACAGTTGGTCTACTGAAGAAGGGAGGTGGTGGGGTTAGGAGAAGTGGAGGGAGGGAAAGCCATGGTTAGGATGTATTGTATGAGAGCTTGATCTATTTTCAGTAAAAAGAAAAAATATAGATATATAATCTATACAAGTGTTATGTGTAACATAGATGATTTAAGTTAAAGTATTTGTGGAGATGTTTCTCACACACATGCCCACAAGAGTGCTATGTAATAAAAACATCAGTGTCAGATACGGGAATCCTCTCTTTAATTTGTTGGCCAGAGGAGTTCAAGCCACTCCCTACATAATATAGGGTATTGCCATCATGCTGGTTCCCTTCCTAGAGTTTGAAGGTAAACCTAATAGATGAAGACACCAAACACTGCAAACACAGAGTATAGAGAAATGAACAGAAATTGATCTGGAAGCCTCTTTACTGAAGAGTAGCTCTCTGTCTTTATGCACAGCACAGTAGGAGAATCAGATCCCATTATAGATGGTTGTGAGCCATGATGTGGTTTTAGAGAATTGAACTCAGTGCCTCTGGAAAACCAGTCACAGCTCTTAACCACTGAGCCATCTGTCCAGCCCTGAGGAGTAGATCTCAAGTTATAAGAAAGTCCTGTGCAAGTTGCTAAGAAAGAAAAGCAGTCAACAAGGCAAGATCTATCAACTGGTGCAATTGCACTTTTATAGCTTGGGATAACCACTAACAATCTAATTAGAGTTAAGACCCACTCAGTAGTAGAGAATTCATACCTCTTACTCTAAAGCTATTTCACTCCCTGTAGCTGGTATGGTCATTGATCCTAGAGGAGATCCTTTTACTGCCACTTTCTCAAACCATCTTAATTCCCAACTGTATTTTAAAAACCTATCCTTATACCCACAGAAAAGTGGAGCTCTCGATCCTTACCTAAAACCTGTTCTGGGGTGTGTACTGAGTTCATTACAGCAAACCACAACTTCTCAAAATGCGGAGAGCAACTGACTGTAGTGTTCCTGTGCCAACTTGACACATCTACAATACAAGCTCTTCACCTAAGAAAGGCTCGGGCAACATGATTGAAGAGAGTCTGAACAAAGGAGGAAACAGAGGACTAGGGCATCTGCTGTGAAATAATATCTTCTACAAGTAATAAGTGATATAAACCTATGAAATCTAATATGGTCATTCAGACAAGAGCTTTATAACTACACTGATTGACATTTAGCAAAGTTGGAGGACATCTACCAAGGCCTTGAACTTAGATAATAAACCAGAGGCAATTAATGGCTACTGAGAAGGGAAACTGAGTCTTTTCCAGTGATGACACTAATTGATTAGCCAATTTCAAATAGATTAGCCCCAAATGGATGGAAACACACACACACATACACACACACACATACACACACACACACCATAAAATTTTTATTCATATTTGTGTAACAAAAATAACTAAAGAAGACAACATCATGAATTTTAATATGTGGTGTGGCATAGGAGTTGGAGAAAAGAGTGGATAAGGTGGCTATTTTTCAACTATTGTACTCATGATTGAAATTCTCAAAAATAATGTAAAATAGAGAAAATAGAAAAAGTGCTATTATAATGTTCATAATAGTAGCTTATAAGGCTCTTGGAGCAAAATATTTCCAAACAATATACTGTAATTCCAGAAGATGAATGCATTAGCATGGAAATAATATCTTCGTGATAACTAGAAATATATATATATATATATATATATATATATAGAGAGAGAGAGAGAGAGAGAGAGAGAGAGAGAGAGAGAGAATGTATATATGTGTGCATATATATGTATGTATGTCAATATCACTGCCTGATAGAAAGCCAATAATAATTTAGTTTTTCAAACATTAATCAAATATAACCTTCTGAATTAAAATGATGCAATTGTATATCATGGCATTTGTAGCTGTGTGTCATAGAAGCTACCCTAAAATAGTTAATTATAGCATGGTAATTAATAATTTTGATATTTTGAAAAGTGTGTATTCAATTAATATTACTATATTTGAGTGCAGGTGTAAGTTGGGTGTACCTTTCTCAATTCTCCTTAATAATGTTCCTAAAAACTTCTTTAATATGGAATTAAATGATTAGCAATAAAAATAACGAGTTGAACAAATAAGACAAAATGATAATTATATCACTTTTATTTCTTTCCTGTTATATGAAACCAATTTTAAGGTTTTTCTGGTAAAAACATATAGCATGTAATAAGTTTTAGTTATAAAGGGTAAGTTTACTTTTTCTGGAATTTTTAGAAAGAAACTTGTACATGTGAGTACTCCTATATCTTAATTTTATTTATACTTGGACAGATCCAAAACTACTTAGTTTGATGTATTTTTTAGACATTACCATTTATTCTGGAATGAACGTACATCTACTTGAGAACATTTCTGACTTCCTTTTGGTGGCTTTAAACCAGCTGATTTCTCCTAGAATATATCTACCTTTCCTTGCAGGAAAAGATAGAGTTAAATTCCTGTCTCTTTGAAGTCTCTAAGTGGATATTCAGTAACTGTGAAGTTCTCATCAACTGGTTATTGCTGTATCCTGAAGCCACCTCTTCCACCCAAATCAGGTGGTTTTTTGTTAATATAATAACATAATTTTAAATAATCAATAAATCAAAATATATCTTAAGACAAAGATATTTTAAATTCTTTAGGGACCATATTTATTTATCTTAGGAGAATGTGCCAGGAAAATAGAATTTTTATTTTATGGGTAAAATTTTTCCAATTGCCATCATTTAGATTTTGTATCTGTGTAAAATGAAAATGTAAAGCTTTACTAAGTTTTCATTTCTTTTTCAGTTTTTCCTTTGTCTTCCTTTTTTACCTTTCCAATCAATTGTTAATTATGTGGCTACCTTTCCCATTTCATCTTTTTAGGAAGATGACTTAAGTGAAGGATGAATATTCAGATAGCTTCATCTCTCATATAAAATACACAAGTAACTATGAATGTAATCTTTGCCTCATCACTTACAATGTCAAGGCATTAATTAATTCTTCAAAAATTTAGGAAATTAAAAGAGATTATCTTAAAATTACAACATTTAATAAAAAAAGTATGTGTAAAACAAGGCAATTGCAAGGTATAATCATCAAAACCTCAGTTGGAGAAGACACAAAAATGAATCAAGCACTTAGCTTGAGTTACTTACTCAGATGAACTGAAGTCAGGATGCAAGACAAATTACTTTAGGCTAGCCCATTTTCATAATACAATAAAATAAAGCATACAATTCTCTATGGAACTAAGCCTACTTCTCTTCATTGACTTCTAGCAGAAATAAATATGATTCCTGTGTAAGACGCAGATTGGGTACTATAATTGTGACTATATTCAATTATAGTGCTAAAATTGAGCTTTCTCTGGTTTTCTAGTGCCATGGATGCACTGAAACCCACAAATATAACAATTTATAATATGTGTTTATAATTCATATGTTTGTATCTAATAAATTGAAGTTTCTTAGGGTTAACCTTTAAAAATTTTTATTTACTTTCTGCATAGTATGTAAAGTGTTAGCAACATTAACAAGGTTTGTTTTTGAATATAGAGTTACAGAATTCTTCTTCAAAAAAGTTTTTATTATATCACCAAAGAAATAATAATAAAACTATGTGATTAAGCTATAATTTGGAAAAGATATTTGTAAAAATGTGACAGTAAAATTAAGCAAACAGCTTTGAGTTGTCTAATTTAATATAGAGATCGTACTAAAATACAAAGAGAAAAGATGGCACTTAATATTTTTTCTGATGAATATTTAATGCAGATTTATGACTTCACTTTTCAGTAGATACATTATTTTAATTGAAATCTGTCAGTCATGTACGCACTGCCTTTTACGTTGAAAAGTACAACTGCAATAAAGAGTTACATGATATCCAAGTAGTGTTGCTGACATACCATGTGGAGATCAGGGCTGTGACACATATTATTTCTCACGTTGTCCTATCTTTTTTTTTCCTGTTGGTCCAGAAGAGTTCTTAAATTAGATCCCACCCCAGCTCCACTAGAAAATAGTTCAAAATATATTTGCATTATAGCCAGAAAATTAGGGGTCAATTCATGTCATCAATTGACTACAGGTCAATTGATTACACCGTGGCTTCCATGGAAAACTTAATTAGGAAAGACCACTAAAGCTGTGACTGCAACCCATCTTCTCTGCTTCTCCACCTCTACCTTCAAAGAGAGCTGAGATGTAAGGGAGATATTGATATGCTAAAAATATTGGCAAAATTTTAAAGATTTTGACTGGGACTTTGATGGTGTTACCTAAATAACTCAGATGCGGCCCCACCTTTCCAGTTAGTTTTCATGGACCACTGCATAGTGATTCAATTTTCCAATTCTAGGTTTCTTGTGGATGAAGCATTGTCAGAATCCTGACATTTATGTTTCTAAAAATTATATTTAGCTAATGGGTTCTTGGAATATGGATATAAAGCTCAGAAGCTGCCAAATCGGTTCTAGACATCTGCTGGCTCTCTGTGCTCATTAGCGGAGTAAACAACTCGCTTATAGATAATGGGTATGGATGTCTAACCAGGCAGATTTGTCAGCAAGTTTCTTAATGCTTCAAAAAAATATGGTCTTGTTAGTTACGCCAACCACTCCAGAATTTGACTTTTAACAACCGGAGTTAGTATAATTACTTTTACACTTGGATTTGATAACTGAAAAGTTTTTTTTTTAACATAATTTTTATATTAAATTTTACACAAGGAGAGCTTCATGTAACAAACTGCTAGCTCATACAGAGTTTGTAAAAACATGAATGGAATTTATGAGAATCAGTTTTTCCTGTAGGTTCGTCATGTTCCATGTTCCAGAAGAAGGGTTTAAATATTGGTAAGTTTTGATTTCAAAGGTAAGTCAGGTTCATAAAACAGAACTTTCATGTTCAATGTTCAGGTTGGTTGTAAGACTTCATCTTGTCCCTTAGTCAATTAGAACTGAAATATTGAGGCAGGGGGTGACCTTAACTCATAAGTAGAATGCTTTAAGTCCGTCTATAGTGTACTGAAATGTAGAGTCTTAATAGTGAATTTATAAAATTTTTGGATAGATGTCATAAAAATAAAGAAAATGAAGATTTATTAATAGTGAGGTTAGGTCAGTTGATGTGAGGATCAATAACATGGAGAGTCTTAAGGAGCATATTTTAAAAATATAATGCCATGAATTATGAAAGTGAGTACTATAAAAATGTCAGTTCTTTTAACTTTCATATATAAAAGAATTTACCATTGTCCTACTTTGCTTTCTGTTGTTGAGATGAATGTCACACAGTAATAAATATCACAACCATAAGCAACTTGGGAATAAAAGAATTTATTTGGCTTACAAGTTAAACTGTATAGAGGAGAAGCCAAGAGAGAAACCTGGAAGTAGGAACAGAGAAAAGATTATGCAGAAATAATCCTTATTAGATTGCTTTTTTGCACAAGAGACAATCTGCCCAAGGGCAGCACCAACAATAAGTGACTGGGCCCTCTCACATCAATTATTAATTAAGAAAACCCCCCAAAGACATTCCCAAGGGTCAATCTGATGGAGACAATTCCTCAATATATGATTCTTTTTCCCAGTTTATTCTAGTTTATGTCAGGTTAACCAAAAAAAAATTAGAATGACCTAATTAGAATGACCACTATAAATTAGGATATGAATAAGCTAATAGGTAAATAATGTACAATGCTTGTGACTAATATTTATGCGCAACACATTATTCAACATTTTCCATATGTTTTTTGTTTGATACTGAATGCATGTTGTGTCCATATAAAGCTGCTTAAAATATTCTGAAATATTTGAACTTAACAATATTTCAGTACAATTACTCAAATATTGTAATTCAGTATACCACTTGTTCCTTAGAATAAGTTTAACAGAATAATTTCTAAGAGGCTTTAGAAGTCTTAATTAGACCTTGGTTACTAAAGGTGACTATTATGTCTATTATAAATCAATACAGTATATATATATACCTTAACTCCAAGTTTAAATGAGAGAAATGTGATATTTCCTTATGACTCAAACTAGTTAACATTTTATTTCCATGTTATCATAAACAGTATCTCACCATTAACTTCAAAATTTTTCAAGCATCCTTTTCTGATATTATGGCTCTGTTTGTAAAGTTATGGTTATTGATACTAGTGACCACATCAGTATGGCACTAGAGAAAGACTGTCAGTTTTGTCTTTTCATACAGGTTTCAGAGAGGAATCCTTTGTTAAATTTTATTGAATTATATGCCCCTTAACAGGTAATTGTTCTTGATTCAGTGAATATGTTTTTTTCCAGTCTTCATAAAGTCTCTACCATTATGCATAGAACTTACATAGATATTTCATGTCCATTTCAGGACTTGCAGATTCTGTGGAGGTCATTATTGTGGGCCCTTCATACATATCTACCTCTCCCCATGAGGATGGGAGCTTTATACTGTGCTGCAGCTATTGCCCTATCCAAATATGAGTGGCTAATAGAACAGAGGGAGAATGAAATATTTGAAGAAGTCAACTTGCCAAGCCTTACATATAGAACCATAAATTTATTTTACATTAAATGAACAAACAAACAAACAAACAAACAAAAAAGGCCTTAGGGCTTTTTTTAGGGTTTTTATATTCCCAGATAACATCCTTTTCCTAACAACTGTGAAATGTGGTTTTGGTGGTACTGGAATTTATCCTTGCAACTCATAGAATTGTTTGGGAACTGGAGGGTCTCACTTTCTATGCCCATTTAACAAGTTTGGGGAGCTCTGCCCAGAGCTGAGTTGCTTTCATCAGTTGCCTTGCCATTTAGAAAACTGACATCACTTCTGTAATTCATGTCTTACACTAAGATTAATTTTTGGAAAAGTGAGGGAAATAATAAATATAACATGTTTTGCTTTTACCATTCTTTATATGATGGCCAAACCTCTAATCTAGGCTTGGTAATATTTTCTTTGAACATTTTGAAGCACAAAGCCAAAGTGAGATTGTTTGTTATAATGTCATACACATTCCCCAAACAGTAAGCACACAATGGCTCATTTGAATGGATGAAGAAAGAATTGATGGAAAAATAGGCGACATTTACTAGAATAAAGGCCAGCAAACAGTCAGGACATGCCTCCCTCAAGCTCCCACACGCTGGGCATCCACATTCATGTTCTTATGCTTGCACTGCAAGTCTTTTACCCACTGAGCCATTTCCTCAGCCCACTCTTTATTTCCAAGCAGCTTTATTTTAATGGAAATAAGCAACAGAAACTGAATAAACAAACTTATGCAGAACCCTTTGCTCAATTACTTGACATTTTACTCAAATTGTTGTTCTCTAAATTTTACACTTTTATTTATTTTTTAATTTATTTTATTTATCAGTTTATTTAAAAAGCACAAATTATGAGATCTATTGTGTAAACTTACCAATAATCAAATAAAATTTGTTAATGGATAAAATAACAACTATAGCTTAAGTACTTAAAAGCTATTCCCATGTGCTATCAACCTTTCAAGCTGGAAATTATAATTCTTATATGTCACTTAAATTGATTTAGCACAAGCACAAATATATATTACATGATATAGTTAATTACTATTATAAGAAATGACTGACTTGCAGATATCACCATTTCTAAATGCTAATCTTATAAATGTGTTCTATAAGCATTAACAATTAACAATTTTGTATTTATTTCATATCACAGCATTCATATCAGGTGCCACTAGAGGGACTTGTATTATCAAAAGTGTCTCTCAGAAGCTTCAGCATAAATGTTAAGAGGGAAAAAAAATGTGTTAAGGTGAAAATGCCACAGAATATTTCTCAATATAGAAATCAAGTATCTTAAAACTGACAATTATTCATTAATTCCACCATTTTTGACTACTTCATAACAATCATTATCTCATAGACTATCAAGAAGCACCATAGTTTACATTAAGTTTGACATTGAAATTCCTCCCTGTTCCATAGTCCGTCGCATCTTCTTAAGTGCCTGATGGCAAAGGTCAGAGTGAAAGGATTTGGCCATATTGGGTTCTTGGTTTGCAGGGCTTTCTTCAACTCTGACAAGTGGATATTGTTGTCATCAATGACCTCTCCATTTACCTCAACTACATGGTCTACATGTTCCAGTGTGTTTCTACTTATGGCAAGTTCCATAGCATTGTCAATGCTGAGAACAGGAAACTGGTCACCAATACGAAGGCCATCATCTTCTTGTGGGAGTGAGATTCTGACAACAGAAAATGGAGTGATGCTGGTGTGACTTTGTTGTGGAGTCTACTGGTGTCTTTGCCATCACTGAGAGAGCTTGGACCAAAAGGGGATTGCAAGGGGAGTTTCTCTGTTTCTTTTTAAAATTATTTCCCTAATTTGATTGGCTAATAAAGACAGCAGAAGCTAATTGTTGGGTGAATATAAAGGAGGCAGGAGTTTCTGTGCAGGACAGGAAGAGAAGCAGAGAGGATTAGGAGTCCGAACCAGGCTCAGGATGTAGGTTTCTCCGGGGACCAATAATTTCCGGCCTCCGCAGGCTTCAGAGACTAAGGAAAATGGGGCAGGATATTCTTCTCCAAGCAGTTGTGCAATCTGGCTGGTTTTAATGTGTTAGAACTGTCTGGTAATTTCCGTATGAGCTGATTTAGTTCAGGTGGGCAAGTGAGAGGGTACAGGGGTACAGGCTCCTGGCTGCTGAAGCATTAGCAGAGCCTGTCTCTGAGATAGCCTGAGCTCTGGGTATTTTCAGGAAAAACTGGTTTGGTCAGCTTGGCAAACCAGACAAGGAACCAGGGCCAGAGGGCCCCTAGGAGCTAGCTGTGAGGGCTGGGCAAGCCCACAGTTGCAGGCACCTAGCCAGAGAAAGCATGAGTTATGTTTAAAATTACAATGTTACAGAGTTAACATCTCTGCTTCTTCTGCTGATAACCCCACGTTAGTGATGGATGTGAACCATGAGAAATATGAGAACTCACTCGAGATTGTCATCAATGCTTCCTGGTCAACCCTCCTTCCAAAGGTCATCCATGAATATTTTGGCGTTGAAGGATTCACAAAAGCAGTCTACTTCATTACTTCGACCCAGAATACTGTGGGTGGTACATCTGAGAAGCTGTAGTATGATCATTCTAGGGCTGTCCAGAATAGCATCCTTGTATCAGCTGATGCTGCCAAGGCTCTGGATATGGTTATCCCAGAGATGAATTGGAAGCTCCCTTCCATGGTTTTCCATGTCCCAACCCCTAATATGTCCACAGTGTATCTGATATGCCACCTAGTATGATGACATCAAGAAGGTAATGAAGCTGACTTTGGAGGGCCCACTAAAGGACATCCTGGGCTACACTGAGGACCAGATTGTCTCCTAAAACTTTTGTAGAGATACCTACTGTTCTACATTTGATGCTGGGGCTGGCATTGCTCTCAATGACAATTTGATAAAGCTTATTTCCTGTTAGGATAAGAATACAACTACAGAAACAAGATAGTGGGACTTGTGGCCTATCTGGTCTCCAAGGATTTAGAAACACTGGGTTATCTACCCCAGTAAAAAAAAAAAACAATAGAGAGAGAAAGGTCCTTGACTTCTGAGATGTTCACACCCCAACTGTCTTAGTTTGGGTTTTACTGCTGTGAGCAAACACCATGACTCAGACAAGTCTTATAAACAAAAGCATTTAATTGGGGCTGACTAACAGGTTCAGATGTTCAGTCCAGTATCATCAAGGTGAGAATTTGGCAGCATCCAGGCAGGCATGTTACAGGAGGAGCTGAGAGTTCTACAACTTTGTTGGGAGCCGACTTTTAGCAGAAAGCGGCTAGATCAACTTTGCAGTCATCTCGAGCCATATACCCTGATAGAGACTTGTTTTTCAACAGCCTACAACAGCTGAAACACACTCTGATAAACATCTTGTTTATCCCACATATCTTGTTTTGCTGTTTAGTGACCCCAGGTGCATAGTGCATGTAGTAAAATGTCTTCAGCTGTGTTCTCCTGCTTGTGCTTATAAATACTCAGGATTTTCTTGCAAGGATTACAGTAAATATGAGTCAGTAAACAAGACTTGATTACACACCCTGTTTTGTCTCCATTCTTTGCGTCTCTTCCCCTTCTTCCAACCCCTCTTGCTAGACCCTGACCTGTGGACTGGAGCAGCAGAG
The DNA here is from genome assembly GCA_030674055.1 of Rhabdomys pumilio. Classification (NCBI taxonomy): domain Eukaryota; kingdom Metazoa; phylum Chordata; class Mammalia; order Rodentia; family Muridae; genus Rhabdomys; species Rhabdomys pumilio. The sequence continues at coordinate 42,867,812 of JANHMN010000011.1, forward strand.
CGTTCCAAGGACATTTTGGTCCCCAAGTGTGGGGCAGCTCGGGCAGGGACACATCTTCATCTAAAGGCTGCCAGAAAAATACTGACTTCCAGGCAGCTAGAATGAAGGTCTTAAGCCAAAAGTGACATACCTTCTTCAACAAGTCCACACCTCCTAATAGTGCCACTCCCTGGGCCAAGCATATACAAACCATTACACCAATTGAACCACCAATATTGAGCATGCCCTCACAGTTTTCATCCCAGATTTGAGAAGAAGAATAGGGACTTAGGGAGCCATACTCTCTTGAATACCATCATAGCACCCACCTAAAATTAAAACAAAAAAAAATTTCATTTTTAGTGAAGCATATAGAATAAGAGCAAAATATATAAGTAGAGTTGATAACATTAAAAATCAAGCAATAAAAGGGAGGGTTTTGAAAATCCACATCATACTCATACAGGAGTCAATTCTCAAAATACATTTAGGTCACATGCTCAATAGAAAATAAAACTAAAAAAAAAAAAACAATAATAATAGCAAAAAAAAAAAAAAATCAGATGAGAACTGTTAAATAGTAGATAACCCAAACACAATTTTTCTAAAGATGAAGGAAAACTTTGTATCTCTCTACAAATTGAACTCACAATGAGATTATATGCTCCTATAGGTTAGGATGCCTACCATATAAATGATAAAAGGAAACTCATAATAGAAGTGCTATGAACAGAAAAAAAAACCCAGATACATTTTACAAGGAATGTAAATTGGTTTCTCCATTATTTTAATAGTTTAGACATGCTTTAATAATTAAAAATACAACTACTGTATAATTCAGTGAAACTTGCTACTGGGAGTGTATACCCAAAAGACAGTTTTAGTACAAAATTTAGACTTAGGGTTAAGGTTAGAGCTAGATATCTTGTTAGGGTTAATGTTAATCTTGACGTTTTGAAATCTATATATGAATTGAACACATTTTCTTCCATTTTGATTTTAACATTATTATCAATATCTAACATGTGAAATCAACTTGTATTTTTTTAGTGATGAATGGGTAGAGAAAATGTAATGTTTATATCACTGAGACTTAAACAGGATACCTTATAATTTGAGACAACATTATCATATCTCTAAGTGCTATTACTCAAGAGAAATGACAGCAGGGACAAACACAAATAAGGGTCTGATTTCACTAATATGTATAATTTCTAAAAGAAAATCGATTAAAAACAAAAGGTCTATTACCAGCTATTAGGGGATTGAATTGGGTGAAAACAAATGCCATTTAAATGGTAAACATTTCAAGAGTGACACAATACATATTCTAGACATCTAATGTAGTATTTAGACAATACGGTTAATAAAAATGTACTCCAGGAATTTGGAGAGAGATAAATTTTAAGTATTCCTACTATATTACATAAGTAGATGGACACATATCTGTGAATGAATGAATATGTTAACCAGAATCTAGTAGTTATTCCACAGTGTATAGAATCACACTGGACAGTTTTAATGACATACTAATATTTGCTAATTATGCTTTCATACGGATGGCAAAGCTTCCTCACAGAACATCTCTCCAGTGGTTTTCATTGCATGGAGCTCTATTTTTTAGTGGTGGTTGGAATATTTAATATATTTATGTGGTTTTCTTATTTTATAAAAATATTTGATAGAGCATTTTATCAAATATTATTTTCTACAGATGCTTAAACAAAGACTAGACAAATGGCTCTCAGGGCTGTATTTGTACATGATATTATTGACCCTTAACCTCAATATAACACTTAACCTAAATTTACTTCATATTCATTAATCATCTAGTATGAAGCAATTGACCAGAATATAAAGGTAAGATGTATATAATGTAATTAATATTCAAAAATGAGTATACTACTGATGTTTCAAGAAGTATATGACATAATTAATTTATATTTAAACAACACAGATACTCATTGGAATATAGCATGATTACTAGCAAGATCCTTGAAATGAGTAATTGCCTTAGTCCCTCAGAATAATTTTCAAACAAAGCATACTGAGAAATGCAGAAAGATTTCAGTGCAGTAGTAGGATGAGAGCCCGTGGAGAGTTCAGTATAAAAAGCTGAAGTTACAAAATATTTCCAGCCTGAGGCCGCTGGAAGTGGAGAGAAACAGGAGTGTACATACATGCTTCTGTGTCTTTCTATGCTGACTCTCCAGGGTACTCTATAGGTGAGTATACCGCTGGGATGTCCTGTGTAGAGATCAAAGGGATATGACTGGAAGGGAAACCACTAGGGAAACAAAAATGCTCAGTAAAGATATGGGCCAAACTGCTCTTTGAAATTGCATTTGGTAATATAAATTTAGGTGTAAGAAACTCCCTGTGTGAGCATAGAAGAAAAAATTAACTATAGAGTTTAGAAAGCAATAGGAATACAAAGGAGTGATGGTTCAGCTTGGAGGCAGCTGAATGCTATAGCCAGAATTGTTGGGAATAAATAGAAATGTTATAAAAATGTACGTTGCTTAGAAAATATTTTGAGGCACAAAACATTTGGGCTTATCTCTGTGTTTTCTACAAAATATTGTCAGTGTGTTTAAATATTTTCTATGTTTTCAATGTAAATAAAAAGCCAAAATTTAAAATATGATGTCAGTGAAAACTTTATCTTGTTTCATTTCTAAAACATTCCTGAGATAAAGGACTTTTTATTTTCAAACACTCTTTTATTTTTTAAATTTGCTTTATATTCCTGTCACTGTTTCCATTCCCAGTCACCTCCCCAACAATTCTTTCCTTCATTTTCCCTATACTTCTCCTCTTAGTGGGTGAGTGACCCCTGGGTTGCCTCCTACCATAGCACATCTGCAGGTTATATGAATTCTCTCTACTGGGCAAAACACATTCTCTCCCAGTGAGGCCAGACAAGGCAGACTAGCTAGAACATATTCCACAGACAGACAATAGCTTTTGGGATAGTTCCCAGTCCAGTTGTTTAGTACCTGCCTGAAGACCAAGCTGCACATCTGCTACATATGTACAGGGAGACCTAAAAATCCAGACCAGGTATGCTCTTTAATTGGTGGTTCAAACTCTGGGAGCCCTTAAGTTCCAGGTTAGTTCACTCTGTCCATCTTCCTGTGGAATCTGAGAACGGACTTTATAAAGACCCAGACCTGTATAAAGATCGTCCAATTTCCCACAATTTGATCTGATCTTAATGTCTTAGAAATAATACATGTTCTTAGCTTAAAATATCACATGGCAGTCAAAGTGAACAATCAACAGTAAAATCAGCATTCATACAATGTCCTGTCACCAGGCGAAGGGCTCTGCTTCTTAGGATCTTCCCATGATACCTAGTTCCATATGCTTACACTATGAGGAAACTATATCTTCATATTTAAACTCACATTGATTTAAATGCAAATTGCACAATATGAATTATATAATGCAATGCATCCTACATATGTAGATGTTACTACATTTTGTTTTGTATTGTTTGTACCTTGATTTTTCCTCTTAAAAGAATGAACTTCCCCTTCATCATCTGTTCCAAGGACAGCAGCCTGGCTCAGCTTTATCTCCAGTCTTTCTTGTTGTAACTAGGCTCTCAGTTATGAGAAAACCATGAATCTATATTTTCACTTTTTTCTTTCGAGTTCAGAAAATGTACTCATTTGTTTCTATGTATATAAATATTTTGGTGTACATTCATACATATAGTTGGAATATTTTGGTCCTCCTTTGTTTTTATTGTGCTTTTCTTTTTATGAGCAATAGCATAGTTTGCATATTTTACTGTTACTGAAAGAAAGGAGAATATATAAAGTGAATGATAGACTAAGGGATTGCCTTAGCTGGTTTGCCAACATATGGAATGGTTCTAAAACAATTCTAATATTGCTTTTCATTTACAAAATATTTCAGTTTGGATAATAAATTGTTTGGCCACCAGAGTAATGTATATGTAGCATCAATTTTCTAAAACTGACAGATACTCATGCCAACTCCTAGATGTATACATAGTATTCTAATATCCATAATGTACTATCATAGGCTAACCTGTACTAATTATACAAAATAATCAATAATATGAAGTCGAAGTACTTTGTAGAACACTGAAACATATTGAGTAACATTATATTTAATATTATTCAAAGGAAAGATTATTTTTGAAAGTCTCCTGCTCTAATGAGTAGTAGTTATTAAACGTGAACTTTCATAGTCAATAGAAACTTAAAAAGACAAATGAAAATAATGTGGTATATTACTGGGGTATTTGGAGCAGAAAGAAAATTAGACAAAATCTAAGATAATATAAAATCATGTTAGTTTTTATGTAAAAATAATGTATCAATATACTGTAATAAAAGTGTGACAGTGGTATATATTGGTACTTTGTTGATAGAGTACTTGTCTCACATAAGGTGGATGGAGACATGGCTCAGTGGTTAGGACCACCAGGCCCTCCAGAGTAGTCACATTTGTCTCCAGCACTCATGTGTGATGGCTCACAACAGCCTTTACTACCAGGTTCAGTAATCTCAGATTTTCATATGGCTTTCGTGGACCCCTGCACACACATGGCATACATATAGAAGCATATACAAATACAATATAAGAAATCTTAAAATAAAATAATAGAAAAAGAAAAGTCTAATCACAAATTATCTCTTTAAAAATATTCTTAGATAGAAAAAAATTATTTTCTAAACGTTGATGAGCTGAAGAATTCAATAACTTTTCTAAAATACTATTTAGGACATTGTTATTTTACATCATATGATTTGCTTTTGTATGTTTTCAAATCTAATACTATAGAAGTTAATATTCCTACTTAGAACTGTCTTAAATTTGAGAATTTTTTGTACAAAATCATTTTATTATTTACTATCAGGAAATTAATGATAAAAACATTAAAATCATACAAATATCTGGTTTCCTGGGTATTAAAAATAAACACAAAAACTTTTTAGATGTATTTTAAGGTTACAAATTCTCTTAAAAAGTGAATTTACATATATGAATATATCACATATACTTAACAAGCTATAAATTAGGGAATTTCCATATGATAAATAACTTTTCATTTCAGTATTGGATTTTATTAGAACTAGATGAAAAACATTTACATAAATAATTTTTACACAACAATAAAATAAACATTTAGGTAGCAACTCATGAGATAGTTCATCGGTGAATACTGAGTTAATTTTGCTGCTTCAGCATTTGATAGACATCCTCAAGATTAACAGGTAAGAAATTCACAAAGCATGACACTATTAAACTTTCCATCAGTTATCTGTGTGTGGGTTTGCAAACATTTATTCTTCATTTTGATTAAGTATATTTAGTATTAGTCTACTGACTAATGAAATTTCAAATATCAGGTAACCTCAGAGAATACCCAACGCCTGAATCTATTTTTATAACAGTAACTTCACTAATTAATTAACAGACTAAGAACAATGGTAACATGGAAAGCAGTTGATTTCTTTGAAAGAACTCTTTAAATGCTTAGGCTTTTTTACTAAACAAAAATAATGTTTTCTACTAAACAAAAATTTGTGTCGACAACACACGCACAAATATGCAAATGTTCTTCAGGTTTGCTAAGCAAAACCTTTAACAATGATTAAATCTTTAATGAAATGTATACACACGTATCAGAAGCAAACTGATATGATTTATTTTAAATCAAATAATGTCTACCTTTGAAGTATCATTTATTTTTATATTTCATGAAAGAAATATCAGGATAATGCTGAGTAATTGTTATAAAGGACATATTACTTACAAGATTATTTTCTGTTTATTCTCATGTTACTTCAAAAGCATTTGTTTACTGGGAAGCTAGCATTTCGTGCTTTTATTCTTTTTCAGTAAACATATGTAACAAAGTGATTTCTCAACATTTTTTTCTATGAAATAAGACACAACACCTGCTCCTTAGTTTTCTCTGACAGGGTAAAGAATATTCTTTCTGGTGGCACGCCTTTAATCCCAGAACTTGGGAGGCAGAGGCAGGCGCATTTCTGAGTTCAAGGCCAGCTTAGTCTATAGAGTGAGTTCTAGGACAGCCAGGGCTATATAGAGAAACCCTGTCTCGAAAAACAAAAACAACAAAGAAAACAGAATATTCTTTCAAATTGTAAGAGATTGTTAAGCTCTTCCTGTCTGGTCTTCTATTATAATAACAAGAAATGTTAACTGGCAAGAAAAAATGGTCCTGAAAACTGGAGCCATTGCTCTGATAATTGGCCAGATTGTGTAGAGGTGTTTGCTGTTACTGTAAGTGTTGATAATTAGATTATGAGAGAGAAGAAATGTTCAGAAACTGGGTTTACAGAACAGACAAAAACTCTGTAAACATTGCTCACTGGAGTAACACTGTTTTATTGACAGCATAGAGAAAACAAATCCAACAACAACAACAACAACAACAAAATATTTGTCCTAAGAATTCACCGAAAGTAGCTTATTAGATTTCATAAATGAGGGAGAATCCTGTTTGTCATTGGAATGGAGGCCACTTATGTCACATTCTGGCAATGAATTTGCCTATGTTCTGTCCATACTCTAAATATCTGAGAGAGACTGAATTTACTTATGTTGGACTAATAATCTGGTGGGGAAATTTCAGCCTAGAATTCAGCCAACAATCTTCCTTAGTTTACACCAGCTTATGATGAGAAATCAGAGCAAAGACTAGAATTGAGACACTAGGGGGAAAAATGTGACTTTGTGGGAAAATACAGGTAAATATTGAAAGTTACTAACTTTCAATATATGCAGAAAAAGAAGCTATAATTGTTTTAAAACGTAGTGCCATGAATGAAATTTCTCAGGGCTTTCTCGGCCACAAGAGGGAAACTGGTTAAAAACTGAGTTGTGGTCATTCAGATTCAGGTTTTTTTTTTTTTTTTTTAAGTTTATCTATGTATGTACCTATCTATCTATCTATCTATCTATCTATCTATCTATCTATCTATCTATCTATCTATTTCAAACTCCAAAGTTTATTCCCCTCCAGATCCACCCTCCAACTGTTCCACATCCCATACCTCCTCTCTGCCCCCATGTCTCCACGAGGATGTCCTTTCCCCACCAGATCTCTAAATTCCTTGGGGCCTCCAATCTCTTGAGGGTTAGCTACATCTCTGACTAAACCCAGACCAGGCAGTCCTCTGCTGTATATGTGTTGGGGGCCTCATATCAGCTGGTGTATGCTGCCTGGTTGGTACTCCAGTGTTTGTGAGATCCCGGGGGTCCAGGTTAACTGAGACTGTTGATCCTCCTCCTCGGCTTCTTTCAGCTTTTCCCTAATTCAACTACAGGGGTCAGCAGCTTCTGTCCATTGATGGGGTGCAAATATCTGCATCTTAGTCTTTAAGCTGCTTGTTGTGTCTTTCAGAGGGCAGTCATGAGAGGTCCCTTTTTGTGAGCGCCTCATAGCCTCAGTAGTAGTGTCAGGCCTTGGGACCTCCCCTTGAGCTGGATCACTTTGGGGCTGTCACTGAACCTTCTTTTCCTCAGGCTCCTCTCCATTTCTGTCCCTGCAGTTCTTTCAGTCAGGAACAATCATGGATCAGAATTTTGACTGTGGGATGGCAACCTCCTCCCTCACTTGGTTTTCCTGTTGGAGGTGGGCTCTATAACTTCACTTTCTCTACTGTCAGGCATCCCATCTAAGGTCCCTCCCTTTGAGTCTTGAGATTCTCTCACCTCTCTGGTGCATTCTTGAGGGTTCCCCAACTTTCTACCTCCCAAGGTTGCCTGTTTGAAGTCGAGTTTTCAAAGAGAGTGACTGAGAAGATAATGCCCCTGGTGTTCCCTACTAGAACAGAACACCATGCTGAATTTTTTTTCCTAGATCAGTGGAATAAGTATTTAGAGGCAATGTTAGATTGTATATGTTGTCTGAATTTATCTGAGATGGTATAGTTCATATGACGTCAATGCTAATGGATTCAAGGATACACATGTAGGATTATACTATCTCAAACTCTGAATGAAAATAAGTATTTTCTCTTTTTAAACACACACATTCACAAACATACACTCACACACTGTATTTTATGATAGTACATTTAAATTTTTATATTGCAAATATTTTCTTTCTCATTGTTAATACGATTCTAGAAAATTAGGAATATTAAAACGTAATATACTAACAATATTACATTTTAATGAAAATATCTTATCATTTATTATTAACTTATATATAATATACTCACTCAAAACATATTGTGAATTGTAATTAACATGATTATAGTGACTTACAATGTCATATAATTTCAATGAAGGAAGAAGGTTCTGCATTTAATTTGACTTGCCAGGTTTTTTATTATAATAAAAAATAAACTAATTTCTGTACAACTATAATCATTTCTTTGCTATTATAATAAAGATATACTTTGCCATTATTGTTGTGTTTTTTAAGCTTACAATGTACTTTATCCTTATAGCATTTCTTTTTTTGTAACATGAGTATTCATTACTCATCGTTTCAAAGGAGTAAGAAAAGCTTAATAGATTTTCCCACTGGATATTATAATCTTAATGAAATGGAGTGGTTTGTTGTTATTGATTTCAAGCTAAATGGTGGCTCTCCAAACACATTAACCATCTATCATGATGGTTTTAGTGTAACTGTTTTGGTTATCCGTTTGGAGGTTTCTCCGAAAGTTACAATGTAATCCTGCCGAATGATACCTAAGCCTATACTTAAATAACTTTATATCCATATAAATATAATATAAATATATGCATATGTAGTATAAAGACTATTTAGATTTTATACTATAGGGATACTTGTTTATTTCTGTTCACAATGCTCTCCTCATAGTAATTAGGAAATGATATCTACTTAGACATCCATCAACTGATGAATAATGACATGTTGTACATACACAGTTAATTTTTACTCAGGTACAGGGAAAACATGAAACCATGAAAACTGCAAGAAAATGTACAGAGCTTGCAAATATTATGCCGAACAATGTCAGCCAGGTCTAGAAAGACAAAGATAAAGACAGGTCTTTATCACATGTGGATCCTAGATGTGAATCTTTTGCTTCAAGTAATTAAATTGGTGTAATGTGGAAGCCAAATTCCTAGCCAAAATCATTGACTGAAAGTGTCTAATGGAATGAAGGGTCATAGAATGTATGCAAAATAAGATTAGATCAACTTTAATGGGGAGAGAGGCCCAAGCAGAAAGTGGGACAAAGTATCCAGAAACAAAAAGACAGGGTAAAGGAAGAGAGAAGGGGGAAGGGAGGAGGAGGGAGAGAAGGAGAAAGGAAACAGAAAGAAAGAAAGAAAGAAAGAAAGAGAGAGAGAAAGAAAGAGAGGGAAAGAAAGAAAGAAAGAAAGAAAGAAAGAAAGAAAGAAAGAAAGAAAGAAAGAAAGAAAGAAAGGTGTAGGAAGGGAGGTAAGAAGGGAGGAATATATGAAAAGTAGCCATCACTCTTAACTGCTGATTCATTTCTCCAGCCCAAATTTGGATTATTGTTTATTCAGTTCATTCAAACTTTCAACTTTTTGGTCAGTTTTATTTATATTTTGATTATAAAACACATCACTTATATGTTTTCTGAGATTTTTCCCCATGTATCACAGTTTATAGAAATCATTATTTTTTCAATCATAGGTGGAGAGACAGGAGTGGGTGGGAGGGTGAGTTGGGGAGCACCCTCATAGAAGCAAGGGGGAGAAGGATGGGGTGGAGGTTTGTAGAGGGGAAACAGGGAAGGAAGATAACATTTAAAATGTAAACATATAAAATAACCAATAAAAAGAGAAGTTAGAAATGAAGACAAAAATAAAAGAATGATATAAATTTGTTCCATCTACACACAAGCACTCAAGAGGTTCACATTTATAGCATATGTATTTTTAACTTTTTCTTCTGTAATTAATCTAGAATCATGTCATTTATACTTTAAAACAGCAAAGCCTGTGTTTTAGCTTTCAACCTTTCCACTTTATTATTTTTAGTGTGCATTTTTGTTTTTCTTTTATTTCCCCACTTCGGTTATGACCTCTCTATTTTTCATTTTTATTAGTGCACTATCTCTTGAACTTTCAGTTAATAAATTGACATCAGTGGGTGAAAGAAGGTGGTGCCAACATAAGCATATCATCCCGTAGTCATCAGGCACTGACTAGCCTTTGAACCAGCATCCACAAAACTCTGTATTGCCTGTGAGCACAGTGCACTTACATCTGTAAACCAGAGCAGGAAAGTGTCACGGTTTATTATGATGCAATTGCCACTAATTAAAATTGATTTCAACTACCAAGGAAAATAAAAGAAATGGAATTGAATACTTCTTACAAGTTTCTGTTGCAACTGCCACTCGGCCAGATAGGATAGTTGTCAAAATGCATTTTCTTCTTATCTGTTCCTATTAGTTTCAAGGTCTCAAGTTTTGTTTAAATTCATTTTAGGGTGTGTGTGTGTGTGTGTGTGTGTGTGTGTGTGTGTGGTGTGGTATGTGATGTGTGGTGTGTGGTGTGTCTGTGTTACAGCTTGTTTCTTTATTTATAACCTACAGACTATATGAAGTTCAAGAAGAAAGAAGATCAAACTGTAGATACTTCAGTTTTATCTAGAAAGGAGAACAAAATAATCACAGGAGGTAGAGGGAGGGAGGGAGGAACCTGGGAAGGAGAGAGGAGGGGGAGGGAAAAGGAGGGCAGGATCAGGTGTTGGAGATGGGGGAGAAATATAGATGGTCAGGAAATTGAACTGAGGTGTGTATTAAGTGGGGGATGGGGAACTGGGAGTCGCCACTAGAAAATCTGAGATACCACGAAAGCAACCAACAGGGATGACATTAGCCAGAATACCAAACAAAGGGGAGAGAACCTGTAGAGACAATATCCAATGGTTAGGGACTGCCTTTGGTTGGGGCCTGGGGCCATCCACTCATCTCAAAAATATTAACACAGAATTGCTCCTGTCTAAAGGAAATACAGGACAAAGAGTGGAGCAAAGACTGAAGGAAAGGCCATCCAGAGACTGCCCTACCTGAGGATCCATCCCATCTGCAGACATCAAACCCAGTCACTATTGCTGATGCTAAGAAGCACTTGCTGACAGGAGCCTGGTATAGCTGTCACCAGGCTCTTCAAGGGCCTGACCAATACAGATGCTGGTGCTTGCAACCAATCATCAGACTGATCATGGGAACACCACTGGAGGAGTTAGAGAAAGAAATGAAGAAGCTGAAGGGGTTTGCAACCCCATAGGAAGAACAACAATATCAACCAACCAGACCACCCAGTGCTCCTAGGGACTAAATCATCAACCATAGAGTACACATGGCGGGGGTCCATAGCTCCAGCTGCATATGTAGCAGAGGATAGCATTGCCTGGTATCAATGGGAGGGGAGGCCCTTGGTCCTGTGAAGGCTCAATTCCCCATTGTAGAGAAATGCTAGGGCGGTGAGGCAGGAGTAGGTAGGTAGGTGGGCGAGCACCCTTATAGAAGCAGGAGTATTGGGAATTGGAAAGGGGTTTGAGGAGGGGAAACCAGGAAGGAGGCTAACATTTAAAATGTAAATAAATAAAATAACCAACAAAAATCACAAATAAATAAAGAGACATTATTTTAAGAAGTCTGATTCCACAGTGCTGTCATCATTTCTAAACCATATCAACATTATCATTTAGGGTAAGTTGTGTAAACTGAAAAAGTCATTACACATTTCCCTCTATCACCTTCATCTTTTGCGGTGTCTTAACTCTCTGACTTGTTGTTGAATATTATAATGCTCTGATTATTTTCTCAAAGCATGGCAATAGTTTGAACCCAGGAATGACTACATGCTCTTCCTTTTCACAGACAGATGAGAAGTGACTTAAAGCTAGCTTCTTTTGTATCAGGCGATAACATTTTATGGCTGCTGAGTTTTACATTATAAATACATGAGACATTAGTCAGATTAACTTTCAAGTGAAAGTTCTTTGCTCTTAAAGAAGCTTATATAAGACTTTCTATTTACTATTGGAATTCAAAAATTTTATCAGGTATATCTAAGTAAATGACCTTTTTTATTAATCCTCTCTGGGACTCAGAAACCTTGTCAATCTGCAGGCTCACATCTTTCATCAAATAAAGAAAACTTTCATTATTTGTTTAAATATTACCTCTTCTCTATAATTTCCTCTGTTTTATTTTAGAATCTTTTTATACACTTGAAAAGTCTCTTGCTGCTGGTCTAGAAACTCACTGCTTTTCTAATATTCCTTCTAATTTATACTGTTTCTATGTGGTTTAAAGTTTCTGTGTATCTTTCCTAAGTTTCTGTATACCTTCCTTTCAACTAACCTTCAACCATAAAAGATGTTTTTTTCCTTAAAATATTAAAATATTAAGCATCAAAATATTCTCTTGTGGTTTGTGTTATACTGCTGTGTGTGTGTGTGGCATATACATACGTGGTCATGTGTTTTTATATGTATCAACATCAAGACCAGAGGATCTTGTTGAGAGTCCTACTCTACAGCTCTCAGCTTTGCTTCTTTGAGACTAAATCTCCCACTGAAATCTGAGCTTCTGTTTTTTGATATGGTTACTGGCAAGCTAGCTCCCAGGATCAGTTATTTCTTCCTACTAATGCTGGAATTACAGCTATGCCAGTTTGTTATTGTTGTTGCTTGTTTATTTGTTTGTTTGCTTTCTGTAGGTGCTATGAATTTGAATTCAAGCCTCATGTTTGTTCAGTAAGCAGTTTTACTCATTGAACCATCTTTTCACCCTCTATACAGAAAATCTTTTTTATTTCTTCTGATATTTTCTTGACTTAATTCTCAGATAGCAATTTTTTTCTTCCCCCTCTATTTGTGTTGTTGTTGTTGTTTGCTATCTTTTTTGTTTGTTGTTGTCGCTGTATTTTTTGTTGTTTTATTTTATTTTTTTCTGAGACAGAATTTTGTTATGTAGTCCTGTTTATCCTGGAATCACCTTGTAGAGCAGTCTGGCTTGGACTTACTGAGATCTTCTGACCTCTGCTTCCTGGGTGATGGGATCATGCACTGCCACACTCTGCATCTTCTCCTATGGTTTTACATTATCTAGTTTTCTTCCTTATTTGTTTTCTCAAGCACAGTGAGTAGGCTGAGTAGGTAAGAGGTTAGTCGTGATGTAATCAGGATAATCTGACAGATGTGACTATTGCCTAAGAAGAGAGGTAGAATCAAGGGTGATGCAGATGATCAGGATGACCCTGTGGCCAGACATTCTTTATCGGCTGGTAGTGTATTCTTTCTGCCACATCAAAAGCTTGAGCATCAGATTTTTCAAACTGCTACAAATGAGCACTTGTGAGATCCTCTACTGGGTTGAAATGATGTTTTTCATTATGATACTGTGTGGTATTGATCCTATCAAACTCATAATATTTTCAAGAGAATCATATGAAGAAATATTACAGATTTTTACATGGTATGATCTCCAGCCAAAACTTTCCCTGGTGAAGTAAGTATAAGAGTGTACATTATCAGGAGACATAATAGGACAAGCTAATAACTAGCAGGTGATCATCCTGAAAAGGCCTGCCTTGGATTAGTATATATTCTGCAACAGGTGAGTCCTTACTCAGCAAGACTGTAAGAGACTCATTTTTAGGAAAGATTCCTGATATTAATATACTTTTACTATTTTTATTAACCATATATAACAATCACTAAGCAATAACACACCCCTTTGGAGCAGATCTCTGCAGATCCACAAAGATGTATTGTCTTGTAGTGATGCTATATAGACAAATCGATGACTTCTTAAGTCTTAATAAGAATTCCTAGACTTATATCAATGATTATTAAGCTCTTTTATTGTGGGACTGCTATTAGGTCTGTTTCTGATAGTCAAAACTGCAATGAGAACTCTGCTAGTCTCCCAAGTGTCATCAGACTTTCTCCTACTCAGAGTACATTCCAAGAGGTTGTAAATTAATTAACCACAGGTCATTAAAAGAGAACTAATGATTTATTATAGGTGCTTGGACAGAAGATAAAATGTTGTCTGGGCTTATCTATACAAAACTTCACTAATAACTTATAGTTTTAAATCTTCAGTGAACCTGTGGAGCTAGACGGGTGATGGATATTTTGCCAGATAATTACTCTTAATGGATATGCATGTAAACATTCTTTGTTGTAAACTTCTATTTCAATTTATGATTTGATTTTTGGTGTGAACTTGTGATGAACTTTGTAACACGTGATCATGTATTCTGAAAGATGTATAAGTACTGAGGACAAAGAGATGAGAGGCAGATAGAATAGAGAGATAGAATAGAATTTTTTCCCTTTCCCCAGATAAAGTAGAATATTTTCCTTTCCCTGCTTAGGATCTTTCTGCTTTTCCCCTTAGATAGCTTTCATAGGATACTTTTAACAACTTAGTACTAAACACTATAACGACATCTCCAAGTGTCTTTTCTTCAACCTCCTTCTAGCAGGCATAATTTAGAGCCCAGCAGTGCCTGCTGAGATAGAACAAAGGACACATTTTAATCCTCTGCTGTTAGGCTGTAGGTGTTAACTACCTAAGCCAGCAGTCTCTTACCCTCAGAAGGAGCAAAACATTTTTAGGACATTTTAGAAGTTATCATCAGCATTTCAGTACAGATCAGAGAGCCGGAAAACCCTGAGAAGCTCAGACTTTAAAGCCATCAACAGACTCTTACTCTTTGCCACTGCCACTACCTTCTCCAGTCTGGGAGGCTCATGGCAGTACATAATTAGGTCTATACATTTGAAAAGTCTTCTTTGCCCTTTCCAATCTCAATGCCAGTCTCATTAATACCCTCTTCTTCTCTACAAGACCCTATTCCATAATCCTGTCTTTTTGTATGTATTCTACTACTTTTAACCAAGGACACTGGCATGAGCATGGATTTTGGACTATCTACTGGAACATTCAGAGCTCACAATTGTTATATTGAAGACAGTGACTCTATCTACCTCAGAAAATATTGGTAACCAAATATTTGCAGGGTACGGTTGGACCCTTTGAGCATTTTCCCTTATATGACTTACTCTTTGTGGGTCCCATCCCTTATAGATTCAGTATAGGCATGCACAGCTCTTGAGAGATCATGCTTGTTGTAGCAATGTCACCTCCAAAGGTAATATTTTAAAATACTTATTCCTATGTTCCAGATTTTAGATGTTTCTCATTCTCTTTTCCATGATGTTTTCTGGATTGTAGGCAGGGTGGTATAAATTTCTTGTTTAGAATCAAACAATAAAACATTACATATTATCAGCATGTTAAGCATTCATGGGCCTCTGCATCTAATGCTATTTAATGCTAAGTGAAGGCTGTCTGATTAAGTTTTAGAGTAATACGAGTCTATGAGGAAAACCAAACATTTAGAATTTATTTTGTCATCATGTCAATTCAACAAAACTATAGTACTAAATTGCCCTTTAGGCCTGTAATTTCCTCAGACATGAATTTTTTAATATGTTTACAGTACCAGGCATAAATTCCATTTTTTTAGAGAAAGCACTACATCCAAGAAAAGAGCAGTTGGTTACCCATTAATACTTGTGCCATTGTTGCACAGTGGGTATAGATTTCCTGGTAAGTCATTATTATAGACTGTACGACTCACATCTGGGCAATACTTTACTCCATTAGCAGTCTGCAAAGCACCTTTGATACCACCAAAGATAGCTTCTTGCTAGAATATAATAGTTGCCACAGTATCTGAAAGCAACTATACAAAGCCAAATTAAGGCCTCAAATGATTCTCAGGTTTGCATTCATAAGAACAAAGTAGCTGGGGTCCTAATCTAAAACAAATTTTAAAGGCAATTGATTTAATAGTGTCAGAAAAATAAGAATAAGTTAAGTTCATTTGATCAGGAAATCACAAAACAAATCTCCTTTATAATGCTGAAGAAATATCCTGACCTGCTGCACATTATCCAGTCACTGTATTTTGATCAACAAAAAATCACATTTTAAAAAATATTTCCAGTTAATTAGTGATATCCATAGATAACTCATGTCCCATAGTCTGATGCTGAGGTTATTCTTGTTATTTCTGAAAGAATTTTAAATGGAATACCATCGACTTTCACCTCTGGACTTTTGGATTTACAGATATGTACTGTCTGGCATATATTTTTTTATTCCAATATGTTATTTGGGATGTACATCTTTATCGTCAAATGTAGCTACCATTTGCACATCACTACTAGTAAACTGGATGAGATTGTGTGAATATATCAGAATCTATTATTCCATTTATGTTCCCATAAGCATTTCGGTGGTTTCATTTAGAGACCATTTGTTATAATGAATATATGAGAATATAACACACATCCTTTCTCATAGCAAATGATAATCACACATTAAGATTTAGTAAATCCTGACTTTCTAAATGTTAAGTTTTCTGTTAGTGGCAAACTTTTAATTTAGCAGTCTACATATTTCATTAGTGTCCCTGCTCTAGATGTGAATTTATGTAGAGAGAAGAGACACAGTAGAATATTCATTCTGTTGAACTAAAGCCACTATGTTTTCAGAAAATCTCATGCATTCATTTGTCTTAGGGGTTCTACTGCTGTGAAGAGACACCATGACCAAGGCAACTCTTATAAAAGGCGCACATTTAATTGTGGCTGGTTTACAAATTTAGAAGTTCAGTCCAGTATCATCAATGGAGGAGCATGGCAGCATCCAGGCAGGCATGGTGCTGGAGGAACTGAGAGCTGAGAGTTCTACAACTTCATCAAAAGGAAGCCAGCTGCGGACTGTTTTCAGACAGCTAAGAGGAGGATCTCTCAAAACCCAACCCCACAGTGACAGATTTCCTGCAACAAGGCCACACCTCTAAACAGTGCCACTCCCTGAGCTAAGCATATTCAAACAACCACACCATTTCTCTCAATACAAATAAATAACTATATATACCACATACATATGCATTTATTGGAACTTGTCTATAAATATATATATATTAAGATTTAGTAAATCCTGGCTTTCTAAATATTAAGTTATATATATACATATATATACATATATATATGTGTATATATATGTATATATATTATATATATTCTTCCCATAACTTCAAAACAGAAACAATAGAATTTCACATTTTTACTTTAGTTCTTTTTAATAAAATAATTTTATTATATATATTCATATAATATTTTATTAGAATCATATTTTAAATTTTTTTCTATAGTTTTGAAAAAGAAACATTAACATTATCTCAAATGGTTTCTCACCTACTCTTTTGTCAAGAGGATTAAAATAATGCATAATAAAAAGCTTATGTGTCATACACTGCTATTCATTATGGTCTTCATGTTGTGCCAATAACCTTTCCATTTGTTGATCCTGCATACTTGATATTTTGTATAGTTTGATCACTTACCATCGTTAATACACAGGTAGTAATCTTGTCATGATTTCATATGGATAGTAGTTGATATGTGATGCTGTTATATTCCACCACTATCCCCTAATTCCCTTTTAGAAACTTATGTCAAAGATTTAAAGAAATTTATAGATGTTGAAAATCAAACCTATATGCAATTTTACATAATTTTAAGTCTTGAATTGAAAGGATATTACATATTTTACCTTTATTATAACATAAGATATATGGAATTATTGTTGTGTGTGTATACATGTACTTACATGTTGCTTGCCATTGAACTTAAATGGCTTTTTCTTAATTTGATACAAAACAGTTTTGATACTTCTACCTCCTTATCTAATACACCAGGATATATTACATGCTTCATCTCTGGTCAGAATACCTCCTCCCTTGTAAACTTAACATACATTTGGGGTAAGTCATCATTTATTTACTTTTTAATGCACATGAACTTTTTGGAATTCATTTACATATGCTGTAGTACTTCAGTTTTAAACCTTGGATTGTATGTCTGTGTGTTTCTTGTATGTCTAATTCTTCTGCATCTATGTGATATTTAAAAGATGGGTGAATTACAGCCCTTAATGCCTTTGAAGAGGTAGAAATACATATATTTGCTTATGAAAGACTATCTGTTATTTACTGATTATGAATCAGGCAAAAAATGTGGAAGTGAACGCCTTCTGTGATGGCCCTTCTGTTTTGCTCCAAGTGTCGTCATTGCTTCCTAGGACAGCTGCCAAGTTAAACTTTCAAAACAGACATGAGCTCTCTCACTAAATTTTACTAAGATCTATTGTCAACAAGCAAAATGAAATGCTTGAAATATGGCTTTTAGATGATGGATAGTGGGGAAGGAATAGATGCCTGGGAACTGGACAGATTTTAACACTGAGAGAGAATTGTCATAACATTTGTCTGGTACTAGGTTTTCTAAATGGGACAATTTAAATTGTTCCCAGATAAAACATAGCAAGACAACACAGTAAGAATACTCAAATTTTCAGAAGTGCCTCTGTAATGATTTTAGAAAAAGGTCTAATAACTAATTGAATTTTTTTATTATTATGTAAAACTACAAAAAAAAAACCTATATAGTAAACTACCTAAATAGTCCCAGCACATGTGATAAAGCACATGCTATGCTATGAGTTAGTGAAGCACCCACTTCATTGAGCAGATTAGTGGTTCTCTAGTCCACGTGAGATGCTGCCGTGGACCTGTCTCTTCATGGCCACTATGGACTATAGATTTTAGAGTAACAGAGGTTTAGTGGCAACATTCTATTTACTGAGAAGACTTCTAAAATTATGTAATACATTATGATCCTTCTCTTATTATGAGAAATACTCTAAGCCAAAATAACCAGGTTAATTTTTTGTTGTTGTTGTTTTTGTTTGTTTGATTTGTTTTGTTTTGTTTTGTTTGTTTTTTGTTTTTTGAGACAGGGCTTTTCTGTATAGCCCTGGCTGTCCTGGAACTCACTCTGTAGACCAGGCTGGCCTCGAACTCAGAAATCTGCCTGCCTCTGCCTCCCAAGTGCTGGGATTTTAGGCGTGCACCACCACTGCCCTGTATAACCAGGTTATAAATAGAAAAAGGCTTAGTTTTAGCCTAAAAGGTTAGAGCTTTCCATCTCTAAGCATATGGATCCTTTCCTGTGGGACTGGGAAAACGAATGTGAACATAACGGTTTGGAGTGGTAGCAGCAACTCTATATGAAAAGAGAACAAAGGGAATGAGGTAAAATCTGGTATCTCATAATTTCCAACAAGGGTATATCCCTTGTGACCAAATGTCCCCACAAATCCCTAGCACATAAGGGCTCTTTGATATACTGAAGTCCTACCTTGGGAACAATATCATTTTGTTATTTTTTTCACTTTTTATTTGTTTTTTTTCTCACATATTATATCACAACTGCAATCTTTCCTCCCTTTTCCTGTCCCAGTCTCCCAAACCACATCTCCCCTTTTGGTCCTCTGTTTCATTAGAGAAAAGAGCAGGCCTCCTAGGCATATCAACAAAACATGGTATATTAAGTTGCAATAATACTAGATACCTCCTGCCATATTAAGCCTGGGTGGTTAGGTAACCCAAGAGGTAGAAATGTCCCCAAAGCAGGTAAAAGTGTCAGAGACAGCCGTTGTGGCCACTGTTAAGTGTCACACGGGAAGACCATGCTACACAACCATAACATAGACCCATACAAGTTCCCTGATTGTTGGAGAACCACTCCTTTTAACACATAGAAAATTGAGGGGAATCCATGATCTATTATAGCAGAAAATAAGGTCAGATAATATTTTTAACAAAGTGTAGAACTATGACAAAGGCCTTCCATTTATTGTTGATCTTAAGTGCAAAATAAATAAGTAGGCTGGTACATTTTGCTTAACTTGTGCAATTTAATACAATAAGGAAGATGTAAGCAAAAATCTGGGGCCAGATATCAAAAAGAAAATTGAGATTCTTAGTTTAGTTTCACTCCCTGAGTCAGTTTGCAGATTCACATCTGAAAATTGTAGCTATGGCATTTTTTTTTGTGTGTGTGTGTTGGATGTCTGTAATTCCTTGCAAACATATTTTTTCTTCTTCAGCATACACAATAAGTTATCAATTAGCTTTAATATGTCTACCTTTTGATTCCATCATAGGGAAAGGGTACTACTATCCACATCATTTTGTGTCCTTCAAATACAGAATATAAGCCTATCCAAGAATTCAAAACTCTACTGTTGCCTTTGTTAAAGAAAAGGCTGCACATAGCCAGATGATAAGTGGCAGAATGGGCCCATTTCATCTCACAGAAGGTCCATTAGGTCTATACTGTGATCATTTTCTTGTTTCATGAGTAGAAATGCAAGATGGGTGTAAGTACTATCTGGTGGTATTCTCCTAATATTTGCTTGCCTTTGGCAAAATGATGATATAGAAAGGAAATTTCACATGAAGCAACTTGATGTTTTATGCTTGGATAAGGTAGTAAATAAAAAAATATTATTTCATTCCAACTCAGAAATAGAAAAAAAAAACAAATTATACATAAAAACTTAAGTGACTACAATGCTTTTTTGTTTGTTTGTTTCTGAAAGAAGAACTCATCCTTAAAACTACAGGAGATATAGCTCAGTGAATAAGAGCACTTACTGCTCCTTCAGAAAACTTGACTTCAGTTCCCAGCACTCATGTCAAGTGGCTCATAATTACCTGTAAATCTAGTTCCAGGAGAATCTATATTCACTTCTGACCTCCACAGAAACCACCTACACAAATAAAAATGAATCTTATAAAACACTAGAGAAGTCACTGTTATGACTCCTATAAAACCCAGGCATGTACCTGGTTTTTATGAACTATTTTGAAATCAATACGTATAGCTCAAGCACAGGTTTGGTTGTTTAGATGGATATTTTCATGAACATAGATTAATGCATAGTAGTATTTACTTTGCTTTAAAAATCTGGTAAGTATAGTCTATATTTTAATCTCAATTTATATTTCCTTGAAATAGATGGCACTGTACAATCAACACATACCTTTAAGACTACATCAATCTCTTCTTCCTGCCCTGATAGGCCAATAAACAAAATGGAGGCTGTCTGTAATATTACAGAGAAAATCAAGCCATGTACATCAGATTACTGACAGTACATCCTTAGGCCTGAAGAATTAGAAATGAGAAATATTTTATGTATTCCATAGGCTAAAGAAATTCCAAAATGAGAACACAAATGTAAAACAGATTCCATGGTTATGTATTGTATTAATTACTTTTCTGTTGTTGTGATAAAACAGCATTCAATTATTCATCCATATAATCTGACTTGTAATTTTTCACTCTTAAAATACAATAGATATATATTAAGTGCATCTGTTTAATTATATTTAAATATTTCTTTTACTAGCACATTAATATCAAATCACTAAAATGGCATAGTGGCATATATATTGTTTTTTTGTTTGCTTTTCAAGACATAGTTTCACTGTCCTGGTTGTCCTGGACTCAATTTATAGACAAAACTGGCCTCAAACTCACAAATATCAGCTCGCCTCTGCCTCTCTAATGCTGGGATTGAAGGCAATATCTTTACAGAGCAATATCTTTGAGGAATGTGTGGGTTAGCTCTTCTTTACTTCCACTAATTATAGGTCTTGTAATAAAGCAGTTACATTGCCAAGAAATAAACACCCTCCATAAGTTTTGTCTTCATGTTCTACTGCCTTCTATAAAATGTTCAGAGATAACACTGCTCAGTAAGATACCACCTAACATGGAACTTTGTTCCAGTGTTTCAACATTCAAAGTTTGAAATGCTCATATAAATAACATTGAAATTGTGTCTGATAAGTATTCCAATAGAAGGTTGAACTTTGGAGATCAAATATAAGAAAGCATTTAAAATTATTTATATTGATTTTAATTTATGTGCTGACTATTCAAATATATTCATTATGATGCTTCTTATACAAGATGTTATAAATTAATGATAAATAATATTATTTGGCAGGCAGATTTGCTGTATACTCTAATTATTCTTATGTAATTCACAGTGAATTTATGGATGTCAATAGTATTTTTTTGACTAAAAAGATACAACAGTTGGTTATCTTCAGGAGGTCTGGCATTGCTGTTGAATTACATTCGACAAAAAAGTAGAAATAATGATTATTTATTATGGTAAACTTTAGACCGACCAACATACCTTCATAAGATACACACATCTCGTTGACATCACTAACCTTCACAGCGTTACTCTTTCTGTTTGTGAAGAACTTATTGATTTTTGCCTCATTAACTGTTAATGACTGTGGGTCTGTAAAATTCTGAGTCAATATTAAATCATTAGCAGATACTCAAATACTCTTTCTAAACATATAAAATTTAATTGACTTGTGGTATCTAAAAGAAATTGTTTTCAAGAACCCCACATGTATACAAACCTATGAACATTCAAATTTCTTATATAAAATGATGTATTATTATAAAATAAGCAATCTTTTTACTCCTATATAATTAAACTCATGTCTAGTTTACATTTTAAATGATATATAGTTTTATATTATATCACTATGTTTTATACACTATGTAGTTATTACAATGTATTATTTACAGGATAGTAACAAGGGAAAGCCTGTATATGTTCTGCATAGAAACAATGTTTCATGAATATTTTTGATACATTGTTAAATTTGGAAATTAAAGAGCCATCAATTCAGGAATCTTATATATTAGTGTGGTGATTTACTTCTGGAATAATATCAATAAATTGTATTAAAAATTAATAGCATAAGAGGCTATTTGACATCAAATTTCAAGTTCACATTGCAGAATTATAATCCATCTATTCTCTACTTGTTAAGGAGTATATCTATCAGGCAACTCTGTGAAAAAGCAGGTCCTGATTAAATGCATAGAGCAATAATTTAATGAGCACAGATGGGACACCAAGCTGATGGTTTAGCCCAAGGCTGTCACATATGTTTGTGCAATTTGATAACAGTTCAAAGCAACCTGGCTGATAAAGACAGCAATGGCTGAAATCTAACTCTGTAGTGTTTACCAGCTCATGAAAATCTTTGTACTTTAGGACACCTGTCCCTTAGTCACTCAGCGTGCTGTATGTGTGTGCAGAAGAAATTTTAGCCTCCTCCTAAGTTTGTAATTATTTCATTTAGTGTTTAACAGGACAAATCAATGTGTAATAATTTGTTCCAGTTTTGCACAGGTCTGAGGATTGAAAAATATCAGTAAAAATATCACCCTCAATGATGCCTTTGACATTTTCTATGAGAACTCTTTTCTGTTACTCCAGTAGAGACATGAGAAAAAATTATGCTGATTTGTGTATATGAAAACATTTGTGGAGACCTTTGAGAAGTGTTTTTAAATAATTAAGTTTTGGTCCTAGAAATGGAGGATAGATTTTCCTGTCAAAAACTTCTAAAAGCTAAGGAACATTTTAAATCTTTGATTAAGAAAGACTTGTAAAATTTAAGGAGAAGACTCTTGTTTGACCACACATGACTTTACATTTCAGTACATGGTCTAAATTTTATTGGTTTATGCATGTGAGGGGACTGAAGTTACTGATTCTTTCAACTTGCTGTCACAGCTTCCTATGTTCTGATAGTAACCTCTCTAGTGCATCTGATGAACAAAATAGTTCTTTTGTTGTGAATTGCAACGTAAATCCATGGTTTCAGGTACTAAAGATTCAAACATTTTTCACAGCTACGAGGCAACCACTGAAATGACTTCCAGAATGTGTTTTATGTTCTACCAATATGAAAAGACAGGAAACAGAGTTGAAATCACTTTTGCCCAGCATCCCAGAAGGTAGAAAAAGTTGATGTTAGACCTCATTCTGGATTGTTAATAAATCACATAAGTAAAACATAGTAGAGAAACAATTATTTTAGAGAATTTTGTTTAAATAAAATGTCAATTTTGTCACCTGTAAACTAGAGGATTATTGCATATTTAAAGTACTAGAGACCCCACTGACCATGTCATGCAGTGTTATGTGTACATAGAGGAAGAGTTTTAAACATAACGTATATGACTTCTAGATCACTCCAAAAAGATTAAAGGTTATTTTTCTTATGTTGAACTGAAAACACACAATAAAAAATAATTTTAGCAATCACACTAGATAAGAAGTAAGCCTGAAATTTGAGTTGCCCAGCATGGAATGTCCTGCCATGGAAGCAACCATGAGACTGAAATACAGTACCATGGCACACAGTCATCTGGGAGAAAGTTTTTGAGACAAGCAGCTTGAGAAGCTGAGACTGAAATGACAGGCTTACACATTTGTCAAAGGACCTCTAAACTGTAACTAAATACAGTTTACAAACCCAAATGTTGCAAATTCAAACATAGGAACATAAAATATATTATATAAATCCTGTCATTATCATAAGATGGACAGCAGAATCACATGTAAACTTTACCCTACAGAATGATTGAACGAAAGGCAAGCTGCTGCAATACAAAATGTTTCTCATTCTGCTTTCTGTGATCTTCTTCATTGACTATTTTTAATTGTAAACATCAACATATTCATGGAAAGAGTAATTCTTTTTAAACAATAGTCTTAAATTTTATTTTCCAATATAATATTCTATCTCTGTTTATTTTTGATTAACACATTGGTTTTATATTCAGTTTTGTTATATTTTAAAGTATTGATAGCAAGTTTTTTTTTAATTGGATATTTTATTTATTTACATTTCAGGCTCTTTTAATTGTCAAGTTAAAAATACTTTTGTTTCTTCTGCAGTATTTAATGTAAGTTGCATTGACTGTACACTTTCTAATTGTGTTAGTGTGTTGAAATGTGGCATGTCAGTTATGAAGGTCCATCAACCAGTTTTTGTTTTATTGCCCCGAGTATCACAGAACCTTGGTCTTCTGGAAAAAAAAACTTGCAAGTACTGGAAGATAGCAAGATTCTTTTAAGTAAAGATTATATTTTCTCTCCTAGTTTCTGACAGAGAATAAATGAATAAGTCATTAGGACATGCTCGAGGTCCTGACCTAAGAACATCCACATCCTTCATTTTATTCCAACAAACTTATCTTTGCCTTCTATCTTATTTCCTTCCTACTGGCAGTATATTATTGCTAATATTGAAAGTGAATTCACATTGAAGCTAGTACTAAATCTTATTCCTATCATAGGCCATTACAGACAAGTGAAAGTTTCCATAGGACATTATTTTTTTATTCATCCTTTTCTTTATCTTCACACTTTTATCACACGCTTGCTTGCAGAGATGAAGGTGACTTGAACGGATATCAAGATCAATAAGGACTACAAGGGAGAGAAAACAAGCTTTTGTAAGCAGAAACATCAAGTGGATGGACTCAATAGAGTTTATGAACAGCTTCGACTGGAATTAGTGAGCACAATACTAATCTACTACTATTACTACTACTACTGCTGCTGCTGCTGCTGCTGCTGCTACTACTACTACTAAATAACAGTAATGAAGAGAAGATTATGTTGTGTGTGGAAAGTGTAGGTGTGCATCTAAAAGGAGTATGGGAACGGTGGTAAATATATCTAAAATTACTGTATGAAATTCTCAGTACTTAAAAAAAGTATTTTAAAAATTAGCTAATATGGCAGATCTGTCTTAGAGAAACACATTTAAGAAAAAGTAGTAAGTATTGGATGTTTGATGTATTGCTACTACGTTAAAGATGGTTGAATATTTTTAAGCAATAATCATTTTCACAATCTTGTCACACTTTCTTCTTTCCTCCTATGCAGATTTTAATTACTGGACTTTCTGTGTGTCTTGCCTTAGCATTGCAGGTGGTAGGAAAACTACATGAATCAGGACACAAATATGTTAGAAAAAGTTCTTATAATTATAACACTAAAGACTGGGTTATTCTTTACCTGATCACTCTCCCTGGCTCTAAAATCAACACTTTCACATCTAATAATTTTATATATAATTTGTTAAAAGAAGAGGAAATCCAATGGCAATTTACATTTAATTCTTACCAAATATTTAGTTGTTCTGTTTCACACAAATTCACCAAACCCAACTATGTTCACATTCCTCAACATTTTCAAAAGATTGCAAATTTTCAGATGGAGAATCTGAACATTCAAATGTTGGTGTGCATCTGTATAGGGATAGTGACAAAATTAACAATTGTATCCATGTGTTTCACCAGGCCTGTACTCTTTTGTTTAGTTATGTAGTACTCTACATGAATTTGTCTATTGACCCAGTGATGTGAATTAGTTGTAGCACTCATTTACTTCTATCTGATTGAAACTCTAGTGTAAATCCTTATTCTGACTCAGCTTCAAAGTCTGGAGCACTTTCTGATCTTCCCTATCCTGATGCCTGCAGTAATCTCCAACAAACTTCATAACACCCTGTAGCTGCACCTTACCCCAATGAACCAATGTTTCCTAGAGTCTTTGGTTGAAAACGGTAATACTAGCAAGTGATTAATCCTCTGAGTTCTGTACAGAGATACAATTACTGTTTTGGTCTGACCTTTATTAGTACATATCAATTAGGTTTTTTTGTTTTGTCCTTAGATTCCAATCTTCTTAGTGTTTTCATGGAGTATAAAAACTTGTAAGTTGAGGTTAACAGTAGACTCAGGATTTGTTTGCTTACTAATCCGCTCCTCTGAGACATCCTTTTTAGAATTGATTACTGACATTTACAACATGCTTTGAACTCTTGTAATGTCAGATAAAAGAATTTAACATTAGCTCCTAGCTACTGAGAATAAACTTTTTAAAGCTCTTTTCTATTTTGTAGAATATAGCAAAAAAAATTTTAGTATATTTCTAAAGGGGACTATATTCCTTATTTTTTATAGAAAAAAAAATAATCTAGGATTCATAGTTTTAGAAAAAGGTATAAAATATTTACTTTCCGAAAAAGTTTTTTCAGTTTTTATAAATGTAAATTTCTAACACAGTGAATGCATGTGTGATTACATGACTGCTATAGGAAATGAATTGTTTTAAAAGTACACATTAGCTACAGAAATATATGTGAACAGAATATTCATAAATAATATGGGAAAATACTGAATACGTTGTACGTTAAGTAACTACTTTTGTCATCTTCTTCAATATCATCAGTGATTCAACATTGCGTATTAGTCAGTTTTCACATAGAAATGAACATATTGTCATATTGTCTCCTTGTCATATCTCAAAAACAATGCTTAAATTTAGTTGGTTATTTATAAAAACATACACATATTGGTGGAACACACCTTTACTCTCAGCATACCAGAGGTAGAGGCAGGTGGATCTCTGTTAGTTCCAGGTCATTCCTATCAACAGAGAAAGTTCTAGGACAGCCAAGGGTACACAGA